>NMXI01000010.1:0-600000 GCA_002851675.1 Verticillium nubilum
TATGGCAGGCTATAGGGGTGACTGTTGCAAAACCCCGAAATCACTGGAAATATGCCAAATTGGGTTAGCGGCATAATCACTGGCCCCCCGCAGTACATTGCACTTTGTACCTCTACTTGAATTTCTTGAATTTTGGGGCGCGGCACGGGAAATGCTGTCATAGCCACGAGTCTGCACCGAACCAGCAGTGCATTCGAACTCCTTCAAAGCAAGATACGGCATCAAGCGGTAGTCGGGTTCGAAACCGACACTGCCCAATTTCCCTTATTTTCCTAGTCCTCCTCCTCATCCCCCTCCTCTTCGTCCGGTTGATTGCGCTGCTGGATATCGCCAGTACTCGAACTTGCATCTGATGATCTGACCACGCTCACGATCCAGAGTCGAGCAGCCTCAGCAATGGTCTCCAGCGCTATTAGCTTTCTCTCCTCGAAGCTCCTCTCAGCTACTTCGTCAAACGAAGCCAAGGCAGGAGCTAGTCGTGGAGTAGCTAGAGGGACCGCACCACTGCCGCAAGCTCGTAATTGTTGTGCTGCCCGCTGTGCAGCAGCACTCCAGGCCTCGTCCGGTTCTTCATCTGCGCCGCTGAACTGCCGGTTCAGGTCCCAAAAGGCACGAAGCTCGTAATTGTTGTGCTGCCCGCTGTGCAGCAGCACTCCAGGCCTCGTCCGGTTCTTCATCTGCGCCGCTGAACTGCCGGTTCAGGTCCCAAAAGGCACGCACAGCAGCATAAGCCGCAGCGGGGACCTAGAAGACGCAACTTGGTCAGTGACTCGCTACCTAACAGGATGCGGAAACGCCTTACCGGCCTGCACGTGTGGCCGTTCTTTGCGCAGTCCCAGCACGCAGCACCCGTATCTATGCCGTGGATGTCAGCGTACGAGGTGTATAGCCTCTGGTAACCAAACTTACTGTCTTGGGAGGCGCATTCATGGCCTGGAGCCTTGTTGGCGCGGGCAACGCACTGTCGGCATGGGAAGTGACGGATTGAGCCACGGGGAGGGACCTTCTTCGTCTGCTTCTTCTTCTGCTCGGATGGACAAGTTAGCATCCGTCGCTTTGTATGAGGTCTTGCTGATCGTACGGTAATCTTGGCCGCCGGTTTGCGGACGCTGGGTTGGATCAATCTTCTTCTCCTCCTCTTCGCCTCGGGGTTCCGGCCGAGAGTGTCCTCATCCGCGCCAGGAGTCTCGGTAACGATGTCGGGATCGACCGTGGGCATAACGCCGTTGTTGAACATGAGCTTTTCCACGGATCTGATGGTATAAAAGGGAAGGTGGAACGACGTTTGGAAGGGATCTGGGGTTCTGTAAATATTGGTCCGACCCCTGTTTTGGTTGGGTTCCACCAATGGGCAACATGACACTAAGCCAACTCAGGCAAGTCACCGCAGCGGGCCAGTTGCAATACCGCTGCGGATTAGTGCGGTTGACCACCTTGCACCGCCCCCTTTTTCCTGTTTTCAGAACCCAGAATTTCGCCCGCCCCCTTTTACAACTTCTCCTTTCCAAAAATGGCACGTCCTCCCAACCCAATCGATCAACACCGCGACTATGTCACTCATCTCTACCTTCGCGGTGTCTCGCGACGCAGGATTCAGTATAAACTTCGGAAGCATCATCATGTCACCGTTAATCTCAGCACAATCTCTCGCCGAATCGCAAGTTGGGATCTCCCACGCCAGCAAGCTCGTACCAAAGAAAGCCCAGAGCTAATAGAGGCCACCCGCGACCTGATATTCCGCGTCGGGCTCAGCGAAAAGCAGACATTGAGCGTTCTACAGAGACAGGGCTGGCCGATCACCAAAGAAGGTCTGAAGCGCATCAGGCTTCACCCAGACCGCCGCTGGGTACGCAGGATCAATAGCGACGAAGAACGTCTTGCGTTGCTGGAGAAGACAGAGCAAGTCATCATCGAAATGACACGGCGATCCAGTGCTATTTCCGGATATGGCAAAAGCCTTCTTCAGCCTTATCTTCGCCAGCAACAGCAGCTCTGGGTACCAAGAGACCCTCTCTTTGCAATGTACAAAATCATGTTCCCAAATGAAGTCGATATCCGCAAAAGAATGTTTCGGCGGAAGAAGGGACAGTTCCTTGTGCCGGGACCAAACTATCAGTGGTGCATTGACGGTCATGACAAGCTCAAGGCATATGGATTTGAGATATACGCCGCAATCGACGCTTACTCACGCAACATCATCTGGTTCTATGTCGGCCATTCTGCCTCAACTAGGATTCAGTATAAACTTCGGAAGCATCATCATGTCACCGTTAATCTCAGCACAATCTCTCGCCGAATCGCAAGTTGGGATCTCCCACGCCAGCAAGCTCGTACCAAAGAAAGCCCAGAGCTAATAGAGGCCACCCGCGACCTGATATTCCGCGTCGGGCTCAGCGAAAAGCAGACATTGAGCGTTCTACAGAGACAGGGCTGGCCGATCACCAAAGAAGGTCTGAAGCGCATCAGGCTTCACCCAGACCGCCGCTGGGTACGCAGGATCAATAGGGACGAAGAACGTCTTGCGTTGCTGGAGAAGACAGAGCAAGTCATCATCGAAATGACACGGCGATCCAGTGCTATTTCCGGATATGGCAAAAGCCTTCTTCAGCCTTATCTTCGCCAGCAAAAGCAGCTCTGGGTACCAAGAGACCCTCTCTTTGCAATGTACAAAATCATGTTCCCAAATGAAGTCGATATCCGCAAAAGAATGTTTCGGCGGAAGAAGGGACAGTTCCTTGTGCCGGGACCAAACTATCAGTGGTGCATTGACGGTCATGACAAGCTCAAGGCATATGGATTTGAGATATACGCCGCAATCGACGCTTACTCACGCAACATCATCTGGTTCTATGTCGGCCATTCTGCCTCAACTGCTTTAAGCGTCCTGAAGCAGTATTTAACCGCTTGTGACGCCTATGGCTTCCGGCCATGGTATCTACAGGCAGACAAAGGCAGCGAAACTCCACTGATCGCAGCAGCCCATTGGAACTTTGCTTTGGCTGCAGATGGGCGTGTGGAGTGGAATGGACAGGTCTTCCAGCAAGGGAGGCGCCTGAAGGATTCCTACAAGGCGGCACCGAGCACAAAGAATGTCAAGATTGAGAAATGGTGGGAGAGCATGCTTCATGTCTCCTCCCGGCAGTGGGTAGACTACTTTGGGGAACTCGCCAGGGACGGGGACTTCGACGGCGATATGTTGGAGGACCAGGTTGCCATCTACGCCGTCTTCGAAGATATCCTACGCCAAGAGCTCTTCGACTTTGTGGAGGCGTGGAACCTTCATCGCATTCGCCTTCAGAAGAACCGTCCGCACGTGGTTCACGGCCAACCCTGGATGAACTACCATTACCCGGACCCTGACAAGGCGTGCAACTGGGGTATTCCCATTGACCGCTCAGTTCTGGCCGAGATGGAGCGACCGTTGGCGGATATCGACATTAGCACCTGCTTGGAGCCCGTGACGAAGGATTGGTGCCGCCAAGTTCTCGTCGAAATGGGCTACGACACTGCAGTCCTTGGGACTTGTCACGACTCGGACAAGTTGCGGCCGTTCAAGCGTTTCTACCTTGGCCTCCGAGATAGAATCATTCAACATATTGAAAGTGGCCGGCAGCCTGTACTCGCATATCGTAAAGCGCCAACGGGGGGCGTTGCTGAATATGTAAGCCATAACTATGGTCTCTTTGCGATTTGTCTAATCTAAACGCATCTAGCAAGCATTATATGAGCGAGCAAATCAAGCCTGCCAAGATGAGCTTGGAGATGGGGAACCAGCAGAGCACCCACTTGTTGAATTGGGATGTGGGGACGAAGAAGGAAACGACGTGGAGGAAATAAGTGATGACGGGGAGGATTGCGACAGTTTAAACGGGGAACCCGAGTAGTCAATTCTTGCTTTTCTTATGTCGGACAACAAATGTTGCGGGAATCTTCGTTCCTTTGAAGCGCGTGGAGTGTGCGGGCGGAAGCACGCCAGCAATATTTGTGTCGGACAGTCGAGCTTCATCACCCCCCAAGCTTTGAGGAAGGGACTCCAGAGTTACCTGTTAACGTTAGTGTCAGCACTTGACTCGGAAAGAACATGATTTGGTCTCTTACGAACTCCGGGACCACAACTTGCTCACCATCCTTTTCGTCTGCGTCGTCTCCGTCATCCCCCATATCTCCACTCCCCTTATGACCAGGGGTGCTGTCAAACATTTGACCATGAAGCGAACCCTCCACCTCACAGAGATCTACCACATCTTCATGCACAACGATCTCGTCAGCAATACTTTCAAGCTCGTCGTCTGTCGGGCTCTGGCACGAGGTAGTCGGGACAGGCTCTTCCGGCTTCATCTTGATGTGTACCTCCTGCTTGACCCGATCCGTGTTCCCAGCGCTACCCTCTTTCTTGACATGTTCCTCCTGCTTGATGCGCTTTTTGCGATTTGGGGCAGGGCTTTTGTCTTCTTGCTTCACCTTCCGTTTCTTTTCTTCCTTGACTGGCGTTGAGTATTCGTCCGGTCTCAACGGGGTGACAGGCTCTTGTTTATCGACTACATCCGTGGATGTAAGGACGACTAGCACCTTCAACTGTCCTGCCTGATTGTTACCGAAGTGCCCCGAGGCTAGCATACTCGACGGAGTCGTGTACTTGTCGGTGTTCGGAACGGTAACGATCTTCTTGCCAGAGAAACTCGAGGCGTAAGAAAGGCTCCAGAGGTCTCTGTTCGTAAGATCGATTGTGGGTGGGAGCGGACGGAGATGGTCGAACAAGATGGCAGTGAACGAGGGCCAAGTCAGTAAATCTGTCGAGGAAAACTTGATCACCGTATCTTTCAGAGGCAGCACCGTCTCCGGAACCTCCACTGCAAGCCCATTGAAGTACCTAGTCTCCAGACTCACAAGCAGGAGACTTATATGTACCCACTGGTATCCCGTCCGATGCCTCGTAGGCTTTCTGGTGTTGGCCTTTGAATTCTGAATGGCCCGACTGGCCGCTGATGCCACGGTTATAAACTGCGCACTGCCTGACAACTCAGGAGGAGGTATGCGTGCCCGTGTATTCATCGCGCCGGGAGTAGAGTCTTCGTTATGGGGGTGTTGAGCTGTCCGTCCAATACCGACGAATGGTACTGGCTTCTGTCTGTCACGCAGCAGTTGGCTTGCTGGACTGACTGGTCGTGGCGGCGGAGAGTCCTCAACCTCCACCACCTCATCGTACGGACCCGGAAGTGCCGGAGTTTTGGACCTGGCTTGATGCTGGAGCCGAAAGGGGTTGGCCAAGCCACAATGGCCGCAATAGTTCGAGCCAACATATGTGGTGGTGAAGAGTTCATAGTGCTTCTTCCCGGTTTGGACGCAGTAGAAATGCTCGGGGGGGATCTTGGGAGGGCCCATTTCGGTAGAAGAGAGGAGGTGAAAGTCGGAAAGGGAGAAAAAGGGGAACACTGGTTTCAACTGAGGTTTTAATTTAGAAAGAACAACAATATCGCCCTTCCCTATGGTGAATGAAGTCGCTAGGCTCATTTAAGCAGGAGGTTGCTGCGCTAGTCCGCTGCTGACCAGTAGCGGGATTACTGCGGTGGCCCCAATGGGCTCACCAAGATGCTTCTCATCGCGAATGGAAGAGGAATGGGCAGCAAGGCTTCCGACGTTTGAAATAGGTGAGTTTCAAAACCGCGAGATAGAAAACCAAGTTTGGATCGTGAGTTTGTTGAGAAAACTTAGACTCAGATTGCGTCCTGGATATGGTGTTGCGATCGTCAGTGTGGTGGCGACTGTCGACTTTTCCCCTGATGTGGTGGTGACTAGGAAGTGCGACTGGGTGTGAAGGCTACCGCGCGAGCCCGCTGCTAGTCCGCGGTACATTTTCCAGACCAACCCAAAGTACTCAGATGACTAAGGAGCAGCGCCCCTAAACCCAAAAGGAAACGACCAGGGGTTTTGCAACAGTCCCCCCTATCGCCCACCGTACCAACCCCTGTTGATCATCCAGGCGTAGACTAATTTGCTGCAGGAACATCTACTGAGGCCAAATGAGCCTTCACCGAGGGCAAGAGCGACGCCGGCTGACTCACGGACTCTTTGATACATATATGCAATCTCGAGACCTCAACTCCAAACACGATTACATCTCACCATCATGACAATGGCACAACCTGGAGTCAAGGACGCGCCGTCGCACAAGCGCGTCACCAGTGCAGAGCTCGCCCAGAGACTCCGTCAAAGCGAACGCGCCGGCGAGCGCAGTACCGCCATCCCAACATTCGGCAAGTATTTAAGACGCGGTGACCGTTTCCAACCGACATGGGACGCAATCGGTGGAGCAATGGGGCTGGCCGACCTCATGGCCGAGTTCAGCGTGCGCGACGTCCGTTTCGTCTGCCAGAGGCTCGGCCGCACAGCGACGGCAATCAACGCGAGGGCCGAGAGACGCGCCGTCATGGGTGAGCTCGTGGCGATATTGTACAGCAACACCAACCCCGATACCAGACCGTTGCAGTCATTCTATCAAACCATCATACCGGCATGCGAGCCCCGAGTTGTCCAGGAATGGGAATCAAAGGTCAATTGGACGTTCCGTCAGCAGAGGAGTCTGTTCCTCGCCCATCGACAACAATACGAAATGAAGGTCCTCGAGGATATCTTCTCGCCCAACGCCGACTCAACCTTCGCCGATATCAAGAAGCTCGTCAATGGCAACATGCCGTTCTGTAGAGCCATTCTCGAAACGCTCGAGGCAGCCGACGAGAACGCCCGCATCCCCAACGACACGGTCAATCTCCTCATCATGCCCGTCCTCAAGCGACTACTCCATCGGCGGTACGGAGACGAGACGCGAGACAATTGGCTAGGTCTCGTTGTTCGGTGCTTCCAAGCACATGCAAATCAGTTCAAGACCAATCTTTCGATCGATGCCAACGGTCTCATCCGTTACACCATTCAACGATGGACAGACACACGGAGAGACCAACGGGTGCTGGGAACTTATCTCCAACAGCTATTGTCCTTACGCGACGCAGGCAGGGGAAACACACTCAACATGATTCACACTGCTCTGAATGTTCCAAAGAGACTCAAACCATCGGGTCGCTATCAACTACTCCAGCTGATGTTCCAACACATGCAGGAGTTCCAGCATGACCTCGAAGATGGATCCCCGGAGGGGCTTGCCAAGCTCAAGGCGGCATCTTCCATTACCAACCTGTGGCCGACGCACCTCTTGCTGTCCATAGACAAGACCAAGGCCTTTGATCTCTTTGAAAGGCTTGAAAAGGTGAATCCAGGAAGAAGCTTTCTCGGGCGCCCTTCTCGACAGTCGATCCTCCAACAGACTAATAGCCCCGGTGAAGTGGGTGGCGATGTCGAGGTCCTCAGAGCTATGCTATCACGCGCCCTACCTGACAGAGAGCCTCGATGGTTGGATCGCGTCAAAGAAGTTGCGCAACAGCGGAAGAAAAAGGCGACAGAGTCACGCGAACCCGAAGCTAGGGCATTCTGGGCCAAGTCAACGTTCAACCTGTGTGTTGCCGCCGGGGACCTCGAGCTCTTGTTGGAAACGACTCACTGGGCAAGACGCTTCAACAAGGACTCTCTCACAACGTTCGAACTCTACAACAAAGGTGCGTTGACCACGGTGGAACTAACAGACTTGCTGTGCGCCATCCCGAAGCACGAAGACGATGAGCCAGCGCCTGCTGTCACCCTCGACATGGTCAAGAGGGACATCAACCTCGCGAACCAGATCATGATCACACTTACGCAAACTGCCATCATGGCCGTCTCGGAGCCAGGCTTCCAGCGCAACAGGTGGTCAGACCTTCTTCGACTTCCCAAAGCTGTGTCAGACCAACGTCTTGCCAGCTTGAACCCATTCAAGGCAATCACTGAAGCATTCGATGCGGCGGACATGACGGCAATCGTTTGGAAGCCGACCATCGACACACTCCTCCGGCTGGAAGCCATGCTACGGTCCCCTTCAGCCCAGGCGCTTCTGGGTCCTTCAACTCAGATCGAAGCGCCCGCCGTAAACATTCTGTGGAAACTTCCCTATGCTACGGCTGTCGTGCAGGCAGACCTCATCGACTTCTTCATCAAGGCCATCGTCATCCATCAAGGTCCGGAAGCTCTGAAAGCCCAGATCGGCAATATTGTCGGGGTCGTCCTCCGGCTGGCCCACAGCGATCAGCCATCTCTTGCGAGCCCGTTTATACGCGACATAATCAAAAATGGAGACGACAGCTCATGGCATCGCCGTGTTCTCAACAAGGGATTCATGCAGTCTCTGCCGGCTGCAGCAGCTCGTGATTTCATCCAAAGTATGGCCGACGGTATGCACGAGCTCATGAAGGAGCAAAATGCCCGCCCGTGGGTTGAAGGCCAGGCCCCTGTGATCAAGGTCACAACCGTCAAGATGATCGCTCAAGTCCTCGAGGGGAACCTGTTCCTTGATCCTGCAACCTCATGCAGCATTCTTGTCACTCTTCTCACGGAAGCCCGCCATATCGACGCACGCATCACGATCATCAGCAGTCTTCTGACCACCATGATGGAGCCCACGTGCTCTCCATCTCTCCAAATCCAGATTCTTGAGGCACTCGAGACTCGCGTCGTACCAATCGCCGCCCAGCTGAGTGAGCGCCGGCCGACCACTGAAGAGGACTGGCAAGCCGAGACTCTCCCCGACGTAAGCGACGAGACGCCCATCCTGAACATACTCATTAGCAAAGCCAACGCGATGCCTTCGGGTAATGAGAACAGAACGAGGCTTGTTCAGATCGTCATGAGCATCCTGGAACAGTCTGCTATGAATAACAAGCGCTGGATCCAGGCCTTCCTTGAGAAGAACGACTTCCGTTTGGACCCTGGCGAGAGTCTTCCCGTAGGACCCGTTAGCTTCAGAACTTTGGCTTCCATCTTTGCCGACTGGACAGCTAGCATGCCTCTTTCGCTATTCAATATGTTTCGCGAGACGGTGCTCGTCAACATGGCCCCCTCTCCAGGCATCGAACGTATCACAAAGACCGTCAAGTGGGACGGCAAGCTTGTCAGCTCAAATGCGGGCAAGCATTGGGTCGCACAATTTGATGGCCAGAGACAAGCATTTGATAACGGTCTCACGAAGGCTATTGTCGTGCTTCTCGGCAGAGAGTCACCAGCGGGTGGAGAGGTCACCATCCCTATGGTGCAGCAGTTCGTTCTCGCGGCCGCTGAGCGGTTGGTGCGTCGTGGTGATTCCGTTTACCCCCTCGTGGAGAAGTTTGGCATACACCGAGCCTGCTCTACTCGTGCTGATTGGCAGGCCTGGAAGACAAACTGCGTGCCGGTCATTCAAGACTTGATCACAAAGGTCGAGGACATGCGGGGTCAGCGACTTCATGGCATCCTCCCCAGCACCTTCCGTCTAAGGATCCATCTGCTGAGGATGCCTTCCGCGTCTTCTAAAGAGCCGTCAGTGGCCTCGGAGATAGATGCCTTCGTGTCCAAGGTCTCAGGGCTGGTGGACTACCTGGCTGCGCGTCGCCTGCCTTACCATGACGACTTTTGGCTTCTCAAAGACACGGTTATGCGTATCTCTGGCCACTTGGAACCATTAGGCATTGCGGTCAAGCTTGGCCGCCTCGAAGGGGTCATGCGCTTGGAGGAGCCGCCACTCAGTGCGTATCTTCAAATGGAGCTCGTGTTGGGATTATTAGAGAGTGCAGAAAGGGCACCGTCAGAGGAGGTGGCACAAGACGCTCGTAGTCTCGTGCTTGGATTCAAGAAATGCGACGCGGAGAGATTGAGGGAGCTAGGTGTTCAAGTCGAAGAGAAGCTCAGGAAGCAAGGGGGTAAGGGCTGGTATCTGAAGGCACAGCATAATAAGTAAGTCTCCTTCAGGCAGCAATAGACCTAACGTTGATGCGGATGCCGTTCATACCTAGAGCCTTGGAGTCGCGTACATCTCATTTTGTCATTTCGTGGTGGAGTCAGGGTTAAGCTGTAGACGATGCTGTGTGGTGAGCATGGCCAGCTGCAGTGGAGGGACTCAAGGTTCGTCTTCGAAGCAGGCTTCCAGTGCGAATCTTATCCCATTGCGAGAAGGACGGAAATATTCCGAGAGACCGATCACTATACCAGGCGTGAAGCCTTCCCTTCATGTATGATGATGACCTACGCCGGCCGACAGGAACAAGTGTGCATTATGCTTGAGTTCCGCCGAATGACGGCAGTTTTCATGATCCTACCGGTATTTATTTTCATGTTCTAAGCCAATATAGAACCCCAAGACTGTCACAACTATCGCTAGTGCTGATATCGCCCTTGCCGTTACCACTGCTACCTTCTGGCCGGGCTTCGACATGCCTCGTCGCCTGCCCTGGAATCACCAATAGACTGGCGCCTCAGACAGCCGAATGCTTCGGTTTATCTATCTCGTCCCCCTCTTGCTTTTGCTCGCCCTCTGTCTCCGTCTATCTCTGCCTGGGCAGGGCCGCCTCAAAAGATTCACCATAAGTACTGCGTTAGAATTGATTTTCTACCTCATCTTCTTACTTTCGACGTTGTCGATGTACAGCCTCTACTTCATCTGGGGAGACACTAATTCAACCGTCATACCGTGTATCTCTACATGGTGGTATAAGACATATACGGGCATCCTATTTTCTCTCGCGCTCTGTCTGATCATTATATCAATGATTGAGACGTGGAGGGGGCCTTGCGGTAAATACAATCCAGCGTTGATGTTCGTGTGGCAAAAGATGATTCGTGGGAATAGCCAGGTAGAAGAGAAAGGGGGGCTAGCCGAGGTTGGCTCGGAGGCAGAACAACCGAGAAGGGTCAGATCGTCAGCATGCTGCACGTGCACGAGTACAAAGTCTAGTCCGTCATCTTTTGGCACCCTGGCCCATGTGGATGTAAACGGGAGGTTCATGTAGGTGACATTGGCCGGTGCCGGATCCGGCCCCTGCCGTGCTCCCCTCCGTTCGTCCCAACGCCGAGCCGGAGGTTCGGGGATAATGTGGTCTCGGCCAGCCGTTCACTCCGGTTAGTGAGCTCTAGAGCTTTCTAATACCGGCAGGACCATCGACGGAACGCCGACCGCTGTGGCCTCCGTAGCCAGACTTACCGGCAGTATTCAAGCAAGAGGCGACTTCGCATGACAAAGTCGGAGCAGTAAAAGCAACCACGAGCAAGCGGACGATTTGACCGGCGGGGGTATAATCAATTCAATAAACCAGTCTAAATGCCCAGCGCACTGCCTTTGGCATATAAAAACATCTATCCGTAGCAAAAGCTCGATCCTCTAAGCCCTGGTAATGAAGACAACACGACTGTCATAATCGCCGCTGAAGACGTACTGCAGGCCCTTGCTCATGAGCGTGGCGCCCGTGTATGTCTTCTCTCCGTCAATGGTGTACCGCGCAGTGGGCTCGAGACCCTGAAGTCGGATCCACGGCGAGGCGTGGTTGAACTGGGCGCGCACTTGGAAGTAGAACAGCACAGCCTCGGCGCCATTCTCCGAGATGAAGAGGGCGGCGGGCCAGTTGGACTCCTCAGGCAGGTTCAGGCGCCACATGTCGCCCTTGATGACGACGGGGCTGACCTTTTCGCTGAGGGCGAGCAGGCCAGGGATCTGGGCGCGATCCTCGGCGGAAATCTTGGGTGGGTTGAGCTCGAGGCCGAACGAGCCACCCATCATGGCGACGTGGGCGCGGAACTTGATGGGAGTGATGCGCTTGGTGATCTCATTGGGAACGGCAGATACGTGAGCGCCCATGGCGGAGGCCGGGTAGACGAGGGATGTGCCAAACTGAATGGAGATGCGATCAAGGGCGTCGGTGTTGTCGGAAGTCCAGATTTGGGGGAAGTACTGCAGCATGCCGGGGTCGAAGCGACCACCACCAGAAGCACAGCCTTCCCAGAGGACGTCGGGAAATCGCTTCATCAGCACGTCGTACACGTGGTACATGCCGAGAATGTTGGTGTGGTGAGCAGAAGGCGTGGCGCCCTCGTGGATACCTCTATTGCTGTCCCACTTGACGTAGGTGATGGGAGCACTCGAGAGGAGCTCGGACAGAGTGTCGATGATGAACTGCTGGACCTCCGGGAGGGCGGCGTTGAGAACGAGCTGGTTGCGCTGCGGGGTGCGGGGGTGGTCGCCGGCGTGAAGGACCCAGTCGGGGTGCTCCTTGTAGAGGGTTGAGCTGGGGTTGACCATCTCGGGCTCGACCCAGATGCCGAATTGCAGCTTATCAGTCGAGTCGGCGACCTTGAGGTCGGTGATGCGCTTGACGAGGGTGGGAAGCGTGTCGGGGAATCGCTGGGTGTTGGTCTGCCAATCGCCGAGACCTGCGGCGTCGTTGATACGCGGGTGCTCGTTGCCGAACCAGCCGTCATCGAGCACGAAGAGCTTGGCACCAAGATCCGCGGCATCCGTAGCCAGCTTGTAGATGGTCTCCTGGTCAAAGTCAAAGTAGAGACCCTCCCAGCTGTTGAGCTTGACGGGTCGCGTCTCAGTAGCGAACTTGCTCTTGATGAGATTGGTGCGGTAGAGTCGGTGGAAGATGCGCGAGACACCACCGACGCCGGCGCTGGAGTACGCGGCGACAACCTCGGGTGTAGTCAGGGATTCGCCGGCAGCCAACGGCCACGAGAGCTGGCTAGGGTTGAAGCCGAGCATGGCGCGTGTCATGCCCTGGGAGCCCTTCTCGACCTCGGCGGAGAAGGAACCCGAGTAAACGAGCGAGAAGCCCCAGGCATCGCCGTGCGATTCGGTCGTCTCGGGCGCGACGATGGCGAGGAAGGGGTTGTGTAGGTGAGAGGAGTAACCGGTCCGGCTGCCGAAGCTGGACGGGGAGGGTCAGCACGAATTTGAACACGACAGGAAAATCGATCGCGACTTACCCCTGCTGGCCGTACTCGATCTTGCGGCGTGTTCGCACGGCTTCTCGGAACCAGTCTCCCCTCAGCTGGATCATCTCCAGCTCCTCGTAGGGGAAATCGACGCTAATACTCGCAGCCTTGTCAATCCTGATGGCGCTCTGGCCATGGTTCGTGATTTTGGTACTTCGAACGACGGCATCGTGTTTGGCGAAGATGGAATAGGAGAGATCGACGGCGATGGAGTTGACGCTATCGTAGAGGGAGACGATCAGTGTCGAGACGTCTTCTTCAGTTCCAAAAGTAGACGGAAGACCCTCGAGTTCTGGCTTGCCGGGAAGGACCTTGTGAGACTTGTATCGGAGGTCGGTGACTGTGGAGCCCTGAGCGTTGTGAATTTGGATGGCGGGTACGCGGAAATCGCCGCGGCCGAGGTCGGGATACTCGCGCTGGACACGGTCCTGCATGCTGTTCCAGCCATTGACGAGGGGCGCTTCGGTTTCGACAGTTTCGATGGCGGGGCCGCCAAAGTGGTCGGAAAGGAGATCGCCCGTCTCCTCGTCGACGTGGAAGCGGTAGGATGAGTGTTCGCCATGGAGCGCAAAGGACTTGCCGTCAACGACGATGCCTGTTGCCGTGTCAGTGAGGCCGTTCAACGCGCGGAGACGAGAAAGAAGCAGACTGACCTGCGACTTTGGACTCATTGCGCGGCGATTGCCATTCGGTGAGGCCCAGAGAGGGAGGGGGGGCCACGGTGGTGCGCCCGAGCCAGTGCTTGACCATTTTGGCAGTTCTTCTTTATCGTGAGGCGGGAATACGGGGGTCGTGTGTATACGTCGAGAGAGGCACGAGTCGGTAAACTGCTTTTCTCATCGTGGAGCCCTGATCGTGGGCGTCTGGGGACCAGCACTTTATACCTCTTGTCGCTTTCATTGTTGGCTCGCCGTTGTTGTCGGGCCATTCTGGGATTCATGTCCGGGCAGGACTGGAGACGTATCTGCAGGCCAAGCGCGCCGCCCGGATTCAACATCGCGAAACCAGGATTCAGTGGGGGTACGGGGTTCTCGCCGTGGAGCTGCGCAGGCTCATGCGCGTCGGGAAAGAAGCCTGCCACGCGCGTTAGCGTAGGGGAACAGCTGTTGGAGGCGGTTTACCTCGTGCCCTGGCCCCGCATGTGGCCATCGGTCGTCAATCGTTGGCATCAGGGCTGGAGGGCGCGGGGTAGTGGTGCGGAGGGAGGCGGAATACTGTCGGGTTTCCAAAAAGTTGAGTTTTCCGCCGCGGGGATATTGGAGTTGGAATTCAGTTGTGGGGTGGAGCACGGCTACAAGCATGTAATGCGGGCTCCGTCGATTGCATATCTGTATCTTTGGTATGGAACAGGCTTCCAGAATGCCATACGCTGATGTTTCGAGTCTTTCTGGGCTACGTAGGCTATTTCCGGTACTGCCGGTGTCTCGGAGGTGTAAATCGGTCACTAGGTGCGGCGCAGAGATCGTCCGAAATAGTCCGGCTTACGAATACAACATCAAGCCAAGCACAGACAGAGGAAAACACGGTTCCTGCAGCGACAGAGTGGAACACAAGTTAACAGCACGATAGATTGCGCCGCCGTTCTAATGGGGCCAGATCAAGACTCAGAGACTGAGTGCCATTCAACAAGCAAGATGTATATACGGGATAGAAGAAAAATATGACACAGAAGGGAAGATTAAGGGAATGGTCGGTCAGGCTCGCTTGACACGGCATGCTACGCAGGCTTAGAAGGTGAGACGAGCACCGGCCTGGCCGGGCACGGTGGCGGCGACCTTGGAGGAGCCAAGGAGGCTGTAGGCGTAAGGGGGCGAGCTGGCGGTCAGCGTGCCGACGGGGGCCAAGTTGGCGGCGCCGCCGAGGTCGTTGTCAAAGGCGTTGGCGTAGCCGACAATGTCGGAGTCCTGAGTCGTAATGGGAACGGTGACGTTCTTGAAGGCGTTGCTCTGGATAAGGATCTGAGCGTTCTGGCGGGTGTTGATGGCCGAGTTCATGCTGTAGAGGCGTCAGTTATGGCCAGATCGAGCGAAGAAGGGTAGCCTTACTTGAGGTAGTACGAGTTGTAGACGTGGCCGGTACCGAAGCGCAGCGAGGGGCCGCGGGATCCGCAGTTGGCCCAGTAGTTGTGAGCGTAGGTGACGCGGAGGTGGCCAGAGTCCTTGGCGCCGTTGTTCTCACTGTGACCGACCAGGGAGGTCTTCCAGTGGTCGTGGAAGTAGGTGCTGGGAACAAGCATGTTAGTCGGAGTCGAGCCTCGAGAAGCATCAAAACGTACTAAGAGATGGTCACAAAGTCGGCAGCGTGGGAGAGATCAACGAGGCCGTCGTAGTAGTCCTTGTCGGCGATGAGCTTGGAGTAAAACTCGCAGTGGTCGACCCAGACGTTGGTGGTCTCCTGTAAAAGGGGATTAGCGTTTCTTGGGCTAGTGAAGCAAAAGGTTAACATACATCGATCCTGAAGCCATCGCCAACGCTCCCGAGAACGTTGCGGGAGATGATGTTGCGCACAATGATGTTCTTCTGGCGACGGGCGTACAGGCCGATGCCGTCGAAAGCTATCCATGTCAGCTTTCAGAAAAATGTCTCGAGTGCGGTTCACGTACTAGCGCCGGGCAGACCAATGACAGACTTGTTGCTGCCGATGCGAATGTTGGCACTGCCAGAGATGGTGCCCTTGACAACAACGATCCTTGGGGTGGCGTCCTTCTCGTTCACGGCGGCAGTGAACTCGGGGAGGGTGGACACGGTAGTAACGGTACCGCCGGCACCGCCAGTGGTACCGCCGTTGGTGGAGGCGTAACCCAGGTTGGCAGCCTCGGAGATGGTGGCGCGCTTCTCGATGTGGGCGTGTTCGGACTCGTCGACGGTAGGTGTGGGCACCGCCGAGGCGACGGCGACCAGCATGGAGAGGACCGAAGTGAGCTTCATCTTGATGTCTGGGGTATGTTTACTCCTAGGTGGGATGATTTGGTGGAGATGGAGTCTGAGAAAGTGAGGAGGAAGCCCAGCAACCTCTTGATGAAAGGAAGGGTGAGAAAGTCGAGTGAAGGTGAGCGGTTGATCACTTTCTGACAGCTAAGGAGGCGCCAGACGAGATCTTATGTAGTCGAAAGAACCAGCGACCTCATCGTGTTGACCCCTTGGCCTCACAATTTCCGTCCCCAACTGATTTCGTTCACGCCACTATCAAGAAAACACCATCGGCAGGGTCCCGGAAAAGCCCTATGGCACCATCGTACCGATGACAGGGCATGGGGTTGATCGTATTCCCGTGTGATGAGGATATTCCGAGACCCAGAAGCATCGAGGGGTACGGCCGTATACCGACAAAGATCCGCGAATAAAATTTGGCCGAGGGTGACATCGTTGGCAGGAATCGAGCCCTTTGGCTACACGAGACTCGGCCGAAGCTGTGGTTCCTTGCCCACGAATTCCCTTGCAATCAAAAGACGTCAGAACCAGGTCGACAGACTACACTCCATTCGGCATCGGAGGTGTCACGTTGAGTGTGGCTACAGATGGTGGTGCCGGCACGGCCCAGGAGCCAATTTCCTCGAATCAAATAACCCGCTCTAGGCGTGGTCGACCAGGGCTGGTCGGTTCTGGCGGCAGCGAATCTGGGGTAGGCGGCAGCCGAGGCCTGGAAACCGTGGGGAAGAGAATGCTGATCGGTTGAGAGCATTTGACCGGCGGAGGGCATGACGATGATGCTAAGTCGCCGGGAGGGCAAGGTTCGCGATGTTGGAAAGATGTAATGCTGGGAAGGAGCAGGCGGGAGCGGCTTGAAGATGGGAGGACGATTGAGTTGGCGCGTTTTAAAGCTTGATCTGCTTAAGCTTAACGATTGTAGAAGTGGCGAACAGCAGGGTTGTTCAGATGAGTGTGTCAGTGGTGGCCCCCAAGGCTTGGAGGGACCACTTGAAGAGAGGGTCGTGTCATGCCTGCAATCACGCGTAGTCGGGTCGGTTTGGGTCTTGGCGAAGCTTCGATGCAATTGATCCCGAGCTGACTAAGGCGATGTCGATGTCACTGGCAATTGGCAAGGGCGTTCGAGCGAGCGAATGACGAATTAGCTGCAACCTCCAGCTCGACATCGACATGTCATGTCTTCTGCAATCTTTCTCTCGCCGTGGCGTTTGCTCCGGGGATTTTGGGAGCTGACAATTCGGCCGCAGGCCATTGGCGACGTGGAGGAGCAAAAGGACCGCGACCGCCAATGTCAGCCCGTGTGATGCTGTCGCACATGACGGACATATGACTGATAATTGCAACGCCAACCACGACGGCATGAGCTTTCGATGGTTAGCGATCCATGGACAGCTACAAGAGCTCCGAGCTTTCTACCAATCACGGCATTGACTTTACCAACCGAGTCTCACGATGACTCCCTATTCGGATCTCGAGAGAATGTCATGATGGGTTGTGACGTTCGCTGGCGTCAGGCGAGTGGTCGCCCCGGAGGAACGGTCGCATCGGAACACGTGTGTTGGCATCAGAATACAGACAGCGTAATTTTGCAATGATTCCTGGTGATGGTTAAAAGGCCAGCCGATTTCCTGCCAATGTGCCCTACTTGACCCTCAAATCAGACCACCGACTTCATGCTATCCCCCAGGCTCCTCACATTTGGCCAACGCCGCCTTGCCTTAAACACTCGAAATCTTCCCATCAAGTTCAATTCCTTCAAATTCAGTGCCGCCGCCATGTCGACCATCTCAGACTCCATCATCAAGGACCACAGAGAGCTGGAGCAGTATTACAATGAGGTCGTCAACTCGACGGACCATGATCATCAGGAGCGCTTCGGTAACCAGTTCACATGGGAACTCGCCCGCCACTCCGTCGGCGAGGAGCTCGTCGTGTATCCCGCCTTTGAGAAGCACCTCGGTGACAAGGGCAAGTCCATGGCCGAGAGTGATCGCAAGGAGCATCATCAGGTGACACTCATACGTCTCCCCATATTGAGCTCAAGGCTAACATCAGCAAGGTCAAAGAGCTCCTCAAGACATGGCAAAATCTGAAACCTACCGACGCCGACTACGTTCCCAAGCTCAAAGAACTCTGGAAGATTCTCGCCGAACACATCAAGGAGGAGGAGAGGGACGACATGCCTGCTCTTGAACAAGCTCTGAGCCAGGCAAAGGGCGAGTCCGAGTCGATGGCCACGAGCTTTGGCAGGACCAAGGCCTTCGTCCCATCGCGAAGCCACCCCAGTGCTGGCGAACACCCACCGTTCGAGACGGTCATGGGCCTGCTGACGGCGCCGATCGATCACGTCGCCGATATTTTCAGGAAGTTTCCCAACAACACCGTCTCTCCGAACCCCTCCACGAAGTAGTGTTGCTCGCAATAATGCAGTCTCATTGATTTTATGACACTCTTACCCGATCGGTGATGAGGTGCAATTGATGTATTGGTCTTCGCTCGTAGTGTTGTTGAATTCATTGCCACACTTGGCACTGGCAGATTGATCCAACCCAACCCGTGCGTAACATAGTTCGGCATGGATATTCAAATGACCAACATCCAGAAGTTCATTTAGGTTAGAGAATTTTCCAATGGCCTTGTCTTTATGTCATCAACGTAAGACTGGGGCGAAGAAGGAGGGAGCAAGCACATATATGTGACAAAGGCCTCGACGACATTTGCTTAGGGCACTTCTCGCATGTTCTTTAACAGAGGCTCAGTTCTATTATAACCTCTTAAAATGATCCAGTAGTTGAAACTCCGAGGTCGCAACTCCGAGGTCGCAACTTCACGTCGTTGCCTCGTCAGGTCAACTCTCAGCGACCAAGCAATCAGGCGAAGGCAACCTTGTTTTGCACCCAGTGAATAGGCCATCTGATTCTTGAGGCAAGAACGAGGTTTTCTCAAGAAAAAGCCGTGCGTCTGAAATTGTTGCCTACTGAGCTGGCCGCGTCGCGATTTCCATCCCACCTTCACAACTCACACAGCTCATACGACTCACACGACTCACACCTAACCGCCACCGCAACACCCTCCGGCTTCATCCCCCAAGCCCATCCAACCCCCCCCCCTCTGAATCAGCTTTCCCTAGCTGTTTTTCCTGAACTCATTTTATCCCAACTTACTCAAACCGCCAATCAACAGCTATCATGTCCGACGGCAACGACACCAAGGGAGGTGATGGTACCCCCGCCACCCCCACCGCGGCCCCTGCCAAGGTCCAGCTCAGCGACCGCGAGCAGGAGATTCTCTCCAAGGCCTGGAACTGCATGAAGACTCAGCCCGAGGTAAGTAGATCACTCATCCTTCTCATTCTCTCGCATTGGTGGCCCGTATTTTCGGGGGGGAAAATACACATCACCGCGACTCGAGCACCTGCCTTCTAGTCACTGACCCACCACTAGATTGACTATGCCCGCCTTGCCGCTGCCACTGGCATGACCAACCCCCGGTCGGCTTCCAACGCCTGGGGTGCCATCAAGAAGAAGCTCTTTGTCGGCACTCCCCCCGCCACCCCTGCCAAGGTTCGCGCTGCCGCAGCCAACGGTGAGGGCGCCGACTCGGAGAAGAAACGCAAGCGCGCCACCCCCAAGAAGAAGGCAGTCAAGGGCGAGGGTAATGACGCTGACATCGACGCCGCTGCCGTCGAAACTCCCGTCAAGAAGAAGCGCGCTCCCCCCAAGAAGAAGATTGTTGCTCCCGCCGCCGACGACGACGAGGAGACTGCTTCCAGCGACGCCGCTGTCACTGAGGCTCCAGTTGCCGACTCTGAGGCCACCCTCACCGAGCCCATGGATGAGGACACCAAGACTGAGGCCAAGAACGAAGATGAGGTCTGAGTAAACGTTGCTTCTGCGCTCATTGGAGTTGGCTTTGGGATGGAAGGACGACAACCAGACATCGTTCGGAGCGGACCGGGCGGAAGAGGCAGGCAGGCACAAGACTGACTGGCTTTCATCGCGTGTTTCGGGCGTGGCTGTCGTTCATGTTGCACGCTATCCTGCCATCGAACGAGCGGCATTGAACATCGTACTCGAGGGCGTCGAATAGAAACGGGTTTGCGAAGAGGGCCAACACAGTGGCAAGGAGATTGCTATCCATGACATGGGTCATGGTTCTCCTCAATCCCGCTAGTCAATACAACGAGCTGGCAACAAAAATGCTTCAAGTGTGTCGTGAGGAAGCCCTTCTCGAGATGCTGACTAAATTTCATAAGCAAGCATCACTGAACGACGGGCAAAAATAAAGTGAGCTTCGATTCGATGACAATCACGCTTCGATGTACTTCTTGAGCCCGCGCAGGCGCTCCTTGGCGTTCTCGAGGACCTCATCAGGCTTGCACACGGCAAATCGAATGTAGTCTTCCGCGATCCAGGCATTCTGATCCGTGTAGAACTCGGTCGGCGGTACGGCAGCGACACCAACCTCCTGGATGAGGAACCAGGTGAGCTTAAAGTCGCGCGGACGGCTGGCGACGTGCGGCGGGTACGGGTAGTCCTCGGGCAGCTTGACCTTCTTCATGTTAACAAGAACAAAGTAGCCACCCTCTGGCTCGGAGTAAGGCAGGTCGAGCTCTTTCCAAATCTCGTTGAAACGGTCGATCTTGCCCTTCATCTCAACGACGGCCTGGTCCCAGAATCCATGCTTATCGGCCTCCTCAAAGCCTGATATGCGTTGTCAGTACAACGATCACCGACCTCCAAGCGATTACACTTACCGACAGCGCAAGCCTCCTGCAATGGCGACACGGAAGAGTAACAGATGCGGGTGTGCGCGGCCGAGACGTGCTGGATGAGCTCGGCAGGCCCCATCAGCCAGCCCACGCGCCATCCCGTTGCGTAAAAGTTCTTGCCAGCCGATCCCACGGTGATGGTGAGGCGCTCGATCTCAGGCGACAGGGTGGCAACACGCGTAAAGGGAACATAGTACAGACGGTCGTAGACCTCGTCAGAGAGGATGATAATCTCATTCTTGACGCAGAGGTCTCCGATCCGCTGCAGCTCCTCTTTGGAGAAGACCTTGCCGACGGGGTTATCTGCGGCCGGCGTCAGAATGTCTCACAGTCATTCAGGAGTGAGGCTACGAACGGGGAGTATTGATCACAATCATCTTGGTTTTCGGGGTGATGGCCTTTTCGAGCTGGTCAAAGTCGATGGACCACTCGGCGGCTGAGGACGTCTTGTCGGCGCCGTCCTTTGGCGGCTGAAGGGGAACGTATGTGATCTTGCCGCCGGGCATCTCAATGTTGCTGATGTACTGGTCGAAAAAGGGTTCAAAGATGATGACCTCGTCGCCCGGTTCGATAAAAGCCATGAAGGCGCTCAACATGCCTGAGAGATGTTAGTGACGGTTCCAGCTGAGGACAGTAACACGATACACACCTTCATTGGCACCCGTGGTGATCGTGACCTCAGTCTCGGGGTCAATCGCGCGGCCCCAGTATGGCGAGTAGGCGTCGGCAATGGCCTTCTTGAGACGGGGTCGACCTTTTGTCGGGCTGTACTGGTTGCACTCGACGCGGTCGAGGGCTTGCTTGGCGGCGTTGAGGATAAAGTCCGGGGGGTTGTAGCCGAAGAAGCCCTGTCCCATGTTCACGATGGGCTGGTTGGGCGACGCGGCAGCAGCCTCATTGACGATGGACCTGTCAAGAATCAGTCAAAAGACACTTCTCAGTGGTGTATTCACACGCACCAAACATCCTGTCGCCTGCCAGAGACGCGCGCTGCGGGCTTCAACTTGCTGCTGAGAGTCATGTTGCTGGAGTGGAAGCTTCGACGGCTCAACGATGCGGAGCAGTTCACGGCGCTCGATCGAAGGGAGAGGGCGAGAAAGCTCATATGGTATGTGTGAGGAACCAAGAGAGCAACTTGATTTGAAACGTTCCTTTGATGTGACTGTTGATGTCCCATCCGAATCTGTTGGACGTCCCAATGGGCTTTCCTGCATCGTCAATTACGCCATCCGGTTAACCCCCGATTTTCGGGCCTGGTGAGGGGTCGGGAAGCCCCGTACCCGACTAGTGCTCAGCAGAGGGGTAGGTTTATGGAAATAGCGGGGTCCATTTGTACCTTGGAACGAGGGACTTCCCCTTGTACCACCACCCCTAGGTGTGCTCAACGAACGCTTCGCATCGGCAACGTCGTCACGGCATCGTGACTACCTCGTCGCAAATGGCGGGCCCATCTACCTCGACATGCTCGACATGGCCGCTCCTCTCCCGAAACCGCGGCCAACACCGCTCCACCTGACAATTCGATTCAGCTCATCGTTGCCAGACCTCACACTGGACATCCCGACGCCCGAATCGACTACCGTAGTTGCGCTGAAGAACCTCATCCGCACACAGCTCGACTCGCCACACAATGCCAATCGGCTGAGACTGATCTATCAAGGCAAGATATTGTTGGATGCTGAAGCTCTCTCGAAATCACTGCAACCGATTGCGCCGTTCTCCAACTCATCATTCACGATACCGACCCATCAAGATGCTGCGGCAAAAGGCAAAGGCAAGGCTGTTGCTGGCCCGGTTGACGAGGAGCAGCAACGCGTCTATGTCATCTGCAGCATTGGCGACACGCTCTCGGCCGACGATTTAGCCAGTGAGGCTGAAGCAGCTCGAAAGCCTGTAGCGGCTGCGGCCCTGAAACCAACTGCCTCAGATGCCGCGACGACAGGCTCGGCGAGACCGAGCACGTCCCACTCACACCCACCAACTCGAGGTTTTGACCGTCTGCTTGCGACAGGCTTCACACAGGCCGAGGTCTCTCAGCTCCGACTGCAGTTCACCGACATACAAGCGCAACGACATACCCCTGACACGATGCCCTCGCCCGACTCGATGCGAAATATGGAAGATCTGTGGATGGACGCCAACGCCGGTGGCGCAGTACCGGGAGGAGGTGGCGGTCTCACGGCAACGACAGCATCCGGCGAGGAGCCAGTGGTCAGCGACTCTCTAGGCTCCATGCACGAGCAACTCGACGGACTCGTCAAGGGCATGCTCATGGGCTTTTTCTGGCCTCTCGGTGGGTTGGCATGGCTCACACGCGAGGAAGGTATGCTGTCGCAACGCTGGCGGGTGTGGATTGGGTTTGGTGTTTCCTTCAGCGCATTCGTCGGTCTCATGAGGGCTCTCTTTGGCGGGGAACAGTGATCAAAACTTCTTCCTTTCAGGCGTTCGTAGATACCAGGGCTCATCCACGCATTGCATCATATACACAGACACAGTAGGAGGGCGCCGCGAGGGGCACGCAGAAGGCCATTATGCTAGTGTGATTGGCGGCCTGGGGCAAGGGCGTCGTCGAATACGCGCACCAATGCTCCCATTTTCACTTTGTCATGAACAAAAAAGCTACTGGTATTATCCACCCCAAACTCCTTGACCCATCCCTAGACTGGTGCCACCACTCGAGGCATCAAGAGAACCCACAGAAGGCGTAGGTGAACAACGACGCTGTCATCGAGAGGAAGACTTACCTTACAGGTACAAGCTCTGCGCGGCGACAATGTCGCGGCGGATCTTGTTAAGACTCGCCTCGAACTTGACCTGCAGCTCCTCAGAGCCCATGACCTTGGCGCCTTGGGCCATCTGGCGGAGCAGTTCTTCGAGACGGCGGAACAGACGGATGAGGGAGCCCTCGTAGGCGTTGGTCATTTTGCTGCGCCGATTGTTAGCTGGGATGTGCCTTGACGACTTGTAAATTTTCCACATACCAAATCTCGGCGAAAGATTTCTCGTTGGACCAGGCGTGAACTGTCTCCATGAGCTGCCACTTGAACTTCCCGACAAACTCCTCCTCATTGATGTCCATCTTGCTCTCAATGCTGACCTTGGCCACCTGCCTGGCCTTGGCAAGGATGGCGCGGAACGGCTTGTCGAGCTCCTCCTTGAGCGGCTGGGCCTCGAGCTTCTCGTCGAGCACGAAACAGCTGAGCACGGCGGCGATCGTGTCTGGCGCCAGCTCGTTGAAGAATCTGTCGAAAAGGAGCTCGGCGAGGATAAGCTCGTGACCTTCAGTAGAGGACAGCTCGCAGGCGACGCGGGCCTTGAGTTGAACAACTTCATTCTCGTTGAGGAAGCCGAGGCGGCGCAGAACACGCTTGCGGGCTTTGAGCTCGTCCATCTGTGAGATGCTGTGTGCCTTGGCGATGCCCTTCTTCTTGTCCTTGATCTCTTCGCCCAGCTTGACCTTGGCGCGGTATTGCAGGTAGAGCTCCGGCAGAAGAGGCGACCCGTGGAGCGGGTTTGTCAAGAGGCGGGACTCGAGGACCTCGATTTTGCGAAGTAGCTTGATGAACGACTCATCCTTGATGCCCATGTTCTCCATGGGGTCAAGAATCGGCAGGCCATCGGGGAAGCGGCGCGTAACTTCGAGCAGTGACCTGCGGACCTGGTCCTTGCTGGCTTGCGAGTTGATGTCCTTAGGCATGAACACGCGGATCTGGCTTATGCTCTTCAGGCATGTCAGGAGGCAAGGAACAATCTCGAAGCGGGCAGCGTTGTTGGAGGTCGACTCGGGGTACACGTTCTTGGGCATCTCGGTCGTAATGTTGAAGCCCTGCGTGACCTCGTCGCTGTTGGGCGAAATGGGCAACATGACGTCAATCATGATGGACTCTTGCGGCGGGAACTCGGGCTCGCCCTTTCTGGTGTCGGGAGCGCGGCGCTTGGTGAAGTTGGCGATGACACCCCAGCCAAAGTCCGTTCCGTCGAGACTGGCCTCTTGAAGCTTCGGGTTGTAGATGCGGACGAGTCGGCCAGGCTGCAGGAAATCGAGGCAGTGGGAAGGGTGCTGGATAACAGCACGCATGTCCATGGCGAATTGCTCGAGCTGGGTTCTAATATTGTAGTAATCCTTGACGGTCGATTCGTCCGTGATGACAAAGTTGTCCTTCTCCTGCTGGAGCTGCACGAGTCCGCGCTCGAGGTCGGGTACGCTGGCGGCATTCTGGAACTGGTGGAAGCAACGCTCGAGCATGAATTCGGGCGAGATGGCTTCGATACGCAACAGGTTGAGGATCATGTTGTAGCCGAGGTAAAACGCCGAGTTGAGACGATCCTGCTGACCGACAACGATGCCGCGGGCCGTGTCAGGCTCCATCTTCTCGTCGATCATCATGATGACGATACCGCGAGAGTCGAGACCACGACGACCCGCACGACCAGACATTTGAATGTATTCAGAGGGGGTCAGGGGCCTGGTCTTAACGCCGTCCCACTTGGTCACCTGCGTGAACACGACAGTCTTGGCAGGCATATTGAGGCCGATCGAGAAGGTCTCGGTCGCGACGAGGACTTTGATGAGCGACTCCTGGAAGAGAATCTCAATTGTTTCCTTGAGAATGGGCAGGAGACCAGAATGATGGACGCCGATGCCGCGCTCGAGGAGGGGCAGGAGGTTTGAGATTTGCGGGAGCTCGCGATCCTGGTCGGACAAGCTCTTGATGGCATTGTTGAAGACATGTCGCACCATGCCCTTTTCATTATCCGTATTGAACTGCAGGCTCGAGAGGCCGACGGCGAGGTTCTCGCATTCCCGCTTGCTAAAGTTGAAGACGATGACCGGCTGGAACTTTTTGGTCATGATCATGCGCACAATCTTGACAATGTCGGCTTTGGGGTCGGCACCGCCACCCTTTTGTGTCTTCTTGTTGTTGCCCTTGCCCTTCCACTTGGCGGTCGCGTCGCCAGGATCCTGGCCCTTGGACTGCTCAACCTCCTGCATCGTCTTATGGAAGTTGTTCTCCTTGAACACCCCCTTTTCGTCGACTACGAGGTAAATTCCCTTACCACCGGCTGGGAAAAAGTAGTTTTGGAGAGGCGTCGGTCGAAAATCCGTGTAGACGACATGGCAGGCCTGCTTGTGGATCTTGGCAATCCATTCGGCAAACTGGAAGGCGTTCGGGATGGTGGCCGACAGGAAGACGTAGCGCACCTTATCGGGCAGCAGAATGATGGTCTCCTCCCAGACGACACCACGGGTCTTGTCGCGCATGTAGTGAATTTCGTCGAAAACGACCCACGCCACCTCGCGCATAATCTCGGAGCCACGGTACAGCATGGAACGCAAAATCTCGGTTGTCATGACGAGACAGCTGGCCGTCGGGTTGATGGTAATGTCGCCAGTCATGAGGCCGACGTCGCCAAACATGGCCTCGAAATCTCGGTACTTCTGGTTGCTGAGGGCCTTGATGGGACTCGTGTAGATGACCCTCTGGTTCCTCTTGAGACACTGAGCGATTGCGTATTCGGCAACGACAGTTTTGCCGGCACTGGTGTGCGCGGAGACGAGGACACTCTCGTCGCGCTCGATCGAAGCGACGGACAGACTCTGGAAGGGGTCGAGCTTGAAGTTCCACGTCCTGGCGGGTTCGTCGGGGGCCTTGTGCTCGGAGAGAGGGATGTACTCGTGGTCGAGGTCGGGGGGTAACGCGACTTGATGCTGAATGTTGTGGGACAGGACCAATGAGTCCTCTTCGTCAGGCGCGAACGCCTGTGCGCCGGCCACCTGGCGCGATTCGGCCGTCTGGAAGCTGTCGGTCAGCACAGGCTCGACCTCTTCGTCCTTCTTGCGCCGCTTGTTGCTTTCGTTGGCGGCATCGTTCTCTTCGGCTGGAGCCTGCTGGTCCTCGGACTCGTCGCCATTCTTTGACGCATCTTCAACATCGGCCATTTCCGTATCGGCAGCGTCTGCAGGCGACTGGTTCTTGATAACGCCATCGGCTTTGCGCTTCTTGCTCCTGTCCTTCTTGCTCTTCTTCGACGGCTTGGATGCAGAAGGCGCAGCCTCAGGCTCGCTAGGCTCCGAGGTATCCGCCCGAGGGTTGCCCTCGAACACGTCGAAGAGGTCATCCATGGCAAAAATGCACCAGACGGTGGGCGATTGGGCGAGTTACAATGGAGGTCAAGGTATGTCGCTGGCCAAAAGCCGTGGGGGGTGGAGGGCGACACAGAAGAGCAAAGGTCATATCAATACGGCAGAAAAGTAAAAATTGGCCTAGCCGGGAGCTGCAGGGCAGGGCGGTGACGTGCAGCCAAGAAGGAACTTGGTTTTCGGATGGCCCGAGCGCTTGGTCCACCCGAGGTGATGGTCAGCTTTGTCGGGATTGGGCGGATGAATCACGTGAGCTTATGTAAACTTTGGAGAGCTTTCGTCGAGTGCCTCAGACCACTGGAATCCTCGGACAAGCCTGCGACAGCACCATCACGATTGATTTTCTAACAGCCATTGCACCCTCCACAACGTTTATACCCTACCGCCAAGGTACGCACTAAGATTTTCGCCGCTATAATAGCAGATGTAGCTAACTTTTGACCTTTCAGATGCTTTCCCGTGCCGTTGTCCGTGCCCCCTCGGTCGTCGCCCGCCGCGGCTTCCACGCGACCCGTACCCAGATGTCCTCGCCCTTCCACTACCCCGAGGGCCCTCGATCCAACATTCCCTTCAACCCCAAGTCCAAGGCTTTCCCTTTCATCTTCTGGGGATTCATGGGCGCCGGGTTCGGTATCCCCTTCGGCATCGCTGGTGAGTGGTTTTCCCCGGACCGATATGGTGACTAAGTTCGATTGCTGACCTTCAATTTCACAGCCTGGAAGCAGAGCAAGGCCCCCGCGGCATAAGCTCCTTATGTCTTTTGAGACTGGCGAAGGTCTAGACCGTGTGTAAGATCGAGGGGCTCGGGGGATTGCCTCGCGAGAGGGGAGGGAGGATTTGTACATAGGCTGAATAGAGGCTGCCGCCGTGCCTGTTGTCCGACTCGACCGAATCAATTCATTTGTCCTGAATTGTATGAAGACCCTGCCAGTTTGTTGGGCTTTCGAGTGATCGTGGTGTGGAGGGGAGGGGGCTATCTTTGGGAGGAAAGGCCAGCCTCTTCATCATAGGTTGAGCCTCCAAGTTGTCGCACACTGCGTGGCTTTCCGGAGGAAGTTGACCCTAACGGCTCATTTGCGTCTAACACCTACGGCGGCTCTATCAGCGACTTGCCCGCTTCTCTGAATGCTACGCGGGCGGCTTCAATGGCGATCAAAGCATCAAAGGGAATATCTAACCGGCATCACTAGCCTTTGTCTACATGGTATCTCATCTATCTATCAATACATGATGGTATTACATGTCGCTCAGCCCCTGTTGGACAGGCGCCTTGCGGTGTCCCAGCCTCTTCGACCACCCGGGATGACTGTCGTTGAGCAAACGGTGCAAAAAATGGTCCATGTACTCTTCTCGTTCCGGCGATAACTGCCATCGTGCCTTGAGTTCGACATATGTGTCGAGGACCAAGTTATCGTCACCACATCGCATACATGCCTTGAGGGCCCAGCCGGCAAGCCAGGTGTCTATATACAGTTTGTGGACCCCGTTGTCGACCGCTTGCAGCAGCGCGGAAACGAGGTTCTGGAGTCGGTCCTTCGTCCAACCGGAGTGCCGGTGGCCGCCGTGGTTTGCAAATGCCTTGAACAACAGGAGGAAAATGGCGCCATGTAAAGGAACGTCGAAACGCTTCATCTCATCGAGGAACTGGACGACGCGGTTGAGATTGCCCTTGATGGCGTGGTGTCGTATGAGGATGCGGTACGTGCGTAGATTGGGAGTCGTGCTGGCTAACTCTTGAAAGGATGATCGCATGGACGGATGCTGCTGTCCGACCTTGCCGAACATGATGAGGACTTGGGCGACCACCCTATTGGCGTGATAGTCGGGGGACGGCAGGGTCGCGCCCTTGGAGCCGCTGGTCTTCATGTGCTCGTAGACTCGGAGAGCAGCGTCCTCGTCGCCTGCTCGAAAGAAGCTCGCCACGAGGCAGTTGAGCACTACGGTGTCGATCATCTCGCCGGCCTCAACCATCTCTTTGTATGCGGCCCTTATCCCATCCACGTCACCTCGTAGGCCGAAAAAGTGAATGAGGCTGACGTGATGGTACCGGTTGAAATCGATCCCCCTCGACTCCATCTCCTTGTATATTCGTTCGGCCAGGGTGAAATTCCCCGACTTGGCGGCGGCGTCGAATAGAATGTTAAACGTCACCCCATTGCCCATGTGCCCGCCACTCTTCTCCATTTCGTTCCATAGGTGCAGTCCCGACTCAGCCTCGGCGTCCGTGATACCTCGGGCATATTGACTGGCAAGAGCCAAAGCGGCGTTCCACTCTCGGCGCTGCAAGCTCAAGCCGCAATCCTTGACGTCTCCAATGACTGAGAAGTAGCGAAGCATCGACTTTGAGTTCTTCGTCTTCGGGGTACCCAGGACTTTGAGCAGACGGTGCCTTAGATTAGCCGACAAGTAGAGCATTCGCGGTGTCGGTAAAGCGGTATACTGGCGATATATGGTCCTCAGGCCAATGTGACCCGGGTGCCTCAAGCGCAAACTGAGGCTCATGCGGAGTGTGTTTGCATCCTTGGCTACCTGGCGATCGCCTCGAAGGGTCTGATCAGAGCTTGGATACTGTATGTCTTCATTCTTTTCCGATATGGTCAGATTCGGACCGTCTGGCTGTGCATATCGCCGCATGTAAGGGTCTCTGACGAGCTCGAGGTGGTCCTCTACCGTCCCGATACGGTAATCGCCGACAACAGCGAGGAGATCCTTCTTCCGCTGCAGGATATACCCGGGGTGGTCGGGCTGAGCAATAGAGGTTGATACAGTGGCGGCATGGCTATAATGGCGACATTGCTGGCGGGATGTCGGGGACAAGCGGGATGTTGGGCGGCATGTGGCAATGTGTGGAAGTCCCGGCAAGAAAGTCGAAAGAAGCCATGACGCCGTGTGAGGACAATGCGAGAGCGTGGGCTTCGGTGTACGTGCAGTGTGTGCGTTCGAGGAGCCTGTTTCCCGCGGTCTCGCAATGCGGGTTGGTCGTTTGGAGCGGTCCCGAGCCCGCACTTTTTGTGTTGGTGCAATGTTGGGCAAGTTCGATGGTCGTTTCGAACGGATCGCGCCGCATAGCGACCCGTCAAAGCCTCTGAGAGCTTTCATCAGTTGTCCGGCATCTCGAGAGGGCCAGCTTCCTCCCAGCTCGGCAATGTCGGATGAATCGCAGGAAAGGGCGCGAGGGGAAGGGGTATGTGTAGTCGTCTGAGTCTTGAAGATTCGCAGGGCATCAATGGCAGGCCTGGGAGATTTTGCCTTGGGGATCCTCTACGTGCATCGCGCTGGTAGCTCTCTAGTTGCATCGACCTGATAGTTACATATACTTGGCCGGGGGCGCGGGCGCTCCAAGGCCGAAGCTCCAAATTTCGCGGACCCAGCGCGCGAGGAAACGTTCGACGTATCAATTGTCCCTGCCTCGAATTTCCAGCATCTCGTCGGATCACAGGTGAGCCGGACGCTGAAAGGCAGGACTGCTCCCACGCTAATCACCACTCACACAGTCGCCATGGGCAAACAATTACGACCCGCCAGGGTTTTGCAGACCGTCACCGAGGAACTCGGCCACAGGATCTTGACGCAATATCCAGTACAAGCGCCGCCATGGTACAAGGCGCTGAAATCGATCCCTCCTACCGAAACTGTCACTAGGCCACGAGCCACCGTGCTTCAGGCTTCTACGACGAAAAGCAGGAAGCCTCGCAACCTGTTCAAGCCCCAGCAGATCACCTACGAGGAAGACGAACTCCGAACGACATTTTTCAAGGACCATCCCTGGGAATTGGCGCGCCCGAGAGTCGTGCTCGAGCTGGATGGAAAGGACTTGCAACGATGCGATTGGAGTCGAGGTCTGCGGCAGCCCGGGTTCGCCATCAGCGGCGAAAGGTGAGGGCAAATACACTGGGTTGAGCTAAGCAGCCCAAAGAAAGCTAACACCAGTCGCAGTGTCGTGCAAAGGCAAATATGGCTCATGAGCAACACCGGCCTGCCCCGCAATGAAGCATACGATATTGCCAGGAAAGAGCTTTATGCCCTGCGACAGGAAGAAGAGGTCGAGAAGAGGGTAGCCAGAGAAGAAGCCCGATATGTTGGGGCTTACTTTGGCAAGAACAAGCTCGAGATCGCGCAGGATCTTGAGGACAAGCAGTACCAGGCGTGGAAGCAGTGGGCGCAGGGCGAGGTCCTTCAATTGGAACAGGTACGGAACGCTAATTACTCCAAGTTTGGCAAGGACGAAGATGCCACAGCGGATGATGTGGCGGCCGTCGAGGCTGCCGAGAAGGAATAGATGCTCCCGCGATGGGTGTGTACGACTCATTGTATTTATATCTCTGTACGAAAGCAATGTACAAGACGCTCCAGAAGCGGAGCATGCCTCACCTCCTGTCCCGGTCTATCACCAGGCATCCCGCATTGGTCAGGCCATACTTCTGGGCCACTATCTCATGCTGAACGAGGAAGGTGTCCGTTATCTTGGTATAATGGAAGAGCTTTCCCGTGAGACTAAGAGTCCTGACGCGCGCCCATGACTCAACATACAGAATCTGCATGGCGTCTTCCGGGGCAAGGCAGCAGATCCTCATGAGGTATGCCGCTAGTCCGACAATAAATCCCGTTGCTGGTCCATTCGTGATGATTATATCAGGATGCTGCTGGCGATGCCGGGCACCGGTGAAGGGCGAGCTCAACAGGAGAGGGAATATTTCCAGGACAGACAGCAGGGAGGTGATCGGGGTTGTGAGGAGCGACTGGTGGACTTTGCGAGCCCGTGTGACGGTGTGAACGTCATAAGTTCCGGCCTGTGCCTCACCGTGGGTATCCCGAAGAGTGTCCTCAAAGGCCTTGACATGCTTCAGCGACATGGTGTCTCCGCTGGATGCGAGATAGCGGCGGTGGATGGACGGCAGTGAAGGGAACCCGATCTCCAACATGGCTAGCATCTCCTTGGTGTGGCCGCCTGAGCCGAGGACGACAAAAAGATATGCTCCACCGAGGCTATTGACGTGTTTCGCGTGTTGGAGACCTGCGTTTTCCAATTTGACTGGGCAGCTGTCTCGGGCTTTTTGCAGATGTCTATGACGGACCTGTAGACGTTTAGCGCATGTTCTTGAACCGGAAGGTTGAGAGTACTCACGATTGCAAAGACTATCAATGCCAAGATTCCAAACACAAGGAAGGCGACAAAGGCTTTCCATGATGAATAAAGGAGTGTGCAAAGTCCAATACAACAGAAACCTGCCACAGTTTTTAACAGAAAGGGCGCCGCTGATTTGGACGGCATCGTGGAGCTGAGTTGTCGCTGCACGGCGACGACGCTGCGCTTCTTTGTGTGCTTGTGGTGTTATGGACGGAGCTACTCTTGAGCCGCACTCATGATCTTATCTACAGCAGGACATTTGTATATAGAGCCTAAGAAGAGCCAGGCGATTAATGTCTAATAAAGTAAGGTACCTACCTAAGGTCAGAAGGTAAGGTATGGTAAGGTATGGTAAGGTAGCCTGAGGTGGGTAATGAACAGTTCGGCGTCCTCTGTCGTCTGATTGGCCCACTCACTATGCCTCTGGAGTTTCTTCCCAGTGACTTGGTGCTGGGCAGTTCTCTCACTTTGCACGTGATCTTCGCTCAGCATATCACATCCAATGACATCACTCGACCGACCCCTGAGCTTGGAAGATAGCAGATCTTCGAGCCAAAAGTTGCCAGACCGCCCGGCACAATTTCTAGAACATTCAACCGCCAGAACCTCAACGCTCCTACGACACTGGACGGAGCTCTGCATAAATGGCATTGTACCTGCCACGGTGCTGCAGACTTCAAGCGCAATGGCGAGCCTAAGATCGAGAGGCAATTTGATTTGCTTCTACTGTGGCAAACGCTCATCCATCAAGTTCAACGGGAGCTCTCTTGACTTCCTCTGTCTGAAGTGCGACGCGACAAATTACCTTGATGAGGTGAGCATGTACCCGGAATACAAGCGGCTCATGATCTGACAGTAGAGCTTCAAGAACGGCGAAATCACCGATCCTCCTGTTGCGAAGACAACATCAACCAACCAGTCCACACAATATGCCATCCCACGATCTCAGTCGCCTGAGCTTGCGGCATCGGCGCAAAGCATCTTCTGTTCGACTTGCCTCAAGAACCAACACCTCTTTACGGCATCTCTCGCGCAATACCTCTCCGAGGATCCCGATCATCCGGACTACGCCCAGCTCGAGAAGAACTACTACAAGTTTCGGCAACGCCTGGAAGAGCGATACCCGCAAATATGCGCCGAGTGCGAACCTAAGGTCCTGGCCCAGGTGCACCAGGCCGGTTACACGGCTCGAACCGATCATCTACGTCGCATGATGGACAGGAGTAGGCAGCAGCGCGCTGTGAAGAAACGATGGACCGCCCTTGACGCGGCGGACAGGCTTGGACGGTGGCTGTGGCTCGCTGGACTGACGGGACAGCTTCTTTGGCACATTGTGACGATGGCTGATGCGCTGTCAACTACAACACCAGGGCCTCTGCGTGACCCAGACGAGCTCCTGTCAGCGTGGGCTCCCACCCTCCGCTACGTTGTGGACACCCTTCCAAACGCGTTCACACTGATGCGCCTGAGCTTCTTGGCCAATCTGCTTTGCATTTGGTGGAACCCCAAATTCGTCCAGGTCTTCCGCGGCTTTTCCAAACACATCTGCGGACTTTCTCAGTGGTACATCTTTCAAGGGCTGGTCCTGCTGGTCCGATTCCTCGGTGTTAGAATGACTGGGGTTGCTGGAGACGGGGAGGGCCGAACGAGCGCCCAGCTCAGCCTCCATGTGCTGCTCGCCATCGCCGTTGTGGTTGTGAGTCTCCCTCGCCATGGTTCATGACCCTAGTTGACCATCCTCTGCCAGTTCTACACGCTTGCGCAAAAGTCGGTCCGCGTGGACACCACACCCCTTTTCCAGACTTCATCGACACCATTGGCATTATCGCCGGCACGACCTAATAATGTCGCGACAGAGACGGAAACCGAGGCGAACAACATGTCGAACCTTCTCGACGACATATTGCAGGAGACACCCAAATCTGCAATGGTGATACCCTCCCGGCCGAGTCCGTCACCGACAGGGCTCAACTCCCATGGCGCTGAGCTACGCCCAGTCTCAGGCATCAGCTCCCTCGGCCTTTCTGCTCCGGCCGCTCCCGTGCAGTACTCTGAGGAGATGGAATGGTCACCTACCCAGTCCAGGCACCGCGCTTTTAATGATTTCGGAGCGCCCGGTCGCCAGAGCCAGGCTTTCGGGGACTCTCCTACGAATCCCTCGGCCAGTCCGTTTTGGTACAAAGTGCCACCCGCGCCGACGACGCCGGCGCAAAGGCTGCGCAGAGCGTCCAACACTGTCCTCAGGAGCAAGCCTGTAGGGCCTGAGGCCGTCTTCTTCCCCACGAACAACCAGCCATTGAAACCGAGCGCACGCTCACAGGAGAGCAGCAAGCCAAAACATAAGGTGTCGTTTGCGCAACCGTCGTTCTTTGCCTCGTCCGAGTCGAACCCAAACGATCCACGGAGCACACTGGCCGACATGTTAGGCTCGAGCTTCAACCTTAGCCAGGACGGAGACTCTGACAGAGATAGGCCGGATATTGAGCTGAAAATGATCCGCCCGCTGAGAAACCCCACGGCACGGGATCGTCTCATCGACATCTTTACGCTGGGCAGCCTGATTGCAATGTGGCTACATGCGACATCCGCAACCTACTCCTATACCTGGGACGTGATGCTTGGGTCCATGGCGCTCAGCGTCGCGGTGGCTCTCCACTTGACGAGCGACGCATTTTACGGGCTGAGGGTAGGACACATGCCTCGCCAACTTGCCATGGCCAACATGATTCTGGGCGTGACCGAGGTGGCGGCATGTTGCATCTTGTCATTTCAGGTCTGGGCCACCCCGCGAGGGAGCGAACGTGAGGCGTTTGGGGTGCAGGGCCTTGTGGTGATGGGCCTGATGCTCTGTCACGGACTGGTCAACACGGCGGCCTAGAGGACCACGCATTTGTGAGGAGCATTCTCGGAGTTAAAGGTTATTGCGGGCCACAGGGGCGTCGTGGGGCATCAGTTTGTAGCATTACTGGATTGGATTGTTCAGGATCCATGGCAGAAGGTGTTGGCTTACGGATGAAGCCTGCCTTCCATCGCAACCGTGAAGCATGATTCTTCATCGAACAGACGTAATGCATTGGCATTTGTTTCGTAGCAGCAGGCATACGTAGCAGATTTGTATTCGGACTCTCAAACCTTGCTGGGAGACAGTCGAAGAAGGAGGGCGACGAATGACTAGTCCGGGCTCGTGGAGCATCTCAGCATTCTGCATTACGGTTAACTCGAGTCTCAGGTTTCGTATCGTTGCCATTGGCCGACCGAGTCCGCTTTCAGACACCAACCCGGGGGCTTGGGTTCTGTTTAGAGACCAGCGGCACAACTTGCAATGTCCAGTGTTCGTCTCAGCTCGCGACCTACAGAGGACGGGCAAGCTCAAGGCCAGAGGGGCTTCGGGCAAAAACCACTAAGGTGGTGCATGTTGTCGTGTCAGGCCGTCGCGAATCAGGAAGGGGTCGATTCTTTTGGCGGCGGCATCATCTCCACTTTGCACCTGCGTCGTCGCTTGTCCTACCTACCTACCTAGGTAGGTAGGTGCCGGTACGCTGTGGGCGTTAAGAGGTGATGAAGACGGCCGATCAGAGGCTGTTGTCCAGTGAGAGCCGCACTGTCGCGTCCTGAGGCGAGAGGATCATCGCAGCCAGCCAGTCAGCCCCCTCAAGGCTTGTCACACCACCATTCCCTCAGCACGCTGGCACCGCTTGCAAGTAACACGACAGGTGAAGAGCGACAGGCCGCGTCGACTAAGTGATGCAGGCGAGGCAGATCGGATCCGATAAGCCATGATCTCAAATGAATTGGCCAAGCACGAAGAAGAGTCGCACTGCAAGCCGCAAGTTCAAGGCAGGGCTGACGAGGAAGGCTACGCCACAGGTCTCTCTCAGAAGGCACGTTGACGAAAATCTGTTTGTGATCGACGATGAATGAGCATGACACAAATGAGTGTGCAGTGCTCGGGTCGCCGGGGACCCTACTTTGCCTAACACACCACCCGAGTACCTACGCAAGCTACGTAGGTGTAGCTCAGCGTAAACGTCAGAGCTCGCCAGCGGCCTTCCCTGCTAGGAACGGCTAGCAGGCGCCTTGGCTGCTTCTATGGTTCGACAACGATTTCGGAAAGACCGGCACAAGGTTCGGCGGCGGGAGGTTTGTTCAGCAAGCGACAAGGTCATCCATGTACGTCGGCCATATCCTTGGTGGGCGTCATCAGCGTGGTGCTGGGGGAACTATGTCGCGTGCGTCGGCAAGCCTTTGTTGAAGGAGTAAACCCTCTGATGAGCATCGTATGGGCGAAGGTCTTGAGCACTGGGAGACGAACAACTTCCGCCTCGAAAGCAGCAAACCAGCCAAGGAAGGCGTGACGGGGCGCTGGAACCCCCACATCCGACAGGCAGGCACGGGCCACTGGGCAGGAGAAAATTACCACACGACACCACTAAAAGTGATTTTCTCCACTCCCCACCTCACTGCAATCCACCCAAGGCCACTGCGAAAACGCCGCGGCCACACCGTGGGCCGAACGCCCCAGGCTGCAGAAACCCGCTTCTTCCTCATCCATCCAGGCCTCTCCACAAATCCCACCTTGCCATTCCATCTCGTACATCCGTTTTCCGCGACCCACCCCAAACATCGACGACATAAACTTCCGCAGGCACCGCGAGAGGGTCAGCCCGCCGTTTATATCGTCCTTCCCACACCCTTTCTCCCCTCTTTCCCCTGGGAAGCATTACAAACTAGCCACGGTCGGAGGACTGACGGAAACGCTGCCAATATCGACATTACGCTTTACAAGACGCTCGACAAGATGGATCACAATCTCCAACTTGCCTCCAGCCGCGTCTGTGCTGTTCGCATGTAACGGCACGCGAAAGAAGAGACACCGAGCAATCGTCTTCGTCTTGCTCCTTCGCCTTATGCTGGGCCTTTCTAGCATCTCGACTACCCTCATCACGAACGAGAACCGCCCACACACGACCACTTGCCCTGTTCATCCTCCTGCGGCCGGCATACAGTCACGCCACCACTACATCTTCCGACCCTCGTCCTACTTATCTCACGACCACACGATCCCACCAATCTGCCAAATTGGCCCTCACCAAACGCTACCAAATCCCAAGATGGCCTCGAAACGCAGTGCCAGAACGTTCGAGGGAGACGGACATCACGCCACCGAGAACGACACCCCTCGTGCGAATCGCAGGACGAAGGAGGAAGACACGGCAGCAAAGGACGCCCTTGAGAAGCGCTCTACATACAAGACCATATCTCGCCGCGCGTCTGGCGAGTCTTGCCCTGCCCCTGAGACGAGCGTTGAAATGTCCTCGACCATGGCTGCTGTGGACAGCGACAGCGCCGTGCAAGATCTTGAGGCCCAATGCGAGCGTTCTCGCCGTGTGCGTCACTCCGCACATTCGGATCCCTGCCCAGCCTTGCCTCTGGTACCTGCCGACTTGTCCTTCAAAAGGCATGTCCCTGAAGAGGGCCGCCCCGTGAATTTTGGCATCGTTGTGCCTGGTGTCTACCGCAGCAGCTACCCCAAGGGCGAAGATTTTGATTTCGTCAAGAACCTCGGTCTTCGCACCATTGTGTAAGTTTTTCTGTTCATCGTTGACGGAGCATGAGCTGACACGCAGCGCAGGACATTGGGCCAGAAAGACGAGCCTGATGAGGTATATGGCAGGTTTTTGGCGGCCAACTCCATCAGGCATCACATCATCGAGATGAAGGGCACCAAGAAGCAGAGCATCCCCATCCACACGATGCGGCACATTCTGCGGATCGTGCTGGACAAGCAGCAGTATCCGTTGATGATTCACTGCAATCACGGCAAGGTGAGACGGCCGCCTAAGCACTGCTCTTCCATCACATGCATGCTAACGACCGCTTAGCATCGAACTGGCTGTGTCGTCGCTGTGATGCGAAAGCTGTCTGGCTGGGAAGTCAGTAACGTTCTGGACGAGTACAGAACCTTTGCGGAACCCAAGGTTCGCGACTGTGATATCGGCTACATCACCGACTTTGCCGTGGGTGATCTTTCAAATCTTTACCTGCATGAGGTCAACATGCGGTACAGAGTTCGGAACTTCCTCCGCGCCACTGTTTTCGCGTTCTGCGTGCTGGTTCTCTGGACGTTCTCTGGCAGCAGGATATCAACCACAGCGCGGAATGTCAAGCCGCTCAAGTAAGTTGGTGGTGGCTGGTCTTGCCCGCAAGGTGTGCGGCTATGCCGTATTGGGCGCGGTCGCTGTTGGGCAGCTGATTTCTTTTGTATGCGACGATAGACATGCCGGGTGACTGATCAAGAGCTGAGATGTCTCCGATGGGAGTTCGTTGGGTTGAAGCGGGTGCTCGCACATTGTGCGTAAGCCCGGCAGTTTGTTTGTACTATTATACACCGAGTTACACCCAAGTATTACTGCAAATCCAAAACATGAGCATTCACGCAGACGCTGTCATGATATGCCCATGTGCTACAAGGGAGACTTTTCCGGCCGACGTGAAATTGTTTCCCTGCCTCTTTTTTCCTTGAGTTCCCGACCAACGCCACATCTTTACAGTAATCCTACATGATCGTTTTGTTTTACAGCATCGCCGAGCCGTAGCTGCGCGGCCAATTGCAGCTACGCGGCATCCTACTCGGACCAGCGGTTGCGCTCTTTCCTCGCGGCCTCATCGACTTTGCGGTTGCCACCGGCGTAAGCGAAACCGCCGGCGACGCAGTTCGCGAGACCGAGCGAGATGGCGCCGGCACGTACGATGCCACGGGCCGTAAACTTGCTGCGAAGGGGCTGCCGCCGCCGCAACGCCAGGAGTGTGTAAATACCGGACCAGGCGCATGTGAGGCCAGCGGCGTCGGTGGGAAAGCCGGCTAAAGAGACATAAGAGCTGAAGAGGAGAGCAGGGGCCATCAGGAGGGGCAGCGGTTGGACCGGCTTGCCGTGGAGGGCGGCGATGAGGATGCCATGGAGTGCGGGGGGCATGCAGGATGCTATCACGGTCAGCTGTGGTGCTCCGACTCTTGATGGTAGGAGAGAGAGACATACTGCCCCAATTGGTGATCTTCTGTGGCAGTGTTGTCGCTACCGGCGCGCCGCTGGGCTCCTCCTGCGGTGATGACATGGCTGCGTGATGTGCAGAAACTGGTGGTGCAGGGAATGTAGCCTTTCCTCGACAATCGGGTTGTGGTGACGATGGTCGTGACGCTTGTTGTGCAGCCGGTGACTAAGCAGCCCAGACCCCAGCGGTTCCAAGGGTCCGGCCAGACCAGGCCAGGCCAGCACGTGTGGTTCCCGCCGTGTCAATGTCAATCGAGTCGAGTCTTTGCCTCGACATACCTGTTCGCAAGCACAAGTTGGCTAGCCCACAGCATCCCGCTTTGCTGTCGCAGCTGACATACGTTCGCCCCGAGTTTGAATATCGATTGCTACTTTCGGTATTGAGACTGGTTGAACTGCGATGCCCACGACGACGACGCTGATTCGAGTCTCCCCTTACCATTCCTGGAAGATTTGTGAAGAAGCCACATAGGACTCTGGCCTGTTGAGCGCCAACCCATCGCAACCCCGCGATTTATCCCACTTCACACGATCACATTCCAACAACCGCTACATCCCACACGAAGATTGCCGACGCACCCGACACACAAACTCTCCCTCCGACATGTCGAGCGCAAAGGCGTCCGGCGCGGACGCGGGTAGCAGCAGCACCCGCAGTCGAGAACATCAGCAGGGTAACCAGGGCCGTTCCTACACCGTCGAACAAAAAGCCGCCGTCATCCGCATCCGCAAGTGCTCGCCGACGGCGTTCTACGACATTCTCGGCCTCGAGGAGGTCAAGAAAACCGTCACCGATAGCGAAGTAAAAAAGGCGTATCGCAAGCAATCACTCCTGACACACCCGGACAAGAACGGCCACGAACACGCCGATGAAGCCTTCAAGATGGTCAGCCGCGCTTTCGGCGTGCTCGGCGACAAGGAGAAGAGGGATCGCTTTGACCGATCCGGCGTGGACCCCGACTCGCGCTTCGGTCAGGCGCAGGCACAGAACCCTTTCAGCGGATTCGCAAGCAGAGGCGGAGGCGGCGCGCCAGGCGGCGGTGGAGGTTTCGGAGGGGGTTTCCAGGGAGAAGAGATGACACCCGAGGAGATGTTCCAGCGGTTCTTTGGAGGAGGAGGTGGTTTCGGTGGTTTCGGCGGCGGCGGCCCCTTTGGTGGTAAGCAACCAGCCTTGTCCTACAATTCGTAGTGGATGTACAGCTGACAATTATCTCAGGGTTCGACACAGGGCCGCAGTTCGCCTTTAACTTTGGCGGCGGTCCAGGATTCCGGGTACATCAGTTTGGCGGCGGCCGGCCACGGAGACGACCAAGAGAAGGGCAACAGGGACAGGCGGAAGGTGGGCTTTCACCGCTCCTCGGCATGCTGCCCCTCTTGCTCTTCTTTGTGTTCCCTATTCTCAGCGGCCTCTTCTCGGGCGACTCGGCTCGATCGTCAACGCCTCAGATGCACTTTGATACCCCTTCACCACCATACACGATGCAGCGGGAGACGTGGAACTCCAAGGTCCCCTACTTTGTCAACCCCGTCGACGTCGAATCGTTTTCGAAGAACAAGCTCAGCCAACTGGACCGCTCGGCTGAGGCGACACTCGTCAGAACCTTGCAGTTTCAGTGCGAAAACGAGATGAACCACAAGAGGAGAATGTACGACGCTGCCCAAGGGTGGTTCTTTCAGGACCCGCTCAAGGTGCAAGAGGCCACCGCCTATCCCACGCCTTCATGTGATCGGGCGAGGAAGCTGGGTCTGATACGATGATAGCACGTCAAGCGGGGGCCGGAGGACAAGGGCCGAAGGATTATTCTGCGTTGTTCTTGGGTGGATCTTTTCGTCTGGCGTTGGGGGAAAGGTGAAGCAGTCGCATAGCATAATGGCAGTTGTGTTTTTGTGCTCACATGCTCGTCGAGATTGGGCGAATGACGACTGATGGCCGCGGTGGCAAGCGTTTCCGTGGATTTCTCGGTACTTTCCCACCCATCCTAGAACGAAAAGTGTCTAGACAGCACATTTTACACGTCCGTTGCGGACCCTGTATCAAACACCTATATCAAACTGTCATTTATTAAGGCAAAACCGTCACCCAAGCAGCCTTATCCCGCAGCAATGCCGCCGTACAGCCTCCTAGGTCGCCGGTGGCGGGAGCTGTTCAACCAGCTGGAAGATGCACTCGGGATGCACTCGGAATGCCCAGCGCCGGTAGCAGGCCTCCGTTTTCTCCATAACGGGTGCCTGCGTAGACTGACCCTGCGTGTCCACCAATTTCTTCAATCGGGTGAGGAGCCCTCGTTCCCTGCGCTCTGCCTCTAGCCCTTCGACTTCCGCAGCTTTCATAGCATCTTTTCAAAACCAGCAGAGGCATGCTTGAAGACAAGGCGATCTGACCTGACGACACTTGTCAGCACCGATATCATTTTGCTCAGCAAACGCGACATGTACGTCTCATTCACGTCCAGCCCCATCACATGGTTTGTGGCTGCCGATACGGCCATGTTCGTGCATTTCGTACGCTCTTTCGAGAGCTGTCGGCCTGCCGATAGGGTCGAAAGGGGTGTGGGAACTGGAAGTCATCCGTAGACGAATAATTCCAGGCGAATGAGGCCTCACTTCTTGTACAGCTCCTCGGCCTCGACTTCGGATGCCACACCCCTAGATATGAAGTCTTTCGGTTCACTCTAACCTCCGGGCCCTCGCGGGTAATGCAGACTTTTCATCGGAATGCCCCCATGCCTGGCTCACGGCTTCGAGTTGAAGAGGGACATCAAAAAATTCAGGGACTTGACTGACAGGGTTTTGAATACAACGAGGGGCAACGAGGGGCCTAAGTCGTGGCGGTGAAGAAAAAGAGGAGGTCGTTTTCAGGCAGGAAAGGTCAAGGGAGTCAACGGGGTTAATGGAGCCCACTGTCACGATCGATACGAGAGGGTTGCAAAGTCATGCAATATTCTAAAACGACTTCTCAAGTCATGGTAGGCGTCGCAATGCTAGTCATGCAGGGCCAGCTCCAGTGAGCAGCCCGATGCAGCAAGATTGTGAGGCCTTTTCACCACTTCTCACCAAGGGGGTCATGAGCCGTCTGGGCATAGAGATTGTACTCACGAGTCAGTCATTCATTCAGCTGGCGGTTAACATCACCGCGGACTCAATCAAGTTGTGGAACCAGTTACCTCCTGACACAAGCCACAGCTCGGAAAATGAAAGGGACGCATTGCCATTTGCCCAGCACGTCATTACCATCGGCGTTGTCTTACCTTAAAAGGCCTGTAAGAGTCCAGTGCGGAGGTGTCCGATAAGATCGACATGATCTGTACCCCGGAGAGCTTACTACAAGTGGAAGTTGCAAATGCCGAAGCTAGATCTCTTCTCGGAAGGTGGCAACCGGCCCGCAACGGAAGAGGCAGCTGTGACATGCCAGCAAATGGAGGCAAACAAGCATGAAGATCTGGAGCATCGGACACGGCCGATATCGCCAAGCTTAAATACTGCATACGAGAGACGTCAACTCAGTCGTGGGGTGAAGATCTTGTCACGCCCATTCATCAATCTCACAAGGCATCGCAATCATGGTCCGAACCACTGTCCTGTTCGCCGTCGGCGCCTTTTTGCTACAGACCGCCCAGGCGTGCCGTGCCACGAAGGAGTACAAGTTTGATGCCGCCAACGCTCTCAACACCGAGGAGTTGGCCGACGAGCAGCTCGATGGCCTTCGTCTCCTGAAGACCTCGGACGAGGACACCGGAGTCTGGGTCACCGAACAGGAGAAGATTGATGACTACATGCTCAAGCATGTCCACTTCATGGATATCACCGAGACGCAGGTGAGCTTCATCATGAAACTACGCATGAGCTACCACTAATATGACCAAAAGGAACTTGAGGAGCTCGGAACCCTCCGTCGTCGTGCCTTGACCAAGCGCCAGACAGCCTACCCTGCTCCCAGCAGACAGGCCACCGCGAACCCCATCATCGCCAGGCTTGTGCAGAGCAACATTCAGAGTACCATCACTGGACTCGCCAACATCTTCAACAGATACTACAGGGGCACCTACGCGCCTACCAGTGCGACTTACATGCTGAATGCCGTGAGGTCTGCCGCCTCGTCCAACGCCGCCATCACGGTCAGGCAGTTCACGCACTCCTTCAACCAGCCCAGTGTCATTGCTACGATCCCGGGCACCTCAACCGACAGGGTCGTCGTTTGCGCTCATTACGACAGCATCAACTCGCAGAGCGTGACCGGCAGGGCCCCCGGCGCTGATGACAACGCTTCCGTGAGCGGCTTACCCCCCGAATTTCTTCCATCATGCGTCCTGGACTGACATGAAACCACAGGGCGTTGCCACCATTCTCGAGGCTCTCCGCGTCATGGCCGTTGCCAAGTACGCGCCAGGCAACACCCTCGAGTTCCACTTCTACGGCGGTGAGGAGGGTGGTCTCCTCGGAGCCCGTGACGTTTTCAACAACTACGCCGCCAACAACGTCAATGTTCTCGCCGTCGTCAACCAGGACATGACCGGCTACTCCGACAACAACGTCATTGCCGTCTACCAGGACTTCGTGAGTGCCGACGCCTTCACCAGAAGGACGCCAATCCAAATTGCTAACACTGTCTGTCTCCAGGTCGACACCAGCCTGACCGCCTACATGCAGCGCCTGGTGCCCGTCTACACCTCGCTCCCCGTCGTCACTGACCGCTGCGGATACGGCTGCTCCGACCAGTGAGTTAACCCTTTCTTCCCCATGTGTTGCAGCGTTGCATGATGCTGACAGCCGTAACAGCGCCGCCGCTCGCGCCGCCGGCTACCCCGCGGCCTACGTCTGCGCCGACACCATGACGAGCTCCAGCCCCTACATCCACACCACTTCCGACACCGCCCAGACCAGGTTTTACGCCCATGCCCTGCAGCACAGCAGGCTGACCGTCGGCTTCCTGGTCGAGGCGTCCTTCTGGTAGAGGAAACCAAATCGAGATGAGTGTGAATGGGTTGGCGTTGTGTTTGGTGGTCAGCGGAGCGAGCGTATCGATAGCATACTATTAACGAGGCATATTGCCCTGGGTAGTCAGGAGTTGTTGGTTGTAGGGGTGTGAGAAAAGAACGTGAAGCATTTGATGGATGTTATAGCATTATCGTGACTTAATATCATAAATTCATACATTCAGATACGCTGCTCCGATACCAACGCCTCCATGCTGACCTGTGGCACCCTTTCATCCAAGGTCCTTTCCTGACTTCATTATTTGCGCCGAAAAAGAAAAAAACGTCTTACATGAGCACACAGTCTCGCTCCCGGTTGCCGCTGGCACCAGCAACAGCGCCCCCCGGTGGCATGGGCCGACCTCGCCCTTGACCCATCATCATCGGCCGCTGCCCGGCCGGCGCCTGACTGGGAGCGCTGACATTACTGTTCTGTTGAGAAAGGCTCTGGTTGCTCGAGGGATGGCTTGGGTGGCCCGGCGGCGGCATATAAGGCGTCGAGCTTTGCGCCTGTTCATAGGTCGGCGGTGCATCCCCGGCGCCTTCGTCTGCCGGCCGTGACACGGGCGCCCTACGCTGCGGAACGACCGGCGGTACAAGCGGTCTGACCTGCTGTGGGGACGTCTGGGCCACCCCACTAGGACGTCTTGCTCCCAGCGGCATAGCTGCTGTACTGGAGCCGCGCGGACTGACGAGAGACGAGTTGCCTCCGCCGCGTCCCCGCGTGCTGCCGCCAGGCGTCCCCCTACCTCTGCCGGCCCCGACACCAGGGCCAGCGCCGCCAGCACTTCCCGGTCCTGGCTGGCGAGCTTGTTGCTCGATGTACTGTTCGCTCAGCACCCTCTCTCGCTCTCGGCGCGCCTGTTCAGAGCGGTGACGCTCATCTTCTTCTTCCTGCAATTGTAGAGCAAGCGCCAGATCATGGTCCTCCTGTTCCGTGTCGCCGCCTTCCGCGGTTGATGGGTTCGTACCTTGTTGGCTGTAATCCTGGGTTGCTGTCCACTCCTCACCTTGACTCGCGGCAGATGTGCTCGCGGCAGATGGGCCGGGAGTATCATACCAAGGCGCCTCGCTGCCACCGGCGGACAAACTATCCCGATGGTTGCTGGCGCCGCCGACAACGCGGAAATCGCCCGAAAGGAACTCGGCGTTCAAACCATTGACATCAGTGAGTGACTCCCACACCACTTCTGCGTGAGTCGCGTAGCCGGCGTCCGTGACAAGACTGAGCAGCTGAAGAGTCTGCGGATGGCGATAGAGTGTGGAAAAGTGATCGTTCCGAAAGAGAATGGCAACCGTGCCAGGCTTCATCGCCTTTGTGATGACCTCGAGACCCCAGGACGTCAGTTGGGTTGCCGACGTCTCGAGGAAAGCCTTGATCGAGAAGATATCCTGATATAGCTGCTGTTCGTCTTCCGTCAGCCCATCTCCCTCGAGCTTCGCCTCGAGCTCCTCCTCGCGGAAAAGGATATTTTGTGTGTCTTCGTAAGAGGCCGCCTGCCGGACAAATGATTCACAGACCGGGTCGTCGCTTTCTGGCAGCCAACCGTGGATGAGCGGGATAGAGAAGGCGGCATAAAGCGACATTTCGATCGTGTCCTCAAAAGTGCCGGGCATGTTGTCGCTGCGCTCCGTAGGGTGTAGGTGGGTGAGCGAGGTGCGTTTGAAAGCTTGGACAACCTTTGGGTCGGGAACAAATCGCGGATTCACGTTCATGCCGGTATGTAAACCTTTGAGAAAGTTGTAGAGCTCGCCAACGTCGGGCAGCGAGCCACCTTCTTCAGTTCGCCGCGATGACATGAGCTCGTCGAACACGGCGTCTAGGAGAAGGCCGAGACTGATCTGCTCCCTTGAGCGAAGAACCTGAACCAGAGCGGTGTCGGAGAGCTCGGCGGGGGTGGTGAGTGTCAATGCATTGACAAGGGCCACAAGCGGACACGGCCCGTTTTCGTTCTGCACGAGAATGGGCGAGGTGCGCGGGTTCTTGGCGGCCTTGTGATCGTGCCAATGAATGTTCTTGATCTGGTACGTCTCGGCCTTGCCATCCACGGGGCGAGGCGAATGTCGGGGCGGGATGGGCTCCGTTGGCCGCCGGGGAGGTAGAGCGGGGGCCTCTTCTTGGACAACTTGTATGACGGGTGATTCTGTGGTCTTCTCTTTGGATGCATCAACTGCTGGCAGGCTTGCATCGTGGTCGACCAGATTCCAGTCGTCGATAGGGGCGTCGCTGCCACTTGGCTGAGTGATGACAGGCGCCTTGGGGCCCTTGCTCTGTGTAAGGCCGTCATCCCAGACGTTCCGGTCCTCGGCAAGCGCCTTGCTGGCTTCTGGGGAGACTGGAGGTGATCGCAAGGGCTGCTGGTCAGGTTCCTCGTCCCATGCGGGCGACTCGGGGCCAGAAGATATGGATATCAGCGCGGGAGATGTCGCGATATGCGGCACTGGGGGCTTGGGAGAAGGGTCGCGCTGCCATGGGTCGCCCTCGACAGGCTGGCCCAAGTCGGCCGGGAATGGAGGAGGAGCAGGAGGAGCGGGAGGAGCGGCAGCTGGCATTGGTGGCCCGGCTTGGTCATTCCTGTCGGTATCATCCAAGGCAGGTTGCCACGGATTGGTGTTCGCTTCGGCAAGGCCCATGTCAGCGAAAGCCTGGGTTGGAGGGCCTGCAACGGCATGATATGTTTGTCCGGCCGCATTACTGAAGCTGCTCTGCGAGAGATCTCGGCGTTTGAACGGATTCGTTTCGGACCGGTTCGTGTCAGATCGCGAGGGGGGTGTGGAGGGCTGGATTTCGGACGACAGTCGGTTCCCTGGCGTTAAGGATTCGGGAATATCGGGGGGCTGCGCGGAGGGTTCGATGAGAGAAGGTATTTGGGGTTTCGTATCGTCCCTGACATTATCTTGGTGGTCTACCTGCTGTGGCTCTTGGTGATTTGCCCCTCTCGGAAGAAGTGAATAGGGTATCTCGTACGGCGGGCTAGTTTCTGAGGATTGGGTCTGGCTGTTGTTGGGGGACGTCGCGGCATTGTCGGGCAGAGGTTTGCGAGTGACCATGACGGCGGAACTGTTACTTTGTGAGAGTCAACGTATGTACTTGGGAAAACAAATGCCATGCCCGCCGTCGTGATGGGCAGGATGGGAGCTGGCTGGGGTTTACTTACCTTGATCTGTCCTTGTGGCTGAGTGGGGGTATTCCAATGCGAGATCGCGATGAGGGACAGCAAACTAAAACAGCAAAAGGAGGCTCTTTACAGAGATAGGACAAGCGACCTGGGCCGTCGTGACAAATGGACGAGGTGCACCAAAGTTGTGAGCGGACTCGGTGAGGTGGCGGTGCAAATCAAGCTGACGGAAGTGGGATACAGAGGTTGGTTGGAGGTCGCAGGTCGGAGGTCGAATGTCACCGGGCGAGGGGGGCTGGCGTGAGGAAGGTCGCCCCCAGCGGTAAGTCGGTACTTGGGTATAGGTACCGAATGAGGGGCATCCCAGGCCAGGCAGCAGGATTACAAGGGAGACACGCGAAGGGCCACCACGGATGGCTAGTTGGTAATAAATACTCATTCAGATGAAGTCTACTGTGCTCGAAGCATCAATCATCTCGGTCTCGTATCGAATGCGAGTAGACGTTCGCAGGCAGATGTTGTCTAAAGTCGCGGAGACAGGTACAGGGCCATGTACCTGTCGACGTCGGTCGCCCCAGCTCACCCCACACGAGCATCAGCCACAGAATGACGTATACTAGCGGTGGGTGGGGACGACACGTGACAGGCCAAAGGAAGGCGATCCCGTTGCGAGAGGCAGGCGCGTGAGGCCTACACCGAGGGACCACACCGAGCAAGAAGGGAACATTTGCATTGTGAATGCACCTTAGTCGAATGATATGGGCTGCGATGGTATGGGAGTTTTCGACTCAATGGACCACATCAACTCCGAATGGGGCCATCATGCCCAAACGATGTACATGATGAGCTTGTGCCGGGCCCACTTTTTTGGCCTGGCACTGACCACCTCTCTTGCTTCTGGTGACATCAACATCCACGGCTTCCACGCTGCCCAATACCTCGTTCTGTCAGGGCGACCGGCACCTTCATCGACTCCTCTTAGATTTGTTGCATCCGTTTTCAGTGCAGGTCACAACATGTCTCTCATTGAGGGTTGGCTACCCCCAACGAGGGAGAATTGGAAGACTATTCTCACCGTATGGCAAATTTCGTACCCCATCGTGAGTCTCCGAAAAGAGCCATCAACCCGACCATCCCAACTCTGGCTAATACGTGCTACAGCTCGGATCCATGCAGTACCTCATTTCATGGTATGGCATGGGAAAGACGTCGGTCCAAAGCCGCATCAACTTACCCGGCCGCGTCGCGTGGTTCCTCATGGAGATCCCAGGCTTCTCCATCCTGCTCTATGTCATGAAGACGCTGCCAGGGCTCGTCGGGGTCACAGACCTTCCATGGCAGAACAAAGTTCTTGCCGGTCTTTTCGTGCGTCAATAATTTGGGCTTCAGGCTGGCCCTCTCGCTGACAGCCTTAGGTCATTCACTACTCCTATCGCGCCGTCATCTTTCCCTTCATCCAGCCGTCCATGTCCCCAATTCACCCGCTCGTAGCCCTGCTCGCCACGGGCTTCCAGCTCGTCAACGGCACCTGCATAGGCGCCTACCTGGCCGCATACGGCCCGACCACCGAGGCGCAGTGGTCCGCCGCCCTCTCGCCCTTTGGCACCGCGCAGTTCGTCGCCGGCATCGCAATTTTCTACTGCGGTCTCGTCGGCAACTACTTCCACGACGAGGAGCTGCGCGAGATCCGCCGCGTCGAGCAGCGTCGTCAGGCACGCGTCGCTCGCGAGCAGAAGCAGAATGGGGAAGCGAGGCCAACCGTCGACAAGCACTATCGCGTGCCCAACACGATGCTGTTCAGGTACATGTTGTACCCTCACTACCTCTGCGAGTGGATCGAGTGGTTCGGCTTCTGGATGGCCTCCGGCTGGGCCGTGCCTGCGCGCGCCTTTCTCATCAACGAGATTGCCGCCATGCTTCCGAGGGCTATCAAGGGGCGGAAGTGGTATGGGGAACAATTTGGCGAGGACAAGATTCGCAAGAAGTGGGCAATTCTTCCAGGTATCTACTAGGCTGACGAGGGAAACTTGCACGGTGGGAGCCGCCAAATCACCAAGTTCCCATTCAATCAAGAGATTTCGCAGATTGGTGATCCGGCGTCATTTCGTCCCTTCCGCAATGTCATACTACACGTTAAACTGCACGACCAAGCCCGGCGGACAACCACAGTCGACTGTCACGATTTGAAATCATCGCATCAGGCTTCAGATTTGTCATTTTGAGTGACCTTGTATTAAGATATTATCCTGTGTGCAGACCGCGCCGCTTTCCCAACAAAGTACTCCAAACGCCCAAACCCATACGCCTTGCTCGCCAAGAGGATGCCCAACCCAGACTCAAAGCAACTTCTAGCTCGTGCGGGACACCTTGCCGCCGAGGGCACTGGTGCATGTCACGGAGGTGGGCTGCTTGATGCTTCGGGAGTTAAAGTTCCAGACACCGTTCGCTCCAGCAGTCATGGTGACGCCGTTCGTCGGGCCGTTCCTGTTCGTGTAGCTGAGCTTCATGGCCACCTTGGGGTCGGTGCTGGTGGATTTGCAGGAAATGGTCAGAGTGCCTCCGCCGGAAGAAATCCAGGTGAACGTCGGCATGGTAACGACATCGTTGGTGGTCGCTGGAGGGGTCGTCGTGCCACCGCCAGTGGTGCCGCCGCCGGTAGTACCTCCGCCGGTGGTGGTGCCGCCGCCGCCGGTCGCGGGAGGCTCCTCCGTGGCCGGGGGCGGGCACTTGGTGGGGTCAGACACGGTGACGCCGGACTGAGGGAAGGGGCTCAGGGGACCCCAGAGGTTCTTGTTCTCATCGTAGCCGAGACCCTTTGTGAGGGTAGGGAAGCTGCGGTAGTCGTTGGGGAAGGGGGCGAGACCTGGTGTCGTGGCCTCGGGCTGGATCCACTCGGACACGGGCATGACATATTGACCGGCCAAGATGCCGTTCTTGGTCTTTCGCGTACCTGTGCCAGCGACGATGCGGTACTCGCGCGTGTACTCTTGAGTTGCCGTCGCCTTGAGGCGGTAGTCAAACTTGTTACGGGCAGAGCCGGCAATCATGCTTGTGACGGCAACCTCGCGGTCCGTGACCTTGCCGGTACAGGGGTCCACGTCCATGGCGTAGACTTTGATGGGGTTGACGTTGGCTGAGCCATCAGAAGTCACACCGATGAACTACTCATGTTAGACGAAGGACAGCAAGGAACGATACTGAATTAGAGCTTACCCTGATCTGAGCCGTCTCCTGGTCGCCGTTGCTGGTAAAGACGCCAATGATGGCATCCTCCATGCGAATGTAGGTAGGCACACCCGTGGTAGTGATCTGCACGTTGCTGACTACCATGTTGTAGACGATGATCTCGCCGTTGACCTCGATGCCGCTGTACTCGAGGTAGTCACCAGGAACGATGGGCGCCATGGCAAGAGCATCAGGCGCAGGGCTACATTGGTCCGTGTCAGCGCTTCGAGCCCATGTGGGAGTCTCCGAGAGAACTTACAAGGCTCCTTGCTTGCTGCCACCAGTGAGGGTCGGCCGGTTGGTCTGGGGGCACAGAGGGTCGTCGGCCTTCCTGGGCACGCACATGGGGAAGCCAGAGAATGCGGTGATGCTTGGGTTCGCGTCGTCGGCGGTGAAGAAGGGCTGGGCAGTGTAGCCAGCCGAGTAGACGGCGTTGGGGTCGTTGATGCGGATGGTCGGCCCGCCCTTGATCTTGATGCGACCATCGAAGCTGACCGTGTCGACATGGCCGGTGGCGCCGGCGAGGAGGTACTGGGCAACGGAGATCTGGGCGGCAATGGGCGTGCCGCCGACAATGTTGCCGGTCACCTCGACTTCGTACTCGTCAAAGGCAGCACTGCCGCCGGCGAAGTCCTTGAAGCCAACCCACGCGGCGGGGAACTGAATCTGCAAGTTCTTGGGCACGGTGACACTGTGGCCGCTGACGCGGATGGTGCCGCCCGAGTTGAAGTCTGTCGATGAGGCCGTTGCACTGGTGGCTTGCGTCAGTACGACCAACGGTGAAGGAGGCTTGCCCAAGTCTGTGTGACTTTCACGTGGATCTGGTGGACTACATACCCTTCAAATGCACCATTGTAGGTAAAGGGAACGTCCTGGGCGTCGACGCCGAGGATGCTGAAGGCTACGCCTGCAACGGCGAGCAGGATTGACCTGGCTGAGGACATATTGGGTGGTTTGGTGCTATGACCAGTGCAAACCTGAGTGAATTATAGTCTCAAGTTTATCATGAGATGAGTGAAGAGAAGACGGGGGTGACCTGGAGAGAGAATCATATCTCAAAATCCGGGGATTCCTGGCTGCTATTTGAAGATATCTCTGAACATCTAGCAATGTTCCCAAGTCGTACGCAATACCATAATAATCATCCCCGTGGGCTTCATGTCGGATGCCGATAGTTCCAGGGGGCCCATGTCAGGAGAGACAACCACCACGGACATGGTAGAGGCGTCGAGAGCATCGACGAGATCTAGACCAGGCTCGCCCGCCAGCCGTCGCCCGAGTTTTCTGGAGGTTCCAATCCAGTCCAGAACTAGAAGACAGCTGAGCTCTCCACGTGGGCGGCCAGTCGGATGAGGTATAGTGACCACGGGGGGCATTCATCGCTAAGAGCCTGGGGGGGAAAGGGCTTGCATGTTCCACGAGGCGAAACACGATAACAGAAGGACGCCGGTGTCGCTGGAGTCGGGATCCAGCTCGGCCTCGCATTGAGCGGAAGCTCCCCGCGGGGGTGACCGGCCAGGCGTATGATCAAAGTTGGAGGTCAAGCATAACGGGAAGCACTTAAGCTTTGAATACGCGACTAAGCCAAGCTTTTCCTCTTACGGCGTCTCAGCGCTCGAATCTGGATTCCCCTCCAGAAAGGACCCTTTGCCAATCCGTCGCAATATGGTTAGACCAGCAGTCTACGGGCACATGGTTTGGTGGTGGGGGGGGGGGGCTCGATTCGCGAATGCGGCCTTAAAAAGCTCGGCGATTTTGTCCTGTCACACCCACCCATACCGTACTTGGCAGATCAATTCCCGAGTTCTGGGGCAACCTTTACAGCATGGGAGCCAAGGGCCCATGAGCCGGCTCTTTCACCCTCACGGGTTTTGGCTTATCGAAAGATGACCAAGGTAGTGGAAATGGTGTCAGCTCACGATACTCCACGCACAAGGCTTGTTCCCCCCCATGCTGTTTCGAGACATCGTAGGCGAGCTGAATCTGCTCGTATTGTCCCTTGCTCAGAGGCTTTCAGGCGCTCGCTAGCGGCCCGTTGATGTCAATCCGATATGTTGGGCGTGCGGAAGAAAGAAGTGCTGTCGGTGGGATCGGCGTCCTCCGAATAAGCAAACAACAGCAAGGCGTCCGCCTCCCGATCTCCTGGTCTCCTCCATACATTCATCACATTGCTTCGTGGCCGTTTCTGTCGCCTTCCTGACTACAACACAACATTCCGAACAGCGCGGCATTGATGACAACGATGACTTGGCCATACTTCTGCATGATGCATCGAATTATTGATCACTGGTCTCTGATCCAGTGACAGACAGCCAGCCCCCGGGCGATCCGTCAAGGCGCCAGCGGCAAGAACCACATGTGTGTTGACACCTCATCGCTGGGATCACCATGGCATGCATCTCCGCCCCCAATATCCGTTTGTCCCTCCAATGTCCACCGCCCAACCGCCCACCGCCCACCGCCCGCTGCCTGCCAGCCTCCCCAGCTGGAGGGCTCAAGCGACAGTAATGCAGATCATAACGCCCGTGATTGGGTAGTATCCCGAGGATCCCGCCCCCCAGGCGATCCAGGTTAGGTAGTGTGCGGGAGAGAGCCAGGGGGGGGGGGGGGGGACCAGGGGCAGGGGTAGGCGTGGACAAACTTGGGCGACCCCAGGTTGCTGGATGCCACGATGCCAATTGAAGCGCTCATCAGCAAAGGCGAACAACATGGGAGCCTCCTCCCGTGACTCAAGAACTCAAGCCTAGACCAGGCAGCCCTCTGCTGACTTGCGAGAACAAACCACTGGCCACTCTAGCGTGTTCCCTATTCCGGCGTTTCCTCCCAAGCTTCGCACTATCGAAAGTGTGCATGGCTCGGCTGTTGGGCTGAACGACACGCCACTTGTACCCTTTCTTTGTGTTGCTGACCGCATCTAGACATGGTCTTTTGTTCCAGCAAGAGCGAACAAAGTAACGTCCCCGAAATAAGGGTAAGACACAGGTTGTGAGTAATCCAGAAGAGAGAGAGCAAGAGACTCCCACTGCCTCGGTTGTCAAGTTACCCCCTGAGTCTGTTGCCCCGGGTTCTTGGGCTCTTGGCCACACGTGCCGATACTAGATCGCGGCGCCAGGGCCTTCGAACAAAGAGATTCCCCTCCCAGCTTCCCGGTCACCTGGGTCCAGGACCGTGCCGCTTGTCTTGCGGTCGAGGCCGTTGACGGCCCAGCAACAAGGGATTCAAGGCACACCAAGGGAAAGTGTGAACTTTCGCTTCGACAACCAACCATCAAGTTGAAGCTTCGGTCGTCAGCCCTTGTTGGACTTTGTACCAATATCGTCAGCCCAGCAGCCTTCCTATCAGCCTTTCCCACTCTTTTTCCTCGCCTAATGCCCCCCCGTGGCTCCTCATGGCCCCCGTGGCTCCTCATGGCCCCCGTGGCTCCTCATGGCCCCCATGGCACCATGTCATGTCCTGTAGTCGAATGGATGACGGCCCTTTCTAGTCTAGTGTCATCCTCCATCGTCTGCTGGACCCCCATCTCGCATACCTGGTCTGGCCTACGGCGCCGACATGCCGGAACGCCGTCTCATCTGCACGTCGTTGGGATGCAGGCCTGTCTTGTCTCAGTTATGACTTGAGCCTTGCACGATGGGAGAGGAGCTGGCCCAGACTGTTCCTTCGCTTCGGAAGCCTTTCACCGCTCGCGTGAGCTTATTATGAACGGTCTATTGAGCGAGCTGAGAAAACAAAAGCTTGTGTCACCTTTCCGAGCATGTGTCTGGGCCGTATGAAAGTCCATGATGGGTCGACTCATCGGATAGTGGGCGGCAGTCAGAGATACGGGCCCCCCCGTGGCCGACTTTCCGAGTCGTGGCCGATATGGGGTGGGAAAATGAGGTCTTCAAATACCCCCCCAGGATCCAGCGTCTTGACACTGGTTTTTGCTCAAACTGCCTCTTTGAACACAGCCCCAAGCCCCCAGACCTCACCTGACCCTTCTCCAATTTCTCCAAGCTCTCCGGGTCTGATCAAGCCTTTTTGTTAGATCTGCTGCAAGCCTTGTGGCTTGAAGCCGCCGCTCTGGTCATCGTCTTCTCTCACCTTTCCCATTCCTCTTCCCAAAATGGTTCAGCTTTCGCTACGCCAGACCTTCGTGGTCTTCCTCTCTATGGCGTCTGAGTCTGTAGCCAAAGACTGGCTCAGCCCTGAATACAAGTGGCTCTATCAGTTCCCTTTGCCTATTCCCCCGGTGAAGCAGGAGAAGTGGTATGCCTCTAGATTGCCACCAGACTTGTCAATGATACTGACGTCTTCACAGGCCCAACAATCCCATCATCAACCCCGTCACCAAGCAGAAGGTCAAGTACTACGAAGTTGAGATCAAGGAGTTCACGTCTCAGGTGTACCCCAACAAGAAGCCCACCAAGCTGGTTGGTTATGATGGTATCTCACCTGGGCCTACCTTCTTGGAGGAGCGTGATGGCGAGTCAGTCGTCCGCTTCACCAATCATGCCAAGATAGCCAACTCAGTCCATCTTCATGGATCCTACTCGGTAAGTCTTGGCTCCTGATTGTTCGCTCCTCTAGGAGGAGGCCATACTGACTACGAACAGCGCACTCCCTTTGATGGCTGGGCGGAGGATACCACTGAGCCCGGTCAATACAAGGACTACTACTACCCCAACTGCCAGAACGGCCGTACCATGTGGTATCACGACCACGCCATTGATCACACGGCCGAGAATGCCTACTTTGGTCAGGCAGGTGCGTACCTTGTTCATGATGCCGCGGAAGATGCCCTCGGTCTGCCCAGCGGCTACGGCAAGTATGACATTCCCATGATCCTGTCAGCCAAGGTACGTCTCGTCTGTCCTCGATAATACTTGTACCGACACTGATAAGCCTAGCAATACAACGCGGACGGCAGTCTCTTCTCGCCGGCCGGTGTGGACGACAGCCTCTACGGCGACGTCATCCACGTCAACGGCCAGCCATGGCCCTACTTCAAGGTTGAGCCGCGCAAATACCGCTTCCGCTTCCTGAACGCCGCCATCTCCCGCACCTTTTTCCTCTACTTTGAGGCCAGCAAGAAGCCGGGCACCAAGCTCGACTTTCAAGTCATCGCCTCGGACACGGGCCTGCTGACAAGCCCCCAAGGCGCCAAGGACCTGTACATCTCCATGGCCGAGCGTTACGAGGTCGTCTTTGACTTCACCAACTTCAAGGGTCAGAACGTGACGCTCCGCAACACCAAGGACTTTGCCCCCGACAAGGACTTTCTGCACACCGACAAGGTGATGCGCTTCGTCGTCGCAGGATCCGGACCCGCCGACGCATCCAAAGTTCCCTCTGCCCTTCGCAAAGTTGACTTTCCCCCTCATAAGGAGGGCGTCGACCACCACTTCCTCTTCCACCGCCAGGGCAGCGACTGGCGAATCAACGGCGTGACTTTCGCCGACGTCAAGAACCGCGTGCTCGCCAAGCCCAAGCGTGGCCTCGTCGAGGTCTGGGAGCTCGAGAACTCGTCCGGCGGCTGGAGCCATCCGATCCACATTCATCTCGTCGACTTCCGCGTCCTCAAGCGCAGCGGCGGCAAGCGCCAAAAGGTCTACAACTACGAGGCCCAGGGCCTCAAGGACGTCGTCTGGCTGGGCCCCGGCGAGACGGTGACGGTCGAGGCGCACTACGCCCCCTGGCCCGGCGTCTACATGTTCCACTGCCACAACCTCATCCACGAGGACCACGAGATGATGGCCGCCTTCAACATCAGCGTGCTCGAGAACCTCGGATACGCCGAGACGGCCTTTGCCGATCCCATGGAGGCTGACTACCGCGCCCGTAAGGAGGTCTCCGGCGGCGCAACATTCGACTCCGTCAAGGATCGCGTCGAGGAGCTGGCCAAGCTCGAACCCTATAACCACCACGGCGATGTCGACAGTTGGCTCGCCGCATACTGGGCTACCAAGGGCAATGCCGTCGCCACGACCACAGTCAAGACCGCCGCAGCGGCGAAGGCTACACCTACAAAGAAGGCGCGGGACATGCGTGTCCATGCACGCGAGCTGCCCAAGCGCACCGACGTCCCCGAAGCGTGAGCACGGTAAGCTGTCTTGTGAGCGGCGAAAGGCCGCAATAATGAAACCAAAAACCACACAAAACGTTTTATATAGCACACACAGCGTTTTATATAGGATTATTTTCAGGCGTTCAAGGCTGGGGGATGTCTTCTGCTTCACGACACGTCGGTGTCACGTCTCTGGCCCTCGTGCCAACCACACCACTTCTGGGGATACGGGACAGGAGTTGGGCGTCTGGATCAGTAATCTTGATCTTTAAAGACGGTGTTCACGCGCTCACTTAATGAATAAAGTAATATATCCCGCCGCCTCGCAGCTGAGTGAGACTGATGCTCTTCGCAAGGTTACAAAATGTTGGATCATCCATTGTGTCGCATCGCGGCGACACGAGCCCGCATCGTCATACTTACTCATCCTCAACGTAGTCAACTTCACGCAGCACCGAGAGTCATGGAAGAAAAATTCATTACCCCGAACCGGGTCTAACGTCTAAATGCACTGCACCACGCAGTTGGCTGCAAGCCAAAGTATGCAACCCACCCCCCCAAAACGCCGAAAAAGGTATCTCACACAACGAGCCAGCTTTTGAACAGTCTCCCAGCGTCGCGTATGTGCGCTGCCCCTTCTTTCACCCTCGTACAATCTCGTCCCCCTCTTTCTCTCTTCGACTCGTCCATCTTCAATCGATTATAGCTGGTTGGGAGTGTCCTTCTTCGCCAGAACGGTGCCGGTGCTGAGCTCCTGCAGGGCGCTGCCAGAGCGGACCGAGCTAGGCGCGTGCTTCTCCTCGGATGTGACCTTGTTGTTGTGCAGGCCCTTGAGGACCTCGTCGCGGGTGATGCTGAGCTTGTCGTTTGACAGGCCCATGGACTTGAGGAAGTGCACCGACTCGGTCCACTCGTGCTTTTTGCGGGCCTCGGACCACTTGAGCTCGTCGGCCATGACGTCGATGACCTTTGGGAGAGCGCCGAGGGCGGCGTTGACGTCGAGGAAGGCGAGGCGGGTGCGGCGGGCAATGATATCGGAGGCGGTCTGCGCGGCCTCCTGGCGGATGCCGTAACGGATCTCACCGTCAATGAAGGGGTAAGCGGAGGCAAGGCGGTTGGCCGGGCGGGCGGATCCGGAAGAGCCGAACTCGGCGGCGGCGACATCCCAAGCGCGGTCACCGTAGTTGGTAGCGAGATGGTGAGCGACGTCGGCATCGAAGCCGTACGTCTCGGTCAGTTGAGAGGGAAGCTTGTTGGAGAAACCGTGAGCACCTGCGAGGCGGATCTGGCGAGTCGAGCAGGCAGTGGAGGTGGTCCACTTGAAGTGACCGTCGCTGGCTCCGCTAATGTCGGGCATGGAAACGGCCTTGGGGGCGAGCTTGAAGGTGTCAATGGCCTCATCTACGGCGTCTTCGGCCATCTGGCGGTAGGTGGTCCACTTGCCGCCAGCGCAAGTGAGAAGACCAGAGTCGGAAACGGTGACGAGGTGGCTGCGGACGAGCGATTCGGTGTTCTTGGCATTGGGGTCCTTGACAAGAGGGCGGATGCCTGTGGCGATCAATTAGCTCATGGTCATTCTGGCTTTCGCTCATTCTCATCTCATGACCCCGGTTTTTCGGATGAAATCCCGGATTTCAGTGAAAAGACCGGGAAGTGGGGCACTCGAGTTTGTACTTACCAGACCAGGTAGCGAGAATGTCGGAGCGAGTGAGGTTAGTCTCGGGAGAGAGAAGCTTGCTGACTTCCTTCAGGATGAAATCGACCTCGTCCTGCTGGGCAACCGGCTCGCGTTCAACGGGGCAAGGGTTGTCGGTGGTACCGGCAACCGTGACGCCTTGCCAGGGGAGCACAAAGACGACGCGACCGTCGGAAGTAGCAGCATCGAGAATTCCCATGCCCTGGGGGCTGAGGTGAGCAGGCAACATGATGTGAGCACCAGAGCTGGGCGCGACAAGAGCCTTGCGAGAGGGGTCGTCCATGCGCTCAATGGCATCGGTGAAAGGTCCGGTAGCGTTGATGACACCCTTGGCGCGAACAGTGAACTCGCGAGCTCCCTCAGTATCGTTGTTGACGGAAGAGATGACGTCGCGAACGCGAGCGCCGCAAATCTTGCCCGAGGCGTCCTTCTCGAGCTGGGTGACCTCGGCGTGGTTGACCATGGTGACACCGTACATGGCTGCAGTCATGGCGATTGAGACGTTCATGCGGGAATCGTTGTGCTGGCCGTCGTAATAGACGAGGGCGCCCTTGAGGGTGTCCTTCTTCAGCAGAGGGAAGGCCTCGAGCGCCTTGCTCTTGGTCATGTAGTAGGAGCTCTCAAGGCCCTGAGAGCCGGCGAGAAGATCGTAGGCCTTGGTGCCGGCCCAGAAGTAAGGTGCCTGCCACCACCTCTGCAGGGGCAGCAGGATGGGCAGGGAGAGCGACAGGTGAGGCGCAATCTCAAGGAAGGTCTTGCGCTCGCGCAGGGCCTCCATGACGAGCTGCAGCTGGGGGTAGTCGAGGTTCCAGAAGGCCTTTTCGAGGTAGCGCACACCACCGTGAACAAGCTTGGTGCTCTTGCTGCTGGTGCCGCTGCTGAAGTCGTCGCGCTCGACGAGAGCGACCTTGAGGCCGCGGGTCGCGGCATCGAGAGCGATACCGGTGCCAGTCGCTCCACCTCCGATGATGAGGAGATCATACTCTTCGGAATCGGAGTTATGACTGCGGAGGTCGGCGAGCTGATCGGCGCGGTTCCTAAGCGAGGGGAATTGGGGAGGAATAATGGCACCCTTGGCGTCCCTCTTGAGCTCGACCGCGGGTGTGTCAAAGTTGGTCTTGTGAGAGAAGCTCGAGTAGGCGATGGCACCACCGGTGGTGGCCATGGCGGCCACGGCCACGGCGCCGAGCGGCTTCCTCAGCCTCGCGAAGCGCGACATGGCGACAGATGTCAGGCGTGAGAAGGTCGAACAGACGTGGGTTGTTTGTTTGGTTTGTTTGCTGGCGTTTCAAACGACGACAGCTAGGATAGTGAGTTCTGTCCTGAGAAGGAAAGACTTGGGGGGAGCAGCCGGAGGAGGGGAGAGGCAGGGGAGAGGAGTTAAGTTGTATTGATGTAGGAACGGAGAGTCGGCAGACACGAAGGAGTCAGATCTCAGAAACGGGTGAAGCTGTGGCCGAGATGAACGTCCATTCGTGGGATTCTGAAGATTTTGGGGGTCAGACGCGCCGGGAGATGGATGGATGGATGGGTGATGATGAAAGAAGACGCGGCGAGTGCAAAAATTCCTCCGTCAAGAGGGAGGGAAGGTCAATAGCTCGTTCCCCCACGTGCGTGGGAGGTCTGGCCGATGCTCGCTGTCTGATGAAGCGACCGATCGACCCAGAGGCCAGGCGGCGCAGACCCCATACCTCAAGCCTGGGGGGGGCGCCCGGATTGCCAGAATTGTCAGATCAGACCAGACAGAACCCTTCTTCTGACATCATGTCGTGGGTCACGAAGCGCGGGGGGGTGGAGGGCTCGGGGCGTCCCAGTTGAGAGCTAGAGAGCTACTTCGGAATAGGCGTGAAGCTCCATCTCCAAGCTGGAGACTTTGGAGTTCAGCCTGCGAAATCCCCACGTCACTGTAGAGAGGCTCAAGTACCGGAATTGGGGGAAGCTGCGTCTCGGCCATTCTTTCCCGAAATATCGGTAACTATTCGGTATTCTAAGCCCGAGATCATGTCTCGGTATGGTTCGGGCTTCTTGTCCCTTGCTTGCTTGGCAGGTACGTACCGTACCGTTCACCAGCCACTCTGTGGGAATACCACGAGCTCGCAGTTTCTCACGTCTCGAACTAAAAATCCACCGTCCGAAGCTCCCGGGTTCCTTCGCCCCTCCGTTTGCAATCACGCCCGTCACCCGACTCTGGCAAGCATCACAGCCACTCACACAGCCCCAGCACCAAAAAACCTGTGGACATCGTGCTCTTGCAAACCGTCGACCCAGCAGCACGCAAGTACGCAAAGGCACTGCTATCGGCCACTCCACCGTGGAGCCCACACAAGAGTCCACATTCGAGACTGCCTCTCGTTCCATCGACGCCGAGGCAGGCCCGGATGGTCATCCTTATCGCCCTCGTAAATCTCTGCCTCCTCTGAAGCCGTGCAGCAACGCGCGACGATGGAGTGGCACGTCGTCTTGGTGCCGTATGGGTCCTCTCAACAGCGCTGTTCTGGAAAACAGATATGAATGCCTCGATCCGCCTCTTGTTTTACATTCCTGGACTTTCCAGGCCTCTCCAGAGGTCTCAAACAACTGCTCCGGAGGTCGGGAACGAGCACACGTGCAGTTAAGGTAGGGACGTGGTCGTCTGTCTGGCCGGTCCAACTCGGGCTCCTCCGGGACTCTGCCCGGTATAGCCGCGAGGTCCAGGTCAAGCTCGGCTTCGTCTGCAGCTGCCATGCATGCATGCTTGCCTGCATACCCGGGACCGCCTCCTTCAAACGAACTGCGGGCTTGCCTTGTCTCGAGAAGAGCTGGCGTGCCAGGTTTCCGCCTCAGTTATTATTCTGGTCCTGGAATCGACCGTTCAAGGGTCCTGGGCAAGGGCCCTGGGAACCATGGCAAGCATGGTCAGGCGTCATTGAGCGGGTTCTGGCTGCCTTGACTGCCCGTGTCCACCTCGCTAAAGGACGCCCTGGCAGGCCGGGCTTGCTTGCCCACCCAAGCTGAGGGCAAAGCCTCCCAGATGCCCAGTGGTGTGTGTTGGCGCATTCTTACTGGTGGAAAGCTCTCAAGGCATTAACCCGCCTCACTTTCCCGCCCTCACACTGCTGCCCAATGTCAAGCCGCCATGCCAGCGAGGCGGAACAATTAAGGTTGTCAGGGTAGCTGAATATTGCTTCATGTTCGAAAAAAGCTCGCTATATAAAATCGACAGGTAGCCCACCCTGCTCGCTCGCCCGTAAGGTGAATCTGTTACGCCTCCACAAATTTATGTCCTGATGAAATTGGAAATGAAGAACAAATCGCAAACTCCTTTCCAATTACTCGTGGGCACTCCACCCCTCGAGTACCGGTAATACTTCTGTTTGTTTTTTCTTTTGTGTTTTACTGGTTTTGATTTTCTCTTCCCCATCTGTCTGAAGTCAGGCGAGCCCTTGGTCTTATAGTTCCAAGTCAAACGCCGTCTACACCTGCGACTCAAACGACTTGTACGTGTTGGACCACACACTACGCTTGGGCTTGAAGAAGCGTTGCAGGCCCATGTAGGGGGTGTTGATGGGACTCTCGCCGGTGTAGATGAAGACGTCATACAGGAAACCACCAAAGGCACAGCCGAAGAAGGGCGCGACCATGGGAATCTACTCAGAGTCAGCGCCAATTCATCAGACAACAACAACCTCGGCGACACCTTGCGATGCCCAAGACGACAGAGACTTACCCAGAAGTAGTAGTTACCGGCAGACCAAACTTCGTGGCCGTATCCGAGGATGTACGACACAAGACGAGGACCAAAATCACGAGCCAGGTTAATGGCATAGCCGGTCTGCCAGCCGAAGCACGCACCGATACCGAAGATGACGAAGAACATGGCCAGAGGGAAGAGGGGCCCGGCAGCCATGCTGTCCTTGTCGATCAGGGCGTAGACGATGAACTGGAGAATCGCGCTCGACAAGAACTCCGACCACCACTGGGCCGTAGTGTCCATGAAGTCGGCCGGGTACGTGCAGAAGATGCCAGCGGTGGAGGTCTCAAGGCCGACGGTGCGGATGCCACTACCACCCTCGAATTCGTCGATGGCGAAGCGGTAGTTGCCGTACACGATGAAAGCACCAGCCATGGCACCGAGGATTTGCGCGAGGGCGTAGACGGGAAACTTGCGCCACGGGTGGCCACGGTAGATGCAGTTGGAGAGAGTGACAGCGGGGTTCAGGTGGCCACCAGTCTTGCCGGCGACGTAGATGCCGAGCATCACACCCAGTCTAGGCGAAGTTCAGTCAGTACACCAGTCTTTCATTTTTCTCTGGTCACCGATGATACTCGCGCAAACATCGACCATTTCGGAAGAAAAGACTTACCCCCATCCCCAAGAGATACTCTGGTAGTTACCCTTGGTTTCCTTGGAAAGAACAACCTGGGCCACGACACCATCACCAAAGAGGATCAGGACCATGGTGCCAAAAAACTCGGAAAAGAATTCCTGTCCATACTCGCGAACCTTGCTCCACCACAACTCATTCTTGTGCTCCTCGTGAGTGACTGAGGGCTCAGAGCTCGGCCCGGCGTGCTCAGTGTGGGCGTCGGCACCCATTTCGAGTTTCTGGGGGTAGGTTGACTTGTCGATCGACGACTCGGACTGGGAATCTTGTGTCACGACAAGGGACATTAGTTCGGATGTCTCGTCGAGAAAGTGCAGAAGAGATCGAGACAAGCAAACGACAAGATGTCGACGCGGGGTACCGGGGGGGAAGGAGGGGGGGGGGGAGGTCTGAGATGAGATGTGAGAGAAGGATGAGTGGCAAGGGGCTATCTCCAAACTTTCAACTCCATGGGGATGAGGCACTCTTATGTCCTGTCACTCGAGAACTCCCCCCACGGGGCGGGGGCGTTTGCCCAATCCGTCGGGATGGATGCCACGGACGGGGACACCGGGGAGGGGCACGGGGCAGACAGGGCAGAAGGAGCGACGGTGCAAGATTGAGGGGAGACTTGGGGAAAGGCAAATCCGCTTACCCATCTGGCGATGCTTCTCTTTCTTCTCGGTGGACCTTGCGAAGGGCGAGCGCATATCCCCGGATGCTGGTCGACGCTTGGAGATGAAGCTAAAAAGCCGGGGGCCTGTCGAAGGGGCGAGACCTTGGATGGGACGCGGAAGCTCAGAGCACGAAGGGTGTCCGAGATGCCAACGGCTTGTACGGTTCGCAGGCGCACGAGGGAGACACGAGGCAAAGGGGCGGGGTGGTTTGGGATGAGATGCGGCGGTTCGAGACCGAAAACCACAGCGTCGGTGTTAGGATAGCGAGTTAGTGGTACGATGATCAAGTGTGCGGGGAGCGGTGTCAAGGGAAGCGCAGTAGAAGGATAGCGAGATGATAGCGAGAAGTGTAGCTGAGAGAGGGGAAAGAATGAAGGATTGCCATGAGAAGGCCCCGGCGGTTGAAGAAGGTGGTTGAGCGGAGCCCTGCATGTTCGGGACCTACCCCGAGACGATCGGGGTGACGATGACGGGCGGAGGCCGAGGCGAAGGAATCCTTCAAGCAAGCGCTTGCACGCGACCCGGTGCTCCAACAAAAAGATTTGAGGCTGGGCCGCCCACCTCCTCCACCCCGTGCGCTCCGAGGTAGCCATCCAGCGCCAGCAAAAATTCACCGAGCGAGTACTGGCTGCAAGAATGAGCCGTCAAACCCTCTACTTTCAAGGTTGGTATGACATGGCCCAGTACGCGTCAAAGGCGCAAAACGCCCCTAGTTGATAGAGGAAAGAGAGAGGTGGCGGCATGCCCAGGCCGCGGTCCCCGTACAGTAGCACGAACGCCATGCTGCGGCAGCGTGGGCATCATCAGATGGTGGCACAAAAGCCCGAGTCGACCAGCCCAGGAGCCCCGTAGCAGCGGCCGCAAAGGGGCCTTTGGCCCTCCTAACTTATCGCGCCTGTCGCAGACAGATGATCAGATTGGTCAATGCACACAAGGCAGAGAGAGTGCCGAACCGCATGCCCCGACGTCCCGAGGTGCATGAGGTCGCAATGAGGTAAGCTTCTAGGGTTATTCGAATGTGTGGGGAAGAAGCGATCCGTTCGGTCGAGAGTTACTACATTCGTCGAATAGCGTCGCCTAGTAGGGGGGTGAGACTGGGCTGGAAACAGATGTTGTGGGTGGGTGGTAGTTGGCAGACAAGCTCCGATGCACGACGCTGCCAAGGATTATGACGATTATTTTGCAGCCAAGGCTGGCGGGCACGCGAGTCGGTCACTCCTCCGTCTGATGGGGAAGCACTCTAATAAAGAGAGCGAGAGAGTTCAAAGGCGAAGAAAAAAGAGGGGGTGCCATCTCGTCATCCGAGACGAAGCATATGGTTCTCGCCCCCATCGAGTGCTACCTGCGGCAAGCAGACCCAGGTCGGATCTTCACGTCCAGCTGGGCATGACAGGTCCAGGCGGCGCAACCGGCTCGTCGGCGCCGTTATGGAGCCTTTGAATATTTCGATGGGTCGCAAGTCGTATCAACCATGTGGATTGAAAGGACCCTCTAGCCATCTCACCATTTCGCCATCCTTCAGGTGACCAGAAAATTGCCAAGCTTGGTGGGCGACCGAGCAGGCCACATCCTGTGAGTTTTAGGGGGGGCCGGTTCTCATCCGGTGCAAGTTTGCTGCACCAAGCAAGGTCGAGAAAAAGAGGGGGAATGCGACGGCGCGGCCGACTCGTGAATCTTGAAGCGTTAAGCTCTTCAGATGACGTGGTCCACTTGCTAGATCAAGAAACCAAGCCGCGATGGGTGCGTCTTCGAACTGTGGGCGGCGCACTTCTTGTTGGTGCGCGCGCATGGTTGGTAGATTGATTGAACGGCAGGGTGCTACGAGGATCTGCGTGGCACAGAAAACATCACCAGGTATGTCGGCAGCCCGAAACGGCCATCGCGGTCGTTTTGACTTGATTCGACTTGGCGTAAGATGATGTGAGTCTCGTGTGTGACAAGGCAAAGGGGATGGGGGACCTCGGGCGAGCAAGATTGGTCACGATGGCTTCCCTCAAGCCTCGTTCATGCCGAGGACGAAGACCCTGCAGCAGGTGGTGGGCAAGAGATACGGGCGCGCGCCAGCATGGACCAGGCCATTCACTCCTTCCTGTCGGCTAAGGGAATGCAAGTACGAATAAGTCCACTTCACGAACGACGGAGGCAAGCGACCGGGATAGCGCCGACCGTCTTCAGCAGGAACGCAGACCTTGGGCAATGGGCCGGTGTAGTTGACCGAACGCAGCCCGAGCCAAGGTGGCGGTTAAAGTGGCGCCTCCATGACATCAGTCCACCAGCCGCGAGGTGAACCCGAGCTGCCCCGCCCCGGACGAGATACCGGACCTCACGGGTACCCCACATACCTGTGCGCTCGGGGTTTTGCGCCCGACCAACGCCCGGCGCCTGCTTGGCATGAACTCCTTGGCCTCTTTCCGTCTGACAGACCCGGCGGAGCCAACAGCAGGCCTCGGAATCCTCAAAGACGCTCGTGACCAGCCGACTTTGATGCCATGCCCATGCTCCGGACCCAGCAGACTGGATCTCATCAGCTCACCAGACCGAATGGCGGCCAAAGCGGGCTCATCTCCATCGAGTGGGCTACTACATGTCCCCGGGTGTACGTGTACGGGGTCCTAGGTACCAGTACGGGGTTGCAGGGGTTGTAATAAGTTCTTTCCTGACTTGCTCCCCCAAAAGCCACCCCCAGCCGTCTCGTGGGAACGTGGCCCTCATGGATCAACCGAATGACACCCAGTTCTCCACAATCGCGGGGAGGGGCTTGGGGGGCATTGGGGGCTTGGAGAATACAGAGACATGTCGCCGCGAGATGAAGTGCAGCACTTGTACACCTGCAAGCTTGTACTCGATACTCGGTAGAACCTTAGGGAGGCACGAACCATACCTAGCACGCACCTGCCTGCAGTTGAGCTCGGGCGAGACTCCTGCTCCTCTCGGTTGCCGTTGGCCGCCCCTCCCCCCAAGACCCAAGACGCGGAGGAGTCGGGGTGAGGGGAAGGGGGCTTGCTCCAGTGTGCCTGGCGTCCGGCCTAAAGGCGCTGGCATTGGAGCAAGCTGTTTCCCCGTGGAGGGGCTCTTTGAGCTGGAGCTCCCTTCCAAAGCCCACCTCACTTCACATGTCCCCGCCCACGAGCTCCGCGCCGGTCGCGAGAGCGTACAAATATCGAAAACCGCCGTCCGTCATCGCGGAAGTCATGTCTTGCCATCTCGTCTCTCTATCACTCTTCCCTCTTCCTTTGCCCCATTGACTGCCCCACCTGCGTCTTCCCCGCGCTTCACTCAAAACCCTCCTCAAGATACCCCGGCCTGCCGACTCTTTTATTTTTGGTCCCGCGAGCCTCTGAATGCTTTCTTCGCTCACCTCTCGAATCAAACAATCTCTACCCGTCAACATGTCCAATAACATTCAGTTTGTCGGTGCTATCGACCAGGGCACCACCAGCTCTCGGTTCCTCATCTTCAACCCCAAGGGTGAGGTTGTCGCGACGCACCAGCTTGAGTTTAAGCAGCTCTACCCTCAGCCTGGGTGAGTTTCAGTGACCTACCCCTCCATGCCAGAAACCACAAAATATCGGTCGTGGGCCAATGCGCCGAAGCGACCGAGTGGGAGTGGGCTGCCACTCACCCCACACATAACTTGCTGACACGCGCAAAGATGGCACGAGCACGACCCGGAGGAGCTCATCTCCTCCGTCGAGACTTGCATTGACGGCGCCGTCAAGGCATTCGAAACCCAGGGTCACTCCAAGAGCCAGATCAAAGTCGTCGGCATCACCAACCAGCGCGAGACGACCGTCGTCTGGGACAAGAACACCGGCAAGGCCCTCTACAACGCCATCGTCTGGACCGACACTCGTGCCCAGGAACTCGTGCGCCGCCTCAAGCACCGCCTCGGCGCCGGTGAGCTCACCAAGCGCTGCGGTCTGCCCCTCTCCACATACCCCTCCGTCAGCAAGCTGCTGTGGTTGATTGAGAACGTCAAGGAGGTCAAGGCCGCCTACGATGCTGGCAACCTGGCATTCGGCACCGTCGACGCCTGGCTCGTCTACAAGCTCAACGGCGGTCCCGCCCGCAACATTCACGTTTCCGATGTCACCAACTCGTCGCGCACCATGTTTATGAACATCGAGACCCGCGCCTACGACGACGAGCTCATTGACTGGTTCCGCGTCGACCGCAACAAGGTCCAGCTGCCCACAATTGTCCGTTCTGCAGACAGCGAGGCCTACGGCTCTCTCGCCGGCACCGCCCTTAAGGGCATCAAGATCGCCGGTGTCCTAGGAGACCAGTCCGCCGCCCTTGTCGGCCAGAAGGGTTTCTTCCCCGGTCTCGCCAAGAACACCTATGGCACTGGCTGCTTCCTCCTCTACAATGTCGGCGAAAAGCCTGTCATTTCTTCCCACGGCCTCATGACCACGATCGCCTTCGACTTTGGTGAGAGGGGTGGCTGCGCCTACGCTCTCGAGGGCAGCATTGCCGTTGCTGGTTCCAGTGTCAAGTTCCTTGTCGACAACCTCGGCTTCATCGAGGAGTCCTCCAAGCTCAGCGCCCTGGCCGAGACGGTCGAGGATAACGGTGGCTGCACCTTCGTCACTGCCTTCAGCGGTCTATTCGCCCCCTACTGGATCGATGATGCCCGCGGCACCATCTTCGGTATTACTGCATACACGAAGCGTGGTCACATTGCCCGTGCTACTCTTGAGGCTACCTGTTTCCAGACCAAGGCCATCCTTGACTCCATGGAGAAGGACAGTGGCGCCGCTCTGACCGAGCTCGCCGTCGACGGTGGCATGTGCAACTCGGACCTCATCATGCAGACGCAGTCCGACTTGATCGGCATGCCCGTGAACCGCCCCGCCATGCGCGAGACGACTGCCTTTGGCGCCGCCATTGCTGCCGGTCTCGCCGTCGGCGTGTGGGAGTCGTTCGACGACCTCAAGAACGCCAACACCGAGGGCCGCACCATCTTCAAGCCCCAGATCACCGACGACCAGGCGGCCAAGCGCTTCAAGAAGTGGGAGAAGGCCGTGCAGATGAGCGCCGGCTGGGCCAACGAGTAAGAAGGTGAATGCCGGTTTTTGGGGCGAACGTTTTCATGAGGGGGAGAATGGGATTAGTGCAGTAGTGTTTTTCATGTTCATATACCATGGTCGGCGACCAATCTGTTGTATCTAGTGTGTCCTGTGTAGCTCATGAGATATCTATACCGTTTTGGGTGTATCAACTGAGAGAACGCCCGGCGCATGCGAGTGCGTTTGAGGGACACAACAATCATATGAGAGGCCGCAAGGCTGCCCACGTGGCAGAGAAGATTAAGGTGCTAAATGTCGTTGGTCAGGAAGATCGGAGACGGGTATGGCTGCGGCTCAGGCTTTGCTGGCGACCTAGAGTTTACATATCCAATCATGGCCGGTCGTAGTTTGTGCCGCAGCGACAGGGTACTGATTCGGCAGTGATGAGTGTGACGATGCAACGTTGTGTGGATTGTCGCAAGAACCTCGGATGTTGAAGATGTTGGGAAGAAGAAGAATGCTGCTGCTACAGCCCACTGTTGTCGCGAGGCCTGTGCAGGCGCGTCGTACGACGATTTCAGGTGAGCTCTCCTGTTCTCAATCGCTCAGCAAACAATTACTCGCGCCAAAGCAGCTGTGTTTTCCTGGCGGAGTGGTAGATATGAGGGTGACCCTCGTGGACAGAGCGCGCGGCGCCAAGGTACACGACAGCAAAGCAAGGTACGGCGGGTGGGCGCAGCGCCTGGCCGCAGGGCACGACAGGGAAAACAACCACCATGAAGACAAGAACGGGTACGTACCTGCATCTCAACCCGGAGTCAGCTCGGTGTTGCTGGGTCCATTTTAGCACCTCGAGCACAATGGTGGAGAAGGCCATAGCGGCGTACGAAGGAAGCTTCGGCCCAAAGGTCGTCGCCTGGTCTCTACGGCCTACGTGTACTGCGTTGTGTATGCCCTCGCTGGTTGCTGTCATCGTACCAGTACATAATGTCGACTCCCCAGTATCGACCCGTTTGTAATGGATCCTTCCCCTCATTTGTCCATGCATTTGTCTGCCTTCCCACTTCCCGTCCGCTTGCTGCCTTCACCTGCCCGCCTTCCCCCTCCACCACGAACGCGGCTGTTGCTTGTCGCACGCATGCCGTTGGTGATTTATTAGCCTCTGTCGAGCGTCTCATCCAAAGACTTCTTGAACGGGCGGCCAAACGCCACTAGTGCCGGGGCTACGGATGAGAGTAGAATCTTTGGTACGTGCCATTGGGGGATCTTTAGAATTATCAATCAACATGGTCACGTCAGCAATGGAATGCAAAGAGGAGCGAAAATACTGGACCATTAGGGCGGCGGGAAAGCCGCACTGGCTGGCTGTGTGTGCCCAGGTGTCAGAGACAGGCTGACAGCAGAACAGAGCAGGCCAGCCCTCGCCGGCGCACGCTGTAGTCGGGGTTAAAGGCCCGAGATGAGTGCCCTCGAAAAGTGCCAAACCCGTCCGGAAGCGCCCTGGCGCCTACCCCGGGAAGCCCACCACCGACTGCAAGAGCCACCACCTAACCCCCACCGTCAACCGCTCCTTCCCTGCCCTGCCCTGTTGCGCGCTGTTGCACAGACTGCCCTGTCATCTGCGTCTGCCCGTGAGGTAGTTTGTGATCTGCTGTGGGCTGTACCTGTACCGCGTGTGTCTCCCAGCATTCTCCACGTCGCCTTCCTCGCCTGTTCTGTGCCTCTGCCGTGTCTTCGTTTCGCCCGCTATTGTCGCGCCAAGGATCAACGTGCAAGCCCCCTTCCCATCTCGTCGGTCACGGCTGTCGCAATTCCCACTGAGCTACCCTCGACACCCAGGCACCCAGACACCCAGACCCCATCTGCAAAGGCACGGAGGCGCCGCACCCCTCAAGATCCATCAGATCCATCATCCATTTCGAGATCCCGCCTTTTTGCATTTCGCATCGTTGCCTTTTCTCCCCCCTCCCCAGACACAACTGCAGGAGAGTAAAGTCCTCTCAAATCTCACTTATCGCAAAATGTGGAGTTGGTCCCTACAGTGCACGGGACTATCACGTTAGACATGACTGCACGTCCGGACTCCATGCCCGAGGAGGAAGCGAACTCGGGCTTCAGTCACGACGAGGGCGAGCAAGAGCCCGACGCTCTTGGTGCCTCCAGTGGTGAGGAGTCGATCCCCAATAACACCTCGGGCGCTACACCGAGGAAGCGGAAGCGGGTCAAGTACCAGAAGACATCGTGGGTTCCATCGCCCCCATCCTGATCATGGCCGTGGCTCTGCCCTACCCGGCCTGCCTACCCCGTGTTTACCCCAGAAACAACAGCAAGCTGACGAAACCCCCAGGTGCGAGTTGTGTAAGGCGAGGAAGGTCAAGTGTGATCGCGCTGAGCCCGCCTGTTCCTGGTGTGCCCGTCACAACAGGACATGCGTTTATCTCGAGAGGCAGAAGCCAGGAAGCCGCATCGGCTTCAGTCTCGAACTCGAGGCCAAGGTCAATCGAATCGATGCCCTACTACAGGCCTTGGGCCGTCGTGTAGAGGATCACATCGCCGGCGACAATCTCGCCTCCGTCTCATCCGGCCTCTCGCCTGCCATCGGCAACAACGCTTCGTCCCAGATCGAAGCCTTTCGCCATCACGATGCCAACGGCAGCGTCATCAGTCCGGCCCCTGGGCTGACGGGCCAAACGCCGTCCTCGCAGGGACGCGGAACTGTCTACTCTGAGCCCTTCTGGCAGGCGGGCGACGGCCAGGAGACGGGAAGTGATCGTACGTCGGTACAGGCACTCCTGAATCTGTCCGTCAGCGAATCCTTCAACAATCCATCCGGAATTCCCACGCACCCGAAAGAGCCGTCTTCGATCTCGTCAGGCACGGATTTACCACCTCACGACATTGTGTACACGCTCGTAGACCTCTACTTCAAACACTGCAACACTTGGTGTCCCATTCTCGACCGCAAAACGACGTTTGGCGCATTCTTCGGTTCGACGTCTTTGACCGAAGCCGACCGAGTGCTCCTCCATGCCATCGTGGCCACGACATTACGATTTTGCAAAGACCCCCGCCTCTCGCCAGAAATGAAGGCCCACTACCACGCCGTGTCCAAGCACACAGTACAAATTTACGCCATGGAACGAGTCAGCGTCGAGGCATTACGGGCGTTGGTCATACTCTGCTTGGACGAGCTGGGAACATCAAATGGACCGCGGGGATGGAACCTGCTGGCCCTCATCGCGCAAAACGTGAGGCAGCTCGATCTCTGTGAAGAGAGCAGCGTCTTCCTGGCGGCGGATGCGGAGGACATGCCGCAGACGGGCTCTATGCGGCGGGTTGTGAACGCGCCACCCGACTCTTGGATAGAAGACGAGGGTCGGCGACGACTCTGCTGGATGGTATACCTGCTCGATCGCTATGCCACCATTGCGACGACGACATTTGATTTTATGCTCGAGGACAGCAAGATGCAGCGTTGTCTGCCCTGTTCATACGACCTCTTTTCGAGAAATGTCCCCGTGGAGACACGGTCTTGGAGCTGGTCACCAGAACATGGAACACCGACGCACATGGTCAACCGGCCAGAAAACCTCGGCAGCTTCTCATACCACTGCGAGATCCTGCGCATCCTGAGCCGAGTGCACGACTTCCTCAAAGTGCCCATCGATGTCACTTCATCGCCAGAAATGGCTCGGTGGCGGAACAGGTACCGCACTCTGGATCGCGCTCTCGACAATTGGCTTCAAAGCCTGCCCAGCGAGTACAGCAAAATCTCAGCCCTCTGTCACTCGGACCCCGCCAGCCGCGTAGCCAACTGGTTCATGTTGCACAGCGCCTTTGTCACTTCCGTCGTTCGACTACATTCCTCAGCGGCCTATCCAACGATACGGTCCAACATATTCGTGCCGTCGCACTATGCGATGCAAAGGTGTCTGTCGGCTGTGCAGAGCCTCGGCGATATTGCGCAGGATGTCCTTGACGCCAATGGCCTGGATCTGCTCGGCCCACCATTTGCATTCTCGCTGTGGGTGGCAGCAAGGCTACTCCTTGTACACGCTGCTACTGTCGAGTGCCCTGTTGACCCGAGAGTCGATTTTTTCATCGAGACGCTCCAACATGTGGGGAGGTACTGGGAAGTAGCTGACAATTACGCCAAGATCCTTGCACGAGTCGTGCAGAGGGGGAGGCAAGGCGACATGACGTTTACTGCCATGAGGAAGTGAGTCCGCTCAAAGAACCCTTGCAGACGAATGCGGCGCGGAAACTAACGATTGCTGCAGGAGCGCCCATGACTTGGTGACGCTGACGTCTTCGACCCGAAAGTCTGGCGCCGAGCCGACCTCGACCCAGGTCACGTCGTTGAGCGAATTGGACTACCTCGATGTGTTCGACTTCTTCAATTATCCCAAAGTCTTCAGGCCCATCGTCACAATACCGAACAGCCAAACGAATCTCATACATTCCCAGGCCTTGAATGCGATGGGCAGCGGGGGGGAAACCGTCAGAAATAACGGAATGCCAGACCCAGAATCGGACTGGCTGGGATTTGCGAGCCCTTTTAGCTGATGAGCTATCTTTACATGGATGACACATGTTGCGTTGACATTTTTATTGGGCGTTGGACGGACTCTCTTCCCTTGTATAAAGGCGTTTGGTCGAAACATTTAACGGTTCACACGATCCATGATTCTGCACGGTCAGCTGTATACAGTAAGCTGCGATAATGCTTGGATGGGCGAGTGACGGGCAAAGAAAGGGGGGAATGGGCTCACCCAATCGCAGGCGGCATCCCCGCACGAGCTCTCAAAGCTGACGAAACCAACCCCACCTCAGTCGAAGCTCCTCTCTACCTTTGATCGCCAATCCAAACAAGCATCTGGTCTTTCTCCTCCATTGATCGTGTCCACGTTGTCATCTGAATAGTGTTCCGGGTATTGTCAGCGACCATCACATCGTCACCCGCCAAGCACCGCCCAATATGGCACCGAACCAAGGCCTGGTACATCTTAAAGAATACGACATCAAGGACAGCAATGTCGAGTTGATTGGCACCGACCTCGACCACAAAGTAAAGTACAACTCGGCGCTCGCCGAACCTGCTTGGCACGATGGCAAAGTTGGTCTCTTGCCGGGTCTGATGATCTGGCGCATCGAGCGCTTCGAGGTCATCCCCTGGCCCAAGGCCAAGTACGGCACTTTCCTCGATGGCGACAGCTTCATCATCCTCCATTCATACGCACTAGGAGACGACAAGGACGCTCAGCCCAAGCTCGGCCACGACATTTTTTTCTGGCTAGGTGCTCACACCACCCAAGACGAGGCTGGCACTGCCGCGTACAAGACTGTCGAACTGGATGAGTTCCTACATGGTGCGGCTACTCAGCACCGCGAGACACAAAGCAACCCATCTGCCGAGTTCCTCCAACTGTTTCCTAGGATCAACATCAGGAAGGGTGGTGTCGAGTCTGGTTTCCGCCACGTTGAGCAGGAAGAACCCAAAGAGATCCTTACCCTCCTACGCGTTTTCAAGAACCCAGCTTCCGGCAATGGCATTGTTGTTGTCGAGGTGGAGCCGACCTGGCGCAGCCTCGACGATCTGGATGTCTTTGTGCTCGACGTGGGCGACAAGATCTGGGTCTGGCAAGGTAGCAAATGCAGTCCTATGGAGAAGGCCAAAGCGGCACAGGTGGTTCACGATATGAAACTTGAGAAGCACGTCGACGCCGAAGTGCTTGCACAAACAGACTCACGATCAAGGGTTGTCGTGGGCCTTCTTGGTGGCAGTGACAGTGCGCCCGTCAACGGCTTCCAATGTCCGAAGCCGATGGCGTCACGGTCTTTCCGAGACAGCCCTGTGGCCCCGCTACCTCAGAAGTTGTTCCGCCTCAGCGACGCTTCGGGGCAGCTGACCTTTGATCTCGTCAAAGACGCGTCCGTGGGCCTTTCGGACTTGGATGGCAAGGACGTTTTCCTACTGGATGACGCAGGCAAGACGATTTGGGTCTGGGAAGGTTCTGGAGCAAGTCGCAGGGAGAAGGCGAGTTGGCTCAAGGTGGCGCAGATGTATGTCCAACATTTGCAAGCCAGCGGGAGCAATGACGCCTACTTGACTCCGATCGCAAAGGTGGCGCAGGGGAACGAAAGCAAAGCCTTCATGCAAGCTATCCGCGTGTAAGTGAGACGACTTTGATGTTCTTTTCGCGATGAAGAAACATGATTATCATAGGCTCCAAAGACATATCAAGGTCTTTTGCACTCCTCTTTTGCATAACTGTGACCTTGCTCGGCCGAACACTAGCAAGTCTCTTTCCCTACTTACCGACCAACTCATCAAGATGGACAGGCCCCATGTCAGGCGGTAAAAGGCTGTCAGTCTAGAAGCACACGTGAACAGACTTGATCAAGTAGTAGCTCACGCCTCTCGATTTTGCCCAAGTCTGGAAATGCCCGGCGCTGATAGAGGCTGCACACGAGCCATGGAGACGGCGTCCAACCGAATAATTTTGAAGAGCGCCAGGAGACCAACACTCGATGTCCACCGCAATCGCGGTCCGTGGTCTTTTTGAGTAGGCAAGATTTTCAGGGATCGTTAAGTCCTCGTGGCGTAGCTGTCATGACCACGGACGACCACGGGCCAGGGGGCCGGGACCCTGGGGGTCACTGGCAGACTAAGGGGCCGAGCGTTGGCAGAATCATGTATATATAGATGCGGCCAGAGGCCCAGACAAGGAGAAGGAGGGCATCGATTATTCTACGTCTCTATAGCTACCTACTAATAGACTCATTGCTTGTCCTTCACTCACTGCTAAACCAGCCCCTTGACAGCTACACTCTACAGCCATGAGACCAAACTCGACTATAGAAGCCAAATGACGGCTGCGGCCGCCACAACATCTGTTCCGCTGTCAATCGTCGTGCTGACTGTTAGGGACCAGAGGTGTAACAGCCAGACCCTAGGGACCCCGAAGGACCACCAGGGCGTAGAGGACCAAACGTTGGGGATGGTATATGCAGAGAATCTAGAGGGCTAGACGAGCGGAGAGAATATCAATCATCATACGAATTTGGAGATGCCCGCTATCAGATTAGGTACTTATCGCCCATCTTGCACTCTTTACCGAGGCCGTACCTTGATACTGATTCTCAGGCCTGCTCGCGAGGACTACATGTCCAGTCTGAGCTAGGATTTACAACGACTTGTGCTGTGACCATCCAACTCTGTATGCCAGGCAGATAATGCTTTCGTCTAGCGGCATCAAAGCCCAACATGCTCGTGATAGAGGGCGTTTAACAAGAATGCTTCTACATCAATCATCCATAAACATATATATGTGAATTCTTACTAATTTTAAATTAATGAGTGCCAGATCAAGAGTTATAGCGTGTGGGAAATATCTAACAGGAAATTTAAACGGTCATGAACTAGTATTGGCGCTGGTGCATATCACGGGGCGACATCGGGAAAAAATAGGCTTTCGATGTAGAAAACGAATGAAAGCACACCTGCAGGTCAAACGACGGAAGGTTGACCATGCGCCGCGGTCGGTATAAGATCGCGATGGCTTCACCTTTCTCGGTGAAAACCAAGGTGAGATCTCTAGAGCGAACAAGGTACCGAGGTGGAGGGAGCCGAACCGCGTTGGACGCGACTGACGGAGCCGGCCGAACGTGGGGAGAAATAGTGGGACCAACCATCAAGCACAACCCCACTCTGATCGTGCCCCGCGTTGCTGATAGCAGTGGTTACAGGGTATTCCCACCTGATAAGCAGTGTTCCAGCGGCTGTGATTCGCCTCTGTCCCGCAATCTTCAACCCCGTCCACGCTCTCACAGCTCTTGTGTTGCTCCAGGGTCTCCAGAGTCTCGACCGCCACGACCGCCTCGGCCGCTTCGACGAACATCAAGAGTTAGCGCTGCTGAAAAGAGCTAGCTGTCCCGTCAGACACACATTCTTTTCTGATTGCCAAACGCCAATCGGTGCACAAGCAGATCGTGGAACGCCGGGGATGACACTGCCATCCACGGCCGGTCGCCTCCACTGATAAGAGGGGAGCTCCCCTTCGCGCGCCATCCCCCTGCCATTTCTTTGCTCTTCTCCTCTTCGTCCTTTCGGTCGACTCCTTCTAAAATCAACTATACCCTTCAGTTCTGTCTTCTCTTCTTCGCGCCCACCTTGTCCGGCTGTACCAAACCAAGTGTCCACTAGAAAGAATCATGGCACCAGGCGCCATATCACCTGAAAGGGATGCAGGCCCCCTCCATGCCTTGACCACCAACTTCGACGATACGATTCGCTTCTACTTGAATGGCACGAGGGTGGTCTTGGACGAAATTGATCCGGAGGCCACACTTCTAGAGTATCTCCGAGGAATCGGGTTGACCGGTACCAAACTGTTCGTCTCATAATTTCCTTGTCCCCCGGAACGGTGAGCTGTACTGACTGTGTCCGTCCAGAGGATGTGGCGAGGGCGGCTGCGGTGCCTGCACTGTGGTGATATCACAATACAACCCCACGACAAAGTCCATCTACCATGCAAGCGTGAACGCTTGTTTGGCACCGCTCGCCAGCCTTGACGGCAAGCATGTCATCACAATCGAGGGCATCGGAAACACAGAGGCTCCGCACCCCGCACAGGAGCGGGTGGCTAGGAGCAACGGAAGCCAGTGTGGCTTCTGCACACCAGGCATTGTCATGAGCCTGTACGCCTTGCTGCGAAACAACCAGTCGCCGACCGACGACGACATTGAAGAGGCCTTTGACGGCAATCTTTGCAGGTGTACGGGCTACCGACCGATCCTCGACGCCGCCCAGACATTCAGCAGCTCCAATGCCTGCGGCAAGGCCACAACCAAGGGTGGCTCGGGATGCTGTATGGAAAAAGGCGATGGCGAGAAGAGCGGCGGCTGCTGCATGGACAAGGCGGCGCTCGACGACCAGCCCATCAAGCGATTTACGCCCCCTGGTTTCATCGAGTACAACCCCGACACCGAGCTGATTTTCCCGCCAGCCCTCAAGAAGCACGAAATGCGACCTTTGGCGTTTGGCAACAAGAGGAAAACGTGGTATCGTCCGGTCACCCTCCAGCAGCTACTGGAGATCAAGAGTGTGTATCCCACGGCCAAGATCATTGGCGGCAGCACAGAGACACAGATCGAGATTAAGTTCAAGGCGTTGCAATACCCCGTGTCGGTTTTTGTTGGGGATATCCCCGAGCTGCGGCAGTACGAGTTCAAAGACGACCATCTCGAGATCGGAGGCAACGTTATTCTCACCGACCTCGAAAACATGTGCAAGGAAGCCATCACACATTATGGTCACGAAAAGGCGCAAGTTTTCGAGGCTATGCACAAGCAGCTGAAGTACTTTGCTGGCCGCCAGATCCGCAACGTCGGTACCCCTGCCGGAAATCTGGTCACCGCATCTCCCATCTCCGACCTGAACCCTGTCTTCTGGGCCGCCAATGCTGTTCTCGTTGCCAAGTCGCACACTAAGGAGACGGAGATCCCCATGGCCGAGTTCTTCACTGGATACCGCCGCACTGCTCTACCGCAGGATGCCATTATAGCATCCATCCGTATCCCCGTGACACAGCGAAAGGGAGAGTTCTTCCGCGCCTACAAGCAGGCCAAGCGCAAGGACGACGATATCGCCATTGTGACAGGTGCACTGGGGATCAAGCTCGATGGTGACGGTATCGTCACGGAGTGTAATATCATCTACGGCGGCATGGCCGCCATGACGGTGGCCGCCAAGAATGCCATGGCCTATCTCGTGGGCAAGCGTTTGGCCGAGCTCGAGACGCTCGAGGGCACAATGAGCGCTTTGGGCACTGATTTTGATCTCCAGTTCAGCGTTCCCGGCGGCATGGCGTCGTATCGCAAAGCTCTGGCCTTCAGCTTCTTCTACCGATTCTACCACGACGTCGTCACCAACATTGACGGACAGAACAAACACGTCGACAAGGAAGCCATTGACGAAATCGAGCGCAGCTTGTCCACGGGTTTTGAGGACAAGGACACAGCTGCCGCATACGAGCAGGAGACAGTGGGTAAATCGAAGAATCATGTGGCCGCTTTGAAGCAGGTCACAGGAGAAGCCCAATACACCGACGACACCCCTGCTCTCAAGAACGAGCTGCACGGCTGCTTTGTGCTTTCAACAAAGGCACACGCCAGGATCAAGTCAGTCGATTACTCTGCTGCGCTTGATATCGCTGGTGTCGTTGATTACATCGACAAGAACGATATCCCCACTGCAGAGCTTAACCGCTGGGGCGCGCCTAATTTCGACGAGGTATTTTTTGCCGAAGACATGGTTTACACGGCTGGTCAGCCGATTGCCATGGTTCTCGCAACGACTGCTTTGCGCGCAGCTGAGGCAGCCCGCGCAGTGAAGATTGAATACGAAGAGCTGCCACCTATCCTCACGATTGAAGAGGCCATTGAGCAAGAGAGTTTCCACAAGTACTTCCGCGAAATCAAGAACGGAAATGTAGAAGAGGCCTTCAAGAACTGTGATCACGTGTTCACCGGTATCGCGAGAATGGGAGGTCAAGAGCACTTTTACCTGGAGACTCAGGCCGCGCTCGTGGTACCCAAGCTCGAAGACGGAGAAATGGAGATCTTCGCAAGCACGCAAAACCCAAACGAGACACAGGTCTTCGCGGCCCGCATGTGCGGCGTTCAGGCCAACAAGATCAACGTTCGGGTGAAGCGACTCGGTGGTGGATTTGGTGGCAAGGAGACAAGATCCATCCAACTCAGCACACCGCTGGCCTTGGCAGCGAAGAAGACGAAGCGCCCTGTCCGATGCATGCTCACGCGCGAGGAGGACATGGTCACGTCAGGTCAGAGACATCCTTTCCTGGGACGATGGAAGGTGGGCGTCAACAAGGACGGCAAGATCCAAGCTCTGGACCTCGACGTTTTCAACAACGCAGGCTGGACGTTTGACCTCAGCGCCGCGGTTTGTGAGCGAGCTATGAGCCACTCCGATGGCTGCTACAAGATTCCGAACGTGCACATCCGAGGCCGCCTGTGCAAAACAAACACCATGTCCAACACAGCTTTCCGCGGTTTCGGTGGGCCGCAAGGCATGTTTATTGCCGAGACGTATATGGAGGAGGTGGCCGACCGTCTGGGCATCCCAGCGGAGAGGTTCCGCGAGATCAACTTCTACAAGCCGCTCGAAACGACGCACTTTAACCAACCCCTGACCGACTGGCACGTGCCGCTGATGTACGAGCAGGTGCAGCAAGAGTCACACTATGAAATGAGGCGAGCCATGATCACAGAGTTCAACGAGAACAACAAGTGGCGCAAGCGAGGCCTCGCGATCATCCCGACCAAATTCGGCATCTCCTTCACGGCTCTCTTCCTCAATCAAGCCGGCGCTCTGGTACACATTTATCACGATGGGTCCGTCCTGGTCGCCCACGGCGGCACAGAAATGGGCCAAGGTCTACACACCAAGATGACGCAGATTGCGGCCCAGGCTCTGCAGGTGCCCCTCGACAATGTCTTCATCTCGGAGACGGCTACCAACACTGTTGCCAATGCATCTTCGACCGCGGCGTCTGCCTCATCTGACCTCAACGGCTACGCCATTTACAACGCCTGTCAGCAGCTAAATGAGCGCCTTGCGCCGTATCGGGATAAGCTTGGTGCGGATGCAACGATGAAAGACCTGGCACATGCGGCATACTTTGACAGAGTCAATCTATCGTCACAAGGGTTCTACAAGACGCCGGAGATTGGCTACACCTGGGGCGAGAATCGCGGCAAGATGTTCTTCTACTTCACCCAGGGCGTGGCGGCAGCCGAGGTTGAGATCGACACGCTGACAGGCACTTCCACGTGCATCCGGGTGGACATCAAGATGGACGTGGGTCAATCAATCAATCCAGCCATCGACTACGGCCAGATTCAGGGAGCTTTCGTGCAAGGCATGGGGCTGTTCACGATGGAAGAGTCGCTATGGCTGCGCAACGGACCCATGGCGGGCAACCTCTTCACGAGAGGGCCTGGCGCCTACAAGATTCCAGGTTTCCGCGACATCCCGCAGACGTTCAACGTCAGTCTGCTCAAGGATGTTGAGTGGAAGGACCTGCGGACGATCCAGAGGAGCCGAGGCGTTGGAGAGCCGCCGCTGTTCATGGGCAGCGCTGTCTTCTTTGCTATCCGAGACGGACTGCGGGCGGCAAGGCGACAGTACGGCGTGGAGGCGACTGTGGGCAAGGATGCGACTGACGACGGGCTTCTCAGGCTGGAGAGTCCGGCGACGCCCGAGAGGATACGGCTGAGCTGCGAGGACCCGATCATGCGGGCGGCGAGGGTGCTGCCTAAGGAGGGGGAGAAGAGCTTCTTCGTGGCGATCTAGCCGGAGACGAGAGGAATGAAGGGGGGGTTGTCCAGGGTATGACAAGATCTGATGATTAGCGGTCTGATGATAGGACGAGTGCCAATGAAACATGATTTTAACAAAGTACCTCAATATTACTCGATCTTGCATGTGGTCCCCTTTCCTCGGCGATGCCCTCTCGGCGATGCCTTCATGTTGAGAGCCATCGGGAATGATCGGTTTGTGAGAAGGGGGGTACTCGTGTAGGGACGGTAATGTTCCGGCTGGCGACGAGGACGCCGCCATTGGAGGGTGGCATCAGTTCAGGGCACTCTAGGCGATGGTTCTGAGGAGCTCTCCAGTTCCTCAGCGTTGGGTTGGGGGAGTTTAGGGCGGGGAAGGTCAATGGAAGGAGGAGAATTGGAGGGGGAGCCAGCACTGGAAATGGCGAGGAGCGGGTCCTCGGCTCCACCACAACTACCCCTCGGTTCAGGTAGCGCAAGTGCGCACTGTTTTGGTCCAGCTGGTCCAGCTGGCTCCCGCAAAGCCCCGCATGCTCGTTGGGTTCCCTTACTCTGGCGACACTCCCACTGGCTGAGGTGGAAACCAGACAGAGAACGGGCCCTGCATTGGATTGGACTCGACTGGTTGACGAGCTGCGCTGCTCACTGCTGCGTCTCCATTCATCCTGTTGTTGCTTGGATTGGATTTTCCCCCCCAAGAAGCTTCATCCCCAAAAAGGCCGAAGGCCCCCTCAACACACACGCGACCCGCCATTCTCGCATGCGAGACCGTCAGCGCAGCATTCGAGAGTCTCCAGGGCCAGCGCGACGACGACAAAGAAGAACGCCTTTAACGGGAGGAAATCAATCGCCACCCTCAGCCTGTCGTATCTGTCCGTGTTGCGCAGCTCGCGTCCTGCACCAAGCCGCGGCCCCCATCTGCGAACGATATTGTCCTCGCCCTTCTGCGTAACCACTTGATCCAATGGGATCTGTCCCCAATGGGCGAGTCGAACGCCTCCGCCGCCATGGACAAGATGTCCAAGGATTCGCAGTCGAAGCCTGACCAGGCCGATCAGAAGCGCGAAAAGCAGAATGCGCCCAACGACACCCACAAGAGTCCCAAGAAGCGCCGCAAGGTCAATCATGGTATGTTCCCCTCATGCCTCTCCCCCTCTCCTTCCATTTCGTCCACACGTGCTCGGACTTCCGATGTCGTCGTCGTCTTCGTTCCTGGGGCTGATCATTGGCGGCATGGCCCGCCCATGCTTTCTGCAGCTTGCGTCTATTGCCGGCGATCTGTAAGTCATCTTCCTGATGCACGACCTGCGAGCCTGTCCAGGCAGCTTCCGACGATCCATGCCGTGGGACTGGTGCCCGCATCTCCCCGGTCACGACCCCCTTCGTCCCCTTCGATGGTCTGATCTACAGGTCTCATGAACCGCGAGCTTGCATATATCCGATGGCTTCAGTTGTTGTTGGACGATGGCTGACGGGTAGTCTCCTTACCTGCTTCCAGCACATGACGTGCGATCTTGTACGGCTAACCCTCTTCCCCCCTTCCCGACGCGCCAACACCCCCAATGACTGACACCTGCCGACCTGTGTAGGAACGACCGTGTACACGATGTATCAAGCGTAACATTGGCCACCTCTGCCACGACGAACCCCGCGATCCCGACACGAAGAAGCCCAAGGCCCTCCACGGCGTGTCCACCGTCGATGAATCCGAGACGCAGTCACAATGCCAGTCCCAGCCTGACCTGGCGCACAACTCGATCGATCAATCCCCCGGTTCCATGGGTCCTCCGCCATCCCTCGAGACTCGCCTGGATGCCAATGGCAGACAGGGCTCGGGCTCGGGCGCCAGGCCCGGCGCCTTCGGTAGCGCTGTTCTGGGCCAGGGGAACCCACTGCAGCTCGTGTCACCTTCGCCCGTCTCTGGCTTACAAGGCAACGGTATGGCCAGCGGCGGTAATATGAACCAATGTAAGCTTTGCGTTCCCATCCCCCTGCCCGCATCGTGCCTGAAGCCAGATTGGGCTGCCTCTAGGGCAGCTCATGCCCTCAGGGCTGGCGGCTCGAGTTGTTTTTCCTTCGTTGTACCGTTGCTCGGACTAATGCGCGACGTGCGTGCTGTTCAATAGTTGCCGGATTCTCTGATGCTTGGTTGACGGCTCAAAACCACTACCAGGACATGCAGAACTACCACCAGAACTACATGATCGCCCCCGAGGTCTCCAACGAGTTCAACCTGCTGCATGACTTTCTCCAGACCAGCTTATTAGATGACGGCAACATTCTCGGCGACGAACCCCAGAGCAGCCCCGCCTTCAACCGGTCCAGCCAGGGGCAGAACGACATGTTACCAGGCTTCCCGACTGCTGGCAACAGCGTCTTGCAGCAGCAACAGCAGAGGCAGCACCAGTTGCAGCAACAACAACAGCAGCAGCAGCAGCAGCAAGCACTGGAGCAGCAGCAACAGCAACAGCACCAGCTGCAAGCACAAGCACAGCAGCAGCCATCGCTGGCGGGTTCTATGCTACCCCCGCCCAACGTCGACCAAGGCAAGACCGTCGCCCGGCCCAGCAGTGCTATCCAGGCCGACAAGGATAAGGCTCGGGAGTACTACCTGCAAGCGGCAGACCCGTCGGGCAACGATACACCTGAGGAGCGCATGCAGCGTGTGCTCAAGGCCAAGTACGACGCCGGACTCTTGAAACCATTCGTCTACGTCAAGGGCTACCTTCGCCTTGGCAAGTATCTCGATTCTCATATTGCCTCGGGTTCGAAACAGAAGATCTTACGTACAATCGATCGTTTCCGACCCAAATTCCGAGAAAAGGCCCAGACTCTGACAGATATGGAGCTGGTTTACGTCGAAATGTGGTTCGAGAAGCAACTGATGGAGTACGACCGTGTGTTCGCCAGTATGGCGGTACCCGCGTGCTGCTGGAGGCGAACGGGCGAGATTTTCCGAGGCAATGCGGAGATGGCTGAGCTCATACACGTACCGGTCGAGAACCTTCGTGATGTGAGTGCTGCTCATCGTGTGTTCCAGGTCTCATGCTGACAGCCATTAGGGCAAAATATCTCTGCACGAGATTCTGACAGAAGAATCTCTTGTCAGATACTGGGAAGAGTTCGGCACCATCGCTTTCGACCCAGCTCACGACACGTTACTCACGGCGTGCACGCTTAAGAGCCCTGATGATGAGGCAACACACCCTGTTGTGCGTTGTTGCTTCTCGTTCATGATCCGCAGAGATGATCACAAGCTGTACGTTTACCCGGTGAGCTGTACTTGGATGCAATCTCGCTAACGTTGTTCACAGGCCGACGTTGATCGTGGGCAACTTCCTACCAAACGACCCCGTAGAAACATGACGACGCCAGATGGTTTACTTTTTGCGCGCACTGGCTTTCGGCGTTGAGGGCGGACCAAAATAAAAACAGGCAGGCCACGGAGGGCGTCCAGGACAGGAGGCCGGCACAGATACCAGGGCATCATTGTTGCATCACAGTACTTCTCCTGAGCCATCTTCCCTGATACATGCATGCTAGCTCTTTGCGTAGCAGGCGTTTTTATTTCTAACAAGGCGTTATTTTGAAGAAAACCTACACAAACCTCTGCCACGTTCCATCCTTTGTGAGAAGGCGAAAGCGTTATTTATGTCCTCGAGATTGTACTGCATGATCCGCTCGCCGAGTCGCATCGGATTGACGCTTCCGCTCGTAGGAAGGATCGACCGAGTGACCTGCACATTCCTCCTGCCGCGAACCTACTGGTAGTGGCCAGCGCTTTTAACACCACACTTCAGGCGTTGAGCGCTTACCTGTTGCCTGGTCGCGTCTTGATGATGTAGGCTTCGAGCTTGCTCCTGGCCACTCCAACTGACATCCGACCTCACCAGGTCCCCTGACACGAACAGCTCATCTCAACCATGGCGGGCGGTCACCGAGCCGGGTCCAGTGGCCAGGAGAAGATCAATGCACTGCTTGGTACATCCTGCTCCCTTCCTTGTCGGTCACCTATCTGCTGACCGTAACTCAGACCTCGCCGAATCGCTCCATAAACGGCTGCCCTGCTCAATCGACGCGCCGTCCATCGAACCCCTCATGCGCGAACTCGCAGAAGCTATTCGAGTCGCCGGCACAGTTATCCCGAAAGTGACTCTCAAAAGACGTTCGGGCGCGCAGCTCGCAGCCCGTGCCAGAGAGCTGTTCAACCTATGCATCATCATCCACCGCGGTCAAGCTACCGAGATGCTGCCGATTCGGAAGACATTGGTGCTGCAAAGCCGCTTCCTGGCATTTCTGATGATGCATCTGGCCCTTTGGACTGGAGAAAAAGGAAGTGATGTCAGGCTAAAGGACCTTGAGCTGCTGCTGTCCATGTCCTTCAAAGTTGCGAGGCTTTCCGTTGGTAGGACGCGCCCCTCCACTTCGTCCTTGCTCGACTGATGACTATCGCAGACGACGGAGATTACGGTACGGCGGTCATGACTCTTCAGAAGGCTGCCGAATACACCTCGGTGTTCCCCAGGTTGCGTACAAGTCTCGAACCAGACGAGGTCGAACAATGTCAGCGGCTGGAAGCCGAATACTTAATTCTCCGCACAGCACTGGTATAAATAACCCTTGGAAGTCTAAGCTTTCAGGCCAGATCAGGCTAACACCGATATCTATAGGCTTTGAAAGAGGATCGTCTCGACGTCGCCGAGCACATGTATGCCAAGATCGACGAGCCACGAGCGCCTTTGGACCCGACATCAGCTGAAAATCTGGCCGAGGTTCTCTTCGACATGGGTAAAGGCTTGTCGGTCAAACATGAATTTTCCATGGCAGCCAAGTGGCTCGATCGGGCGTATAAAACCATCAATTCGCCCGAACTAGACAGGCTTTCTCGGCAAGCCGTCGAGTTGCGCCTCGTCATCGGTCGTGCTCTTGTCAACGCTCTTCTGAAAACAAAAGAGTCGGAAAACTTCAAGACGGCATCTAAACTGGTTGAATACATTGCCTCGGAAGTCGGCGAAAGCCCTGCCGTATTGGTACTCCGCCTTGAGATTATCCAACAGACAACCCCCGATGCAATCGACAATGAGGCTTATGCTGGTTGCATTCTTGATCTGGTACGCAAGTTCAACAACGCAGTGTCGTACTTCAAATTGATCGAGCAGCACGCCTGGAAGCTGTTTGAGCGGGATCCGGACCTGGGATGCAGCGTCACCGACGAGTGGCTCAGAACCGGAATCGCGACATCTGGGCGAGATGACTGGATCGAGCGGATCGTCTTGCGACGTCTTTCAATGGCCGTACGCCAGGCGGCGCCATCCCCGGCCCTGAGATCCGTAAAACGCATACTCTGTCAAGTTTGTCTCACCCAGGACAAGCCGCTCAAAGCATCAACCGCCGCCGCCGCTCATACTGTAGGTGGAATGAACCTTCTGACGCAATGTTGCATGCTAAATGCCGCTGAAGATCATATGGAAGAAGGTCGAAACCCTATCAGAGTCTGATTTTGCAGAGGCTAGGAAGTAGGCCTTACTGGCATTGGATCAGACAATTTTCAGGGAAGCTGGTCCGGTCAACTCCGGTAAATTCTATAGGCAAGGCGCAAGCTTCCCTCCCGCAACGTTTTGGCTGACGACAGGCGTCAAAGGAAGCAACTTTTCTTCGCAATCGAGGACAACGCTCACAAAGAGGTGGTGTTTGATGCTATCTCTCGCTATCGAGCAGACCCACCAACTGGGCCGCTGGAAAACTATCTCATCTACAAAGCTGGGCTGCGATACGAAGTTGATGAATTTGTCACGCAAGGCCTTGGAGGTCTTGCCGCTGCAGGATCTCAGGATCCTACGTTTTTGTACGCATGCGTACTCGATGCGCAGAGAGCCGGTGACAAATTATGTGCATATCGAGCGATGAAAGCCTTGATCGTCAGTTGCACATCTACGCAGCTGCATCGGCCGGCACTCTTGAGGTCCGCCATACGCTGTCTTCAAGGCGCCATTGACAGCGGAGTGGAATTGATCTCGGGCAATGTGCAGATGGCAGGGAGGCAACTGGTCGATGAGCTTTGTCGGGCATTCGAACTTGGTGCGTCCCATGAGGAAATGTGAGGCCCCCTTGGCTAACATGAACGTAGCCGCGGAGGATGTCAAGCAAATCGCGAAGGACGCCCAAGGTAATCGCCTCTACACTGTCAAGGAGCTTGACTGGTTCTGCAAAAACTCCTACAACCTCGGAATTACCCATCTGGGCGCATGGGATCTCGATCACATTATACGAATGCTCAAAATCGGACTTGACATACAAGAACACTACCCGGTGGACATACCGGCACAGCAAGTCGATGATCTCTGCCTCAGATCCATCATAAGCCACTTTGTTGTTGCCTCCGCGATGGTTTCAGTAGCCCGCACTGAAGATGATGTCGAGAAACAATCACAAGCGTATCTTTCACTCAGGCGACATGTGAAGGCATTTGAAGACAAGGTCCAGGAGCGTCTCGGCCAGATGGACAAGTTGACGTCGGACGATCTTCTGCAAAAGCTTGCGAGTTTGCTGGTCTTCGATTTTGAGGCTGCAATACATCTCAAAAACCACATCGAGCTGATTGAGATTATTCGGAAAGCTACGGACTGTAAGTCTATCGAGGCTTTCAAGTCCATGGCGGACTGTCTTCTCAGAGGGCATATCCCACCAAGAGGTAGACTATTCCCGCCGCCCGGCTAGGACCAATGAGCTGACCCAGACAGAACTCTACCCTGCGCTGAGACAGATTATCAATGAAATCTGGCAACTCGAGCGATTCGACGCGGCGAGGCTGGCCAAGTACATGAGATGCCTGTTTCAGGCGGTGCTACCGCTTGAAAGCGAACTGGGCAGGCAGCTCCTGCTGGAGGCGATCGAGAAGGCGAGAGCCTCGGCCAATGTACGTCCAGATTAGGAAAACACAAGACTTTTATGACTGACAATCAACAGAACGGCTTCTCCTTTCCCCCGGAGGAGCTTCAGTGGCTGGTGACGGTTGCTTGGAATCATGCGGTTGATTACTGGAGGTCAAAACAGGACGACGAATGCAATCTTTGGGCACAGCTGGTGTTGGACCTGGCACAATGCGCCAATGATGACGGACAGCTGGAGCAACAAATCCGGGAACGTTACGCAAAGCTCGATTTCGATGCTGTGTGAGGAGATGAGAAGAGGCTCACGACTTCGACCATATGACTTCCTTTATATGCCTTCTCGTGTATATTCGCCGAGCTGTCATTTCGCATCATAACATGACAAGATTTGTCCACCGCTTCACATCGTTGCACCTGCCGGCTCCCCGTCGACTGTCAAACCGCCCCCTCAGAGTCATCGTCAGGCTTGACTAACGTCACTGACACGAAGGGATCACGAGCGTAAACGCGCAGTCCGATGACGCAGACGGCGTTCCACAGCTTCTCAGGCTCGTCGCCGCTGTCATAGCTTGCATCCGAGGCGGTGTCTGAGTCGGCACATGAGTCTGACTCTGAAGCCGTGTCCGACCCGCTCTCGCTCTCGCTCTCGCTTGCCATTGAAGGATGTGAAGTCGCCGTGGTACTCTCATCCTCTTTCTCCTCTGACTCGCCAGCGGGAGCAGGAACCTCAGGGGCTGCGGGTGGGACTGCGGCCTCGGCAACCGTCGTAGAGGATGGTTATCGTCCGCGGCCGCCGTCTTGGTATCGGTCTTGGCCGGCTTCGCATGTTCGTCACCAGAGGTCTTTGACCCTTCTTCGGTGGGAGTTGAATCCGCGATGGAATTGTTGACAGAGTCCTTGTCAGTACCCTTGACGTCTGTCCAGGAGTCGCTATCCTTCTCCTTATCCTTCTCCTTCTCGCCGGCGTCGGTCGCAGTCTTAACCATGGTCTGTTCCTTACCTAGACTCTTGCCATCGCTTGCCTCCACTTCCGCCTTGGCCACTTCGTCAACGGCTCTTGAAGCCTTCCTCATGGCCTTTTTGGCCTGTTTCAGAGCGCGCCGCTTCTGCTTCTCCAGTTTCTCCTGTTGCTTTCTTTCGGCGAGCTTCTTTTTCTTCTCAGCCTTCTTCCTCTTCAGCTCGGTCTTCTTGCTCTCCAGCATGCCATCTTCGTCTGGTACACCGCCCTTGGCGTGGGCGAGATCATACTGCATGCCAACCTGGCGCAGCTTTTACGGATTGATCTCGGCGTACTGCTCGACTAGGTCACCCACGCTCATGGTATCTTTCTGACGTGTTGCTGTGATCTTGGGGATGACCTCGTAGCGACCTGCTTCGAGCTCAACCTCACAGCTGATGCTCCTGTTCTCCATCTCATGTGCAGGTCGCACACGGCAGATCTGTTCGCTCTGCCCGTCCTTGCCGGACTCTGCCTCCTGTAGTGTGAAGTGCACTTCAAAGCTGTGCCCGCCCGAGAATCCATCGAAATACCTGTCATCCAGCTGCGCGAGCACGAGCACCACGAGCCCGGCTTTCTTCACCTCGAGCACAAACTTGGACCGCAAATAGCCAGTAACTCGGGCAACGTGTGCGGCGGTCCAGCGCTGCACGACAGTCCAGCGCTCGTCGAAGAGGCGCGTGCGGTGGATGTGGCTGAATGTCTGGAGCATGTCGTCGAACGACATCCAGAAGACTCCTTCGTCGCCAAAGACGTGGCCCAGCTTGGCAAGCTAGTACGGCGTCCACTCCTTGGAGCCGTCGGACCAGGCGCCAGCCCACTCACCGAGTCCGCTGTCGGTGCGCTGACCCCAGGGGTTGCGGATCTGAACAAGACGAACACGTCGGCCCTCCTCGTCCGACTCCTCTCTCGACTGCAAAATGGAGTATGCGTGGCTCATGACGAGGCCGTTTCGCTCGGAATAGCAGCTCGGACCCATGGCAGCCAGCGAGAAGACGAAATCGCCCTCAGTACTGGCAAGCTCCCTCCAGAGCTTGTCGCGCCGCAGCACGCGGTTCGACATGACTGTCGTCGTCACACCGCCAGTCATGTCTTCGACAGCCTCGCCGGGCCAACCCCCCGAAAGAGACTCGTAGTCACCATGACACTTTGCGAAAGCCTTTTCGAGCAACGGAAGCCACGTCTCGTTGGCGTCGTCACATCGAGCGAAGTACAGCGCCTAGCTGCCGTTCTGATGACGTTTCCGCAACGTCTTCGACTTACGGCCTGTGTGGTCGTAGACGTTAACATGAAAGTCCGAAAAGTCTTCTGAGTGAGATATAGGTTGTCGTCGATGTCGATGGAAACCCACTCGCCGTCCCGCTGAAAGACAAAGCCATAGACGCCGCACTCCTCATCTCGAGCGACACACACTCGGTCCATGAGGTCACGGCGGTGAGCTATGGTAGCAACGGCAGCGAGCCACCAGCAGTCACCGGCACTGCCTTGATTGATGTCAGAAGAAGAGAATCCATCAATTGTGAATTGAGGGTTTTCAAAGATCCAGTCAACGCAATGGACGGAGCCAAAGGGGTACTCGATGCTGGCTCGGGGGCGGCGATCTTCAAGGCCGGGCTTGGCACCGCAGGTCTTTCGAGCCGTGGCCGCAGGGCTTTCTGCAGCAGCTTCAGGGTCGTCTTCGGCGTAGCGATCGTTGGCGACGGCTTGGACATCGTCACGAACCAGGCGGTTGAGGCAGTTCGTCTTGGGATCGCGTTCAATGTCAAAATCGGGATCGGTGAACTTCTCATTGGTGCGTTCACACTCGCGGACGATGCGACGGACGCGGGCACGGCACTCACGGGCGGCCGTCTCGTACGACTCTTGGGCGTTGCGTGAGGTGGAGTGCTGTTTGTTGTATGATCTGGGATGATTGGGATCAAAGGGCGGGAGGAGGTTGGCGTAGAGGGCACGGGGAAAGATTGAGGTGACCTTCCCAGGAGACTTAGATGGAAGCTGGACCAGAAGACCGAGAGTTGTTCCTGGGGCGACTTCTTCTTGGGCATGGCGGCGGATAAAGACTGTCAATATCGACCGAGCAGTGACAGATGGCTAGCTGCGCGGAAGCGACGTGGGCGGGCGGATAGAGAGAGAGGCAGAATAGCAGCGAATGGGTTTTTGGTGCATAGCGCGTGCGGCATCATCCTTGTCGACAAGTGACCAGGCCACTGTGGGAGTTTGGCCCCCAAACGGGCAGCAGGCAGGCTGGGGGGTTGGATTGCGACCTTGTCAGGAGGCGACGTAAGAAGCCCTGGGTCTTGGTGGCTGTATTGGCAAGGGTATATATAGGTTTCATGAGCGCAGAGTACAAGAGCCTTGCTCTCTCTTCAGCTCTTGCTGTCTTGTGATTCGGTTTGAAGTTCGATCCTGGGTGCAGATAGGATTGGGATGAATGTCGTGATGAAGTCTTTGGTGGAGCAGCTGCTCAGGGCTGGGGGGAAGGGGGGGGCTGTGACTGACATGGACTGCTGGCAGGAGAGGAGAGGCTGGACTGGAGACAGTATGAAAACAGTGCGCAAACGGCCTGACAAGTCGCGACTGCCAGATATGGAATGAAGTATGGGCCCGAGGAAAAGAGGAGCCCCGGACCAACCCTGCACAAGGAAAGAAAGAGTGGATGAACCCTGGATTTTAGTGGCCGGCTTCGCCTGTTGCCCTCGGCTTCCAGTGTCGTCACCGGCACGTCGCCTTCGTGGAGCCGCACAAGTGTCAACCCCCACCAGCGCGCCGGCTTCTACTTCTGCACTTCTGCATCATGTCTCTCTACATTCTTTAACAACAAGCCACCGTATCTATCGCCCACTACGTCTGAAAATCACTCACTTCCTTAAACTGCCTTGCCACGCCATGCGGATATCCTACCACCACTGAGAAAAGCAGGTGCCGCATTGTGTGCCTCTGTCGCATCATCGTCACTGTCACTGCTGTCGCCACCACGACTGGCATCATGCCACCATCGGTTCGCAGCAGCGCTCCTCCCGAAGATCACACCTCTCACGTAGACATTGCACGCCGCATCTCCGACGCCGTTGCAGATGCGACCCGTTCCGATCGTGATACCATTCCCTTGACACCCACCACAGGCGCCGGCGCCAGCGGCTTCAACCTCGGCCTGCCTGCTGGTGTGGGGTCTGCGAGCGAAAGTCCTCACCGACTGGGTTCGCGGTCCCTGCGACGAATCGCTCAACATCCTACCGTCGACACCGGAGCACATGGTACCGCTTCCCCCGTCCGGCAGTCTCCCATGCCTGATTTTCGCGAGTCTGCTGGTCCAGGCCATGCTGATGCCGCCCTCAACGATGTAGACCTGGAGGGCATACCCTTACCGCTGACGCATCGCCCTAACCGATGGCCCGTCGAGGAGCTGCTTGAGCCCGAACATAGAAGGAATGCAGGCATCAGCCCCCAAAAAGCTCTTGAGCTTGTCGACTTCTCCGCTCTCGTATATCCTGATGCGGTCGACGACAATTTGACCTGCCCCATATGCAAGGCCCCTTTCGTCACGCCTGTCACCACCACATGTGACCATACCTTCTGCAACGCCTGTCTCAAGCAAGCTTGCGAGACCAGTCACACCTGCCCCGTTGACAGAAGAACGTTTCGCGTCAAGAATGTCGCGCCCGCGTCGAGGTTGATCCGGAACCTATTAGACAACCTCATCGTCGAGTGCCCCAATGCTGAGAGGGGCTGCACCGAGCGGACCAAACGGGAGGATATCCTTGTGCACGTCCACGACAAGTGCGAGTATGCGTTAATGCCCTGCCCAGATGCCGATTGCGACAAGAAGCTCGCCAGATGGCTTCTTTACCAGAACGAGTTGACATGCCTTCACCAGGAGGCGGCCTGCGAGTATTGCGAAGAGCTTGTTGAGCGTGCCGTTCTGTATGAGCACCTCTCCAAGGCGTGCACTCAGAACACCAAAGCTTGCATCTTCTGCAGTCAGATGGTTCCCATGCCTGCTATGAACAAACACGTCCTCGATGAGTGCCTCGAGTTTGCTGCGCCCTGCAAGTACACCGATTTTGGCTGCCGGCAGACTGCCAAGCGTCAGCAGCTGCTCAGTCATCACGAGAGCTGTTCCTATCAGGTGTGCGATGTCATCGGACAGACTCTCAAGCGGCAAGAGGCGGAGATGAGGCGTCTGCAGCGTGAGAACGACAGGCGCGATAAGCAAATCGAGGAGCTGCAGCGTCAGTTCCAGGAACAGCAGAATGGCAGCTCACTGGACATCATGCGTCTCAGTCCCTATAGCCGTAAAATCGGTACCGCCGAGGAGGCTGTCATGGGTGTCTATGAAGATGTCGAGCGCCGTATCGAAACGGTTAAGAAGGATCTCACCGACCTCGAGGGCCGGCAGACGGTCATGGTTCTCAACGAAGTCATGCCCATCAAGAATGAGATCACCGAGATACGAAGCAACCTGGGCATCCTAAAGATGCACGTTGCCTGGCTCATGAACAAGAGCCGCGAGGAGGTGGAGCGTAGTCGACTGGCGAACCGAACCGTTGGCGGTGCCTCCGTCGCCAACCCTGCGAGTGCATCGGGTGCCGGTGGTAGCCATGGCGCGGGTGGTGCGGCAAGAGCGATTGGTCGTGGACGAGGGGGCTCAGACAGCGAGACGGAAGGCCCGTCAACTCTGAGAAGACTGAGCGATGGTTCCAACGGCGTTCCAAGGCTATGAGACCTCGCGACCGGGTTCGTGTTGATGATGCATGGTATCTGGCGTTTTGAAGGTTGCATGGGATATACCCTTTTGTCTCTCTGCCTTGATGTTTCTTGGCTTAAGACCTGTGCTTAAAATGTATTCTATATTTCTATCCAGTCACAAAATCATGTTCCTCCAAGTCTCAATCTCATAGTAGTCTGGCAGATGCGGAGTTTCCAAGAAATTTGTCAAGATCCATGTGTCCATATGTGCTTTGTTACGGCGACGGTGGTGAGTGCATCGGACTTTGGCGGACTTTCCCCCCCACCATGTCTTTGCCCCCTCCACCCCAAGGCAGGGACCCACTGGTAGGTTCAAGTCCCCACCTGTGTTTGCGCTGCCTACCGCCGACCCTGGGGCACTGACTTCAGTTCGTCATCGCCGACCGGTCACGTTTCCTACATCTTCAGCCTTGCGCGGCCCAATTTCGTCACATCCCACGATTGTGTTTTCACCACGAAATACATCAACAAGCAGTATGGATCCAGCTCAAGATCCCAGCCAGCCTCCGGCAGCTACACCGGATGCTCCTGACCGCAACACCATGGAACAAGTTTGTCTTTCGGCCTCATGATTACCAAGCTTGCTTCCATCTGGTTCTCAGCCACTGCGGAACACCTCAAAGCTGACTCTTTCCCTCTCTCTCAGATCCGACTGAGGCGACTTGCCAAGCTTGGTACAGCTTCGCCGAAGCTCACCGAGGAGACTGACCCTTCCACGAAACCTGAGGGCTCATCTTCGACCCCGTCAGCACCGACTTCCGAACAACGCGCATCACCAGCGTCCCAGGCGAGCGAGAAACGCAAGATCAACATTACGCCGACACCATCAGACAAGCCGCAGGCTCCTTCCTCCTCCTCCTCCTCCTCCTCCTCTATCCCTGACCGGTCACACAAGCGCGCCGCCGCTAAGATCGATGATCGCCCACAAACTGCGCAGCCGGCAACAAAAAAGGCCAACATGGCACCCGAGGAGTCCATCGACGATTATATCCACCGCACCGTGAGTGCGTTGTTCCGTATCACCCTCGATCCCAGTCAAACGAACGACGGACACGGCCACCAGACTACCTTTCTGCCAGGGGTGGCGTCCGAACTCTCTGAAGCCGGTGCGCCTGCCAAGTTCTCAGTCGCAGTCCTTGACACAACGTTGCTGGAGGCAGCCACGGCACAGTCACATAATATACCGCTCCTCCGATATTTGCTGCCATGCTGGAAGAGGGTAAGCCGGACTTTGTCCCTACTGAAGGACGGCGAGAAACAGAAGAGAGAGGTGCTGGATGAGGCAAAGAGACTTTGTATGAGCTACTGTCTTTTTGCACTGACGATCCCTGATCTATTCGGGTAAGTACGCCCACGGTCGTGGCATTCTCCAGGGAATTCCCAATTGACTTTGTGTTTAGGCGATCTCAGCCCGATGATCTCGTGATGTTTCTCCTTCGAAATCAAGAGCATGAAGATTCAATCACGATCGACTTTACGAAGGATGTCATTTCGCGGTTTCCCGATGACGAGCAATACCCTGCCATCTTTGCGGATGCCATGGCTGCCATCAGCTTGAAGTTATCTGACATGAGTATGGAGTCTGACTACCGTCCCTACCTGAACGTGAGTTCGCTTCTGCCACCGTGCAATAGCACTTGCTGACCCATTCAGGCCTTGTCCTTCTATGCCAAGTTTCCCCCGCTGCTGAAGGTTGTTTCGGAGCATGAAATGTTCCTGTCAGCTAAGACTGGCCCCGAAGTTGAGAGGAAGACGATACTTGGCCCTTTCTTTCGACTTTCGCCGTTACAGTCAGAGGTCACTCTGACCTACTTCCCGAACCCTCGGTCACTCGACAAGGGCCGGGCAGCACAGTCGCAGGATGCGCTGCGGGCCATCTTGCGAGTTTATCAGGACGAGCTGTTTGCCATTGCAAACGCCTTTATCCGCTCCGATTCTGACACCAGGAACCGTATGCTCGACTGGTGCGCCCTTGGCGTGAACACCAACCACAAGCGGAGGGCAATCCAGGTTGACCCCCGGGAGGTTTCGTCGGACGGCTACATGGTTAATTTGACCGTAATTCTGGACCGCTTCTGTTCACCCTTCATGGACACGACATTTTCTAAGGTCGACCGAATCGAGGTTGACTACTTCCGACGCAACCCTAGGGTTAGCATCAAGGACGAGACCAAGATCAACGCTGACCAAGCCGCCTCGGACGCATTCTATGCCAACGGGGATTCGAAGAGCTCCAACTTCATTTCTGAGGTCTTCTTCCTGGCTCTGGCTGCACACCACTATGGCAGCGGCGCGACCAACTCGAAGCTGAAGTCGCTGGACCGAGATATCAAGTTCTACGAAAAGCATGTTACGGCCATGGAAGCGGAGCGATACAAGCTGGCAAACGTGAGCACATGACGCCTGCGGTGAGAGAGAACTCTGCTGATAACGTCTAGAACCCTGCGCGACTAGCCATGTTTGAAGTCAGCCTCAAGAGGCACACAGACGTCTTGGAGAAGGCGATTGCGTCCAAGAACGCGATTGAGGGCGTTTTCCTCGACGACAAGATGCAGGAGCTGTCGCTCCGCTTCATGAAGTACGTCGCGGTCTGGATGCTTCGTCTTGCCAGTCAATCCGCCTACACACCAGACAAGGACTTGGAACTTCCTCTGCCTTCGCCCCAGCCGGAGGCGTTTGCGTGCCTGCCCGAGTACGCTCTTCAGGACGTTGTGGACAATTTCAAATTCGTTTACCGGTAAGTCTTGACGAGAGCGAGCATTGCGCACCAGACACGTATGCTGACCAAAGTGCAGATACCTGCCTCAGATTATGCCCTCGGCTGTCGGCAGCGAGATGATTGCCCTGTGCATTGCGTTCCTGCAATCATCAGAATTCATCAAGAACCCGTACCTCAAGTCCTCCCTAGTTACGCTCCTCTTCTCCGGAACCTGGCCTTTCTCCCACTTCAAGAAGGGCGTACTCGGCGATCAGCTGTACGGCTCAAAGTTTGCCAACAAACACCTCCTCCGGGCTCTGATGAAGTTCTACATCGAGGCCGAGTCTACGGGTGCTCACACGCAGTTCTATGACAAGTTTAACATTCGCTACGAGATTTTCCAGGTCATCAAGTGCGTCTGGGGCAACGACGTATACAGGGAGCAGCTCGCACGCGAGAGCAAGGTCAACCGGCAGTTTTTTGTTCAATTCGTCAACCTGCTTCTGAACGATGCCACTTACGTGCTCGACGAAGCCCTGACGAAATTCCCCAAGATCCACCAATTGCAAGCAGAGCTAGAGCAGAACCCGGGCATGACGCCCGAGGATCGCGAGAAGAAGCTCGAGGAGCTCCAGGCGCTGGAGGGTCAGGCGGGGTCGTACATGCAACTGGCCAACGAGACGCTGGCCATGATGAAGCTTTTTACTTCGGCACTCGTCGACGCTTTCACAATGCCAGAGATTGTCCAGCGATTGGCAAGCATGCTCAACTATAACCTCGAGACGCTTGCGGGCCCCAAAATGGGCCAGCTGAAGGTCAACGACCCTTCAAAATACCACTTTCAGCCACGAGTGCTGCTGTCCGATTTTGTTGACATTTACCTCAACCTCGCCGACTCCCAGGCCTTCATCGACGCAGTCGCCGCCGACGGCCGCTCTTACAAGCCCGAGACGTTTGACAAGGCGGGCTTCATTCTGATGAAGCGTCACATGAAGGACGACGCCGAGCTGAAAAAGTTCGACATACTCAAGAACAGCTTCAAAGAGTCCAAGGCCATCGCCGACCAGGCGGAGATGGACCTTGGCGAAATCCCCGCGGACTTTGAGGATCCCATTCTCGGCGACCTAATGAAGGACCCCGTCATCCTGCCGTCGCAGCACGTCGTCGATCGATCGACCATCATCCAGCATCTCCTCTCCGACCCAAAGGACCCTTTCACCCGTCAGCCCATGACGATTGACGACGTGGTGCCCGATCAGGCCCTGCGGGAGAAGATTGAAGCATGGAAGGCGGAGAAGATTGAAACCGCGAAGGCCAAGGTTTTGGCGGACTCCATGGATACTACTGAGGGATGAGAAGCCCGGTACGCTAAGCCCCATTATGGGATGTGAGGATGTTATGCATCAAGAGTTGGGGGACTGGGAGTGAAGACATCATAGAATCGTGCACGCTTTATGAAATGAAAACAGAGCGGATGGCTCAGTAAATGATCAGACCACACGCAGGCACAGAGAAAACGTGTAAGCGCTCGGTCGGGAAGCCAACGTCCAAGCGCGCCGGGCGAGCGATATGGTTCTCTCCCCCGCCTACCTATCAAACAGAAGATGAAGGGAATCGGCGACCAGGCTCGCGGAACCGGCTCCCTCCCGCGGCGCTAGGTTCCACTCCCTAGCAACCCTCCCTAGTCAACCGGCCAGTCGGAAACGGAAACGGAGACGGCGCGGCGCGACGCTGACGCAATGTCCGTGGGTAGTATAAGTCAAGCAGACGGACGGGATGCAGGGAGACCCGGGGAGGCGAAATGAGCAGCGCACCTTTCCAACTGGCCAAGTTTATTTTTACTTCGGCGCGGCGTGGTGAGACTCTGGCACGGGCCGGAACCTTGAGCAGCCGCCAGCTTTGTGTTGCATTGTGTGGAGTGGACGGCCCGGCTCATGGGTATATTACTTTGAGGGGCAATGGGATATCGGACATATACTTGACGTTAAAAAAACAGCTCGGATGAGACTAAAAAAGCTGGAGCGACCGATTGGCGCATCATATCCCTTCGGCCAGCTCATCGTCCGCAGAACCCACGCAACCACCCACGCCATTCGCCGGACATGATTAAGACACGGACACGCGCAACTCCAGCCCACAACTCCGGGCAGCCGCCAGGCTCTGTTCCAGGCAAATAATGATGTGTCGGCCGAAGTCTTCGGCAGGTCCATCCAGCCAAACAACCCCCATAGACGTATCCCTTCCCACCCCCTTTCTTCCTTGCCCGCTCACTGCAAGTTCGCCACGCCAGACAACATTAACAAGAAAGCAATGAGAGCGAATGTGGTTGTGGGTCGCACTTCGCTGAACCCGTATGCAGAAAGGAAGAATGCCGCCATGATAATAAAAGGAAAATAAGGACTTCCACCCCGTGTCTGGAGCGCACGTTTGTCCCGCCATGCCAGGGTTCTGTGCCCTCTGCCAGGCTTCATTCAGGCTCAACCTAGTCGTACAATGCCCCGGCCTTGCCATGCTGTCCATGCAAGGCAGACCGGCCCATGATGCTGACGGCGCGCTGCGGTCGTGAATCGTAAAGAAAGACGTTCGTAATGGAAAGGGACCAAAACCAAAGCGTGTCTCATGATGGCGCAGGGGCACTGTTATTGCGTGTGAAACTTTCATATAATGTTCGCGATGCTCAGTCGATCTTGTGACCGCGTCGTATTGCTTGCCGACGGGCTGTTGCCACTACCGCTCATCACCCCTGCACTGAAGAGAGGGGCACTGCCAGGCGTCGGTGGCGGTGGGAAGCCGCCTCCGCCCTCAATCTTGATGGCCGGCGGGAGCGGCGCCGCCCAAGTCGCGGAGGTCGGTGTCGGCGTCGAATTCCCTGATGCCAGGCCTCTGACTGCGGCATCCAGGCGACTCCATCCACCCCACTCGCTGATCTCTTGTTCCGTGAGACCCGTTCTCTGCTGAGCACTGAAGAGTCCACTGCCAGCGCCTCCACCGGACATGATGGTGCCGGGTGACGTTGGAGATAGAATACCCTCACGCTCCCCCCCGGCCCAGACCCAAGCACAGTTAGGCGCAGCTTGGAGGTCGGCGCTCACGTACGCCAACAGCTCTTCGTCCCGTAACAGCGCATCCTGCAGAGCCCGCGGGCCACTCATGGGTGGAGGCGGTGGCGGCGCAAAGCTTGACCTCGGAGGTGTCGCCCTTGCGAGCAGAGCGGCGTGCTCAACACGTTTCGCCCCCAGTGTTGTAACGAAAAAGGCGATGAACCTGCCGCAAGGCAACGCCACATCCCTCCGCGCGTCTATAGAGGCCAGTGATCGAACGCATGTTACAGCTTGATCCCAGTGACCAGAAATCAAAAGGAAGAGTGCGCAGCGGAAGATGTGAGATGTGAGCAGGGCCGTTGCTCCGTCGGCAAGGGTCGTTGTCGTCCGCATCAGGAGTGCGGCCGTCTCGAGCGCCGTGTGAGTGCACTGTTCAATGGCGGCAAAGCGCACCTCAGGGGGGCACGCCGGGGCCAAATTGTGCCGGTGCAGCACAAGACGCGCGTGTAAAACGTAAGTGTAGGGCGCGAGGAGATGGGGAGAAAGTGAGGCACCACTGGCGGCATCGCATGCCGGGGGGAAACTACGGCAGTAATTCGCAAAAGTCTGGTCGAAGGTGGCGAGCCGAGACGGTGCGACCACGGGAGCCGCGAGCGTCTTGCTGAGAGCTGAGTACGACCTGACCACGTTGATGATGGCCAGCAGAGAGTGGTTTAGGGGCTCCCGTCCTGGAGGAACAACAATACCTCCCTCATGGATATAGTGGTCGTCCACGCCGGCGGGTAGCGAAACGTCACAGTCGCTGTCGTCGATCATGACGGGCCGGCCGAGCTCTAGAGCCAGGCTTCGATCGAGGATATATGTCGTCCACCAAACTCGCCTCCTCATCTCCCCCTCTATGACGGGCCAAGGCCCAGATTCGGAATAAAGCTCGAGGTCCTGGCTGATGCGAACGGCGCTTCCCAGCCACGTCCAGGCTGCTGACTTGAGGTTCATTTCGTTGAGGCATATGGATATGAGCAACAGGGCACGTGCATTTTCCAGGACATAGTCGTTGTTCCAAGGGTCTATCATGTTCCGTGCCACCTCGAGCAGCTCCGCAGCGCGGTACGCCCGGTGGGCGTGCGGATCCGGGGCGAATAAGCTGCCGAGGGCAAGCGCAGCGAAGAAGGTGGACAGCCACGCAGGTTGGAAAGACTTTTGATTTCCGAGTCGGTAAAGATCGTCTACGCCGCCGGAAAACGTCGGCCAGTGGAGGAGGGGAAACATGGTATGTGCTGAGCCGTAAAAGGAGTGAAGGAGCTGGTCGGTGGTCAGACGTGGTGGCAGCTCTGGTCGTTGCGGGTCAAAAAGGGGGCTGGGCGCCGAGTGTCGATATTGTACGGGAGACTTCCAAATGCCCCGCGAGAAGGCTTGAAGGTTCGAACGGACAATGGAAAGGTCGTGCATTGGGGCCGGGCGTTTCCTGCGCTTGGGATTCGCGCCCATCTCGGGCAGCTGAGGAGGTAGGTGTTCCATGCCCTCGGCGTCCACATCCATCTGTCCCTCTCTTTCCTGGAGCATGCGCCTGAGGTTACCATTGTCTCGCCGTAGCCTCTCCATCTGCTTCTCGAGATCCTGAACCTGCTTGATCGACGACATGCGCCGGTTTGTTTCCTTGGTGAATTGGCACTTGACGCTTCGACTGGAACATTCCGAACAGCTACTCGTCTCGGTAGCGTCACACTTAACCTTCCTTTCCCGACAGGCGTCACAACTGGGGTCTTTTCGCCGTTGGCGGTAGGCCCGCTTCTGCGCCTGAGACATGGGAGGTAAAGAGGCATTGGATGGGCCTGGTGTGCTGGCTACCGAGTCGGCCGACGGTAGAGAGTCCCGTCCCAGGATAGAACCGGACGTGACGGGGGTGTACGACTGGAAAGTGTTCTGGTTGATGGAAGGTACGGGCGGGATGCCGATGGGTTGAGGCGGCGGGGGCGCCGTGGTCCTAGGGCCAACGTTCATGGCCCCTCCTCCGAAGTACTGGCTCGTCGGTCTCGGCGACGGGGCGGAAGACACCGATGACGAGTCGTACGATCGGTGTGACAAGTTGGGAGATCGGGAGTACGGGTTGTGTGACGATGCAGATGCAGCCATGTCGGAGGGCCGACTGGAAGACCAATGCCTTGTCGCGAGTCTGGGTACAGTCTCCACAATGTCCCCTGGAGGCTGAATGGCAGGCAGCTGTCGGTCGAGATACATGCAGACGGAGGCCAGAAGTCCAGAGTCAGAGGGATGCGGGTGGCCGAAGAGGCGTTGTTGTATACCCGCTGTAACGTCGACCTGCCGGGCTGGTTTACACAGGTGCGAGACAAAAGTTTCCGAAAGCTGAAGGGGCAATGCTTGTTCCGACAACGTGCGATATGGATCCGAGATGCAAGCCGGTGGTTTCTGATCGTGTTTCCTCGATATGAGATCCGCTGAAATGCTGCGGACTGTGGTTTGTTTGACTCTATACCGTTCAGGGCCGTATTGTGAGGCTGCTGGTGCTACAGCCGGCCTAGTCGTCCGACCTTGTCACTGCAGCCAAACTGACCATCGAAACCACCAGTCTAGACGGACCGGAAGGTTTTGTTGCCGTTATGTGCCGGCTCACAGCAGTCACAAGACGAGCTATATGCCATACGGTGATATGAATAGATGAGTGTCGGGGCTGCCTCAGCGGGTTTGAAGCTTCGTGGTTGCCAACGGGGGGTTCCTTGGTCCTGGTTTGCGCGCGCGGGGCCTGAAAGCACAGAGACACGCTACCACCGGCAATCATGCGAATGATGGGATGGAGGGCCGGGCGACAAACTGTAGAGTCTGACACGGGCGGGAGGGGTCCGATTTAGTCGAAAAGCAGAGAAATAGAAAGTTGGAAGGCGCGTAAGTATACAGAAAACGTCGTCCAAGATGGAGAGCGAAGAAAAGAGAAAAGAGAGGTGCGGAAGTGTTGAGAGGCCAGATTGGCTGGCTCGAGGAGGGTATAACACGGAGCGTCGCTGGCGTCGCAATCGAGGTCGTTGCGCAAGTGCCTGACGAGGTCAGGTAGCAGCACAGAGGGCGAGAAATGGGAGAGGACCAGAGCAGTAGGCGCTGGCGCGAAGTGTCGAGAGGGTCTGGCAGGGTTAGATACTCGGCCGTCCCTGGACCAGTAGGTGTCGCAGGCGCTCGCTGTGAGAGTGAGTAGTCGGCACGGCTAGTGACGATGGTCTACGATCCATCGAGCCACGGGCTGAATCCGGGGCCCTCCGCGCGTTAAAGCAGATTCGGGAAAATTATCTGGAGTGGTGGAGGACGTCCTGGGATCCCCTGGCTGCCAGCACGGCGCAGGGGCTGGCAGGCGAGCAGGGCTGTGGGTGATGCTCATCAGCCAAAGTCGTTAACGTGTTTCGACTGAGAGGGGAGTGGACATGGTTGCTGGGGAGCCTGGTCCTGGTCCTTCGCCCTGCTGTTGGCTTGTCGCAAAGCTTGGCAGTCCCCTCTGGATCCTTGTACCCCTCCAAGAACCTCCTGGAGACGTTAACGCCTAGGGTCCGGTTCGGGGACGGACGGCGATTGAGTCCAGAAAACAGGGTCCCTGGCCCGCGACTCATCAACGGCGCCGTACTGCAACGGCACCGTCCGTCTACACCTTTGGGATGTCCGGCCGGGTTGACCTTGTTGCGACGTGTGCCGGAAGAGGATTCAAGCGTTCTCGAGTTCGAGTGTATGATGCGTTCCATATCATCCTCCAGTTGCACGCTCAGCGAACTCGGTGCGCTGACTCGAGTTTACTCCGTAGTCAAGTGTACTTGTTGTAAGCTCAAGAGGAGGGGGGGGGGGGGGGGGGTCGCTTCAGGAAGCATGCAACCCTGTCGGCAACTTTTCCCTGAGATGAGTTCTGTACTGGGTCATCCATCCATCGGTCGGCATGCAGCGGCGCCGCATGTTCACATCTCGTTGGCGGGCAGCGTGCAGCCCAGCGGCTGTCGTCCAAGGTAATCAACCGTCAAGATGGGCCCACCAACCGCGCGAGTCCTATTTTGGGATGATGTGCAGCAGAATCCTTCGTGCACCCGGGTTGGAGTCGAGTCCAGACGAAGTCTACTGCCGCTACGGGGCCAGACATGCCTCGGGTCGATTGATGCTGGGATTCTTCAACAGACCTCGCTGCACGGGAGTATGGGTAACGAGTCAAATGCCCTACGTCCGACGACAAGGCATGGCCTCTTGTCGCCGAGTGCCGAGGCGAGAAAGACGTCGACTTGTTGTCAAACCCTTGATAATGTCGAGGTCGAAGGTGAGGAACGACCAAACACCCCACCTGTTTGCGACACGTTGAAGCGTTTTCCGTGGCCACATAGCTCGTCGGGGATTTAGTTGACACGGCCCAGAGGTCGATGGCCCATGGTTCATGTTTCGTGGCAGGCATGGCTTGGGCCATGCCATGGACTGTTCGATGCTGTCATAATTTCTGGCACAACGTCCGTGACACTTATCATCGGTTGGCATAGCAGGAAGGGATGGATAAAAGCGTGCTGGGCGCTGAGTGCAACTGCCCAGCATCCACGACAGTATCGGTATGCGTGCCATCTCAACTCTCAACAGTGGCGCGCGTGAAAAAGGCCCGTCCACGTCCACGGACCGCAAGGACGCACCTCCGATACACCGCATGGCTTCGTGTGACGTGATCTGTCGAGCCATAGAACAAGTAGTGATCATGCCGTGTGACATGGTCCAGATTGACGAGTGCCGTCGCTGGGCCCGTTGCAATGCCCAGCTTCGTCTCGACTTACACGGAGGGACAACCGGCGCATAGCATTGCTGCACTGCATACCAACAGTGCAGGCAGCGCGACGAAGAAGTTGCAAACGAATGCAATATACCAGCCGGGGGCGATGTCAATGGACTGCCCATGGTGCTGTCATTGGTAACGGCTTCGGGTACCTTCGCACGCGTGGCGCTGGATAAGATGCGCCCCGGTGTTCGGTCGCCAGCGGGCAGGGCAGGGGCAGGGGTTTAATGGCAACTCTGGCTGTTCTTGATCGATTCGAGGCTTCCGCGTGTTGAACTAATCACTTGCTGCCTTGGCGGCGTCGGCGGCGACCAGAGAGGCGAGAGCCGGGATATCTAGCAGGGGAGGAATGAACGAACTGGGGCTTCCCTGGGGCCCGCCTGTGGAGCGCGGGAATCTGCAAGTTGCCGGAAAGGAACACCGCCGGCTGGCTAGGCCAAGCCGCCCAACCCACAAGACCGGCTGGCTCACGACCAGGGACAGGCCACAGTGTACCAGGTACGGAGACGAAGAAGCTGGCAGGACAGGTCAAGGTGTGGCGGGGCTGTTGGCATTTTCGGAGCTGCGGTGCATGACTTGTCTCTTCTGCCTTGTGGCGGGTGTGGTGTGTGTGACTCTTGATGTACTGGCTGCATGGTTGACATGCTGTTGCCATAATCCATGGTGACGGATACGACCGCGGCGGCAGGCACAGGCCGAGAGAACCGCAGTGCAAGCGACGGTGTTATTTCTGGGGCCGCGTGCGTGGCATTGGTCCCCAACACCCTGGGAATGTTTTGGAAAGGGGCTTCAACCGACCTAGTGTCTTCTGTTGATGTCTGGATGGGTCATGTGGAAGGACAACTGTCAGCCATGCTGCCAATCATAATATGCCGCGGTATTGAACGATTGAGATGTATACGTGACAAGCGGCGAGTGTTTAAGGCTCGGCGATCGTCCGTCCCAACTATCCGAAGTCCACTAAGAAAATCTGGACAGCGTTTTCTCGCAGGAGCAAAGGGGCATTGCTGGTTGAGAAGTCGCACGCAGGCGGACTGCAGGCCACTCACTCCACGGCTGTAATGATTAGCAGCGTCTTGACAACGAGAACAATGCGATCGAGCATGAACCAGACAGCCGGCGGAACGAAGACTTAGCGGATAGGGCCAAGCGTAATATGAGCAGGGTACCGTGGGGTCGGTGTGCGTGTTCGAGAAGCGGGGAATGCTGCTCAAGTTTAGAAGAGGGTTTTTAGGGTCCAAGGATCCTGCGCTGGTGCGCTCTTTGCCCGATGTGATCCTGAGGTGATTGACGAGTGGGCAAGATTGCTTGCTGCAGCCACGGTGGTTCCAAATTGTGGGGGGTGGGTGTTGGAAGACGTTAGGAGATTGGGTGACTCTTGGATACCTGTCTCAGCCTCCGTCAGCAACAGGGCCGCCAGGACAGCTAAGCTTCTCCGCCGACAACCGAGCATTGCACTCTTGGGGTTGTAATCATGGTGGTGTGGATTGCTGGCATCCATCCGCCAACGTCAACGTTGCTTGTCGGGCTAGTGTGGGTGGGCTGGGTGGGTTTCTTGTCGTTGGCGTTGGCTTCGTCTTTTAGTGTGTGTGGTACAGGCGACCCAGGCGGATTGTCAAAGGGTGGTTGCATGCGCCGCAGCCGTGGGCCATGGTGGGTGTCTTGGTCGTGCTGTGATTGTCCAGAGAGAAGGCCGTACGTCTCGTGCGATGCTCCGTGGTCATGGTAGTGGCGGTTGTTGCGGTAGCGGCTGCGGCACCGGCAAGCGGAAACGACGAGTCGGAGTTCGGATCATCGAAAACTCTGTTCTGGCGGCTCTCTCGACACGCGGTAGATGGAAGAAATTGCATGCACCGCTGTCGACACCAGACGGCTGTCGAGATCTGGACCTCCTGCTTGTCTCTGTCTGGTCATGGGTGACTGATCGTCTTCGACCTCTCGCGCCAATTCTCAGCACCCCAACATAGGAGTTTCGCATTCGAGTATTTTTCGTTTTCGAGATCATCTCAACTTTGCTCGCTTGGGACGAGGAGAGCGGGTCGGAGAGCACGGTGTGGAAGTGATTGACGCAGTCTTGATCGTTTCAACCTTCGACAACCTGCCTGCCGAGTTTCGGTCCAGGCGTGCCTGGTTCGCTGGCACAGCAGGGGGCAGGGGAGCAGAACTGCCCCACGAGGCTATGCAGCGCCGCCAGCGAACTCCTGGAGCGACCGGGTTGGCCCAAGTGGCGCTCGTCAGAGGCATGAAGGCAAGGTGATCAGTCGGATGATCAAAAGAGCCAGGGGCGCGGGTGGGCAGGGTTGGGAATGCTAATGCTGATGCTGCAACATCCGATCAGGCTCAATGCCCCTGCCCATTAAATCACGGCAGATGTTGAATCATGATAAGTGGACGGGATATCGAGTCGTATGCTGTTGTCGTTGCTCATAGAAGCTTTCCAACATTTAGGTATGGAACTTGAGGCAGGCGAGAGAACACGAAGGAAGAGACGTCCACAGAAGTCATTGTGCGATGCCTGCCTTGCCCCTTCCCAACAAAGCCAAGCAGGCACATCAGTGAAGTACCTTCCTCAGCTCACCAGAGCAAGGCTGGGAGCTATACCTACCTTAAGGTACCTAGACTGCACTTGCTTGACATCCTCAACCAAGTCGCCACAATTCTCGATGGAAGGAGAAGGTAAGGTACATCGCACAATAACGAGGCTGAGGCATCCTGTCAAAGTCGTCTCTATCAGGCTCCGCGATGTCGAGCTTTTTTATGCATCTCGCCCTGATCTTTTGCAAGGCATACCATCCCCAACATCATCGTCGCCATTATCCGTCCTGTTCTTTCACGCCTGCCGTGGTGCCGAGCTCCTGCTATAAATTCACATGTGGAGCACCCAGTCAAGCACCTACTGCACAGCAAAAAGCGTCGTCCGAAGTTCCTCATCGTCGCATCTCCTAAGCTCGACACTATTTCTTTTAGTTGCTTCCCAACAGCGATCGATGGCGCTCATTCAACTACGAGACCATAGTTCATTCGCAAGCACATTAGTCCCGGCTTTCTTGAAAACTGGCTGCCACATGATTTTCGAGCACCGGTACCAGTCCAGTGGCAACGAAGCACGATCAACAAGTCGATGGAGGCTCAGACCGAATATCGACTCAGGTAGTCAATGCATTTGACGAACAACTGATTTGTCCCTTACCTGTCAGAATTGAGACGATCGTTAATGGGTACCAGCAGCAAGTACAGGAGAGGTCCAAGTAAATGCACAAACGGCGCCGTGGGACACATTGCAAGACATCTGACCAGAGGGGCGCTTGACCTGGCGCTACTGGTCAGCTTGACGGCGCGTCGCCCCGACTGATCTATTGTCACCCGTGCTGACTCTCCTCATCTCCTTGAATCATGACAAGCCCATCAATCACACCGATCGCTTCCCCAATGGGCAGGACGGCATGTTTGCAGACCCCTGAGACTTCGCGTTTTGCCTCGATCATCTCGGCGAACATATCCCTATGTCCAAGAACACGCAGTGTTCCCAACTTCTCACAGCACAGATACTTTCACGCTGGTCCCGCCAGCATCTGCCTGCCACTTCGTCTAGCCCACGGAATATGGCGGCACGATTCAACTACACGTCTGTTGCCATCGGATACCGCTGATCCTCGAGTGCTCGTCACAGTGCGGTGCCTCCTGCCGGCTAGCAAATCTAGGGTGCCCTGGCTTGCCTTCCTTTTTAGGGTGTCTAGGATCACGCTGGACACGGTTTGCTGTATCGTACCGTGATCTTGCTTCTACCGTCAGCAAAGATCGGTCCCTCTGTACTCACCCACTAACGATCCCCCCTGTCTATATCACCTCCGCCAAACTTGGCTGCACAAGTGCAGCGGAACTTTTGTCACCTACGCGGCACAGTGGAGGAGACTACCTAGGAGGACGGCAGCTCGCTTCCAGACCAGAGATCCAGCCTGCGCGCCATGTGTTGACCTAGATAACATCTCCACTATAGCGGACTCAGCGAAATGCTCGCCATCAACCATCGGCCATAGAGATGTGACGGAGCTCTGCATCACATCCTTGAGCTCACTATGGGCTACTTCACTGGCATGCCAAGCTAGTAAATAGCGGTGCATTGGGGATATGATCCCCACCCTCGCCGTGCTCGCCACGCCTCTTTCTATCTGTCAGTATTGATGGGTCCCCTCACGACAGAGCACTGCTTAATAACTGCCGCCAGGAAGTAAAGACGCTGAGTCGGCACCGTGCCGGAATTGATATTCAGATCTAAGACCTTAAGACTGGATCTTGGACCGCCCAGGCAGTAGCCAACTTCTGGTGTAAAGTGTAATCAAAGCGTCCGGCCGGTGGATGGCACAAGGTTGGGCCCTTCAGTGGCTTCGGACGTCGCTGTTAGGCTGACAGCAGAATGGTCGACAGCTTCGCAAGTTCCCCAACCTGACTTACAGCAGCGTTGCTTACACTGACAAAATCACGGGGATTTTCTCTACCCAGAGTGGCTACGATAGGCAGGTCGACAGGGTTTCTGGCCTAAACAAGCTCGAGAACCGATCCAGGTGTGACACTCGGACGGAATGCCGATCAACATGGGATTCTGGAGTAATGATCTCGCAGGGCATGTCGCAGGCTCGGAAGGCCAACAGGCACTGACGTCTTCTTCCATGACAGCTGGTTCATCCATCCTCTCTGACCGTCCAAATTTGACAGGACTATCCGTCAAGGCCCGTGTGACCAAGCATGACAACACAAGGAGCTTCTGCTGTGCAGCAACCCCTTCCTGTCTGACTGTCATTCATTTGCTAGGCGTGGTGAAAGCGCTCTCATACTGTCACAGCCAGGCTCGCGATGCAACGAATACCTTTGGGTGCAGCTGGGCGAACGATACAAGGGGCCGTCGTTTACAGCCGCCGCCAAGTTGGGATGTCGGAAACGGAACACACTCCCTCAGCTGGGGGGTGCGCGTCAGAAGCGTCGCTCGCAGGTTCGTGAACCACACAAGATTGACCAGTACGACATGTATGATGCAGGACAAAGTGGTATTGCAGCCACGCAGGGTGCAGGCGCCTGGATTCGGACATGGACGCCGGACCTGGGTGCTTTGCACATGGATGATGCAGCGTGCCATTCGGTACTCCCGCCGGCAGGCCACCACGGCGACGACGGTCGGCCAGGGGCTGCCGGGGCCTGCAAAAGCCTTGTTACGGTTGCATGGCACCTGTCGTGGTGGGATCGTCATCCTCGCAGCAGTGTCACCTCTCCCAAGACTGGTACCAGTAGGACCAATCGAGTCGAGTGGGAAGTCGACACCTCGAGTGCCTCGGGTGTCTACGAGGTCTCCCCCCTTGACAAGCCGAGCTGGCCCAGCAGTTCGTCAGAAGGGTTGGCTGAGTGGCTGCCAAAACCAACTTTGCACCACGAACCCCGCATCGCATGATGACCACCCTGCCACCATCACGATCCGCGCCCGTGCCTCCTACATGTATGTTCGTCTCGTGGCGTACCAAATCGACGGAACACCTTGCCTGGCTGACGGATAACCGGAGGGCGGTGACATGAGTGACCCAGGAGCATCACGAAGAAGATGTTACGACTTCAAGCCTCGCGATATCGGTCACGATCCGACGAAGCTTATAGTCACCCCAGGTTTTGCGCCACGTCACCCGCGGGCATCTATGCGCCTTGCTTGCACAACGTGCGAGCCAGTCGGTTCCATCATGACGAACTGGGATACCCTCATCTCGTGGTTGGTTGGGAGAAGTTCCGATTTGCAAGTCTTGCCGATTAACACCCACTTGGTTTCTCTGCCCCCCCCCCCCCCCCCACCCCCCACCCCCCCCCCCCCCCCCACAAGCTCTCCCCCCCCCTGGGACGTGACGAGAAGGACGAGGGGTTCGGGGACCAGGCACCTTGGATCTCGTCCCCCGCCAGGATCTGGAACGGACAGTGGTTCCTCGTCAGGAGGCGCAGCATGAAGATGATGAGCCGCTACCAATGAAATGGAAAGGGAATCGGAAGGGGAAGATGCGCATCCTCGGCCTGGCCCTGGTCGCAATCGGCCAAACGAATTAACGGCGGCATGTGTTATAGCACTCTAGTCATAGTATATGACATCGGAGGATGGGGTGTCCCGGACCGGTGTCGTTGGCGATCACCCACTTGTCTTCACTGCGCTCAGCCATTCTTCTCACGGGGACATTGACGTTCCATGTGACGCTGGTTCCCCTTCTGTTCATTTCAGCTCTCCCTCTGCTTTTCTCCCAAACATCAAACCAGACCTACCACACCTACCACACCTCTTGGAAAGTGCGAACAATGAACCCACAGACGCAGACACGGGCTCAGGCACAGGCACAGGCACAGGCACAGGCACAGGCACAGGCACAGGCACAGGCACAGGCACAGGCACGGGCACAGGCACGGGCACAGGCCCACGACCACGGACACGTTCAAGAACCGGGTTGAGACGGGCGGCTGTCACCAGGCTTAAGCGGGCGGCATGAGGGCCGGGCGCACGAACGAACGCACACCATGCACACCAGGCATAAAATCCCCTTCCGGTTCCCGCCCGGCTGTTAGGCACAATGGCGGAAAGCATCGACAGCCAATCCCATCGTCAAGCTTTTGGCCTTGCTGCCCCCCCCCCCCCCCCCCCCCCCCCCCCAGGAAAGCTCAACTGCCTGGCGCGGAGGGCAAGGATGGCTGCTGAGGTGGTCGACGGGCGGTCAAGGCGAGGCAAACTCGATCAGTGGTTGCGACGGATCGTGTTACAACAGCATCACCGACAGACAGCAGGCCTCGGACCTCCACGATCCATCAACCCGTCTCGGGACAGTGCCCCGAGTCCATCCATCTGCCAGCCAGGCCAGCCTGTCTCTTACCCATCCCGTCTGTCTGCCTGGCTCGCTGGCCGGGCCCACAGGGACTTGGGGGCGGGTCATATACCCTGGGATTCCTGGTCCTAGTCCTGGTCTTGGTCTGGTCCTGGCCCTGATCGCTGATCAACCCTTCTTAGCATGGCTGACGTTTTGTCTACCCACGGCTCCTGACAAGGAACATCCCTACACGGCGAAGGTCCAGCTGTCTGGGGCTCCTCTCCTGCGACCATTCAGTACTCTGCACAAAGGTTGCGCAGGGCTCACGGCTCACAACTTGATCATGGCACGTGAGCTGCGGACAAACTTGAGTGAAGCTCGACGGGGTATTCCGAGAACTAACACCACGGCAAATCATCAAACATGCAGCAATGGCCGTAAGCAGTCGATTTCTCTATTTGGTTTCCACCTCGTAATCCTCTTACACAAGCTCTCCCCCCTCTACCCTTGTCCCGCCCCGGAGAATCTTCAATCCAATTCACTGGTCTGTGGATCAAGCTCCCGAGCCAAGCATTCGACCCTCGTTGTGGCCGTCTCCCCGACGGGCTCCGACGTTTGACACCCCAGACTTGAACCGTCCCAAGATCCGGGACCGTCTCCTGTCCAAAGTCACCACCATGTCAAGGCCTCGTCCTTTCCTGCCTCCTCCCATTCGCCCCGTCCCGTCTTGATTTTGAATTTGCCCTTTCGCCCGTCCAGATTGTCCTCCGCCATACGTCCGCGTGTGCCCCCCCTCCCCCTCTTTTCTCTGTTGGCTTCTGTCGCGGCGTACTTGTCAGCGGACATTTTAATGCCGCAAGCGCTGCTTGTCTCTCCACCGGTAATAGTTGATCGATGGGGGCCATGGCCATGGGCAAGGTGGCTGGAGCTTTGAGATGCTGCTGTCAAGCTGATGAACGGCAATGTCCAGGAGAGAGGTAGGGGGCGGCTCGGCACGCACAATCTCCCCCCGCCCTCTCTCAGTGACATTCAGGGGAGTGCTTTGTCGGCGGCGGTAGTCGGATCGCGGAGTATCATCTCGCCGCAGGATAAGAGTGCGGTACACTTGATCAGAAAACTCACAAATGGATGAATGAGCTGGCTACTGGCGATCTGGGGGGGAAGGGTCCCAGAGTTGGAGAATCCCGTGGTGAACACCGAAAGGGAATCGCCGACCTCCGGCCACGAATTACTGGCAGCTGTGATGACAAGGCGCCAAAACTTGCTTATCATGATCATGATGAATGACATCGCTGCGGATCTAGATCGATGGCAGATTCTGCAGCCTATCTTGTTCCGTAAATTATCACCAATTATCACCTACAAGAAGCCGCCTTGCCAGTGTACGACAAATCGTTGACTGAATTCAAGTGAAGCAAAAGAAAAGGAAGAGGACTGATATTCGCAAATCTCTCGAAACGACGCCATCATGTGTCGCAACGATATTCACGGCTTTCTCCAAGCTCTCCCGAAGTGCGAACACCACGTCCACATTGAGGGTACGCTTTCACCCGAGCTCCTGTTCCAGCTGGCGGAGAAGAACAGCATCGCTCTGCCATCGGACACCGATGCCGCCTTTGCCAGTCCGTCGGCCCTCCACGCTCGCTACCGCGACTTCACATCGCTCGACGACTTCCTGCAGTACTACTACACGGGATTCTCCGTCCTGCTGACGGCCGAAGATTTCGCCGACCTAGCCTACGCCTACCTCGCCCACGCCGACGGCCAATCGGTACGACATGCTGAGGTCTTCTTCGACCCCCAGGCCCATACCTCTCGTGGTGTCTCCTACGCGACCGTCATCGAGGGCCTATCCACGGCTCGCAGCCGCGCCGCCTCAGACTTCCCCAAGTTGTCCGTGGCCTTCATCCCCTGCCTCCTCCGCCACCTATCCGTCCCCTCAGCCCACAGCATGCTCGACGAGATCGTCGCCGCCGGCCACTTCACCGACGGCACCCTCCTCGGCTTCGGCATGTCCAGCTCTGAGGCTCCCTACCCGCCCTCCCTCTTCAGCACAGTCTACGACGCGGCCAAAAGGGCAGGCATCGCGAACCTGACAGCCCACGCCGGCGAAGAAGGCCCCCCCGCCTTCGTGTCATCGGCACTTTCCGACCTCGGTGTAAGCCGCATCGACCACGGCCGCCGCGCCGCCGAGCATGCCTCGCTGCTGGCCCAGCTCGCGCGGGACAAGACGATGCTGACGCTGTGTCCCGTATCGAACGTTGTGCTGCGCGGCGTGGAGCGGGTCGCGGACCTTCCGATTCGGAAGTTCCTTGACGCTGGCGTGAGGTTCAGCATCAACAGCGACGATCCGGCTTATTTCGGAGGTTATGTTCTTGAGAACTACTGCGCCGTGCATGACGCGTTTGGGCTGAGCTTGGACGAGTGGGCTGGTGTAGCTGCGGGTGCGGTCGAGGGGAGCTGGTGTGATGAGGCGAGGAAGGCGGTGCTGAGGGCGGAGATTGATGAGGTGGTGGGCGAGTGGCGGGCGAAACTGGCTGGCGTCTGAGGGAGAGGCCAGTCGGGAGGAGGCGGCCACGTCAGAAGATGACGTGACATGATCCAGCGAGGTTGCCTCTCGGAGGGACAGAGGCCTGGTTGGTTGGATGTAGGAAGTTGTGAGTATGTCTACCCTTGTGTGGGTTGACTGTGGTTGATCTTTCGTGTTTTCTTCGTCCTGAGATATTCATTATGGCCTGGGGTGCTTGAGACCGATCTTATGCTGAGCGCGCGGTGTTCAAGTCGTCAGTGCTGGTTTATTGCTAGTTTATTTCTCATTGCCCTGGCGGCCCAACAGCTGAAACGATATTGATTATGATAAACCCCTGCAGCCTGATCCAGGTATGATAGCCTGAGTTATTCGCCCTCGGAAGAATCGATCTCCAGATATCCAGGGCTTTGAATAGACTACAGATAGCTACGCCATCTACTTTCTCGGCGTGTTCACCAGATGTCAAGCCAACATTTGATCAAATAAGACAAGGAAGTCAACCCAAGGATAGATACCCCCTTCCGAATAGAATACAAGAGAAAGTATGCAATGCCCTTCCACCCCTAAGCGCAGACGCCAAACGTATTCTGGCAACCAACATCACAGTGGTCCCTGCTCGTGCCGCAGAAGTTGTACTGGCTGCAACAGGTACCAGCAAGGCAGACATATCCCTGCTCGCCGCCGCAGGCACCGTCGGGCCCGACGACGCCGGTGGGTGTGACGGTGCTGGTGATGGTCAGGGTGGTGGGGACGCCGGTGGCCGTCGGGGTCGAGGTGCGCGTGGTGAGATACCAGTTCTCCTGCGGGTCGCCGAGGCACTCGCCGACAGGGACGGCAGTGAGGTTGGTGCCCTTGAGGACTCTGAGGAATTCGGGCACGAGGACCTCGGCGGTGTTTTGGTGGACCTACAACGTGTCAGGAAGGTCTTCAGGGGGGGTCTTTGGGTTCACGAGCAGGAGCCTGCCAGGGACGCGGGGATTTTAACATACGTCGTGGGCCAGGGAGATGGTGCCGCCGGCAGCGAGCCTCTGCTCAAAAATCCCGACAGAGGTCTTGTTGCCCAGGTTGTTGTAGCGCCAGTCGTCTGTGTCAAGGTCGACGTCGATGACGTGGTAGCCGAGGGCGCCGAGAATCGACAGTGTCTCCTCGTTGTAGGCCAAGTACGGAGGACGCATGTAAGTCGAATACTTGCCGACAAGGCTGATTAGTGTATTCTCAAGGGTCGTCATGTCGTCGATGATCTCGGCGTCGGACAGAGTTGTGAGGTCAGGGTGCCTGTTGGTGTGGGAGCAGAGCTGGTGGCCCTCTGATAGAATGCGATCGACGGTCGACTTGTAGTCGTTGATATTGCCCCAGTTATCGCCGTTGACGAAGAATGTGGCCTGTCTTTGTAAGTTGATATTCTGTACTCGCCAGCGTAGAAGAGCAGGGAAAGGGGCTCACTCTAGCGCCGGCCTCCTTCAGAAGGTCGAGAACGTGATCGGTAAAGTTGAAAGGACCATCGTCGAAAGTCAAGGCAAAGGTGCCGGGGACGGTGCAGCTCTTGATGACAGAGCCGATGGGCACACTGCTACCGCTTCCGCCGGTCGGAGCGGCAGTATCACTGGTGACCGGACTGGCGATGCTGCTCGTCGGAGCGGCCGCGTCGACCGCGTGCGGGACAGCAATGCAGCTCGCCGTCACGCCGGACACGAACAGCACCTTGAAACTAGACGAGAATTGCATTTTCAGAGCTCAAAGGAGTGAGTGACTGAGGTGGGATGAAACGAATGTGTGATCGCACAAAAGCGGTGTGACGGAGCTAATTCCTTTACACTGAGATTGAGATATCTTCGTCAACATCATTCAGCATCTGTCTGCCTCGACTTTGACGTCCAACTTCATATATCTACTATCCCCGACTGATGATACCCCTGGCACAAGCACTTTGTGATAGTTTGCTACATCCATGCGATGGTGCGAGAGTCGAGTCATGACGAAAGAGCATGAAGCAGTCCCGCCGCAACTCATCACGACGATTCTGGTGGAAGATGTTGACACCGATGACAAAGCGGGACTTTACTTCGCCTCGAATAAACCAGTTATCCAGCCTTGGCACCGTGTACCGGTATTCGATTGGCTTCAGTTTGTGACGAGTAAGCTGGTGTAGATCGCCATCTCGTTAGGCTTCCATCCAGGTGTCACAGGACATTGCCAACTTGATAGGTCTGTAGGTTAGTCGTGGTCCGATCATTGCCATTAGCCTTCCAACCAGCCTTGAGGCTGTGAGCACCGTCGGCTCGGCTCGCGTGGAACCTTCTTCCCCAGTACCGAGCTCATCCGCACGCCATCAGTGACCAGAACTCTAAAGCAAACAAGGTTATCAGCACTTTTGACTTCCTCGTGGTACCAGCGCCTGTAAGTCGCGCCATGTTCCACCCGCAAGGCAAGCATCATGACTCGGGGGACCCAGACAAACCATCACGCTCTGGAAGGATCCCATCGAGCCCATCGACATGCCGTCCCTGACATCGCGAGGCTTACCACTGTGAGGCCCAGCGTCATCCACATCGTGGAAGGCGGTCCAGTCGGGAGGGTCGCCGTTAATGCTGATCCTGGCCGTTTCCGCCTTGTGATAACTCCCCTCATCTCCGAGCCTCCCGTCGTGGTTGACGCTGGGGTGGGCCGCCACCATCGGGCGGCATTCGGGAAGAGTAGTCGGAGTTCCACGGGCTCGACAATGAGCAGACACAAGGGTGAGGTCGTGAACTTACGACGGGGTTCGCTGTTACCTGAGCGCAGATATGCTGGACCGCCGGAGCGCCTGACATGTCCGTTGCGCTGCCCGGTCACATCCTGAATGCCGAGCCATTGCCCAGGGGAGGGGCCAACCAAACCACAGAGGCGTTGGGACTACGTTACCTTACATGGACACATGTCGAATCCCCGAATCCGAAATTTGAAAGCCCACATCCCGATGCCTCTTCGTAGAATCGTACTCGTGCATTGCTACATCTATCATGTATCTAGTCCTCTTCTCCCCCCAAGCCCGTCAGCCCTCCAGCGAGCCCCTGCATCCTACGCCCCAGCAGATCGTCCGAGCTCTTCAGCTTGTTCAGGCCCTGGCCCGCCGTCCCGCTCCTCGGCCTCACGCCGTTCCTGTCCCTAGTCTTCCCGTTCGTCTTCCCGTTCGTCTCCCCGCTGCGTCCTTCGCTGGGTCCATCGACGCCTGCTTCCTCGTTCCGAACATCATCGTACGCCACCTCCTTCCCCTTGCTCCTCCCGGTGCCACGCGTGCGCTCCCTCCCCCGCCCAGCCCTCGTCATGGCAATCTCGAGCGGCCGGTCCTCGTCCGCGCTCGACTCCGTGAGGGATCGTGAGTGGTGCTTCCCCGGCCCGTTAGCCCCGGCCGACGCGCTGTCCGCCTGCCGCCTCCCGAGCTTCTGCTCGCGCATCTTCCTGCGCCGCCCGGCGTCCGCCTGCGCAAAGATGTCGCTGATCCACTCGGCTGACCGGTCAATGTGCCCCCACGCCGGGGGATAGACGGTCGGGAACTGCAGGAACCCGTGCGAGACGCCCGGCAGCAACGCCACCTCGGCGACGTCTTTCTCGTTGAAGCTGGCTCTCCTCGCGCTCTTCTCCGTCCGCTGCTGCTGCTGCTCCCACATGGCCTCCTTGACCTGCCTCAGGCGCGCCGCAAAGATGACCGTGTCGTCGACGAGCGGATCGCGTTCGCCCGTGAGGAAGTGGACCTTGGGAAACCTGGCGAGCAGAGCGTCGGGCGCGAGCACCGGCGAGAGCAGATAGTCCTGGCTGAAATCTGGGCGGTTGTGGGGTCCGATGTAGAGAATGATCATGGCGCGCATCATCTCGGGGGTGAGGACGCGATCGTTGAAGTAGGAGATCATTGAGGACATGGCAAGACGCGTACGGAGGGGCTCGGCGTGGTGGGACGTGCTCTTCTGCCGGCTGAGCGTGTCTGATGGCGGAGAAGAGGACGCCGCGGCTGCAGCGGCAGGTGACGGGCCGCCAGGGCTGGTGAGGTTCTGGGGCCCGCCGTGTGAGTATTCCGGCTGGGGGCTCTGAAGAGGCTGCTTTTTTGTGGCAACGTTCAGACCCTTGGCCGTCTTGAGATCGAGAGACGGCTGCTTGGGCGGGGTCGTCTCGTCTTCGTCGTCAGACTGGTGAGGGGTGCCAACGAGATCGTTGTACTGCATGCTTTTCCGGCGAATGATGGACTTGTTGGTGCCCCGCATGCGTCGATCTTTCATCAGTGACATTTGCTCGTCGGACATCCAGTTGCCAATGTTCATGTCGAGGCCAGGGTAGAAGAGGACCAGCCCGTCGGGCAGGGGCAGGTCGCCCTGGTTGAAGTATCGATTCATGGGCGGCGACGTGCGCTCGATGATCATGAGGGTGGTGGCTGTTGCAAGGTTGCCTCCGGCACTGTCGCCCGTGAGAACCAATGTGGGCATGTCCTTGCCCGACATGCCGATGCAGCGTCCGCGGCTCTTGATGATTGTCGTGTACACGTCAAAGCACTCATTGAGCGCATACGGATAGGGAAATTCGGGTGCCTTTTTGTAGTCGAGACTGAGAACCGGAAGGCCAGTCTTGACGGCCCAAGCGAAGAGCTTATCGTCATTGCATCGTGGGTCCATGGCGACAAAGCCGCCTCCAGGTATGTCAAGGACAATCTTGTCGTGGCGCGCGAGATCAGCGAGAGGGCCATCATAGTACAGCCAGGCGGACACAGGGTCGGTGTAGTCGCTGCCTGCGGGTCGCGGGATGCGGATAGCACGCGGCGGCCACCGCGTGAGGCGAGGTCGCATGAAGCCCTGGAAGAAGCTGATGTAGGGGGTCGTGCCTTTGTTCCATGAGACGCGAAGATGCTCGACAGTCAACATGCCGCGGACCTTGCGTACCTTTTCGTCGGCTCTCTCGGCGGCGACCATGTAGAAGAGGGAGAAGACGACGCTGGCAAGATCACGAAGCCACTTGGATTTGATCTTCATGGCGGTCCAAAAACCGGCATCGAGGGCGGTCAGAACCCACGTGGCGCGGAAGTAAGACGTATCGTACATGTTCGACATGGGTTCGGGGCTTGCGAGGCCGAAGAGAGTGCTGAAGTTCCGGGCGGCATAGAGGTAAATCATGGTCAGTACGACCGTCTGCCACGCGGTGAGGCGCTTGCTCCAGAAACGGGACAGGAAGCGAACGAAGGCCGGTCCATGTTTGTGGCCTCTGAACAGGCAGTCAGCCTGTGTGTTTGTGTCTGTCGTGTTGCCTGGGACTTTGGGGAAGCCAAGGACGGAAGCAAGTTCGTCTTACCTGTATGTGTAAGCGGACCAGAAGGCCAGGACGGCCAGGACCTGAAGTCGCCGTGACTTGACTGACGGCTTGCCGAGGACGTGGTCCAGCATGATGAAAGCTGGGTCTAAATGCAAATGCCAATGCTATGCTGATGCAGGATGCTGTGGAAGATGAAGTAAGATGAACAAAGGAATGGTATGTCGTTGGAGGTGTTGCGCAAAGTCCACGGGCGCTATGTTCACATGACAGCGTGGTCAGCGCGCAAGACGTCCCCGGACTGCGAGGTCTGACTCGTTATCAGGAGCATGTGGTGGTGTGGTTGAGACTACCGGTAGAAGGGAGATGTGATTGTGGTTGGTGTTTGTGGTCGAATGGAAACCAAGATGATTGATTGCCGTGGGTTCAACTCGATAAAAGCATTCCAGGAAGCATAGACATGTGTGTCAAAAGACGTGATAAGTGAAGAGGGGAAAAAAATGAACAATGGGTAAGACGACGGGCGGAGGAAGGTCTGAGGTCGTCGAGGTCGTCGTCATGACCACTGGCATGTGAAAGTGCGGAGGAGGGATTCCCCGTCTGCCCCGGGTGCTCCAGCCCAGCCACCTTCCCTTGTCCAGATGCCGACCCCACGCCCGATGCAGCCTATCGGAACCCTTGGATTTGTGGCTGGAGAGCTGGTTCACGTGAGATATCTTCGAAACGGCTTTCAATGGCCGACCGTTTTCGTCTTTTTTGATCCCGTGTCCTGTGAGCGACAAGGGGTCTCGTCCCTCAGGTGATGTACTGCCGAAACACTGATGCGCTGGCATCTCGTTTGTGGTCCATGGGATTTCTATTCGCGATGATGTCTCATTTTTGTGTTGCGACAGCTGAAGGTATTGCGAAGCACTTGATGGATGGTTGATGAGAGGAACATGATGCTGAAGGAGCAGGGGGGCTTGGGCAACAGCACAAACAAACGCTGGATTACGTAAGGATATCGAGGCAAGCCGAAGCTCGGAATGCGACATTCTCTTATCGCCTATCAATCGCGGCTTCATATCGATAAGACTCGGCATTCGAGTCATCCAGCGATATCGCCCAAATTTTGTGTCATAGGCGAGCCTGAGTCTGACTTCTGGCGGCTGCTCTTTAACTCCCTCAACCCCATCCTTTCGTCTCTCAGAATCAGTTCGTTCTGTCACGACAAGACACATTCCAAAATGGCTCTCCGAATACCATATAGACTCCAATTGGCCAAGGTCCAGCCCTCTGTGGCCGCTGGTGCTCGCCTCGCACGCCGTGGTCTCTCCACCACTGTTCGTTGACGACCCCTCCAAAACCCATTGTATCAGTGACTGACAATATCCCTTGACCACAGTCACGAAAGGCCGCCGTCACGAACCCCGACCCGACTGATGACTCCCCCAGCGCCGCCCTCGTCGCAGAGCATGCACCCTACATGGTTGCCACCTATGCTCGTCCGCCTCCCGTCTTCGTTAAGGGCGAGGGTTCCTGGATCTGGGATGTTGAGAACCGAAAGTATCTCGACTTTACCGCTGGCATTGCCGTCAATGCTCTAGGCCACTGCGACCCCGAGATCACCAAGCTCGCTGCCGACCAGGCCTCCACTCTCGTTCACGCCTCCAACCTTTACTACAACCCCTGGACCGGCGCCCTGTCCAAGCTCCTCGTCGAGAAGACCCTCGCCGCCGGTGCCATGCACGATGCGACTGCCGTCTTCATCTGCAACTCGGGCTCCGAGGCAAACGAGGCAGCCATCAAGTTTGCTCGCAAGACTGGCAAGCAGCTCGATCCCTCCGGCAACAAGTCCGACGTCGTCTCCTTCCACAACGCCTTTCACGGCCGCACCATGGGCAGCCTGTCTGCCACCCACAACCCCAAGTACCAGCAGCCCTTCGCCCCCATGCTGCCTGGGTTCCGCGCCGGCACTCTAAATGACATTGACGCCATCGACGCACTCGTCACCGAGAACACTTGCGGCGTCATCGTCGAGCCCATCCAGGGCGAAGGTGGTGTCACGGTTGCTACCGACGCCTTCCTCACAGCCCTCGCCAAGCGCTGCTGCGCCGTAGGTGCCGTCCTCATCTATGACGAGATCCAGTGCGGCCTCGGCCGCACCGGCACCTTCTGGGCCCACGCCCACCTCCCGAAGGAAGCCCACCCAGACATCCTCACCACAGCCAAAGCCCTCGGCAACGGCTTCCCCATCGGCGCCACCCTCGTCAACGCACACGTAGCCGACAAGATCAAGGTCGGCGACCACGGCACCACCTTTGGCGGCAACCCCCTCGCCTCCCGCCTCTCCCACCACATCGTTTCGCGCCTCGCCGATCCGGCCCTGCAGAAGAGCGTCGTAGCCAAGGGCGACCTCTTCCGCAAGCGCTTCGAGGCCTGGCAGGCCCGTTGGCCGAGCCTCGTCACCGAGGTCCGCGGCAAGGGCCTCATCCTCGGCCTTCAGCTGTCGCAGGACCCTTCGCCCATCGTCAAGGCCGCTCGCGAGCGCGGCCTTCTCGTCATTACTGCTGGCACCAACACCCTTCGCTTCGTGCCGCCGCTGACTATTACCGAGTCGGAGATTAAGCAGGGTCTGGATGTGTTGGAGGAGGCCATCAGCGCGACGGTGGCATAACGGCTGCAGATTAGACTGCAGAATGAGGAGGTTTCATGTTGGATAGATGGTGATGATAGATGTGGCGAGCGCTTTTTGATGATTCCCCTGCGCTGGCGTTCAGCGCTACAAAAATAGACATGTTTGTTCTGCTCGCCATTTGCCAATACCAACATCCTGTGACCGGTGTTCCAAGCAGGCCCCGGTCTCTATGAGGCAGTTGGATTTAAAGACCGGCAAGGCAATGCGTAAATCAATGCTTGGAAAGAGCGCAGGACATCCTACAAATACACAAAGAAAGCCGGGCCCGACAAACCCCCGGGCCATTCCAACCGCCGTCCGAGGACAGGCTTCACACTTGTGTTGTACGCGTTCTCATGTATCCCTCCAATTGCCAGCCTCCCATCATTGTACGTAACATATGCTGTGCTGCTTTCGCACTCCCACCATCCACAAGTCGTGTGTGCCGCATAGCTCCGCTTACAGCGCGCTGTAGCCACCCCGCGTCCCGCTGCCCTGGACCGTGTTGAGCACGCTGCGCGCCCAGTCCTTAAGTAGGTAAGGCACGTCGCGGATCGTGTCGCCATGGGGGAGCAGGTCCCAGCCCCTCGCGCCGTAGCGGTTGTAGTTGAGCCACGAGCCGAAGATGAGGTACGCCGCGATGCCGAGGAACATGCTGCTCACCGTTTTGTCAGTATCCCCTCATTTTGTTTCACAGGGGGCGGGGGGGAAACGCACATCATGACAAACCACGTGAAGAAGCCCCAGCCAGCGCTGGGGTTCTCCTCCTCATCGTCGCCGCCCTTGCCGCCTTTGGGAGGGTTCTTAAACGCGTCCTCGCACGCCCACTGAGTCTTCCAGGTCAGACGCAGGACGTCGACATCCCCCTTGTCGGACGGGCCATAACTCTCCCAGATGAGGGCTGCATCGGGCTTCATAATCTGCTTCTCGCTTCCGTCTTGATCGTCGCTTTCGCCTTCCTTCTTGTCGCCACCCTTGTCATCACCATCCTTTGAGTCACCCTCCTTCTTGTCATCCTCCTTTTTCTCCTCCCTCGTCCTCAAGCTAGCCGTCGTGTCGTAAAGATCCTCCGGCGAAGTCTCCCCCTCGAGCCCCGTCTTGTCGCGGTCGCACAGGAACTCGATTATGGCCTCCTGCGCCCGCGCCTTCTTATCATGCAGCGGGTATCGCCCACCCTTGAGGATGAGGCGGAGGCCCTCCTTGTCGGCGTCGGCATGCGAGTCGGAGCCCTTGAGCCTCTCCGTCTTGGCGTCCAAGTTGCCGCCGCCCCAGTCCTTCAGCTCGCCCGCGATGGGAATGACGCGCTCGATGTCGTCGTGCTTCTGGTCCTCATCTCTGATGTACCGCTCGATGGCGCAGACTGCGAGAAGGGGAACATCATCCCGTCAGTAAAAAACAAAATCGAGTCGACATCGCGAAACAAAAGGGCAGGAAAAAGCCGGCAAACCTACCTCTGGTCCCGTTGGGGCATTCGTCACCCTTCCTTACATCACCTTTCCTCTTCAGCGGGGCGCATATGTCAAGCGTGTACGACGTGTTGGCGTGCGAGGGCGGGTGCCAAGCGGACGTGACGACAGAGTGCGGGCCCTTGAGCTTGGAGAGGTTGAAATCCGCATCGCCAACGCGAATGTGCTCGCACCGCAGCATCGCCGTCACGGAGAGCGGCGCGAGCAGCAGGGACAACATGAGAGCCATGTCGGTTCGCGGTGGGAGTGAGAAATGCATCGTCGGATGGCTGGGGGCGCGTGTCGCGTGAGGGCTTAGTAGTGCCTTGGTTCCGGAGATGGTGGAAGTCGGTTGAATAAGGGGAAAGCAGTGTTTAAGCGAAGAATGAAGCTCGCGCCCGATGTAAAGAGCGTAGTTGAAATGCACCCAATGCTAATTTAAGGCCGAGCAGGTAGAAAAGGTCACTTGCAGCTGGGAGCTGCTCGGTCATGCAGCCTGCTGGGATTTGGAGTTGACCAGCCGCCAAATCAAAGAGTTACATCATTGGGCAGCTCTCATCATACCCCTAACGCACGTGATGCACACTCTCGATGACTAGCCTGAAGCCTCTAAGGAAACCAACGACCTCACTGACGGTTGGCCAACCCAGCAAACGTCGACTGAGGAAAGCAACAGATAGAAGCCTAATGGCATTGGTCCGTATAGAAATGCCCAGCTATGATACAAAATCGCTCCCGAATCTCCAAATCACCATCGCTCGTTCGCAAAAAGGTGCGAGTCCGTCAAATGAAAACAAGCAATCGAGTACCCTTCCTGATCCGTTGAACGCCTAACCTTACAAGCCTTGCGAGGGGTATATAAGTGATTCAATACCGTGCGAGCCTGTTCATCCGCCGTCACCATTACATCAGTGCCATGAACTCCCTTTGCCGTCGAGAACGACGGCTCGTACTCATTGTCGTACCCCTCGGTCTCGATGCCACCGGACAAGTCCTACATGTGGTGGCCCTGGCCCATCATGCCTCCCATGCCTTGCATCTGCTGCTGCTGCTGCTGCTGCATCATGGCCTGTTGCTGTTGTTGCTGCTGGTGTTGCTGCAGCGCTCTCCGTTGGTTAAGTAAGCCCTGAACATTATTCCTAGCCTGCATGAGACAATGCTTCTTAAACTGCTCCAGTTGCTCAGCTGGAATATTCTCTGCAATTCCGCCCCATTTGTTCGCTAGATCTTGAATTCCCTTGTTGTAGAGCATCTGACTTTGCATCCGGATTTGTGACGTAAAGTGATTGATGTTGCTCTGCTGCTGTTGTTGTTGGGCCTGCTGCTGTTGCTGCTGCTGTTGGGCCTGCTGCTGCTGCATCATCATGGCTTGCATGTTCATGCCCTGTCCGTTCATGGCGTTTTGGGCATTCATCATGGGCCGCTGCATGTGACTACCACCCATCTGCTGTTGTTGCTGCTGCTGGGCCTGGAGCTGGGCCTGCATCTGAGCCTGCAGCTGCGGAGACATTTGACCACCTGCCATATGATTCCCTTGCTGCATATTGCTCAACTGCTGCGCATAACGCTGAGCCATTTGTTGATTGACCATGTTGCCTCGTTGATGCTGAGGTAGTTGCTGTTGCTGCTGTGCAATTATAGCCCGCCGTTGCATTTCCATTTGCATCTGCTGCTGCGTCATCTGCTGGCCATTGTTAAAGTTGCCATTCATCATGCCGTTCTGCATGCCGTTCTGCATGCCATTTTGCATGCCATGAGGTATTGACTGAGCCTGCTGTAGGGCCCTTTGACGCTGCGCGATCTGCGCGGCAGCCATGTTGGGATCCTGTTGCATCTGCTGCATATTCGGGGTTCCCATCATCATGCCCATCTGCGAGTTGGATGCCATCATGTTGGGCGGCGGGCTCGCCTGGGTCATGCGTGGAGTTGCAGCCATGGCGCGTTGGGGAACTGGTGTGCCCTGCATATTCGGCGTTCCGTGCGGCATCCGAGGCGTCCCGTTGGGATGACTCTGCTGGCTCGCTCGAGACATGCTGTTCGTCATCGGCACTCCACCCATGTTCCCAGGGTGACTCTGAGCCACTGAAGGAGGGCGCGGCGGGCTTGCCGCCATGCTGGAGTTCGTCTGCTGCATAGATACGGCGCCTGGCATGGGCGAAGACATGCTGTGTGGGGTGCCTTGGCGGACCACTGGCGACGAGACTTGTGGCTGGCCGACTTGGGCGAATCTAGCCTGTGCTTGAGTGGGGATACCATTGGGGACTCCGTTCGGCACAACGACACCATTCGGAAGCTGGGCATGCTGCTGTTGCGTAGCATTGGCTGCGTTTTGGTTTCGTTGGGCCAGAGCTGCCTGTCTCGAAGCCTCCTGCTGGCGGGCGCGCTTCTCGGCAGCCGCCTGCTCTCGTCGGGCCTTTTCTTCCTCGGCCTGTTGACGCTGTGCGGCGAGAATCGCAGCCTGCTGCTCCTGTTGCTGCTGTTGCTGTTGCTGTTGCCTTTGCAGTGCAAGTTTCTTCTCGTTCTCTGCGGCCTTGATCTTCTCCTGCTCCTTTTTCTCGGCGTGTTCGCGCTTGATGTCCGCGATGACTTTGAAGCGCGCGAAATTGGGTTCAAACGCAGAAGTGACAGCTTCGTTCTCGCCGTCGGCTCCACTGCCACCTGCCTGCACGCCTCCACTATCCGCAGATAGTCTGTCGTCGAGCGTAAGCATGAACCGTTCCTTGTCGGCTGCAAACGCAACATCTGCGGCCATCTCTGCAACAGTTCTCTTCCGCGTCTTAGGTTCTGGCGGTGGATGGCTGTGCTTGGGGTGGGCCATGCTCTCGAGAAGACGGATCGTCCCTCTGGCATCTTTGGTCGGCTCGAGGTTCAGTATGGGATTCGTGGCGAGGAGGATCTGCGCCTCGGCCTCAAGAATATTGCTAGCGTCAAGTTCCATGCGCTCCTTCTTCTGCCTCTTGGCAGGGGGTGGCATGCTCGACCCAGTGGGCGTAGGGGGCACGAGTGACATGGGCGTGGGAGGGACACCGTCGATGCTGCCCCGACCATCGGCCGGTATCTGTGGCGTCGTAGTCTTGATTATAAGATCTGCCTGGAGGCTCTGTGGTGTAGGATGCAGAACGACGGTGAAGATCCTTGGCTGCGTCGGCAATTTGCTCTTGAGGCCTTCGCCGGGCAAAGTAGGAGCGGGCATGCTCTCCTTGTCTCGATCTTCTGCCGCCTTTTCCTTCGAAGCATGGTCGGACTCCGACGTCCGCTCGGGCGGTGGACCCGGATCGTCCTTTGGGTAGGGCGCATAAGGTGACGGCGTGATGTAAGGGTTATGGTTGTGTATTGAGTGGGGGACAATTGCATTGGCTTTTGACGCCGGACGCTGAATATCTTTGGTTTGTGCAGCCGTCTTGTGGTCGTGAACTTGCACAATGAGGCGGCCTTCGTAGAATGCGACTCCTTCTTGGGTCAGATCTTGAAGAAGATCATGTGGGATGGTTCTAGTGCGGAGGTGCTCGAGGAAGATTCGCATTGGCGACTTGTACGAGAATGTGCCGTCCTGCTGGTCGAAACGGAAATGCATGGGATGCAAGTGGAGAATTAAAGACGGCGGGTTCCCGGCATACTTGTTGAGGATATACTTATCGGTGACAACTTCAAGTTATACGAGTTAGCATGCAGCGCCGCACGAGGTGGGATGAAGGCGCATGTTATGATACGACGTACTGTACGGAGGGGGCTGGACAGCTCTTAGTGAAGCCATATCTACGGCCATGGAAGCTGAGCGCATGCCAGCACTGTTTCTGGAAGCACGGCCGGCGAGCTGGGCAGATGGCTCTCGTCGCGTTCGATTTGTCGGGCGCGCAGACGGGTGGCTAGCCCCAGCAGAATTAGGTGGTTTCTTCGAAGATAAAGAAGGTGATGGAGATGATGTTGGCGCTACGTTGATCCCATTCGTCTGTATTCCCGGCGGAACTGGCCGCTTGATTTTTGATGTGACCGGCAAGGTTGGCGGGTGGATCGCCGTCACGACAGGCGCCATACTGCCTGACCTAGAGGCGACGCCTCGAAAGTCGCAACCGTTGTGTCCCTTCCTAAAACCTTAAACTCCCCTCGTGTATGGCGCCGATGTCGATCACTACCTCAACATTTGCAGGTGTGCCGCTGTCGTACCTCGGTTGATGCTGGGCGACCGATGGGTACGGGGTTGGCGATGACAGGCGCGAAGGCCGATTGGGTGGTATGACGTCGCGAAGAGTATGGGGACAATCGAGTCGCGGCTTCGGCTTGAAAACGTGCTTGAAGAATTCCCAGTCGAATGAGAGTTGCGATCAATTTGATATCTTGAGTCGGGACGATGGACACGGGACGCGATCGATGGATGTTGATGCGGGTGGGGGTAGTGGTCGGGGATTTGGCGATGCCGCGAGGGATGGTTGTAGTCAGGCGTGCCTCTGGGGAAATCTGCGCGCGATGAGCCGCAGGCGGAAGCGGTTAGAGCGAGGTGTAGTGGCTTATGTCATCACGATCGCCAGCAGTGAGATACGAGAACCCGCATATGACGATCGTGAGTATATCACGTGATTCAACCCAGCAACAACACGTCTAACGACGGTGACGTGACGCTTAGAAGCGATTAATGTACTATCTCAGGCCTTGCAAAGTGCAGACAGAATGCAATGTGAATTTTGCTCGAGTTGAATGGAAATTCATACGGATATGTCATTGATCCCGTCAAGTTAGCTAAATCATGGGTACAGTACAGGTTCTCGGCATCGCATCGCTAGTACCGTTGGTGCTCGGCTGCCCCCGCGGAAACCCGCCGAAGACACCGAATAGAAGTGTCACAAGCGTGTTCCCGAAATCTTAAATAGTCGTCATGTCCTCACCAGACTTGCCGGATAGGTTCTGTACCGTCAACCTACTCCTTGCCCTGGACACGACGGGCCCAGTCGTCGTTAACCCTCATACCATCCACGACAACAACGCCCCTGCCGCGACCAACCCTCTCGGGGCGCTGCCACCACTTCTCCTCCGACTTCTCCGCCTCCGACTCGCTGTCAGCGAGTCCGCCATCGCCACTCTCGGCACCTACCACGAGCACAATTTCGTGACGGAGCCATGCCTGCATGTTGGTGATGACGCTGCCATTGTCACCCGCCAGCGATTCTTGGAGGTACACGACCTCAGGTTGCAGGTGGCGGAGAATGTGGGCATAGCCGTTGGAGGAACTAAAGGGAAGGACCATGGAGTCTTTCTCGACAAGGCCAAGCGCTTGGGAGTGGACAGCGTTGAAGGCAGGGCTTGCAGATGCATCCAGCACAGGGCTCCTTGAAGATTCGCCCACTGGTGTTTGGGCTTGTTGATGCTCAATGTTGGAGAACGAAGAGCTTAGTGAAGGTGGCGGAAGATTGGGTGTCGATTCCGCCGCGGTGTCTTTCAGGCTAGGGGCGTAAATGAGGACGAACATCTTAATCTTGGAGAAGTCGGTGTGCCGTGGAATGTGTGACAGAATAGACTACCTGACTGTTAGTAAAGGGTACTCGTCACAGCATATGTGAGAAGTATGAACCTACTGCGTGCTCGAGGAATCCGTCCTCGTCCAGGTCGTTAATGTTGCTGTCCGCGGAAACAACAATGGCGACTGTCTTGCGACGCTTCGCGGGACCCCGAGACTGGGGGTCCGCCTGGCGACCCTTCCGGGCGTCGGCTTCCTCAGACCACGTCTCGTGGTCAGCATAGGCGCCCTTATCCTCTTCGCGAATAGCTGCAAGGGCACGTCCGGCGGCAGCCCCAGCGGCGGCGACTCCTGCCGTGACGGTTTTACCGGCGTGCTCGAAGAATTGCTGCGGGCTCGGTGTTCGGCGTAAGGCGCCGGACATACGCGCTCCCCACGTTTCGTCGGTCACATCTGGGTGAAGAGAGGTGGTGCCCTGGACCTGTCGACTGGAGTTACCTGTCGGTGGCTTGGTGATGCCTCTGTTCGAGGCACCGTATGCTGGATTGTCGCCGTAATCGGCATTGTCATAGTCTAGGCCGGTATGGTCATCCTGCTCAGAAGCCTGATTGTCGTCCTTTCGCTGGCTCCATACCCAGGTAGCCAATCCGACTGTCGCGACAGTGATTGTGACAGCAAGAGGCACCCAATGACTCCACACGCCCCTCCTTCGCGACGAGTTATCGTATGGCGACGACATTTAGGCCGAGGCTGTCATGGCAAGAGGGCGCAAGGCCTCGGGTTGGGCGGTTGTAGGGTATTTCTCTGGAATATGGTTGGGTATTGAACTAAGGCAGGTGGCAGTGGCACCGAAACTTGAGTATCAAAACGCGGTAAAAGTCGTAATGTGTCGTCGCAAAGTGCTGAAGTGATTTGCGACGAGGAGAGGGGGGTAGAACGCTTGTTTTCAGTCGCGAACGCGGGTGGCTGGGCTCTCTCATCACAGGCACAAGCGCGGGCCGACATGGCTGCAGGCCCAAGGGGAGATCCCGAGGTTCATTGTTCCCATTGGTTGACAGGTTATCCCCGTTGCCGGACTGAGCTGACATAAGAACTCTCCGCTGCACGTGATGTCGAATGCGGGCAACAAGGCGTTTGGGGGCCCACTTTCCGATGACTCCTACCAGATTTGTTGCGACTTCAAGGCTATGATAGCAGAAAAAGCTTGGGACCAGGCGGTGCACTTATCAATTCCAGGTCGCAGCAGCATCACCACCGTCTTGTGACGACGCAATCTCAAGCGAGATACCGCACGTCAATAAGGCCTTCATCTTCTCCGCCGTCCAGCTGCCAATTATCGGCAAACAGAGTCACATCGACTGTCATCATCCTACACCATGCCCCACGCGGTCTCGATACCCTCACCGGGGTTGCAGGCTTTGATCCTCTGCGGCCCTGGCTCGTCTTTTCCAACTTTCACCTCGAATCCTGATGAGAGCCCGAAGGCCCTCCTGCCTATCGCCAATCGGCCCATGGTCTGGTATCCCCTGGACTTCTGCTACCGAACTGGCATCACAGGTATGAACCCCTGTCCATTGAAGAAGGTGTCGTGCTGATCATAACACAGACATCACACTTGTCTGCCCAGCCACTGCGAAAGTGGCTATCGAGCAAGCTCTGAACACAAACCCTCACCTCACGGCTCTGCCTCTTCCCAGGCCAGATATCTTGGCACCTAGCGATCTTGAACAGACGACAGGCACCGCCGAGATTTTGCGTCTTGCTTCCGTCCGAGATGTTGTGAAGTCTGACTTTGTCATCATGCCATGCGATCTTGTCTGCGAGCTTGCTGGTGAGAAACTTGTACAGGCCTGGATGGTCAAGGCTGCCAGCCTGGCAGACGTGCTTGGCTCCTCGAGCCTTGCTGGGTTGAGCCGCTTCAGCGGCGGCATGGGTGTGTGGTACGAGACCAAGACGGCACTGGCGGTGAAGAAGGAAGAGACAGACTTCATCGCATCCACCCCTCTACCCACGTCTATGACGTCTCAGCAGAAGGGCTCACTTCTGCCCCATCTTTCCAATCTCGTGTACTCGATGCCGAAAGACTCTTTGAAGGATCTGACCGAGGAGAAGAGCGGCCTTCCGATCCGGCATGGACTCCTCCGACGGCACCCTCGAATTCGAATGCTGACAAGTCACCGAGATGCTCATCTCTACATATTTCCAAAATGGATACTCGACTTCATCAAGGAGAATGACCGTTTCGAGAACATTGGCGAGGATGTGATCGGATGGTGGGCCAAGGCTGGCTGGCAGGCTGGTCTTGGAGAAAAGCTCGGTTTGGGTGAAATTCTGAGCGAGGAGGACACCAAGGATGCTGCCGACTCGGTGGAAGAACGGACGCCATCTCCAGACAACCAGGAGACAGAAGGATCAATACACACCACGTCTACGAGGACCAGGAGGGCTTCTAACGCGGCAAGTATCAGGTCTGGAGAGACTGCGGCTGACAACAAGAGCCTGGTCGTTCCGCCAGTCCTCGCTTACATTCACCCTTCCACGGAAAACGCGCCGCTGCTGCGGCGGGTCGACACAGCACAGCTGCTCCTGAACGTGTCACTGCAGCTTGCAAAGATACCCTCCCTGGAGGAAACCCTCGGACACGAGGTGTCCCCGTTCGCACACGCCAAAAAGGTCGCCTATCCAGAGGGCGTCAAATCGAGGACTACCATTACCCGCCAGGACAGCCTCGTCGGCGACAATGTCACAGTGGAGGAGAAGGTCTCCATCAAGGAGTCCGTCGTGGGCGCCGGCTGCCAAATTAGCGAGGGCGCAAAGCTCTCACAGTGTCTGCTCATGGATGGCGTTGTCGTTGGCAAGAACTGCAAGCTCACCAAATGCATTCTCGGCAAGCGATGTGTGATCGGCGATGGTTCAGTGCTGACCAACTGTGAGGTCCAAGAGAATCTGCTAGTCGAAGCGAGGAGTGAGTGCATAGCCCCCTTTCCGTCCCGGCAGGCAAGCCGGAGATGTACTGACAAGACTACTAGCCGAGGACAAGGACAACAAGCTCATGAGCTCCGAGGGGTTGGAGGCGACCGAGGAGGAAATGCAAGAGGTGCTTCAGGATATGGACGACGAGGTACTTGCCGTCAACGAGGTAGCTGTGGAGTAGCCAGTGCAGTCAAGCGCGCCCCTCGAAACACACTATACACACCTTCGGTCCCGACAGTTGCTGATTACTGTCAAAACCGTACCACCTGCGGAACCACACTGGCGGGTTGTCCCGTGCTGACCATCTTGAGATTCAGATCTTTTACGCGAGGTTGACAGCTGCAAGATACCGCGGACGACTTACTCGATATGGTGCAACCACGACATCGTGAAGGTGTCGGGTGTCTCGCAATGCTGTGGCTAGACGCAGCCTTGCAACCTTGGTGTAGAATATCAGTGGAGGAATGCGGCTAGAAGACGCTGGGCACGGTTCGCCCGTAAGCGAAGACTGTGGCGAAGCGTCGTGAACCCGATCATTCGGGTTTTTGACGATGGTGAGGATTCGCGCCAGCGAACAGATGGCACAGTTTTGCTTCTGTGGTACGGGCTTGGGCTTTGCACACCCCACTGATGTGCACTGGCGCGCGGGGACGCTGCAGACGATGAGCCGGGCCCGAACCTTCGTCTTCGGCCGGAATGACAAGAGAGCACACGTGGAGATTACGGAGTATGCATCTCCTGCGTTTCGTACGCGCTGGCTTCTCCGCCGGAGCTGCGGCTGAAGCAGAGACATTCTTCGCATTTGCATCGAGGGCCGAGAGTCTGGGCCCTTTCGGAGCCTAAGTTGTTTCCCTCGGCTCAAGACCCAAGTCACGCCTAGCATATCCCACTTTAATTATCAGCCGGCGCTGACTTGCCTAGACGCTCCGAGACGAGGGCCTGCTGGACTGGCAACCCGCATGCTGTGCTGCACTTCTGCACTTCGCTGCACCGAGCTAGGGCAGTAAGGGTTTTCATGTATTGTTTTCGGCAATTCCCCCTTTTCTGCCTGGGCAATCCGACCTGGCTTTCCTAAAGCTATCAGCCGCAAATTTTCGGATCACCCGCATCCACCTGCCACGAGGCACGGGAGGAGCTTTGGCTCCCGCGCTTGTGGAATCATTCGGGACGCCCCGGTGACGCTACCAATGCAACGACGTCCGAAGGGGGATTGACAGAGGCGGGGAGAGGGGACGCGAGGACCTTGCAAATGGCCGGCCAGACACGCCAGTCCCGAGAGCTTGTCAATGGCTCGGGACCAAGCAGGCACCAAGCAGGCACCAAGCAGGCAGTAAGGTCGGGAATTTTTCCACTGCGCGATGCAACGCTCACGGAGCCCACGGGACATTCTCATCCCTTTTTCCCACGCGAGCCGACTCCATCACAATACCACCCACCGTCGCCCGGCGAGCGTTCCGGTCCGGGGCCTTCAGCCACGACAAGGCACGGATGGCCCCCTTGCGCTGTAGAGACCCCCATGAGACGATTTGAGTGCGCTATCTCGGCCGCGCATACGAAGCGAGCCCATACTTGGCAGGCGCAGGGGGGATGAATGAATCGTACAGTCTTCTTTGGGACGATCGAGGTGCAATAGTAATATCTCCGGCGGAAGTTTAACAGCACGCCCAAGAGGGGTCGCAACGGGTCGAGCAGGCGACGACGAATGCTAGTGACGACCATGGCCAGCGACCTGTCACATTTCTGCGAAATTTTCCGACATGCCCTGCTGGATCTGACCAGCCATGGGTGGTGGGGGGTTCTCATCACCGTCACACTCAACATGTAGGTACCCGTCGTCTTCTTGCGTCGAGGGGAGAAGAGGGGAAGTGGTAGGGAGTTGGTGCCAATATGGGATGTGACTCGGGCTATTGCCGCACGATCCCTTGATGACCAACAGAGCTGTCAGCGTCAGCCGACACGAAACAAACGATGCAAGCCGCGACGAGCGCTTGCCGGCCTGTCCTGCAGGTTTCCGACCCTGCCTGCTCTGCAGATCAAACCGGCTCGACGTAGTGACGGCGATCACCCGCAAGGCAGGTCAGCTGATAACTGTAATGCTGCTGGCTCATCCGCCTTGAAAGGCCATCGGTCCGTGAGAAATCCCCATAACGCCCATAACGGGTGGCTTTGTATGGGCCGACGGACGGATAGGAAGTGCCGGAGCACCAGCCGGCAGGTCTTGCAAGCTGGAGATCGACGCCCCCCTCGACGCCTTCGACGCCCTCAACGTCAAGGACAGCGCCGAGGATAGTGTAGCGCTGGCACATCGAAACACGGCCGTGACAGGCGCGCGAAACAAAGAGAGGTGGCGGCTGGACTCCCAAACAGGCGCACAGCCCGGACCGACGCCAACATGCCTGCCCAGCAAAGGCCGCCCAAGCCACCCTCTTTCTTGCCCTTGCTCCTCCTCTCTGCTTCTGCGGTTGCCGGAGCTTTACTATTATGGCCTGGGGGGCCGATCAATGGTGGCGACATCAGACACAGGGGCCAGGTGGGTGGGCGGTCCTCTCCAACCCTGCCTGCCTACTAGGAAGCCTGTCAACTGCCCAGCTTCACCAGGCGTCCATGCCTTGACAGCCTCTTGGTCTGCCTGCCAGCCAGCCTGCCCTGAACCTGTTGATGTGAGGGCTTCGGCAACAAGAGGCATCTAGGGGGGCCTGGCATGCCTGATCGAATATTTGTCACGCAGGCTCGTCGAGGCCATCACTGAAGCCTGATCGACATTTCGTGCCTGCAACCCCTAGGTCAAGGCAAATAAACGCCCGGACGGTCCATGTCCGCGCGACCGTGTGCCTGCCTCTGCAGTCGTCATGCGAACGTCGAGGCAAGATATGCGTGGCTAGGCCGAACGCGGCAATTTGGACATCCGTTCTATGCCAGGCAGATCGATCTGCGGATGAGGGGGGCGGCGGCGGCGGCGGCGGCGTCGATGATGGATGCGAGGGGATGCAAAGGGGGACGCTATGCGAGACAGGATTCTCGAGATAGGAAAGGGAAGGCGAGGCATGGGATTTCGCCCGGGATCAATGCTCTTCTTTTCCCCGTCTCGTCGTAGGATGGCGCGCCCGTAGTGGCGGGCATCGAGCTCTAGAGGCCGCCACGCCTGCTTGGCCGTTCAGGGAGGAAAGTATGAGGGTCTCGAGAGGGGGGGGGGGGGGGGGGGGAGGGAGTCTACGAGTGGTGTGGTGTCTGCGGTAGTGCCGTAGTAGTGAGAGTAAGGGCATGCAAAGAGTTATTGGCATGGCGAGCTGAGCAAGCAGGGCGTGAGATGGGCAAGCCGGACAGAAACCGCGTGGTGGGGCAGCGGATCCTCACAAGGATGCGAAAGTGACAGAAGTGACATAGCAGAAAAAAAAAGGCCTCTTTTGGAGAGATATTGCGAGACCGAGTTCAACAGAAACATTGGGGTATTGGGCGTGACCATAGAAACCGATCGGACAGACTCTCTCTCTCTCTCTCTCTCTCTCTCTCTCCCTCCCACACACACACACACACACATACTGTTGAGGGAGGAAGGAGGCTGGTACAATGGGCCTGGACTAGACCGGACCTCGACTAGGATAATGAACGGACACGCCGAACCATGGGGAGGGGGGCAACCGCCCAGAGGCCAATGTATGCAGGCGAAGCATGGCAAGTAGATCAGAATGATGACCAGGGCCTTCTTCTATTATGAGCATGGTTCACGGCACGTTGTTGAGAATGAAAAAAACAATCATAGCAAGAGCAAGCGAACCAACAGCCGCGCAAGAACTTGGAGGTTGTGGGACAAGCATTGTGAGTTCATGGAAAGACGGCAGCGTTGCAATTGGACTGGCATCTGCATCTGCAGGTGCGTCTGATCGCAAAACCAATGACAACCCGATCGGGGTAGGACCCAGGAAGAATACCACATCGTGAGAGGAGGGGTGGGTGTGTGTTACATGCGCTCAAGCCAGCAGCTGGTCACCGCGGAGCAGGGAGCAACAACAGGGCAAGCATGGCAGCAGGGCAACAGAGTGGCAGACGATGTGGGCAAAAGTGGAAAAGACGAGAAGGCGCTCTATAGGAACTATAGGTCTATTGGTGGAATTGGTGGGATTGGGTGACGGTGAATGTGGGTGTGAGCATGACGACTGGTATGGGATGGGGAGCTGGCAGATGGAAACTGGGAGCTGGATGCATGGAAAGTTCGGTTCATAAGGTTAAGCTAGCATCGAGTACCATTGATTGCTGAGTCGGGGCACAGGTAAGGTGAATACGGGGCAAAAAGGGACCCCTTCGTTCGATCCATCAATGAATGACCTGGCAGACGAGAGACACATCTTGGCTGTAAGTGCCTCAGATCAGACGAAGGAACCCGGTCCCGACGACGGCAACGAGTCCATCAGATCATCGACAGGGTGTAGGGGGTGGGTGGGTGACTGAGAGCCTCCCCCCCCGTCGGCTACTTTGTATTGGCCTTGGGTACCTACCCTTGCTACCCTACCTAAGGTATCCTAGGTACCTTACCTGAGAAGGGTTAGTCGCGGCAGGCGCTTTTTTTGACAGCGCACCTTGGCGTAGGTTTGCCCTGGACAGGGGCGCACAGTCGTCACACTCCAAGGCCAATACCCATCCATCATGATCCATCGTATGGGCAGGGAAGGGCAGGGCACGGCAGGGCACCAAAGCGCCAGTGCGAGTGCCAGCTCCAGCACCAGGCCAGGGGGCGGCAGTCTTCTCTCGGGGAGTTCCGAGCTTGCTCGGTGACCAGGGTAGGAGGAGAAGAGAGCTGCCAGGCTAGTCCCCAATGAGCATTGAATGGGAAGAGGACACTCACTGGGATGCCATTGTCACTTTCCTATTCTTCCCGTCAGTCTGCCTGCCTGCCTGCCTGCCCGCCTCCAGGTACGTTCTTGCCTACGAGTTAAAAGCACGTACTTATTAGTGCCTGTCCGTCTGCCGCGTGCCACCAGGCGCAGCGGACCCGGACGCCGCCTCCGATGGCGAGAAGTATATCTAGTGGAGGGAGTAGTGAGTCGCGTCGGTCGTCAAGTGCATGCCTGCCGCTGCGCTACTATAGCCAAGACTGGGAATAACTACCTGCTAGGGGAGCACTAGCATATGTTCCTGGTTTCCGTGCCGGGCAAGTGCCCGACGCTACAGCAGGTCTACTGAGGTCGGTGGCCGAGGGGACGAGGGGGCGAGATATTGGATAAGGTAGGTAGGTCGTAGGCAGGTAAGGTAAGGCTACGGTGTGGCAAGGTGTGGTACCTACCTTAGGTAAGGTAGGTAGGTAAGGTAAGGTAAGGTAAGGTACGATGGTCGGTAGGTAGTAGGCAGGTAAGGTAAGGTACGATGGTCGGTAGGCACCTTACCTCTTGCGTAAAATAGGTGGTGTGGCGCCTTCCCTTTCGATGGTCGTCGGCGATCCTGAGCTTGCCCCGCAATTCAGCGACGAATTGAACGGCCGGGTTGCCAAGGAGGCAGCTCCGTATGGTAGAATATCAAATGCCTGTGAGGTGGCTCTCGTTCTGCCCATCGTCTGCGTCATGGACCTCTGTCAGTTACCTACCTACCTTAGGGTCCTCCGTTTTTGCCCCGGGGGTGGCTGCTACTAATGTTGCTGCTAGAGCTGCGGCTGCTTGCTGCTGGCGCGTGAGCGAGTGCTGGCGCCCGGTGTTATCGCGACCCGTAATCGCGCCAAAATACCATATTCCTTTTTCCTGCATTTCTCCCATCCCAATCCTGCAACTCCTTTCTCTCTCTGGTGCCTCCCCCCCCCCCCTTCTCCCCCCTCCCCCCCAGTTCACACCAGCACACCAGATCGCCACCCGCTAGGTCGAGCCGAAGCACCCATGATCCGGCCGACTCAGTCAGGGTGGTCTGACAAGCTGGCGATTATTCCCCAGCTCCAGGAGGAAGCTACAGGTTCCAGTTCCAAATCATCAAGGCACCAGGAGATGCAAGCCTGATGGCCCCGTCTCTCTCCATCGGCTCCCTCTCCATCCCCTCCCCATCCTTCAACACGCCATCATCCATGTTTCTGTTCCATTCATCGAGCTGTTCGCTTATTGTCCCTGAGACTAGGACCAGATGGTTCATCACGCCCATCCCAACCCTGGCTTTATCCTCCTGCCAACCCGACTGTTGTTCCCCGTACGGGGACAGGTCCTGTCTTGCCTAGTCTAGTGGCTTTGCTAGCTGTTCTGGCTCAGCTCTGTGTCCCTTTGGTCCTCCCCTCGATAACCTAACCTTAGACCATCGATTGTCTAGCATGCCCTTCTTCTCGTTGCTGAGAGTTTGGCATCCACACTCAGATCGACATCTCACATCTCACATCATCAGAAGGTCCCGCCCGGGATGTCTGCCCTGTCCTGCATCATATCACATCACCGCCGCCAAACGCCGAAGCCGAAATCTGTCGACGAGGCCCCGCCGTGGCACCTGGCCTTTGCCGTGTTTTGGATCAGTCCGCTCCGATGGACGTCGCTCAGAGGCCAGAGAAAGAAGGCAGAGTCGCAGAGTGTGCGTGCGTTCGTGCGTGTGAGTGAGTGATAGAGGAAGAGAGTGCCGGTGTGAGTAAGAGGGCAAGGCAAAATTGGATGAACCTGTCGGCCCTTTGCGTGTCTCAAACATCATGGCGAGATTCTCGGCCCTTGGACGAGGGTCATCCATTCCAATGCCCGCAGCTGTCATCATTCCACTTTCCTACCCACGGTACCTGCTCTATCTGTCTGGCTGTCTGACTGTCTGACTGTCTGGACGTGTACCGCACGCCAACTTTTCCCTGCCCCGTCTGGCCGTGCTACGACGCGCTTCTTCGTATGCCTCGCGCGCTCGCTTTCCCTCTCTCCCTCCTTCGCGCTATTCACTCATCGCGACTCTGCCCATCCCATCCATCACGATATTGCCCCATCCCATCGCCTCCTGGGCGGCGGCGCCGCCGCCTGGCCGTCAGTCAGAGACATCCGAGTCGTCTCGACTCGACTCGACCGCACTCGACTTCCCACTGCCCTCTGCCCACGATGCTTCGCTCTCGTAAACCAAACCACACCCTCGCCCCCTGCCGTTCACATCCCCACAGCTGGCCGGACAAGTGAACGCCATCTGTTGAAGGAACCAAAGTAGTTCCTGCAGGTACCTTGCTTCTGTCTCGCGGGCATGCATGGGGCGATGGTGTAGAGCAAGGCAAGAGAGCAAGAGTCTTCGAGAGCGAGAGAGAGTCGACAGGGGGGAGGGGGGTGTTCTGCGATGCCTCGAACAGGGGTGACGAGGAGGACAAGGGGGGGGGGAGGGGGTGTGACGGGTGGTGTGGTGGCATCGTCGTTGACAGGGCTCCTTCCCTTACCCTCGTCCACTGTGCAGGCCCCTCCCCAGTCCCTCTGGTCCCGAGAGAAGGGTCACTACCCTCCATCCCATGTCCACCCGCAGGCAGGCTGTGCGTGATGCCATCCAGCCAGGGCCAGGTGGGCTCGAAATACACTATCTCACACACGGTCTTCTTTGATCACCAGCGCCGTCCAATAGCTATATTCGCAGAAAAAAGAACACGGCACAATGGCTCGAGCTTCACCTTCTCATCGACCAGTTGTCGTCCAGTCGTCCAATCCCGCTCCTCAGTTGGCTCTCTTCTGCCGTCCTGGGTGCCGGGCTTGCTCTGCTCTCGCGCTCTCTCCTTCTCTGGGATCGGTCTGCTTGCAACCATCCACCCTTCTCTCCAACGACAATCCGTCAGCGGGGCATATATGAATTGGCGTGCGCCCAGTGATCGGCCTGGACATATTGCTTTCCCAGGGAAGAACGAAACAAACGGCGCGCCCTCTTGTGCAAACCATCTTCTGCCCATGCGGTCCTGCGGGCGATAGTCAGCCATCGACTCAGTCAACTTAGATTAGAGCTTCTCACCCTTCCTCCTACCCTACTCCACACACCCGCGTCTTTATTGCCCACCCCTACCTTTACCGTCACCCCTTCCTTCGAAGGCCCCTTCGGTCAGTTGGGCCACCGCGTACGTAGCCTCGATACATTCCACTCTGGGGCTCTCGTGTCTCTCCTTCGGCTGTATTGCCGCCCACTATTACCCCATTTCGTGAAGATAGTCCCGTCCATCAGCTTCTCAGGGCGTCATCTTCGTCTCTCCACTCCTCGAGCTCTTCCTTTCATATATCTTAACTGAGCCCCGTCTCGTCAGGAACGCTCCCATCATCCCATCATTCTTTAACAACATCCGTTCCTGGACAACTTCACCCCAGACCATCGTCAAGTCTCCTTCTACACACAAACACACTGACACCAGACGGACATTACACACACTATCACATCACATCCATTTCACACATCACAACAATGATTCCCCCATCGTGGTCCCAAGAACAGGGCAGCTCCATCGACATCATGGACGCTTGCTTCGTTCGTGACCCCAGCTTCGACTTCAACACTCCTTTGCTGAGCAGCAGCTCTGCCTCTTCACCCACTTACGACTCCTGCGATCCTTTCACTCCTCGGTCTGGACGTTCTACTCCTCACGCCTCTGCCATGGACTTTAGCGAGTCTTTCTCTTCTCACGGCTCCTTCAGCTTCGAGCCTGCCGCCGCCTCCATGCCGATACACCACCAGCACCACAAGAGCCAGCACCACAACCAACAGCACTACCACAGAGCCGGCCCCATGGACATGCCTCTCCAGTACTCGGCTTCCATGCCTCTAACACCCAGTCGACGACAGTTCTCAGGCATGGAAATTGACTACAACACCATGCTTCAGGCCACCCTCAACCAGCAGTGCATGACTACCATGTCACCGGTGCAAGCCACCTTGATGGAGCAGTACGCTTCCATGCCTCAAGACCTCCAGTCCTCCCCCTTCACCATGCCCACCCCTAGCCGCTCTCTGCCCAGTTCTACACCAAACCACACCGCCAACATGTGGCCCTGCAACGACAGCCCCATCATGATGTTTGGCAACCACGGCACACCATCTCCCTCTCCTCTGCAGTCTATGCCCCTCAAGCGGGACCAAGAATCACCCTCGCCTCCCCCGTCGAGGTCATACCGCCGCCGTACCATGACCGAGGCGCAACGAAGGACAATGGCTCTTCAGAGGCACCAGAGCGAGATGATGTACCGCAGCCAGCATGACTCAGAGACCATGGCGCAGCTGAGGTCGATGAGGTTGGACCACCAGTCTGTGGAAGAGGAGCTCGACTCTGTCTACGTCGACCGCCGCATTGTTCCTCGTCCCCGCGAGAGGTGTGACTTTATGGGCTGCCGCAAGACGTATCAAAAGAAGGAGCACCTGAAGAGGCACCAGAGAGCGTAAGTTCCCTCACTCCATATCCCTGACTGGATAAACATCACAGACTGACACATGACACAGCGCTCACGGCATTGGCGGCGTTCCTGAGATGCACACCTGCCCCGCTGATGGGTGCCACAAGGTCTTCAAGGACCGCTTCGACAACTTCAAACAGCACCTTCGCATTCACAAGGATGGCAAGAGCACCAGGACGCCTTACAACGAAGAGGCAGCTCAACTGTACGACGAGCTGTGCAAGCAAAGCAAGACTCGCAACACAAAGAAGGGTCTCAGGACCGCCAAGGCTTAGGCCACATCATTGTTCATCGCTTCGTGGTTGCTACTCGACCGGCGCCTGGCCACGCCACGTCCTCTTCACTTCGCTTCGTTTCTGGCCCCCCACTCTTCCTGCCACAACTTCACCCTCCACCCTTCACCCCCCTGCCACACAAATACTTGCAACCAAAGAAGCAAACACGCACACAATCACACACAGCCGCGACAGTTCGGACACGAAACAAGCTCACCATTTTCTCAACATCGTTATTCACATCTTCAATACCTTGTACTAATTCTTGCTGTACTCGTCACACGGCGCTATCGGACATTTCTTCTCCATTACGGGGCCTCTCGTGGGCCGGTGCATAATCTGAGTTTTGGTGGAGGAGGGGAACAGAGGCAGAGGAGGATGCGCAAACAGAACTGGCTTTCTCATTTTTCGTGTAGGGGACACATCTTGATATGTTCAGTCCACACCATTATTTTTTCCTTCTCATTTCACACGAATACGCGGAGGAAATACCAGACCATCTTGGGTGAGGAGGGAAGACGGAAAACAGGTTTCTGCATTACGGTTTTCGCATGAACATCTTTCACAACGGGAGAGATAAAGAGACCAGGGGACACAGTCTGTTTGAGACTAGGCGAAGAATACATGGGTTGTGGGAAGGCCTACGAGAAGGCCCAGTGGTCGTCATCGTCATTGGATAAGATAGACAGAAAGACGGCTTCACACATGGCAGACCAGCATCTTGCGGATGCTGCCGCCAGCGAGCCCTGTACAACGAACAAAATCCATGCACATTTTCAGAAAGAAAACACTCCTCGTTTCGCAACCGTGATGCCCTGGTTCAGATCGAGCGAGGCAAAAATACCCGAGCAAAGTTCGCAACGATTGTCCTCAACAGCCATGTACCTTACTCCGGAGTGAGCGCCACAACAACATACAGTTGAGATTCTCGGGCTGGGCACCCCGCTAGCAAGGGACCGTACCGGCGGCCGGTTACCCGACGTACCCCTGACCCAGACCACATACAACCTTGTTTGGCAAGTGGCTGGGCTTTTCCTAGTTGGAGCAAAGATCACTCACCTCTGGATGCTGGCTGGCATGTCTGAGATTCGTAGCCCCAATCCCGATAATCCCGAGACAGCCTTCCTTTTCCTTTTGAACCTCGCCCGCGCTTCGTTGGTCCTCGTCGCTCAGAGCGCCAGGGGAACCCCTCTAAAATTCTCCCCCGGTGACCTTAGGTAATTCCCACTCCGCTTAGCCGCGGCCAGCTGCCCCGCAATGTCTCATTCCATTCCTGACAATACCTAGGTACCACCACCTGGAAGGGGGGCAAAGGGGGGGGAAGCGGTTGGGCTTGTCAGAACCACCTGAGTCTCTCTGGCGGCCGCGACAAAGCCTGCCTTATTCTCTTGGTGATGCTCCAGGCGCCTGCCTCGGGGCTCCTCTCCACCCTCCTCCGCCACGCACCGCCGGTGGAGCATCCTCCTCAGTCATCGGAGGGAATGGTGCTCCGGGGACGGGGAAGGCCTCCCGCGACTCTCCACGATGGAGTATGCCTTGGATGCGAGGGGACCCGGGACTTGAAGTTTCCGCATTGCTAGGCATGCCGAACGACGTAGGTGGTCGTCGACCCAAGGTGAGTTGTCAGATTTCAACTTCACTTTCCTCACATTTCCCTCACATTTCCATTTGCGTCGCGCCTAGGTGCACATAGTTTTTCTCGACCAAGCCCCAATGCCCGATGAGCTGAACATCCCTCGCCCGGGCCAGATTCGACTTGCAGCCACGGATGCACGCCACTGCCCCGGCTTAGCGAGCGGTGAGAGTCCAAGTCAGTCAAAAGTTGAGATGACGATGCTGTGACGGCGCGCTAGATTCTCGCGATGCGGCCAGCCAGCACCTAGATGAATGCCGGTTTACCTCACTGGCGGCCGCTCAGCCCGCTGCACGCTGTGCCATTAACGGAAGTGGAGTATTTTGTCTCGACTCCAGCAGTTGCCGTTTCCTTCTTTGTCTGTTTTGCCCACAACTTGTGACTTGACATCGAGGGGGGGGGGGGGGGGGGGGGCCCCCCGGGGCTTTCATTCCTCGACCTAAGCCGAACCTGCAGTAGCTCAGATCAGTGGGCCAGCAAGCCGTGGATCATTACATGCTTGGAGGCCACTCTAGAGCGAGATGGGCTGGAGGTGGTGTCGCGATTGTAAAAATGAGTTTCCAATTGGGATGAGTTGTCAAACATCGAGACTTGCTTCGATTGTGATCTTGTCATGTGTGTGTTTCTGCGGGCCTACTGGTCGGGCGAGCACAAGAGGGTGCCAACTGGACCTTCTGGAATCGCCTTAGAAGGACGCATCACGAGCAGCTAGTTTCCTTTGTTTGCCTGCTTCTCGGCCTTCGCCGCTGCAGCGTGAAACGAATGGGGCGAGCGCTGTGTGACCTCAATAAGTGTGTCGTCTGTCGCCCGATCTTGACGTGACGTGATGAATGAATGAATGAATGGGATGGATGGTTGATTGATGTGCACAGGGGTCCTCTAGGGCGCCTCCCCGAGAGGCGCTGAGGTGCCGGGGCGCCTGCACTGCGATTTGGGTTTAGGGGCATCTGCGGGGGATCTGGAGAGGGATCTGTGAAACCTACCTTAAGGTACCTTAGTACCTTAAGGTAGGTAAGGTAGGTAGGTACCTAGGGGAGGGGGGGTTTTGCCGAGCTCGTCGTGCACAGGGCCCTGTCAGCGGCAGTGAGACAGAGAGGGTGGGCCCATCTGTAAGGCGTCGTCCAATCATGCGTTACATCTGCAGCCCTGCAAGCCATCTGATTCATCCAAAACTCTGAGTCTCATCAATGTGTGGGCGTCCGGGTCCTGTGTCGCGTCATCCCGTTCACTGTCATCCACTGCAATCCATCAGCTGACAGCAAGCCACAGGTCTCTCCTTCCCCAGCTCGTTCAACCTACACAGCATGCCCAGGCCTGACAGGTAGCAGCCTGGCAGCGGCGAGGCCCTGATGGGCCCTGAGGCCCCAGCTCCTGCCTCACACATCAGCCAGCTCCAGCCCAGCGCCAACCGAGAGTCTTGTGAACATTGGCAATGGCGTTGGCATTGGCATTGGTATCTATTTCGTCCCAATCTATCACCCACCTCCAACAGCTCAAGTCATCGATCGCACATTGCAAAGCCGATCTCTTCGACCGAGACCATACCCCGAACGATTCGTCGCGCTCGCCAGCCAGCGCCCGCTGAACGCCGAGACTCACCTCCTCATCAATGTTGGGTTCATTGATATCAATGAAACCTCTCAGCCGCGAACCTCGAGCCTCAAGCCTCAAGCCTCAAGCCTCAAGCCTCAAGCCTCAAGCCTCAAGCCTCAAGCCTCAAGCCTCAAGCCTCAAACCCCAAACTCTCCGACCGACACCACCCATAGCCCAATCGCGCCAACACCTCAGCCGTCCATTCCGCCCCGATACGCACAACCCAACATCGCTCAACTCCTACCTCGACAGCCTATCCCTGTCAATACCGGCTTCCATACAACCTTCTCTCATTGTTCCATGCAGGTGATCGCCAGCCGCTTCCTATTGTCGCCCGCTTTCAATCTAGCCTCGCTGACAGAGCTGGAGCCAGCGCCCGCACACCATCCATTTGTGGCATACCTTGAGCACAACAAGCACAAGCACAAGCAGAAGCACGAGCACGAGCTCGAGCACATGCACATGCACACCAGAAGCACAGACGCAAACATAGACACGATCGCGCACGCCGTCGCAAGCAAGGTTTCATCGCCATGACCCAACAGCATCACATCCAGCAGCCGCCCTCCTACCAGGACGCCACACGCCGCCTCGACTGGCTGGCCCTGGTGGCGCCCTACGTCGCTGTCACCGACTTTCCTCACCTTTGCTCTGTGAATAGGCACTTCTGCAACGTCTTTGCCCCCCGTCTGTGGAACGATCCGCTGAGGACGGTGCGAGCCCTTGGCCTCGATCCGAGTCATGGTCAGTTTGCCCGCTTCTTTGATCCTTGATTTGTTCTCTTGATAGATGCCGCTTGCTTACATGGAGACCGTTCAAAGACCTCGACTGGTACTTCCATTTCGTCTTCGTCCGTGCTCGCCGTACGAGGCACTCGATCTTACGCCTCGTCACCGTGCTCGACTTTCGCGACTTCGCCAAAGACAACACGCAGTTCTCATCCGACGACAACCCCATGACCGTTCCGGAGACGTTCAAAAGACTGCCAAAAATATTCCCCTGCCTTCGATGCATCCTTCTGGACGGCCACACCGAAGCTGATCCCGCCTCGCTGGCCGCGCCTGTACCCCCCTCCTCCGACCCCTCTCATGCGGGCGCAGTCCATCGACCCCTCTTGCTGAGCATCGCCAACTGCGACGCTCATTTGTCTGTGCCTTTCTACACCTCTAGTTTCCTCCGCGATATCATCTATCTCGATGTATCATGCCTGCCAGGGTCGCTACAGGGCCTGCTGGTCGCTGCACAGACGCCCGGTGGGCTCCCCTGCCTGAGAGTCCTCAAGGTCAAAGGCCGCGAGCTTGACAATGGCTTGGCTGAGTCACTATTCAAAGCTCTGGCGGGACGTCTTTGGAGCGCGGACCTCAGCGAGAACAAGTTGAACGACGACATTGTTGGCACCCTATCTTCCATGCATGCAGGCGCAACGGCACTGCGGTCCGATTCCTACTTCGAGGTAGAAGGTAGGCTGGTGAGGTCAAGTGACCCGGGCGATGATTGGCACGGCCCTTTTACGTTCATCCGGGAGTCCGAATTGAGCGCCGCCTTTGACCACCCGAGCCGGTACCTTGCCGATGTCCCCGCTTACTCGGCCGAGGGAATTGCTGGCCATGACTCGGTCCGTTCGGACGGGCGCGCCCCGCCGAGAAGCGATGCCGCCGCCAGCCTCAAGATGATTCTCGCCGGAGGCTTGGACCACCCTGCGCCAGACGATTCTGAGCTCCCATACCTCGACGTGTGCTTGGCGCCAAATGGCCTGACTCATCTCGACCTGACAGGAAATCGCCTGACATCGTTCGCCGTTGACAAGCTGCTGCGTATGATGCCCGGCCAGCTGGAAACCTTCGCCTGCGACGCGCCGCTGCTGCAACCTCATGGTGTGTCATGGTCGCGTGCTTGGCCCAAGGGGACCAAGATGTACGGCATCTTGGGATCAGCCCACACATTCCGTCCCGTCTTCTCGTCCAACCTTCGTGTCCTGCGCATACACCACTCGCTAGTCACGCAGATACCGACGCTCGAGACCACTGGCATGTCAACAATGGCCCGCCTGTGGTTCGCAGAGACTATCATCCGCGAATCCTCCGAGACGGCCTATCCACAGGCCTTGGAACCCAATATGAACCCGCGGCTGACGTCTCTCACGCTCACCAAGATACCTCGACGCTCAGTCGGGCCGTTGACCTCGAAGCTGACCCACTTCCTGAAACTGGCCGCCCTTCAAGAGCAGGCGATTTGTGACACCAACCCTTGCATCTCCCGCCGTCGCAGCCCCGCCGTTCTCCGTGGCATTCGGCATATTCGCCTCGAGTTCGAAGCTGACCCCGTCGAAGATCCTGTCGGTTGGTCCAACGAAGACGACCTGGACGCGAACAGGCTCATGGACATGGGCGTTGAGGAGGGCTTCAGCTTCTTCCAAGACGAAAACATCTTGCCCAAGCCAAGGCTACCCCCACGACCAGCCGGTGCCCCGCAGATGACCTCAACATCCGAGACGTCAGTCTCTGTCTCCTCGAGTGCCGGCACGGGCCCTTCGGCCCGACTTGAGCATGCCCCATATTCTTCAACCACCAGCGAATACATCTCCCACACTCTCAAATGGGCCGGCAAACCCTATGAAGCTCGCATATGGATCGGCACCGGTATCTTGGGCCCCATCGCCGCCGTGAACGCATACATGACGGCGCTGCGCGACCCGGCACTGAGGGTCGGAAATGTCGGGCCCGCTACCCCGGCGCACGTCAAGGCGGGCGCCCCAGCCGGCGCACTCCTGTTCTATGCGGCTTGGGATTCGACAGTGGTGCCAAAGGATGTGCGCACGCCCAGCAAGGCCGAGGTGCACGGCATGCACGACGTCATTGAAGAGCTCAAGGCCTACCGGCGGGAAACGCGGGCTAGGTACGACACAGCGAGAGACAAGGCAAGTCACGGGGAGGCCGTTGCAGAGCCCCATCTCTTCTGGACGGGCAAGCTGGAGGTGGTGACGCAGCAGAGCATGGCACACTATCAGTCATCAAGATACTGGAGATGAAGGTTTCATCTTGACGCTCAGGTTGCGTCTGAAAGCTGGCGCGGTATCTCCGGGCTACGTTGACATTGTTTTTTTCTTTCTTGCAGCCCGATGAAACGGACAGACGTCGGGTAGAGCCGCCCCAGTCAATATGGGGCCGCGGTGTGTCGGGGGCAGGCCTCACAACAAGCATAACAACAACAAAGCTGGCAGCCAATTTGCCGAGTCGAGTCGAATCGGGGTTGTTCCCTCAACAGAATCAGTACTGGCAGGCGAAGCAGCATGTTGACGAACCGGTCAAAGCGGGGGAAAAGCAATTCTCGCGCTGATTGTGGTACCGACATCAGCTGAAGGCCAGATGCCCACTTCGCGTCCAAATAGCGGGGCCGTGGATCTTCAGCTGGATATACGATTCCTCTGGGGTCGTCGACACGATCGGCTTCGCCGGGCCATGGGGCGACGAAGCCGATCGTCGTTTGAAAGGGGTGTCCATGTCCCATGTTCATTTCGGTCATATGGGGAAAGCTCCTGAATTCGGTCTTCAAACCATCGACTTTGCCCACCCCCTTGACGCCGCGTCGGGACGCTAACTGGGCGATCGAGTGTCTCGCCCTGAACACCCTGTCTCTGGCTTGCATTGGTGCCTTTTGCAGGTCGACTGTCGACACACCCTCCTGGCCAGACGGCCTGGGGCGGGGGCACGATGAGCAAATCACAGACACGTTTCGCGATCCAGCAAGAGGGCGAGAGAAGCAAACAACCACCCCTGAGCTTGACCCCTGAGGGCACCACGTGAGCGGCTGCAAGACAGACGAGACAGACCAGGACTGCGAGACACAAAAGTCGTACAATGGCGGGACCAAGTGCTCCGGCTGTCTCGAGCTCGGGGCAAGGCACGGACAGGTTCTCCGCCGTTCAGCCAGCGTTAGGAAAGACATGTCTCAACATGGATAGGGTCAAAACTGAGAGCCTCTGCGGCTCGCACACATTTAGTCGCAGGACCCCTTATCTTTTTCTCCTTCGAAATCGAGATATCGACTGGTCATCGACAAATTGATCCCTGAACTTTCCTTGACCGAAGGACAGATCTGGCGCAGGGTCTATGGACCGTCGGATAGATCTTTGCCTAAGACATTCGGGGTCAAGCTTCTTGTTGCAATATGGCGGAATCATACTTTCCCGATGCCACGAAACCCACCAACCCCCAATGCCCGTCTTTTCTGATGAATTTTTTTTTGTTTGCCGGCATCACTTGTCACAAACCAAAACTAAAATCCGAGTCGTTGAGGTCATTCACTCGCCTCTTTCTTCCCATTCGAGTCCACTTCGAGTACGAGGTGGCTGCTGTGGCTTCCCCATCTGTCTAATTGAAGGAGATGCATAACATTATGTAGCTTTGGACGCAGTGCTCGATGGCCGCCCGAAGTATGTCGGGCCAGGGATTGGCATCCTCCAAAACGCTCCGAGGGCTGTAGCGCGGGACCCCGAAAAAGGTGTGCCCCGACAAGGCCGGTTGGCAATGTGTCGTCGGCATCATGGCCCCAGACCGGCCCTCAGCGGTCGGCTATACGCCGTTGCCGTCGGCGGGAGTCAAGTTTACCAAACAGTGGTGCGGGGCACGTTGCAGGCGAGGATTAGTATGTGGCCTCGGCTCTCTGACCTCACGTCATCCTAACCCCGCGCCGCGACATCCGCGCTGACATGAGAGCATGTGTTATGGACTTTATATACGTAGCTTGTTTGCCTGAGTGTTTTCTTTGGACTTTAACCTTTCAAACCTCGTAAAATCCATCTGTATAGATCGTCATGGCTTCTGATCCTAGTGAGCGCGTCCTTTTCGTCCTTCCCGTGCCTGAGCCGCAGGAGGCGTTGGCTCGCCTCAAGCGCAGCTTCCCTCAAATTGAAACCACATGGATCGCAACTGCCGGTCCGGATAAAGTGGGATGGGGTCCCGGCGACCTTGACAAAAGTACGATTATTCATGCTCTCCATGCTCTCCGTCATCTCCATCCTCTGCATGCCCTCTGTGCTGCTACGAGTTGCTTGATCTGACGCGTCGCCAGCCGTCTTCGCCGACAAGACAATCCTCGTCACTCTTTCCGCCCTGCCTCCCACAGCCGTGGATGCCCCCAACCTGAAGCTCATCCACTTTGCTGGGTCCGGTACAAACCACGTCTCGGGTCATGCCATTTTCACCGATTCCAAGATCCCCTTGACCAGCTCGCGCGGCATCGCCGGCCCGCCCATCGCCGAATGGGTCATCATGACGGCCCTGGTGCACAACCACAAGTACAACTACCTCAACGAGCTGCAGCGCCAGTCGAAATGGGGCAGCGTCAACGACTTCTGGTCTGTTCGCGACATGGTCGGCCAACGGATTGGCATTCTTGGCTATGGCGCCATCGGCCGGCATGGTCAGTACTGCTCTAGACCTGGAACCCTTGTTTTCGTGTCCTGACGTTTGAGCAGTGGGTCGTATCGCGAAGGCCATGGGAATGGATGTTGTCGTCTTCACAGCCACGTCCAAGGACACGCCCGAGAAGCGGAGGGACACGGGGTATAACGTCCCAGGCACAGGCGACCCGGAGGGCGATATCCCCTCCGCGTGGCACCACGGCCTCGACAAGGCCTCTCTACACGACTTCCTGAAGCAGGATCTCGACATGGTCGTCTGCGCTCTCCCCCTCACGTGCGTATCTGTCCTCAAACACCCCATCGAGCATCCCGCTGACCGTGTTTCCCCCCCCCCCCCTTGAAAAGCGACCAGACCAAAAGCCTCTTCTCAACCGAAGAGTTTGACATTCTCGCCCGTCGCAAGGCTTTCGTTAGCAACATTTCCCGCGGCGCCATTTTTGACCAGGACGCGCTCATCGCTGCCCTCGAGTCGGGCAAGATTCGCGGTGCGGCGCTCGACGTGGCGGACCCGGAGCCGCTGCCGGAGGATCACCCGCTTTGGAAGGCCCCGAATGTCATCATTTCGCCGCACGTTAGCTCTATTGTGGGGAGTTACTTGGAGAGGGTCATGGGGGTGCTAGAGGTCAATCTGGGGAGGTTGTTTGGCGGGGGGGAGTTGGTGAATGTGGTCGATAGGGAGAGGGGGTATTAGCGGCGGTGCAGGGACGGTAAGGTCCAGACTGACATTGGGCAAAGGAGACCCCGGTAGCGTTGATTGTAGAAACACGTTTTCTTCGAGTCAGACCCATGTTCTTTGCTATTGCCTTGGGAAGTGAGGCCTTGGTGCTGAACTGGTGCCATGGCGAGGAAGTGAGGTGTTGTGCCCGAGTTGGTGGCCCCTAGAATGATGGATGTCTAGACTCCACAAGTGACTTGAGCTTCCCGCAGGCTTTCTTCGCCACTCACCCAACATACGGCCAGGCCCTGGGGGTACGCACCGTAACACAACTCTTTGCTTGTCAACCATGGGAGGCGGAGGAGTATTCATGCATTGTTAAACCCAGAACATACAAACAGTCACCATCGTGGCTGACAAAGGAACACTCGTGGGCCTATTGCTTCACCTTCAGCATGGTATAGTGCAAAACATCAGGCAAAAGGGGCGAAAGAAGATGCCGAAGCACTGTCATGTTCCGAACCAGGGAATCGAACCCTGAGCCTGACGGTGAGAGCGTCAAATGTTAGCCATTACACCAGTTCGGATGCTGACAAGGCGGATTTTCGCGTGGCATTATAATTCTGTGTGGGTGGAGATTGTTGCGGGAATTCCTGGCTGGTATCGACATTGATAGCTCCAGAAGCTTCAAGGCGGGAGGACTTGACCCACAACTGATATCCCACTCGACATTTCAGAATGGCACGATGGAGTGATGATTTGCACATTTTTTTTCATAGGAGATAGCAAGGCATGCGATGATGAGGGGCGGTGTTGCTTCTCGAGGCAAGCTGTATTGTCGGCGATCCATTTTCGCAGCGAGGAAGGTTCAGACCCTGGAGGCAGCTCAGACGACACTCATTGGAGGTTGAGGCTCTTCGGACCAGCGTGACTTGAACGATCCTGTAAGTGCTCAAGTTTGACGATTCACACGACACATTGCAAAGGCCTAGAGGCACCTCTTGGTCGAGTGGAAACAGATCGGTACTACTGCGGAAACACACCGTGAGGGGCCCCCCCAAGACTCCCAGAAGAGATACACACAAGACAGAATGATACCCCAGACATCTCTCGGGCCTTTGACGGCGGTCGTCTACAGCCGTCTCTGGCCTTATCGATACTCCAGCCGTGGGCGATGAACTCCCCGTGGGGTCGGTCACCTGAAACATATCTCAGTATCGGATACCTCGAAGGGGTGTTCGAGAAAAGCCAAATCGAAGACATCCAAGTCCCCTGACCAGTCCCAGAGTTCAATAGTTTGACATGATGACCACCAGCGCACATGTTCGTCGACTGCCCCACAGAGAACAACTGCCGGCGGCACAACGTCTCAGAATAGTGAGGCTCGAGCCGCTCGTCGTGAAACTTTACTCCATCATTACCCGATAGCGGTTGACATACCCCCTTGAGACTGCAGCTTATCCCATTGCTAGCTCCAAGATCAGCAATACTTGATGCATGCAGACGGCCGATCGATATTCCAGTCAACGGCACTTCAACTGCATGTCTCGCTCACGCCAGGGGAATTGACTCGAATACACATGTCCGCCTTCCCGTCGCGACCAATCAGCCATTCCGAGCATTTGAAGACTTTGCTCCCTGCGATTGAGCATTTTCCGTCTAGAATTTGTGCGACGTCAACTTGACGTTCTTAAATGGACGTCAAAAGCGTGATGAGCACCTTTCCAGCAGAATAAACATACGGAAATCCGAACCCATCGATTGACGAATGGGATCCAAGGCCGTGCCTCATTCGCGGACACGCGATTGACATTGACAGTGCATCGCTGATCACTGTTCCCTGGGTGATGTCCATATCAGGTGGCAAGTGACTTGATGACGGCCAAGTCTTTCACCGCCACAACTTTACTGTGGCTGGTGATGCAATTGTGGCACATCATGTGGCTTCAATCGGAGGTACCGATCGATTGACAGCCCCTGCCCCCCAAAAACCTGTTTTGAGGATCTACCACGTAGACACAATACAAACATTGCTAGCGGCTTGTCGATTCAGGGACTGTTGTTGATGGTATTCGCACAGGAGCCCGACGCCGACCTGATGCCGACAGCGTCGATGGTGGAAGTCCGATCACCGATTTGGAGCATGATGAAGAGGGAAATCGGCACGGCACGGCACGGCGAATAGACGAAAATTCCGTGTCAGCATGTTTCCGCTCAACCGCCGTGTCGTCTGCGTCGTGTCGTGTCGAGGTTCGTGTTGTAGGGTTTACCCGGGTACAAGACGCTGTGCCGGGCGACACGAGAGATCTTGAGTGAGTGAGTGAGTAAGCTTCTTGTGGGCGCCGAAGAAACATGCCGACCCTTGCGGCCGAAAAACATCATCATGAGCACCAACGCGACGAGCAGAATGGATGCGTGCGTGGGCCCAACCCAAAAGGAAACAATTTTCTCTGCTTGCAAGCTCAATATCGAGCACCAAGCAGCGTCGCTGATCGCAAAGGTCGGGTCGATCAGGGGATTGTTGTACCTACCCTCGTGGTGGTGCCCACCAGGTGAAACGTACCGACCGTTGCTATTTTCAGACGATCGACGTCATAGCCCCTGAAGCATCGCCGTTGATCAGCCTTGAGGGTCCGCAAGAGTCTAGACGCTGAGCCTAAAGGCCCCTCAACATCCCTTTTTTCACCCAAGAGGCTGACTGCCTTCAACGCCTGTAATTAAGTGCCGGTCCAGGCTTGACAGCCTTAAGCCCCAAGGATGGAGAATGGGGCAGATCCGAAGATGGTGGCAGTGGCGACGGAATGTGGGTGACGGAGCGAGGGTTTCATGGGCATCACAATAAGTCGGCCATGGACGAATGATGGAACGATGCCCCTTTGATAGTCGCCCCGGCGTATCGCACAGGACTTTCTTGCCGAACGGCGTCCCTGGCTTCCATCTTGTCCCTGCTCCTGCTCCGTTGGGGGGACAGGCGGCGGATGTGTCCCGCGTGTAGGGTAGAGGCCAGAGGCAACTGGGAAGAGAGCAGCGCAGCCACCCGTTCCGAGACAGCGACCAGTCCCGAATTGAGGTACCCTCACCGTCTTGGTGGCCGTGGTCCTGCCGGATTCGTGTGGGTGCTGACTAGGCCCAGTCCATTGCCTGGAATCTCCGGTGGTGGGCGGTGGCAGTGCGTGAGCGCTGTGCTGTGCTTTGCTGTGCTATACGGCGCTGGGAGAGAAAGGCGCCGACGTTGACTCGTCGGATCGTATGGCTAGGTACCGTGCCTCGGGATGCTCTGGGAGCCACTCCGCGGTGAATGAGCTTTTACCTAGGCCCTCTTGGGAGGATGATATGCCCTGAGATTGAAGGAACGACACCTGTCATGGCCGGAGGACCCCTTACCCAGGGGATTGATGATAGTACGGCTTCCCCGTTCGACCGGGGAATGACCCTCGAGATTGGCAATGTCAAAGACCCTAGGCCGAAAGGCGAAAGGACCAGCACTCTCATCACTGCTGCAGTCGGGCAGTGCGGACGGCACAGAAAACAGCAACTCGCTGGAGATGAGGAGGTCGTGAGATGAGGGGAAAAGGATGCTCGTCGGTGTTGCTGAGGATCCGGGGCCGCGTAGGCTCTGCATACAGCGGTTTGTGTTGTGATTGCTGTTCCTCCCTACTGGCTCAAGCGAGAGCAAGTTTTGAGGCAGTGCTAGCGATTGTTGCGACCCCTCGACCCTCGATGGCGGTTCGGACTCTACGGCTGGTACCTTACTTAGTGTCGAGGCCGAGGTCGGTTGTGATCAGGCAGCAGTTTAAGGAAAGCCGTCTTTCGAGGGGAAGCATTGATCGCCAAATGTCTCAGAACTTGTCGAGATGGGCTCTAATAGAGTTGATAAGCCAGATGAGGCGAAGCGATGGCTTTGATGATGGTGTCTTGGGGCTCATGAATCCATTGTTGGTGCTGGTGCTGGTGCTTCTGCCGCTGGCGGTGCAATTGCTGCTGTAACACAGGGGGCTCATCACTGCAACAACTGCCCACAGCGCTCGCTCTCGCGCTCGCCCATCGCCATTCGGGGATCCCCTGGCTTAGGTAAGGTAGTAACACAATGCGAGAGGGGGTTCCGAGGAGTGCGAGATCCCAGCAATGACAGCCAACGGATAATTCCGAAGCACGAGCGGCATCCCCTGCTGACATTTCATTGGCTCGGTCACAATCCTGGCGGGGTCGCTCTCGCTCTTTCTGCTAAGCCCGATTGGGCTCCGGCCTCCACGAGCTTACGCGTCCCCCTTCTCTCTCGCCAGCAACTGCGCTCTCAGCCCCCCTGGGCCCAAGGTTCCTGCCCATTCCCAGTTTTGGATTTGGACGGCCCGCGGCGGACAGGCAGCCGTTCTTCTGAGCCCACCGTCCCACCGTCCCACCATTCTCTCCCAGTACCTTCCATTCTTCCAAGAAAAAGGTCCCCCGCCCAGCACTTGTACACTGACAGGCTGCCTCTTGCCCACCCCCAAGAAACAACAACCCCGATCTTTCCTCAGTCATCCTCATCCACCACCGTTTCCACGTCTTTCACTCTTACTTTCCACATCTACACGACGATTCAAGCCCTCGAACACAGCATCAGAAACTTACACAGTTGACGACCGCAAGCACATCGCAAGCATCCGCTCCCTGCACTGAGTACAATCCTCAGATCCCGACACTCGCCACTCTACCTGGCAGAGGCAAACAAAACCTAGACTGCCCGACCGAAGTCTCTCGCAATTCAAACAGTCGCCATGACGACAAATCAAACCCAGAACGTCGATAATTTCGACAGTCTCATTGACCTGAGCGAATACGACACCATGCCATCCTACGCTTCGCCCTCGCTCTCGCCCTCCGCCGCCAGCAAGAACTCCTTCCCCAGCAGGCCAACTGTCAACACCATCCAGACCCCTACCGTGCCTTCAACCGCCCAGCCATCTCTGAGCGGCCCCAGCCATCAATACGAGCTCTACAAGCAGCAGACCGGCATCGTGCCTGGCGCTCTGGCAAGCACACTCGCCGTCAACCAGGCCAATTCTCACATTTCTGGCTACAACAGCGGCTACGGCATGGAGTTCATGAGCAACGTCAGCCCCGCCGACGACATGTTTGACTTCAACGCCGCTCCCTCGGCTCACTCCCACTCTCAGGGCTCTGGCAGTCTTGACATGGACATGGACTTTGAGTCCCCTCCTGACTCTCAGTACTTCTTCCCTGGCACCGAATCGACCATCAACCCCAATGCCATTGGCGGCCAGGAGTCCCCCGTCCTCCCCTCGCAGCCCAGCAACGTCGGCCGCCTTTGGCCTGGCATGCACACCCAGGCCGCCGCCCTGGCCAAGGCCCAGGCACAACAGCGTGCTCAGCAGCAGATGATCCAGTCCCAGCAACAGCCAAGGCAACAGTCCCAGCAGGCGAGGCCAAGGACCAAGAGTGCCCAGCCCACAGACCCTATCGTCGAGCAGAAGATCACCCAGCTTCTCAACTCCATGCGTAACAAGGCCGGTTCGGATGAGGACGGCAACATGCCCATGCTCAACATTAGCCGTCCTAAGAAGGACGAGGATGACATGGACGAGGACGAGAGGTTGCTCGCTAGTGAGGAGGGCAAGAAGCTGAGCAGCAAGGAGCGCCGCCAGTTGCGCAACAAGGTCTCCGCTCGCGCTTTCCGCTCCAGGAGAAAGGGTAAGTCGCATCCCCTGTCAACAGCACTTTCCCTGAAACACCAGCTAACAAGGCAACAGAATACATCACTCAGCTCGAGGCCGAGATTGCAAACAAGGTGTCCGAGAACGGTGACCTGCGCATGCAGAACCACGCTCTCATGGAGGAGAACAAGCGCCTGTCGGACCTCACCCGCATGCTGCTCACCTCGCCTTCGTTCTCCACCTTCCTAGACCATCTCAGCAACAACCCCCAGGCCATCCCCCACCAGGCCGCCCAGGTGCCCATTAAGCCCGAACAGCGTCAAGCCGAGAAGGCCCAAGCCCACAAGGACTCCAACCCCTATGCCGCCCAGCAGTCTCAGCAGCAACAGCAGATTGGCATGGCCATGATCCCCGAGCAGAATATGGACCTCTCGATGCTCAACCTGAACAACGACTCGTTCAACTTCCAGCCCCAGGTCTATGCCGTACTCGAAACCCCTGAGATGCCTGCCACCATCGACGCTGATATTCTCTCTGGCAAGACCTCCAACTTTGTCGGCGAGAGCTTCAGTTCCGACGATGACAAGGTCGAGCTTCCTTTGATCGAGTCACCCAAGATGACTGCCCCCGCAGTGCTCGAGAAGACGACCGAGCCTGAGCAGGCTTATGACGATGATTTCGAGAACGACCCGGAATTCGCTCTTTACCACGCCACACCCGCCCCGTCCGCCACTGCCCCCGTTGAGCTCGACACCGATGGCTTCTCACACCTTGACATCTTCGGTGGTATCGAGTCGGAGAAGGTCCTGGCCCGTTACGAAATTGTGGACGCAACGGAAGAGGAAGAGGCCTCGCTGGTCGCCATCGCCAGGGTTCAGCGCATTAGTGCCGGCCTTGAGCCTGTGCTTGCCAGGTTGGAGCGCCTCTGCCTGTAGGCAGTTACTTGCCGTCCTTTCATTTGCACCTCATTATACCTTGAGCCAGTTTTTTCTTTGCACACCACTCGAAGGGCATCATATGGGCGAGACTCGACGGGTCTCCGGGGCGTTCAGGGTTTTCAATTTGCCGAGAGGTTACCAGGGACAGGGGCTCCCTGCGCTTGAAGTGGACGGGGGATCACCGGATATGGGCCGACATGACTGATGATGTGACCGTCTTGTTTTACTTTACGCACAGGGAAGCGATTTGCGGCTGGCAAGTCGCGGTGTATTAGATAGTGGGAACACTACTCGGTCCCATAAATAAGACATTCAAACAAATACTTCCATGCTATGTTGTGCGATTAGTGTGATATGTCGTTCTTCCCGCACTGTAGAAGTGGCAAGCCAAGCTGCCGATACAACTAGTATGTGCCTTTCCGCCCCCGATCACTCATAACCTTGTCATACTCATTCGAGACCATTATTGTATATTCAAATTATCCACTGCTTGTCTGTCTACTAGGCACAATGTCGCCGGCTCTACTCTTGGTAAATGTTGGTATGACTGTCGCAATGTTAGCTTCTCTTTTGACGACGCTCCTGTTCACAGGGGACTCACAATTTGCCATCAAACTTGGCCCTCCCCTCGGCCTCGCGGTTTACAAACACGCTCACGGACGTCTGCCCGCAGACGAACACACCAAAGCCATCATCGCCAATGACGACCTCCCGATCGCTCCAGCCCAGCACGTCCGTCCACACCTCGCCGGCGTGGACCTCGCCGACGTGCATCCTCTTCTCGCCGGGACCCGCGTTACTGAGCACGACGGCACAGCCAGCGGGGCGGTCCCAAGTGCCGTAGCGCACCCAGCCGAGGCAGGTGGCGTAGTCAAAGTAGTCGGCTTGCTTGCCGTAGGCGTAGAGCTTGCGGGCGAGGGTGATGCGGGGGACGATGCCGCCGCAGGAGGGGGGGAAAGGGTGCTCGCCCTTGATGCCGTAGAGGTCGCCGTACCAGACGCAGGGGTAGCCTTCGTTGCGGAGGAGGATGAGGGTGTGGGCGAGGGGTTTGAACCAGCCTTCGATGGGGGCTTCAAGGGCTTGGTAGGGCTGCGTGTCGTGGTTCATGACGAGGGTCTTGTGGGATTAGCATGGACCCTCACGAGATGCTGTGAACGGACTTACCACGGCGTTGACGGGCTCCTTCTGCACGAGCGTGCCGTCAAAGACCTGACGCAGGTCGGCGCCCTCGGCCTTGCTGATTTGGCTGAAGTTGTAGACGAGCGGGGCATCGAAGAGGGAGAACTTCTTGCCCATGCGCGCCAGGTAGTCGGTCATGTCGTCGAGGCTGTCCTTCCAGAACTCTCCAACGAAGAACCAGCCTTGGCCGAACTCCTCGTCGAGCGTTGTGATGAACTGGCGCAGGAATTCGGCGCTGTAGTGCTTGATGGCGTCAAAGCGGATGCCCTTGAGGGGAATCTCCTTGGCGAGCCACTTGCCCCAGTTGATGACATCCTCGACAACCTCAGGATGATCGTAGTCGAGGTCTGAGCCCATGAGGAAATCACTGCGCGGTCAGTCTTTTGCTGGTATCTTCGCTGACCCAGAGGACCTACTAGTTGCCCTTCTCATCGTCGACATCGGGCGTATCAGCCCATCCCTGCGATTTGTCGCCCATGATCTTATAGATGGCCGTCTTGTCATTGGCGGCGTTAAAGTCGACACCGCTGAAGTGGTACCAGTGGTACTTCATCTTGCTGTACTTGTCCTTGCGGCCGGGAAAATCGTACCCGACCCACGCCTGGATCTCGTACTTGTCCGAGACAAACTTGTTGCGGTCATTGGCATCGACCTCGGCAGCGAGACACTTCTCCTTGCGGTCGGCAGCGAACTTGTGGTTCAGCACGGCGTCCCAGTAAAGGCCAACGCCGTTCTCCTTGGCCGTGCTGGCGAGCTTCAAGAGCTCCTCCTTGGTGCCCCATTTGGTGCCGACGGAGCCCTTCTGGTCGAACTCGCCGAGGTCGTAGAGATCGTAGATGTCGTAGCCGTTGCCCTCCTTGGAGGAGCCCTTGCATCTAGGAACTGTCAGATACGTTCCATGAGAGGGACGACTGCACAGTGGAGAGCTTACCCCGGAGGCACCCAGATGTTGTCGATGCCCCATGCCTTGAGCTGCGGCACATGCTTCTCCAGGCGCACCCAGTGCTTCTGATCAGCGGGCACATACCACTCGAAGCCCTGCATCATGGTCATGTTCTCGGGGGTAGGTTCTTGGTCGCCCATCTTGTCGGTAAGTCGCTACTCAGCGGCTGATGTATTATCAGGGATTGTAAGGGGGAGTTGGGACGCAGAACAAGCAGAGGCTCGAGACGGGAACCGCGCGAAGGACCCTCCGTCTTATATCACAATCGCCATACCCCTCATCCATTGCGCCCACCGCGCGCGGTCAATCCTTACATGGTCTTATCAGCAGCGCGCCCGTACGGTCTCTACCCCTCCAAGCCGGAAAAAATAAGCCCTCAAGCTTTGGGCTACTACCCAGACAATCAGGTTCTCGCGCGGCGCGCGCAGCTGGTTCCAGGCCCAGACCCCCTGGCTAGCTGAGTGTGTGCCTGCACTTGCAGAGTCTGGACTGGCTCGACGCGCAGCTAGCCTGGTAGCCGGCATGCGTGGTGGTGGTCCGTTGGGAGACTGACAGGCCTAGAGGCGCCGTCATGTTGCAGCGACTGGCTGGCGTGGCTGCGGTGTTGCCAGGGAACTTGTACGATATGTCGTGACGTCATATTAAGTGGCTTCTTGACTGTCCTCGTGTCAATGCCATCAGGATAGAACGCGTTTGGAGAGCCGCATTGCCATGCTCAACCGGGGAGAATGTGGGAGAATCGAAGGGGAAATATCTCATCACGTGAGAGGATGGCCGTTGAGTCTTGTCACTTGCACCCAGCTGTCGCAGCTGTCAGGTGAGAAGGGGTTCGGTCTGTCCCGTCAAGTACAACCTGCAGAAAGCAACCTACAGTATTCCAGCGGGTGAGACTGGCAATACCCAAAGCTCGGAGGTCTGGGGAGCAGAAGTGGAAATGTGACCAAAGCAAATCTTAAAGACCCTATACCGAGCCAATATTGACGCTAGCCTCCTTGCCCCCTTTCCGAGCCCCTGGGGTCTGGGCATCGTGAACGCCAGTAACATCAGAAGCCAATCTCCATCCCTCATCAACTATACATTTGCCGAGATATTTATTCTTCATCCCCAATCTCTCGGCAAGCTCGACAAACTTGGATGGGCTTTTCACCGGATCAGTCATCCTGAGCAACCTTTCTCGCCTCCACCCAGTACTCGCACTCCTCTTACTCATCATCATCGTCAGTGCCCCGCTGCAAGGCTCGAGCAATGCTCATATGGCTCTCCGGATAAAGAAGCGGCGTGTCGATCGGGATCTGCCACAGCTCCTCAGGGGTATCTGTCGTGTGTGGACAGATCTCAACGCCCGCCTGAGCGGCGCTCTGGCGCTCCAGCCAGAGGCAGTCGAGCGTCTGCGCGTCCATGGCGCGAAGCTGCATGCACTTCTTCAAGCCGAGCTCCCATCTCTCTCGGGTCTGTCTTTCCAGGGGGCTCATTTTCGCCAGCTGGGCAGCGGGAACCATGGGAAGAGAGTGGGCTTGGTCCTCGTCTTCGGATTCAGTCTCCTCCTCCCCCACCTCGGCTTCATGGTGGATTTCGTGCGCGAGACAGGTTGTCGGGCTGAGAAGTTGCGGCTGAGGTGACAGGTATTGAGATTGCTCACACATCGGTGGGGTGAACTGCTCCATGGGGCTCATACCCTGTGCCTGTGAGAGTTCATCAAGGTAACCATGCGCTTGCGTCGAACCGTCGGCGAGGGCTGGGCTATCGAGGAGCTCTGCGTTAGCTTCCTGGTACCACTCCTACATTATGATTAGCGATAGCCTCACGTCGCAAAGAACCGAGAAACGTACCATACACATCTCATCAAGGCCAGTCATGGAAGATGCTTCCCCTGTGTCAACTACACAAAGGTCCGACAGCGTGGTGCCACCGAAAGCTGAAGCAGGATTCAGAAGGAAGGGCGATGAGAGCTCAGCGGGGTTCTGAACACTCGAGGAGAGCGGCAAGGCGGCGGGGCACGTGCCGGTGGTGTTTGCTGAGCCAGGTGGTGTAGTGAGGCCAGGCCCAGCGTTGCCCATGCTGGGTTGAAGCCCTGGCATCATCCTAGATTGCGCTTTGAAGTTGATCGGTTTGGAGACTGCGTGGGAGGTTTTGAGCGGGCCTTGATACATCGGCATGTTATGGAAAACTTTCGCACTGGGCATCTGACCGGGCAAACGTGTACCGACAGTACGGGAGGCGGCGATATATGAGGGTGCTCGACGTGAAGCGGGTAAGATTGGTCGGGGTTGCTCTGAGCTGCTTTGACCGGACACGGGCTGGTGACTGTGGACAGCCATTCTCCTCCATCCTGCAGGCATGAGGTCCCGGAGTGCGATCGTATTCAGGCCTTGGATGGGTTGCTGAGTGGGATCGGCTGAAAGTGAACCCTGGATGTCAAGCGGCTGAAGAGAGCCCGCTATCGATGAATTGTTGCCATGGAGAAGCTGCCCCTGATTCTGAAGCTGCTGCTGTCTCTCGGCCTGCTCGGCGTCCTTCTCGCGTGTCATACGGGCCTTGTCGGAAGCACGGCGTTTCGTGCGGCACGTCTGACAGTTGACACGCTCCTTTGAGCGGCTGAAATTGTCTTTAAACTGGTAATGTTCGATGGGGTAGGTGTGCTTGCACTTCTTGCACTGCTTGACTTGGCTGCTGTTGCTGCTGTTACTGTTGCCCTGACCCTGGAGATGGGCCATGAGGACATGGCTGCGGGATGGAAATGCATCGAGATGAGCAGACCCGATATTTCTTGTCACTTGCTGAAAGCCAGCGGCCCAGCGGAGGGCTTCAGGGTTGGCCGTGGTGACCCGGCCGACGCTGTCGGTTGTGGCGGCACGAGGGGCGGCCCGGTAGACTGGGTTTAGGCCGCCGGGCGGAAGGGACGCGCTGAAAGAATCCGGCATGGTGATGATATCTTCTTGGAGGTCGAGAATGGTGTAGAATGGAATCAATAGAGTCGAGTCGGGTGAAGTGAGTTGCAAGGTCGGTTTGGGTGCCGGAGTTGAACAGTCGAGACCAGAAGAGATCGAGGGTCGAGGTTGGGCACCTGCTGTTAGCTGTAGGATGGAAAAAACAGACTGCCGTTAAAGCGGTCCCTGCTCCTTTCAAAATTCACTCAAGCAGCCAACAATAGCCGCAATTGTGAAGAGCTGCGATTGTAGAGGGTTGAATGGAAAGTCAGCGTCGCTCGAGGAAGGAGCAGGAAGGCGCCTTGAGCTTCAAAACCCACCACGGCAACGTATTCGAGGACTCGTCAACAAATAAAGATCAATAGACTTGGAAGTTGCTCAATAAAATTGTCATGTTTTCTTTCAATATTCGGAAAGATACCCCAAGACCTTGATTCCTCAAGCACTCAGTCTTCGTATATATCAGCTTTGGTTCTACCCATGGTGCGTGCAACTTGACGATGATTCTCGAAAAGCTTGGTTACATGTGATCCAACTGGCCTTTCAAGTCTCGCATTTGGCAACATGAGCCTCTGATCAATGAGATTCAAACACGTTGTTCTGCGCTCTGGGAGTCACACTGGAAGACCTTCCTAGTCGTAAAGATGCCATCACTAACGATGCCTACTCCGTCAAGTTAGTATTTCAATCATGCACAAATATGTACTATCGTGTAAAGCTGCAGCATAAAGTTCGTGGACTCGTGCGGCGCGGCCCGTTTTCTCAAGAGGTACGTGCCTGAGACACTGTTTTGCTTTTGCGAGGTGATCGACAACCTCACCTCGAAGTGGCCGAGCCAGTGATCAGTCAACAAGCAGCATGAAGCCCAGCCAGCTTTCATTTTACAGAAGATTGGGCAAGCAATCTGTGACTCTATATCAAAGCTGAGATCAATTCTCACCTTCACGTCAGGCATCGAGCCCAGCTGGTCGAGATGGTTATTGAACACTGGGCAGGTACGCTGTGCACAAACATGAGCCCAGAGTTGTTTCTTCTCCATGGATACAATGTACGAAGCTTTTCTCGACAGCCAATGACATGCCCGAAATTGCAATCCCCTACACCAAACGCGTCCATGGCTGGCTGACTGCCGCTGCAAGGTGAGTTGGTGTGTGAGACAGCATGATGCGGTGTTGGCCCGAGATGTGAGACGTAACACCCATACCCAGCACATTACCCAGCACATTCCGGCGCTGCAGTGCGATGCTGGGCAACATATAATAAGGAGTCGATTCCTAGAGACCCTTAGACCGAAGCGTGCCCCTCTTCGAACAACAAGATATCGGCACCATGAGCCAGCCAATTCCCCGACCCCCCGGTGTGCCCCTTTTGGGCAACATCTTCGATGTCAATCCAAATAACACATGGGGCTCGCTAAAGAAGCTATCGGAGCAGTACGGCGAAATCTTTCAGATCAAGGTGCTCGGCCATGGCATTGTTTTTGTTGCAAGCGCCACTCTGGCGGAGGAACTGTGCGACGAGAAGCGCTTCCGCAAGTATGTGGGAGGTCCCATTGTCGAGATCCGCGCTGCCGTCCACGACGCCTTGTTCACCGCCTACGACCATGAGGAAAGCTGGGGCATCGGACATCGAATCATTGCGCCGAAGCTCACCCCTCAGTCGATGGCCGACCGTTTTGAGGAGATGCGGGACACGGCCTCGGAGCTCATTCAAAAATGGAGAGGTTTAGGAGAGCACAATGAGGTATCACTGATCGGCGAGCTCAACCGGCTCAACCTCGAGGCCACGACACTCACGCTGTATGGCAAGAAACTCAACTGCCTTGATGGTCCAGAGCATCCCATGATCAAAGGAATGGAAGTTTCAACCTCGGAGGCCATGAAGCGTCCCACGAGGCCCGGCCTTCTCAACTGGTTCCACAAGAGCAAGTTCAACAAGTCCATCAAGGCCATGCGGACGTACGCCCAGGAAGTGGTTGATCACCGCAAAGCAAACCCATCCGAGCACAATCGCAACGATCTTCTCTCTGTTCTCATGCAGGGTAAAGATCCCCAGACGAACAAGGGCCTACGCGACTCGCAGGTCATCGACAATATCGTCTCCATGCCAATCGGCAGCAGCACTGCGCCAGCCCTGGTCTCGACGGCGATCTACTTTCTTCTCAAAAACCCCCAAGTCATCACCGCGGCGCGCAAAGAGATTGACTCCGTGCTAGCCGGTGGTGATCTCACGTACTCGCACTTGTCGCAGCTTCACTACATTGAAGGCATCATGCGTGAGTCCCTGCGGCTCTCGTTCGCTGCACCAGGATTCAACATCGAGCCAATCCCTAAGGAGCACGACACAAGCCCCGTGCTGCTAGGTGGTGGAAAGTACCAGGTGCCTCACAACCAACCCATGATCATCGTCCTTGCTGGCGTGAACCGTGACCCGACGGTCTTCCAAGACCCTCTGGCATTCGCTCCAGAGAGGATGATGGGCGAGACTTTCGACAATCTGCCCACGGGCGTCAAGAAGTGGTTCGGAAACGGGAAGCGTGAGTGTATTGGAAAGCATTACGCATGGCTATGGAACATGGTCGCTCTGACGAAGCTCATTCGGGAGGTGGACTTCGAAATGGTGGACGAGAATTACCAGTTGGAACAGGATGGATGGTTTAACTTGAGGCCTGTGGACTTTTTCGTCAAGGTCAAGCCCACTTGATAAAGTTTCAGGAGATAATGCTTACGTTTTGTTGGACGACGAAAGGGATTGGTCTAATTTGATTGTTGTCCTGGGCGTCTTGTTAATGCCACTGATGAACGACCCAAGTCCCTCTGTGTTCTTACCTATCCCAATAACTGTTCGCCTTTGGCCTTTGTTGGTGTTGTTCTCGTGCCAACAGGTGCTCAGTCTGTTCCTTCTTTGTTCTTTCTCACATCTTGGTTGCGTTGAGCATCCACCACACGAGCGGCCAGAACCCTGGTGCACTTCGCGCAGTAGCCTCTGGTACCTACCCGAACGGAGAAACAGAGGGCACAGACTGCCGCTCTTTTCCTAGGCCCAGTACCAGGCCATTGTATCTCAGTCGTGTTTAGGTGTGTTTGGGGTCGCAGAACACCTGAGTGTCGAATGCCAGTGAATGCCATCCAACCTTTTATGCGTCAGGGTTGAACCAGAGTCGCGGTCATGGACTCTTGACTGCCCGGTTGTGCAGACATTCCTGAGATTGAACCTTTAGAGGTTGCTCGGAGAAGGGAGGATATACGAAGTGTTTGGTGCAAGTTGTGATTGATTTTCTGTGCTGAAGGATGTGGGTCTGACTTGGAGGCTGTAGGCAAGGTCTGATCTCGTAAGAGGAACTAGAAATTTGGCTTATAAGGCAGAAAGTCTCGGTGAATCAAGATGGCTCATTAACCTTGTTCAATCATGGACAGTTTGCCCGGCAAGGTAAACAGACTCGCGGGCCACACTGTGGATGAACAACGCTTTTGTCCCAAAGACTACCATCAAATCACCCAGTGGCAATCTTTCCGCAACTTGAAAGTAAGTAGGTGGAAGATCGAGGCTATAGGCTGTCTGCTTAACGGCAACAAAGTGAAGCTTGATATCATGATGGGAAGGATGTCAGTGGTGAGACTGAAAGTCTACAAAGATAACCAGAACCATCCATCTTTTCAGTTTCCCTGATTACCCCGTCTCAACTTGTTTCTGTCTTCCTCTTAGTGCTGAGATACTTTTCGAAGAATTTTCAACGACAAACCATTATTTCCTGAGGTGAAAGTAATGATTAGGTATTGTATCCCCAATCCATCACGCACGTTTAAACCGGACCTGGAGGATTCGCTCGCCCACTCATCTTGCTCTGGTTGTGACTTTGATCCATCTCCAAAGAAGATGGAGAGACCGAACAGATCCTCCTAACGGCATGTTCGTATCGCCGTGCCTCATCCTATAACACTTTGGCTTCATATCGAGTTCCAAGCGTCCGTCACTCAACACCACGCCAGGTGCATCGGGCTCGTGCCGATCTCCGAGGCGTTAGAAGAAGGCGCCACGCAATCGACGTTGATTGAATGGTGGTCACACAAGCTTTGTGGCCAAGCATTCGCATTGTGCGCGTTCCAGAAGGCGCTTGCCAAGATGTTGAAGGTATTCAGGGGCTAAGCGACCCTTCCGAGGATTCGTACTCGGATAGTGGGATGATAAGTCTTAAGGAACGCCCCCATGAGCCAATCGTTGTCGCCAAGAACTCAGTCAAGCTTTACAAAGGGATATGCCAAGTCTGATAGGAAGAGCGAGGTACGATGTACGAAGGAGATTCCAAGGCTTTTACCCAAGAAGTTGTGAGGCGGATCGCGTCGTATGGCAACCCGAGTCGCATGGTTGGAACGGCCTTTCCGAGAACCAAGACTCTTGGCTATGCCCATCAACGCGTCTTACTCCTTTTATAAACTTAGCAGTCTCATCAGGAGTTTGATCGGTTTGATGCCTTCTATATCTTCAAGCGGCTCCCTCTGCTGGTTCGACTGATCCTCGAAACTGGCAGTCCTCGTCGTTTTTTCCTATAGTCTGCTGCTCTTAACTTTCAACACATTTCTTTACGTTTTTGACAATTGCCGAGATCATTCCAGCAAATATTATCCTCGACGAACTACGCTCTTTCTCCTAGTAAAAAAGAAATCACAGCCCCTGGACCAATCGTGGTTGAACGAACATCGCCTTCCCGACGTGCAGAAGACAACCACCATCATGTCTGCAAACGACACTGAAGAAGTCTTCTACCCATCCTTCTTCAATTGCGATGAAGTCTCTCCAAAATGCCCTGTCGAGGCCACCCTCTACGGCGACTACTTCACAGCCATTGCCTGCATTTTCTTCGCGGCCATCTACACCATCTGCCTCCTCACCCAGGTCTACTTCGGCTACCTCTCAAAAGCATGGTCGTTCGCCATCTGGCTCGGAATCGGCACCTTCTTCGAGCTCGCCGGCTACGTCGCCCGCACCGTCATGTCGAAAGACCCCTGGAACTTCAACGCCTTTTTCGTGCAGAACCTGACGCTGATCCTCGGCCCGACCCTGATAGCCGCCGCAATATCAATCACCTTCAAGAACGTTGTCATCTGGTATGGCGCAGAGTACTCTTGGCTGCGCCCGAGCCTCTACCCCTGGGTCTTCGTCGGCACTGACATGATCTCCATCGTCGTCCAGAGCGCCGGCGGCGGCCTCTCCGCCGCTTTTTCCGACAACCCGGACATGATGAGCATCGCCAACACGATGCTCATCGGCGGCACCATCTTCCAGGTCATCAACATGGCCAACTGCGGCGGGCTTATGCTGCACTTCTACTGGCAGCGGCGCCGCGCCAATTACGGCCGATCCCGACTCGGGTCGATGGGCCACGAGTCCACGACACAGTTGACGCTGGACGGACAGGTCAAGGCCGGGTCCAGGGACTTCACAAACCCGCGGACTGAATACAGAGTGAGCACCTTTGTGCGGGCGATCGCGTGCGCCTATGTTGCCATTCTCATCCGCTGCATATATCGGTATGTCCGGGATCTCCTAGGGGTGGATGACCTCGACTCTGGCTGACCAAGATTGGAACAGTATCCCCGAGATGGCGATGGGCTGGGGCAGTACGCTGATGCAGAACGAAACGGTGTTTCTTCTGTTCGATGGCACCATGATGTTGCTTTCGGTGGTGCTGCTCACGGCCTTCCATCCTTTCCATTTGTTCCCCTTCCTGGGGCAGCATGAGCAGCCCAAGACGGCTGGTCACATGCTCAACGATCTTTCCCGACCTTAATAAGGAGCAACGAAAACAGATTGAAAGGAACACGACCGGCGGGCACCGGTTGTATTGCATGATCTCCATTCCCCTTGACACTAAGGATGTTTTCCAATTTTCGACCTGGGTCACAGTACATCCAAGTCACTGCCCTCAGAAGAGGAGGCGCTACCCCTAGCATCACGGATATCCCACCATGGCGTTCACACTAAACTTCCCTACATGTACCCCTGGCCTGAGTTCATCAAAGCCCGTAGGCCAATTGCTACGTGTTGCCAATCTCTTGTAAGGCGAGGTGGAGTTTCTTCATCACGGACGGAAAGCCTGCATCGCGGCTAGCGGCAGGCATGTTGATCAAGACCGTCACTCAGGCTTCCTTCCATCAGGGGCCGTCTGAAGTCCGTTCTGAACTGTGGCTGACGTCAAACGGCGGGCCGAGCTCGATGGTCCCCCGCGCCCGTGCCTGGCGTCCGGGACTCCGTGGTCCAGGTCAGACTTGAGTAGCAGCATGTAACCCGGTCAAAAATCCGTGTCACCATTCCCTATAGCGCGACGGATCAACCCACCAGTCAGACAGACTCCGATGTTCCAGATACCCTGTCAAAGTGTCAATGCAACACGGGTTCAGTGCAAGAGGGAGAAAATAATAATAAAAAAATGAGATGATCTTCCAGGCAGCCATTTCCGTCCCCCGCTAGCATACCAAAGAACCCCCTCTCATGTTCAACTTTAGCTACCTTATCCTTTGGTGACCATCTGCTCACCCCCTCCCTATAGCTGCAAAATGAGTCGCATTCGCCACGTCGAGCCATGCGCACCCCCAACGGCGTCGTGAAACGTGACAGATAATCCGTTCTGCAGACTTACGCCGCACGCCCCATGCAAAAAGGCACAGCGCAGCGTAGCACAACATAGCTGCGCCGCTTACGCCCGGGGCTGTGAACATTCAGCTTGCAGTGAAGACAGCGCGCAGGCAGCAGTGCCAAAACGACCTTTGAGGCCCTCCCAGCAGGCTGCGTGTGCTCCGTCGACTGTAGCCAGACCCTGCTCCGCATATTTCCTGCATCCCAGGTTCAAGAGGCGGTGACCACACACCACACTCCAACACCTCCGATGAATCCCAAAATGTCGCCTTGGGAGGATGATCAATTCGAGGCCCGATCGATCACTCTTCCTGAGGCCGGCACCCCACTCCGCACCTCCACCCTCCCCTCCCGAACTTTAACCGCCAAGCCCGGACCTTGGCTCCTGGCTCCTGGCGCCGCCCCCCCCCTTCCTTCCATCCACTGACGGCAGGGCTGCATGGAGGTGGAAGGGGGTATTGCGCAGGCCGTAGTCCGTGGTGCCGCTCTGCCACTACACGAGAAACAAATTGTGAGGGAGAGAGAGAGAGCCGCATTCTGAGTAAGCCTACCCTCGGCTCACCGTCCGACCACGGAGTCCGCTACGCGAAATGCAGCTGTTGATACGATCGGCCAAAGGACTACTCGACTCGTGGTCGAGGCCGCTCAAACTTTCTGAGACCCACAGGCCACCCCATCACTTCTTCTTTCGCGACACGACATGTCATCATGAATAGGCAGCCATTTAATGAACCCCCAAAAAATTGTTGTGTATCGTTAATTCGTTTCACCCGTTTGGGTGCATGGGTGCAGGCCGGGTGGTTGAGGACCTGTTTATGAACCCTGACAAGAAAACGCCTGATCAGACTCCGTGCCCAACGTAGCTGTAGCTGTAGCTAGACGTAGGGTATGCTTTCCATGGTCCTTTTCTCCACAAGTCAGATTCCTACCTATCTGACAGAAGATAACCCGCCGAACAAAAGAACTATGTATGACATGACTAAAGAAAGAGAGAGGGGGTATTAAATGGCTGCCTAACCGGCGGGCAGCCGCGCATGCATCGCTTCTCTAAGATTCCGCTCCGAAAAAAAAAAGCTCAGACAGTAGATCGTCGTAGGATCCCTCTTAGTTTCCAGGCAGCCGAATTATGCCAGGCCAACCAGCTCGCTCTCCTCCTCCCACGAGAGCACCGTCGTCGCCGCCGCCTTGACGTAGCCCGTCTTGGTCGCGCCGAGGTTCCAGATGCCGTCGCAGATCCAGGACCCGTCCTCGTAAGACCAGAAGAAGTCGGGGATCCGGCTGTGGCGTGAGGACCAGAGACCCTTGACGCCCACGGCGTACCAAAAGTCGTGCCAGCGCATCCATAATGATGGCCAGGGGTCGGCCACCGTGGGCGGTGGCATGGGCTTGACGCCGTTGACGTCGAATAGATCGGCCACCTTGAACCAGAGCGCCTTGTCCTTAAGCTGGTGTACTGCAATGGGTGCGGGACCGACAATGGCGTGTTCTGTCGCTTCGGGGTGCGTGGCGCATCGGGCCCAGGCCGTTCCGTCGCCGCGAGCGTCTTCGTCGAGATAGTCAAACTTCTCCGAGCCTCGAAAGTTGACAAAATTGGCCCTCTCGCGGCCCTTGAGCAGCAGCATGGCGACGGCCATGTCCTCGCCCGTGACGACGTGGAAGCGGCGCTGCAGCCCGGCGAGCAGCTCGACCATGTCCCAGGTCATGGTGTACATGGCGCCGTGGGGGAAAGCGAGGTCCCATGAGTGCGAGTAGTAGAGCTCACCAATGACGGTGCGATCCACGGTCGAGACAAAGCGGCCCGTGGCGTTGGACATGCGCGGTTCGAGGAAGCGGTTCCAGAAACCGCGGGCGTTGAAAAACAGGTCCGTGTCCATCTTGGACACAAACTCGTACTGATGATTGTGGTCAATGAGCCACTGGTAGAGGGCGAGGGTCTTGACCGTGTTGGCGGTGACGTCGTCCTCCTGGAGATGGTCGAGCACAATCATGTCGCCAAAGGTCTGGTTCTCGCTCGAGACGGCGGCCGTCCAGTCGGGGCCGGGGTTGGAGACGACGAAGCGAGTGTCCACGGGCAGGTCTCCGTACATGCGCATCCATGACGAGCGGATGATCATGCGGCGCTCCATCTCCTCGGCGGCGCAGATGACGACGGCGAGCCAGGGCCGCGGCGGGCGTTCATCGTCGACGGCGTCGATCATGGGTGAGTCCGGAAAGGGTTCCAATGGGTAGAGGCTCGGCGGCGAGCCCTCTACAATGCTGCCGTGGACGACGCCAATGGAGCTGGGGACCTCATAGGGCGCATGGTGTATGGTGTGAGGTCTCGTGTTGATGAGGATGTGTGTGATGAGGCCGAATGTGACGAGAAGGCTGATGATGAAGAGTCGCCGAAATCGTGTGGGGATGTGTTGAGTGAGGTATGTCCAAGCGGCTGAGGGCAGCGACAAACAGGGCCTTGTCGAGAACATCATGAGCGGCGCATGGGCGGGTGAGTGTTTGCGCGAATGACGATACCCGCGACGATGGGCATCAGAGAGGGCGATAGCAATGATGGCGGCGGCGTCGTCGTCGTCCTCGACAGGGAGGGAGAAGGGGTGCGGATGGTGAGGTGAGGTTAGGTGAGGTGAGGTCGACGTGGAGCGCGCCGAGGTTGAGAGGGAGGGAAGTCGTTTAGTCAAAAGGGGGCAGGTCGAAAACGGAATGGGAAAGCCAAGACTGGGCTGGCAAACAAAATAGGCACTGCTGTGAAACGGCCCTTGGGAAATGCCCTTTCCACTTTATACAGTCAATTGGCTTCTGCCTGGCGTGAGACGCTGGTGCTTGTGCTCTGGAGCCTCGTCTTTGGTGCTACTGGTAGGTGCTACTGCTGGTCTGGTTGCCTTGGGTAGTTCTGGGTCCATGCTCCCGAGTTGGCACGTACCTGCTTGGAGAAAAAACACTGCTTCTTGCTTCGGCTTCGGCTGCGACTCCTTGGGAAAGGGAGGTAGAGGGAGAGGGAAAGGGCGAGGAAACACGTTACGTACTGCGCCTGCTCTGCGACCCAGACTGCCAGACCAGACTTTGCTGTTCGGTTCCAAGGGGCTTGGGTCTTTAGGGGGGGCAGTCGCGGTTTCACCTCCACAATTTCCGCGTCGAAGCCAGCAAAGGGCCCGTGCGCCCGCGTACCCCTGCGCCTCTGTGAGCTGTGGAGGGGCAGGGGGGGGAAGAGGTGGGCACGCCCGGTGGGGGCCTCTTATGAGGCAACAGCTAATGACGGATCACGGTTGGTCAGGGCGGGAAGGCTTGAATTAGGAACCACCTTGCAACTTGTGCCCCCAATGGACAGAACAGCCCGGGTGGCTCGTGGCTCGACTGGGCTGACGAGATTGTGGTGCGGGCAAAGGAAAAGAAGAGGGCCCTTCCGTTTTGACCATTCCATACAGCATGTAGGATCAACTGCGCCAGCGGGATCATGAAATAGGCAATGCCGTGCAACCGGCTGGATGTGAGCCTGTGACGTAGCGTTGACAGGTTACGGCCCTCAAGATGTTTTAGAAACCGGGCAAGACGGGGGAGCTAGCACTGCCAAAAGCTGTTAAATGCTTGGGTCCTTCTTGGGGTTCTAGCTGCTTGCATGCTAGAATGTCTTGTGTCTGGGGCAAAACATGGCATACATGGCATACATCATAGTGTCGAGGACATGATTGCAGTGAAGGACTGATGGCCGATGTTGAACGCGCAACCGCCAATGTTTCTTGAGCCGTGATGCCATCATCTTGATCCACTCGTTATGTTGTCGAAGGGTATCAAAGAAACACGTGAGCACCGTTTGACCCCCATCATGATGCCCGCCATGCCGGCACTGCATTCCTGCGTCCTACTCCTACGTCCTTCATCCTGCCATCTTACGGTACTTCTCGCCCCAGTCATCTTCACCGCAAATTCTAGCAGTTGCATCCTTCAAAATGGATCTGCACTGGAAGGAAGGCTGGGGCGCACTACTGAGACCAGTGTCTGCTGCTCTCGCGAGGCAGGCAATCACGATCCGTCGTTGTTTCCCTGTCGCGCCACGGATGCGCCAAACCTGGGTCGTCACTACCGTCTAAAATTGGCGGGAAATGAGGTGGGCTCCGCCGTTTTCAATATCCAATTACAGCCTACGGGGATCATGACGGGAGGTGCGTTAGCGGACGCCCCACCGGCTCAGCCTCTTCCTCTACCTCCTGCCAGCCTGTCTTGCCTGCGACTGTGTGTGTGTGTGTGTGTGTGTGTGTGTGTGTAGGTAAGTATGTGCATGTGCTGGTTCCCAATCCTCTTCGCTGCCGCTGCCGGCTTGACCACCAGCTGGATGACTGCTGCACTGACAGCTTCACTGCGACTCCAGCCGTTCCATGTCTTGTTGCATCGCTACGAGGCATGGCTTCCGATCAGCGCACCGATCGCCTCGACAGCCTGCGGCTAATGCTGCTGATGCTGCTGCGGATGCATTGCACATGCAGAAGCAGAAGCCTCATCCTTCGCCTGTCGCCTGCTGGCATATTTCCGTCGCGTCATCCACCTCCGATCATCATCGTCAGCTGCTTCTCGACATCGCCCCCAGGGCATTCCCTCGCTCAGCTCCATCGCGCTGATTAGTCCTGTCTGCCCAGCGCATGAGACTGTCGCACTAGAGAATATACCCGATGACCGTTTTGGACACCGAAACAGGCCTCAACCGGCTGCGATGCTAGTCGCGATCAGCGAGCGATACTTTGACCCCACCGATTCGATCCCCCACCCGTGTCACGACGTCAATGCACTGTCAGCAACTGAGTTGACCGGCTCCGCGAATGCTACACCGTCTTGCCGTAAAAGAAGAAGGATTGGAACAGTTGCGATGTCGGATCATAATGGTGGCTACCACAGCGCCGTTGCTCATGTGTCGGCTTGGGCTGCTCGAGAGCGAGGAAGTCCTCCTTCTCGTCGATGTCGTCGCTGTCGTCGCGCAAGGTGTCTGAGGTTCCAAGGTGTCTGTGAGGAACGGAACAGCGCGGCCACGATTGCCCTTGCAACTCCATGTTACACAAGACCGCCCGAAGCGGAGGCTGTATACCGAGCTGCATGCGCCACTGGACGTCGTCTGATATATTGGCGCCCCCGCGGCTTCCTCATTCAGCCTTATCGAGTCGCTCTCGCCATAATTTTGCTATGAAGGCTGACAAGAATCCTCGCCGAAACCCGCGCCGGGTCGGCGAGCATGACAGAGGGAGACCTCACATGGCTGATGCCGGGAACGATTTGGAATGGGACAAAGATTAACTACGTAGTCGCGCATCACCAACGCCGCGCCAAGGTACCCGAACCCTAAGTTGCTGTTGTCGCTGTCAGTATCACGCCGATGATGGCTAGGGTACCGAAGAGTTGGCATTCCTCAGCTCATGTGCTTCCATACAAACATTGGCAGTTTGACACCCTAATGCGAAAATGATTAAAAACCATCAAAGCAAAGTATTTCCCCCCGAAGCTGTCGAGCAAACACATCCTAGGACATACCTCTTTCTCGGATATCACTTGGTTGCCACCACTTCTCCCACACGAGCTGACGCTGGCGAGCAACCCGAGCCATCACATATCAGGTTGTGCGTCACTGCCACCCGGCAGGAATCGGAGCGTTTGATTGCGCAGGAAACGCCCCAAACTTCGGCTGAATGAAGAGCTCTGACGACTCCATCCTTCCATTGCCGCCACATATCGACAAGCTGGACAACGACTCGTCCAAGGCAACAGTTGTCGGTCCGTACGGCAGGGCGGCGGTATGAGCATAGTATCAGCCGGGGAGGTTTCGATCCGGAGCTGAGGCGAGTACCACGTATGAGGAGAGAGGCGTCTCAGCTGGTGTGACCAAAGGCTCACACATCTGGGTATAGTATCGGCGCTGGCGAATTGTGTTCCGTGCAGGTGACTGCTGCTTACCAGCCGCACATCATCCAATGCCATCATTGCGCAGATGCTGCGAGTTTTTGGGGCGGATTTCGGATCGCTCTGGTGACAAACAATGTTTGAACATAGTGAATTACGACTAAGATAAGAAATGTAAGAGAGTTGTAGTACCGTTGATAGTAGTAAAGCCCGAAGATCCTGAACGCCTTCCCAAGATGAACTCCATCCAACGCCGTCCAAGCAAATATAGTCGTTCGGGGGTCTTGCCCTCGATGACTGACCAAAACAAAGGGAATCTCGGCGTGCGACCAGTTTTTGCATCAATGACAGAAAGAAAAAAAGGAAAAGGCTCCAACTGATTTGTCAACGCCAACCAACAGCTCCGATGCGCTCAGCTGTCCCAGATCGCTCCGTAGGCGGGCACACCCCGCGTCTCAAGGCCGTACACGACCTTCTTAGTGATCTTCTCGTTGGCGATGATAATGACCGCCTCAGCGTCAAAGCTCTTAGCCAAGTTGTACCCCATCTTGACTAGGTCTGGGCGACCGAGCTTCTTGGTGTCGTGAATGACAGCGTCAGGGATTTTGCCCTTGATTGTGTGCAGCAGATCCTCGCCAAAGGTCTTCTCGGGCTCTTTCGTAGACCAGATGAGCTGTGTCGCACAAGAGGGGTTCTGAATGTGGCCGAGTACGGGACCGATGCCGGATCCCGTGGCGATGACGACGACGCGGTTGAATAGCGTCGCGATGCGCATGACACCGCAGGTTGGGACGCCACGCACCCACATATGCGTGGGAGGCTTCTCGATGCAGACGCGCGTCCAATCGCCGGCGTTGGAGACGACGAGGGAGTAGCCCTTGGGCCGGCCATTGACGGGCTCCGGGGCTGGGATGGTGGCGAAGGAGTGCCACTCGAGAAGGGGCCGGTGGGAGATGCGCGTGAACGAGCCGTTCACGGGAACAGTGTAGTCAAAGTGCAGGCGGACGGCATGGTTCGACAGAACTTCGGCATCGACGGGGACTTTGCGGAGGAAGAACCAGGAGGATGCGATGCTCAGAGTCGCGACGGTAAGCAGCCAGAACGAAGGCGACCGGACACAAGCGCCACCCAGTGGCATGGTGACAGCCTTGCCGTCGTTGATTGTCAAAACAACCTGGACCCAGAAGAGAGCAAGCATGGTCCATCCAACAAACCGGTGAGTCTTTTCGAAGAGATTGTGGTAGTTCTTTCTGATGGAGGGGTATGCCAGAACAAACATGACCATGAATAGGGCGGAGAGCATCCATGAGATGACCTTTGCAGCCAGCGATTGTCTGCCCCAGCCGGAGCACTGGGTGAACATGCAAACGGTATCACTGATGTTGGATGCAAGAAGCCACAAGCCTGCAAAAACGGCAGCCCCTGAATGAACTCCGCCGAGGTGGTAGATTTTGGCGCATCGAGACCTGATGCAGAGCGGCCACGACTTGGGTACATTGCAGGTGATCGTGTAGAGAGCGTTGATGACGAACTCTTGGCGGACCAGGACGGCAGTGACGAGATTGATGGATGTGATTGTGCCGAGCCACTCTCGGCTTGGCCCAGTAAGAACAAGAGCAATGATGGCGGCAATGTTGAAGAGGCCGACGAGTGTAAAGAGTCGGCGGTAGACGATGAGCAAACGGTTGCGCAAGTTGCGGAACGGTTTGCTGTGCGTCTTGGATGGAACGTCTTCGTCCAAGTTCACCTTCTCGTCCGGGATGGAGACGCTTGAGGCTGACGAGACCGAGTTGACCTCTGTCACACTGGAAGCGGACGAAATAGACCTCGTCTTGCCCACAACCGTGACCTTGGAGCGGATCGATTTACCCGATGCGCTCTCGCAGATGGTAGAGGTGTCATCTTCGGGGGTGACGGCAAAAGAGCGAAGGGCCTTCTTGTCAATCTTGCCATTGGCAGTCAGGGGTAGGGCTTGAAGTTTGTGAAACTTGCTGGGAATGGCGTAGTAGGGCTGGCGTCCTTTGATGTGCTCCTTTAAAGCATCGAGGTCGCAGTGCTCGGGCGTCACGAAGCCATGAATCTCCTCATCAATGAGTAGGGCAGCAGCCCTGTCAACCTCGGAGCACGTGTTCATAGATGATGTCACGCCATCAAGTTCGACACGGAAGCCCTAGAGCGGTCAGATGATGAGATTGAAGTAGGGAAGGGGTAAACGCCATGTCTTACTTTGATCTTGACCTGGTCGTCCACGCGGCCCAGGATATCCACGGAGCCGTCCGCCGTCCAGCGGCAGAGATCCCCGGTGTCGTACATCATGGAGCTGTATCTGGTCAGCGAGGCTACTTGAGGTACCACTGGCTAGACTCACCCATCATTTACAAAGGGATCGAGCCGGTACTTCTCCGCCGTCTTCTCCGGCAGCTTGACGTAGCCGCGCGAGACGCCGAGGCCGCCAGCCCACATGACACCCGCCTCGCCAAGCCCCACGGGGACGCCATCCTCGTTGAGTAAGTACACGTTGTTGTTGGGTGTGGGCCTCCCGATCGAGAGGGGTTGTCCCGGGACATGTGCATGCATGGTGTTCACAATAGTGGTCTCAGTCGGACCGCAGCAGTTGTAGTATCGGCCATGCGTCGCCCACGTGTCGGCAAGCCTTCGGAGGATCAGCATGATTAAGCGAGAGGCGGGGAGGGGAGTTTAGATGAAGCATACCTTTGGGAGCTTGGCTCCCCTGCAGTAGCGACGACCCGAATGTTTGGGTAGTCGCGGGGATCGTACTTGGCAAGGATGCTAGGCGTGCAGATAAGGACGTCCATCTGTATCCTGGTCAGGTATGTTCACCCGTCTTCTATGAAGTCACTCACCTGTTGGAGGGCTTGCACCCAGTTCGAGCCTCGCAGGATCAGAGTACCACCGTTACAGAGGCAGCCCAGCATCTCCCAAGCAGCTGCAAGTGTGTTAACAAGGCTCATATCAGACTGGCGTGCGATCACATACCCATATCAAAGCTGATGTTCAAGATCTGACCAACACGTGTACCAGACCCAATGTCCAGCCCTCCTGGTGAAAGACACACCAGGTTTGTCACATTCCGGTGCGTGACATCAACTCCCTTAGGTGTACCAGTCGTGCCTGGAGCTGTCAGATCATGGTCACAAACAGAAGGGTGACCAGACATACCTGAGGTGTAGATGACATAGCAGCCGGAATCCGGCGTGGCCAGGTCCTGTGGCGTTGTGGACTTTTCATATTCGTCCTCATCCGGAATGTCCTCCCCGTCAATGGTGAGAACATGGCGAACGCCAGACCCGGCGAGGCGGTGCTGGGTGGACCGCAAAACCAAGACAGTACGCCCACCAGTTTGTTCCAGAACAAACCGCAGGGTCGAGTCTGGCACGACGCCACCGTCGAGTGGCACATACTGCGCGCCACATGTGAGGACTGACATGATACCGACCAGCATGTCGGCACCCCTCTTGACAACCAGGGGTACCCGGTCGCCTGGGCCGACACCGAGTTGGCGGAGCCGATGTGTGAGTCTCGCGCTACGCCGGGCCAGATCTCCGTACGTAATCTGACGTGCGGGCAGGACAGACAGATCGCACGCCGCAACGACATCTGGTTGAGCTAGCGCATGATGAAGGAAAGCCTGTGTGACGGTTGTGAACCGAGGGGCGGCTCGAGAGCCATATGTGAAGGATTCAGGGGGGGACAAGGGCGCCATGGGTGTGTTGATCCCCATGGTAGGCGGCGGTGCGGTAAAGTGACCGGCTTGGATGATAGATATCTCTCGATGATGTGACCTCGTCATCAAGCGGACGAAGGAGGCAGAGGGGGAAGAGATGAAGAGGAGATGTTGCTGGCTTGAGAAGAACAACAGGAAACCCCCTTTCGACCACGTCGACGACGGCTCTTAAATAGTCGTTTCGACCATGCCGAGCCCTCCCATCTCCACGAGCCCTCAACGTGAATACCCATACCTTGATGGGACGGACCGTCTGTAGACTGTGGTTGAGTCAACGAGGGACCTCCGGATCGAGGAATGGAGTGCGCGGAGATGGCATCCCTTGACCCTGCTTGGATGATGAGGTCGCATCGACAACAGCTCCGTGCGTGATTAACGCGGTCCGCTTCGTCTGCAGAGAACTCAACTAGGGTCCCGGTGACCTTCTCCTGCGCAGTCCACATCGGCGATGCAGTGATGTGATGGTGCGTTGATGGTACAGACGGGCCAGGGTTCGAGGCATGTATCAACGAACTGTTCTTGAGAAGCGAAGTAGAAAGGGCTTCGGGTGCCGTCATTGGTTCCTACCCCTGCTGGTTCTGATTGATGCGTGCTCGTTCGACACGCGAGGGATGATATCTCTATCCTGATGGGCAAATAGGTTGCGGTTGGCGAGGTAGCGTGGTCAGCCTAGCGGAAGGTCTGACACCTCAAACGGTCCGTTCAAGGACTCTGGTGCGGCCACGCGTGTCGACGAACGACTGGTCAGGAAGGGGGGCTTGCGTGACGGCCATGAACTGCTGAAAAGTTGGTCTGAAGTTGGCAGGGAGTGGAAAGGGTCCAAGACATGAGGAACAGATCTGGCGGGGATCAGCACCGGAAAGATCCCGGCGTTGCTCTGCGGTCCCTCCCGGACGGTAGGAGGTAAGACTTGTTGGCCCTGTTCATCGACAAGCCATTCGCTGTCACTCTGAAAAGGGAAGGAGCCATGACGGATGTTGGGAATGTCATTGTCGTCCACTTGGGGCGGCTCGGGGAGACCTGAATCAGGCATGTCGTGGCCTTCGCGACATTGGTCTGCGAAAAGGCGTCTGCGGTGCTGGGCTGACAGATGGCTTACCAACAGCACTGCATGTCGCGAAAAAGGTGGTGATGCGGCGCTCGTATACCCAGTCAGCTCGGCGACAAACGAGGCATGTCAATCTAGAGGCGCCCCGGACAGCCGCGAGTGGTGCGATTACCCCGCGACCTCGATGATCGTCGTGGGGGACCCTCCTGCAGGGGCAATGCCGAAAAACCAACGTTCGGGCAGGCAGCGAAGCTACCATCCCGCATCGCAGCGGAAGCTGGGCGCTCGGCGAAACTAAGTGAGCTTGCAGAGACTGGGAGGGCCTAGGAAGCCTGCGGGTGACTTGGGGAAGCGCCTCGGATGGGTCGCTCCGCGTCCCTTTGGATGCAATTGCCGCTACGCGTCAAGGCAACGGTGCAACCAAGTCGTGTCGAGTTTAATGACTGCCGGGGGTGGAGGAATGCGAAGACCGGCCGAATCGGCCCAATCCAGCTCACGTTTCGAGGGAGTTTTCCACAAGTCTGGCCTGGGTCGCCATCCGCACAGATCATGAGATGATGGTCGTACAGCACGGTTGCCTACCAACACCCTTCATTCATCCTATCCCTCCTTCTGGGCGGGGAGGGGCGGCATGGCTTCGGAGGGTGGTACGAAGATGGCGAGCGGATGATCATCGCTGACGTCCTGCCTGAAAAGGACGCGAGGGCTGCCTCGGGCACCGGATGTAACTCCGAGGTCGTGCATGAGCTCGCGCCGCTGAAGAACGAGCCGGTTCGTCGACTTCAACTGAACACCACACCAAAAAGGCGCCGTATGCGCGGGTATCATCCCACGACGCCGGCTCGAGAAGAACTTCTGTCTTCAACCCTCGTGTCGCAGTATCCACACGTGTGGTCACACGTGGGGTTCGTCGCGGCCAATTCCAAGCGCTGATCCATTCTGGCCGTGCCAGGAGATGGAAGAACTATCGAGTCATCAGCCAGCTTTCTCAGCTCCCTTGGATGGGAACTCTGGGGGTATTTGAGGGTCGCTGTCGCCCGGGTCCTGTTCCCCGGGTGATGGTTCCAGAGCAGTTCGCCCTTCTCAGCTGAAGATTGACGTCCAGGAATCCAGCCAAAGGTGCTTGCTTTTTCCTCATCTCTCCCGCCCTTTCGACCCAACTCTTTCTCGTCCGCCATCGCACGTTCCACAACCATGACGGAGGGAGTCGTGATCAGCACTCCTAGCCCAGCGGCGGTCGTCCTCGCTTCGATGCCGATGGATGGAGTCAGAGTGTTGGCGCTGAACCGTCCGTCCAAGCGCAATGCGTTGTCCCAAGAGCTGATTGACGTGTTCCTCGACCATCTAAGGGCGGCATCGGCCGAAAATAGCGTTCGGGTCGTCGTCGTGACAGGGAGCAGCACCTTTTTTTGCGGTAAGGCAGACAGGCTTGGAGATTGCCATGTCTCACCATCTGGCCCCGCCACTGCGTTGTCACAGCTGACATGTCAACCAGCGGGCGCGGATATCAAGGAGATTTCCGAGCTCGGTGCTGAAGAAGCGCGTCAACGGCGGTATCTCGAAGATCTCTGCACAGGGATGAAGGCTGTGCGCAAGCCCTTGATTGCCGCCGTCGAAGGCATGGCGGTAAGTGGCGGATCAGCTGATATCCATTGATCATGAGAGCATCATGGCTGACAGGCGGTGTGATTTCTGACAGCTCGGCGGCGGATTCGAGGTTGCATTGATGGTGAGTGAACCCTGGTGGAGGAAGGATGCTGAGGGGGAAAGATGCGTGAAAGGACGAGATGATGTTGACGATGTTGAGAAGGTGCGCTAATGTGGATCCCGATTCGTACAGTGCGATCTCATCTTCGCCGCGCACGGCAGTCGCTTCGGACTCCCGGAAGTCACAATCGGTCTGCTTCCCGGGGCAGGGGGTACCCAGAGATTGACAAACGCCGTGGGTAAATTTAGAGTAAGTTTTGTTGTTGGGCGCATTCATCCACGATTACATCACGTTGCCGTTGCTGATCCGATCACAGGCGATGAAGATGATCCTGCTGGGCACACCCATCCCAGCAGCCGAGGCCCTCGAAGCCGGCCTAGTCGCGGATCTTTTTGACGACGGCAAAGTCCTTGAAAATGTTCTCAAAGTAGCTCACCGTATGGCGAGCTCGAGTCCAATGGCATTGTCACTGGCAAAGGAATCGATATGCAGATGTAAGCCCCATTGTTCTTTCTCCACCGGCAGGTGATCTTTGTTCCAAGACACCCAGCTTACAGGAATGCAGCCGACGATCTGGGCCGTGACGATGAATTTGAACGAAGCCTTTATTACTATTCTTTTGGCACGCGGGACAAGGGGGAAGGCGTGGCTGCATTTCTGGGCAAGCGAAGCCCCGAGTGGCAGAAATAAGGTTCGTCAGGGGTAAACACCAGAAAAAGGGGGTTAACCAGGTTCGTGGATGCCACCAGCCACACTGACGAGTCAGTTCGTGTCCAGTCATACCTTGACTCGTCTTAATCGTGGCTTTACATGCTTCTTCTTGTAACTAGAGTGTGGCCTGGCAGGTTGTTATTGCTTTGTTGTCATTCATGTGCTTCTCGTGGTTGGTGTGGCGTGGGAGTGCTCCTCAGGGGGGCGCAGATCAGGTCACAGAGTCTCCAAAATATACGCATAATCATTTTTTTTGTATTCCTGTTTAATGTTCCAGGCGCTTGTGTCATCCCAAAGCAAATCAACAAAGACTCAAAGAGAGTGTCAAGAAAGACTTCGTGGAGGAGACTCAAAGAAAAACTCGATGTGTGATGAGTGGAAGAAGCAAAGACGCTGCCCTCGACTCTGCATGTTCGGCCCAATATCTGCCATGTCAAAACATATACCTTCCCTCGACAACCTAGTGGTGATTGTTCATCAGGTCAGCACCCCTGAGAAAAACGCGGTAGTCCTCAAAGACAACACTATCAGGAGTCGACGGCTGCTCACCAGTGTCATGGCTCGAGGGCGTAGCGGCGGGCGTCTCAACACATAGGGGAACCGAGCAGAGATGCTGGTAGGGCATAGGCTTGTGGAAATCCTTAGACTGCCTCTCGCCTTGATGCCAGTAGTGTGGGAGCCGATGGGGGCCGACAGGGTTCGAGACCGCCTCGGTCGCGGAGCAGACAAAGACCGGAGGTTCGCACGGGTTTTCCCGGAAACCCAGAGGAGTGGTGGAGCCGGGCATCTGGGACTTTCTGTCAAAGCCGGTACTGTTCAACCGCGAGGGCAGGGTGTACTCGTACACGGGGAGTGACTTGCCTTCGTGAAGGGGCTTCAGGACGGGCCCATCAGCATGCTCCACACACAGGCATGGAGCGGTGATGTACACAACCTTGCCTGGTGCAAAGAAACCCGAAACCTTGATGTCCGGCATCGCAGTCAGGTCGTCCATATTTACGCCATGGTTCATCTCAGCATGAATGGCGTCGAGATCCATGGCCATGGACCCTAATTTGGCCAAATCAGGGGTGAACGTGGCAGAGCGCGGGTCAAGCTGGGAGGGAACATTGTCCCTTAATGCGATCTGGATCTTGGGATGCTGTCTCGTCATAGAGTTTTGAGCCTGATGCTTTTCTTGGACTGGTGACTTAAGCTTCAACTGTGATTCTGGGAAAGCCTAATATGATTTATGAGCGATTTGCAGGGAAAGGAGTCTGGATCTTCGGCAGCTTTGAACGCTCTTATGTGCATCTTTGAACATTATCAAGACAAATAGGCGCTCTATGGACCGATACACGATCAACCGAAACCTTTAAAAAACAGAAAGTTGATCGTAAGGACACAGCCGTGTTGCGCAGCATCTAGTTGGCTGTTCCAGGAACCGTCCTGTGGGGGGGGGGGGTAGCGCGACCTTGGCCTCGATCAGAAAACAATGCGATGCAACTGGCACACTCGAAACTTAGCGTGATCTACAATTTGTGGTAGTTTGTAATGAGCGCTTTTGGAGCTTTGTCAAGGGAGAAAGTAAGGCTTGCGCATGATCATGATCCTGGGTTAGGAACTGTGCAATGCGGCCGATAACGAGGAGATTTGTAGACACAGAGAAATGTGATCTCCATGTTTGCGTGGACACATGTGGCGCTGAAACTGGACATTTAAGCGATACTGAAGTTTAGCCCTTAGTTACCTTAGGTTGGCTATACAGAGAACGTGCAGAACATGACGCCTGGCATTCGCGATGCTCAGCTTCGCTCCTAGGTACGTACATCAGCTTCAGAGCGTGCTCAGGGTCACTGATATCCTCCATGATGCAATGTGCTCCTACCTACCTTAGGTAAGGTACCCAATGACCCATCCTCCTTTCCTTTAATGATAAAAATTCGACTTACTTTCTTCCTCATCACAGACTTTAATTCCAGCCTCGATGATCTCCCCTCCTCCACGCTACTTCTAAAGGAGGGACCCAGGTTCGTCCGCCCCCAACAACTTACGCACGGCGTCTTTCCATTCTCCAGATTTACAAATATCACCACCTTCGCCTTCAACCTCGACAGTTACACTCCTCCACCCAATCTCTGAGGACGGATCCATATCCGGCAGCCCGCAAGAGGTAATTTCGAAACTCTGATTCACCCTCTTGTTTCCTTTTTTGGGCAATCCAACACTGACTCTCTACACCAAATTTTGGCATTGAGCGAAGCAACGTGGAGGTCATGATCCCAGACAACATCAACGCTCTTCATTCCGCAACACAAAGTCGGGATAACGAAGGACTGCCTTTGAAAGGCGTCCAGAACCTTGCATTTACGGCGGCTTCTGATACGACCGACCCAGCTCCACGCCCTGCTCCAGCTCGGACTCCTATCCGCGGATCTCAACCACTTATTTCCAGTCCAGCTCTAGCAGCAGCTGACGAGGCGAGCTCTGCCTCTTCTGATACTGCTATTATTCCCGCTGATGCGGCGTTGGAAGCCCACGATCCAGAATCCTCTGCTGGTCATATAACCAACCAAAAGGGCTCAATTGCCCGTTGTGCCAGAAATTCTGTCAGTCTCGAGACAAGAAAGGGGAACACGGTGCCCGTTGATTACGAGAACATGGTGGCAGACGTCGCTTACTTCTCAAAAGCAATCTCGACTTTCCAGAAAAGAGCGCGCGCTAATATCCTAGAAGAGGAAATCGAACGCATCAGCAAGAGACGCAAAGAAAAAGCCGCCACACGAAACAATCGTAACTTCAACCACGGCATGGATGCTTTCGATGCGAAGGCCGCGGTTGAAAAGCTTTCAAGTACCGTCCAAGCTGTCCAGGCCGAGAACAAACGACTTTCAGACACACTCGACGCTTCCCTCGCCAAGAATCAACAACTGTCACGGGAGGTCGCTGAACTTCGAGAAATGGGGAGCCATACGAAGAGCTACGTTGGCTCACATCGAGAGTTCCACGAGAAGCATGACAAAGAACTGGAAGACAGGATTACAGACCTCGAATGACAGGCAAAACCTGCCCTCCAAACAGGAGTAGCACACGTTCACACACGCTGTGGTCTTGCAAGGGTCGAAGAAGGCATTTCTGCTGTCCTCAATTTCACCAAAGGTTCTTGGAAATACTCGATGGAGGAGAGACCAGTGAGGGCATGAGCCGCGAAGACCATGAACTTGAATACCAGTCAGCTAAATGGCTGAAGGAAGGGCGTGTTGATGGCGACAAACGTGGAGGCTATTGGTGATTATGTTGATGCTGTGGTTGACGGTGGCCCTGAGGCTTCGAATGGTGACGTGGTGGTTTGAGATGGTTTGGACAGCGACAGAATTTGGTCCTTCTCATGAGGCATTCGTGTTCGCAGCGAAGATATATTGGTCAATTGAGAGACGCTGCACATTGCCTAATAGATGCGGGTTTGTGAGCACAGAAAGCTGCAACGAAAGGAGAAATTGCAAGACAAATTAGTCGACACGCGGCTTATTCGTTTCGATTGAGACATAGAAATTCGGACTGAAGTACCTAGAAATGGCCTTGCTTATCAAGCCTTTCTCAAGCACATATCGTTGAGTGTCATGATCCTGAGACTGCGCTCGGTTAACAGTAAACAACACGACTATCACTTGTGATACAGAAGTTGTAGAAGAACACGTGTGAAGCCGACAAACCTTGGACCCTCTACTTAACAGTTTGGAGGCTCGAAAGCCTAAGTTCTGAGGTAGAGCTTGGCTTCGCGCACAGGTTCATCCCTTCAAGTCGAACCTCCGATGCCACCCATTCTGGTCCTTAACAGGCGAACACCTTGGGGCCAGGAACTGGGTACGTGGTTTCTGGTTCATTGTGAGTAACGACGCGCGATCTGGGATGCATACTGACAGATACTTACGTCCAATGTAAGAGTTGTACACAACACCGGGGTCCGTCTTGCTGTAGGCGCCAGGGAAGCTGACGAGACCAGTTGGGTTCGCGGTACCCGAACCAGAGACCTGCAGCTGGAAGCAGCTAGGGTAGAACTGTGCTCCAGGGTAGGAGTATGCGGCATGCAAAGCGATGAGCTCATGGCGTACAAGGTAGTAGCCAGGCGCTAGGCACTGGGGAATGTTGAACTTGTAGCCACTGTTTCCGCTGACCATCAAGGGAGCCTGTCGAGATGCGTTAACAGTGAGTGAGCCGCGAGAAGACTGACAATACTCACAGCACCCCAAACGCCGTTTACCAAGCCCTGCTCATGAACCTTGAACCACACAGCCCTTTTTAATCAGCACATGCGCAGGGCACTGAAGGCCATTCCAACTTACTGAGTGCCAGGGAGCCAGTTATTACACCCAGAGGCAGGGCAACGAGCCATGTACGTAACTGTCGGTCCAACGTGCGAGTCGGGCCACAGAGTCCATTTGAGGGTGATCTGAGAACCCGCAGCAGCCGGAGCGTGCAGCTTGGCGGGTGCCGATCCTGAGATGCCCCCTGCGCTCCATCCTCCACATTGAAGATCAATCAAGGAGATATCCTCGATGGGGCCGTTGCCCTCCACGCGACGTGAAATGCGGTCAGGCTAATAATCTTCGTCTTAGATGGTATAGTCTCCTGGCAACCGGTTGCGACTTACGGCAGGGTTCATGTAAGGGTCTTGGTAGGGCTGGGTACAACAAGTCAGAAAAAGCTACGCAGAAGAATGCCGGTGCAGAACGAACTTGGTAGAACTGATAGTTCTGGCCGCCAATGACCGCAGTGTCGACATAGCCGTGGGCGGACACCACGGCAGCGGTTGCGAGGATGGTTGCGAGGAGCTTCATGACGCTGGTGGAGTTGGATTCCCGAAGATGCGGTTTGCTTCTGACGATCCCTTCCCAACCTGAAAGAATCCGCGGAAAGCTTCGCCTTTATGTGCAAATTAGTGGCCGCTGCCGGGTCCCTTTGCGTGACTTGACACACTTGTCAAGGCCGACGGTCAGTTTACGGAAGTCCATGGTCCGCCACAAGGAGGCATGGTCATACTTTGGACTCGGGGGACGCAGTGACAGGGGGCTATATATGAGTAGGCGTTAACACATCACCAATCCCACCAATACACGAATTCAGAGCTATCATCAAGCGAGCAGTGATGATCTCATGACTGCTTGCTGGCCGAGGCTGACCTGATAAGTCTAACTAGGAAACGGGGGCAGGAAAATTAATGGGACGAGAGAGAACATCAACGTCTTCATCAAAATCCCTTGCCATTTTCGATTCTTAGTCCAGAACGGTGATATAGAGGTCAACCAAGATCTAAGAGCCTGCGATGGTGCCCTGCCACGGGGCTTGATTCATGTACCCCGCGTTCATACCAGGTTTACAGACAAATCGCCCCTAGTCGAGGCGGCACTTAATATATGGGAATCACAGGGTTGGCATTTCAGCATTGGGGAATCCCGCGATTCCCGACCGCCGCAAATTGCGCGCCAATACGATGTGTCAGCGTGGTGATGACCACGTCGCATCTAAGCCGGCAATGCACCCTCCGATGACCTTTGCGCCCAATTGAGGGACTGCCGCCAGTTTCTGGCAATTGATTGGTCGAAGGAATCGTCGGGTATGCAGAAGACAGCTATGCGATGAATGGATTCATGTTTGAACAGTAGAAAGGCGTCAATATCTCGGAATTTACCATAGCATATGGGAAGCCGCTCAAGCAGGTAAGCATGGCTAAGCCCGAGTTTCAATACTAATCGGCGATACTCATCTCTGAGAACCTTCAGAGCCGCTCAACTCGTACTCATAACGACGGTTCATGATGTATGTATGTGTCACGGTGCGCATCTCATCAACTATGGTTAAGCATCGCCTTGGCACTGCCTGGTCATTTTTGGTGGATACAAAAGATGTGACCATGCTCCAGGGAAATTTTGACAACATCGCTGATGTTCGAGTTCCATGTTGGGTCTTGCTCCATGCCAGACGACAAACACCTAGATGATGTCGTCCCACGGCTGGGAGGATACCTCGGGCCACTTGAAGGCAATATAGTGATGTGGTTGATGGTGCAAAAACAGCATGATGGATGGGTCAGCGAGATGTCAAATGGCGTAGCAGCCGTCATCATTGTTATAAATAACGATGCAGACGGAAATAAAGCATGTAGATGCTGTTATAAACCTAAGCTTTGTGGCAGAGATGGTGTGAAAGAGTATGGAGATCCTGAAGGACTGATCAAAAAGAGGGAGGAGGGAGAGCGGGCTTCTGGTGGCTGTGGATGGCTGATAAACGCTCCATCTTCACAGGCATGCAAGTTGAAGCCCTGTCCTGAAGTCAAAGACTGGCCTCAATAGTTGTCAAGGGGGAGGTTTGGCAATGAGTGAAGGACAAGCAATGAGTCTGTTGGTAGGTAGCTGTAGAGACGTAGAATAATCGATGCCCTCCTTCTCCTTGTCTGGGCCTCTGGCCGCATCTATATATACATGATTCTGCCAACGCTCGGCCCCTTAGTCTGCCGGTGACCCCCAGGGTCCCGGCCCCCTGGCCCGTGGTCGTCCGTGGTCATGACACAACGATCTCGACATCGACGGCGAATCGAGCAATGAAGATGATGCACTCTACAAATTGAACTGATCTTTATCTTTATAGTACGACTACACCAAGCACAGTTCTTTGTCGCTCGGTAGGAAACTACCAACCTCAACTCAACCTTGAAAACTTCTTGCCTCGCCAGCATTGGGAGACAGGACTCGTACTTTCCCACTCACGTACCATATCCAAGCATCCGGACTTTACAGCTGCCGTATATTCCAATTTTCTCTCCTATCAACTTAAGTACTGGCTTCAAGCAGTCATCGAGCCCGGCCGTCAGGACGCCTTAATATCTGAGACCGCCAAAGACGTTCCGACAAGAAGTACCAGGGTGCGACGCACAACATTAAAACTCATACCCAGTGCACAAGGAAGCGGAAGACACCACCGAAATGTCGCAGCTTCCCGAGTATGGGTCGATTCAAACCCCCGACGACTTCCTGGCATAGGTTAACAAACGCTTCAAAATGGCTAGACGTGCTTTCCCATCGAAAATCAAGGCCCAACGGATCGCCTGGGATAAAGTCTATAATGTGATCCAGCAGCCCCTTTCCGAGGCAGCCTTCGCTTCTCGCCTTGCAAGCGACCTCTAGAACTTCCAGGAGTGCCTCCGGCTTAGCGAACAAGATGAAAAGATTCCTACATGGCGCACCGTCTGCCTATGCATCTAACACCCCTCGATAGCCGGACGAAGAGAGGACGCCGGACGATTCAGCTCCTGCTATCAACCCGGTGCCTTCTTCCAGTACCAGTGCTTCGACTGCCACCCCTGCCGTCAAGACAAGCCTTTCTTCTGGAAACGGCACAGCCGTGCCTGTCGATGCCGTTTCCGGAATCAACGATGCCGAAAAGCCTCTCATGGTTGTTGATGAAGGACTCGCTCCAACTACTCAACCCGCAAGATCCACCACCACGTCATCAGACAAAGTCGAAAAGTCCGCTAGAAAGCGACTTTTTTCCCCGATGGTATACCCAGAGGGTAGTATAATGGAAAGAATGCAAAAAGTTGCAGACAGAGATGGATGGAAAGAAATCAAAAGACTGAAGAAATCGGCAAGCATGGCAAGTGAGCCTGCGTACAGAAGTCAGAACAGCGATCACGATTCTCTTGGTGGTGAAAGGGGTGCCCCTCGCCGTTTTGCCACACGGGCCGGATACGCGGCCCTCGAGGCCAAGTTCGACACATTCCGAACGGATTTTAACAACATCAAGATCGAGAATGAGCAACTTCGCGATCGGATCAAGATCCTCGAGAATAATTTGGGCAGTCTGCGCGATGACCACAATAACTACGTCAAGCAGCAAGATGGTGCTGAGAATAGTCGACTGGTTGAACTTGAGACCAAACAATGCCAACTTGAGGAGAAGCAACAAGAAACCGATATTCACCTCGCCTCAGTCCAGGTGGGCACTACCCATGTTGGTAAATGGCACGAGATGTGCTTTCAATCAGGCCATGATGAAGGGAGCCTTACCTTCCCAGCACCGTCGATTGTTGCCGTGCTTGCGAAAGCTTGGCTCAACGACAGTCACGTACGTGGGGTAGCTGAAGATTTCGAGCCTGAAGTGGTAGACTATTCTGATTCTTCGGATGACTCAAATAACTTGCAGTCGACAGAGCATCATGGTCAGTGAAGTACGTTTTGCGACGTTCAATCGCTTACGGAGGCGAAGAGAGTGTGTCTGGACGACATTCAATGGGTCTAGATCGACTAGGGGGTAGCGAGAGGATAGCAAGAACAGGTAGGGCATGAGTGGTACACGCAATCATTTGGATGAAGGATGAAGAGCCAAGGCAACGTTCTCCTTTCGCGATAGCAGTCAAATGAGGTTTGCATGACCCTTCTATATGTCTCTTCCGTGAATTTGACCAAATCTTCCGGTGTGAATGCCGCTGTTTAGCCGTCAAGTCAGACATGCATGTTAGAGAAGCACGTCCTGGAGTTGGGACCGTCTGTTCGATCTCCGGGGTCCGACGGACCCCGGAGCCTCCATCACCCTGCGTATTCCCCCAGCATGCTTTGAGCCAGCGGGACATAATTCCAATCGGCAAGCACTGAAAAGAGTTCAAGCATTTGAGGCAAAGCACTGCTTTCTAATCGTGACATCGCCACGGCGAATCATGGGATTCACGGAGGGAAAAGATGCCATACAGTGAGCGAGTCGTTGAGTCTACTAATGGCAACATGACTACCTGTAGTATCAGCAACACCGTGAATGTCTATAAGAAGGCGGCTGTGGTCATATAGCGTTGACTGCGCATCGAGCAGTAGATTTTCGACGAGACGTTCTCCAGACGACAACTAATTCGAGAATAATACGTACAAGCTCACCACTATTCTTGAAATCATGGCTTTGACTTGCCTACTGTCTCAAAATGGTCAATGTTGCCGTGCTCGGGGGAAGTGGTCATGCAGGCAGGACCATCGTGGATGTGTTGAAAGACGATGCCGATCACTCCGTCATCGTCCTCGGCCGCAAGGTACTTTAGTCCTGAGCCCCTGAGCCCCTGAGCTCGTATGTCACCGCGGCATCATCACTAACCCTCGTCGACAGAAGCCAGCGAACACAGATCCTGAGGTCCCTTACGTGGTCGCTGACTACACCAACATCGAATCGCTCAAGGTGATTCTGGAGGAACACCAAATCAGCGCAGTCATCTCCTGCATCGGCGTTCATGACGAAACCGCCGCCCGCGTCGAAAGGTCCATGATCACAGCGGCAGACCAGTCCAAGACGACCAGGCGTTTCATTCACAGCAACTGGGCAACTCCCAACACGCCCGGCATCACCAACACCGCCCCCTGGTCCACCTTCCAGCTCGCCTCCCAGGCACATCTTCGCACTACCTCCCTCGAGGGCACTGAGATTGCAAATGGCTACTTCCTCGACTTCTGGGGCATGCCGCACATCAAGACGCACATGCTGAGCACTATCCCCGCAATTTACATGGCTGCCAAGATCGCCGCCATTCCAGGAACCGGCAACGAGCTTGTCTCCTTCGCTTACTCGTTTGATGTCGCGCGCATTGTAGCTCGCATGCTGAGCCAGCCCGCAGGCACCTGGGAGGAGACGACGTACATCCTCAGCGACAAGCTGACTTGGCATGCGTTCCTTGCCTTGGCGGAGGACGCCCGCGGTTCCAAGTTCGAAGTGAGCTATGACTCGGAGGAGGCGCTCCCTGGACTCCAGGTCACGGAGCTGCCGAACCATCGCGCGGCGTACCCGTTTTATCCCAAGGAGCGGCTGCAGTGGTTGTATGCCAAGTTGGAGCTCATGATGGTTCAGGGGGTGTTCGACCTGCCGTCTGAGAAGGCTGTCAACCATCAATTTCCTGATATCAAGATGTCGACGGTGAAGGACATGCTCGAGCAGACTCGGAAGAGCAAATAAATAGTAAATAATAAGGCCAGGTCACAGTAGATGAGGAACATGGACGTACAAGAGAAATAAACAGCAGAAATGGTATTGTCGTGTCTAAAATCAACCAATATTGCCCCGACGGCCGCCCCTCTTGGCCCTGTTGACGTGGCCCTGCAGGACCTGTCTTGTCTGGACCAGACTCCTCTTCTGCTTGTACTTGGCCTTGTTGAGGGTCATGAGGAAGTTCTTCTGCCTGGCCTTCTCCTTGTTCGTCGTGCTCTTGCCCTCGGCGTCCTTCTTCGACCGCCTGATGGCCTGGGTACTCTTATGCTCGCCACGCTCGGGCTTGCCCTCCTTGGCCAGCGCGACACGCTCCTCCTTGGTCGTCTTGCGCAGGCGCGCGGGCGCCTCAATTTGTTCTGCCGTCAAGCCGTCGTCAATGTGTCGCGCCAGTGCCTCCTCCAGCTTCTTGGACCGGTTGGACTTGGTGCCCATGGCCTTGTTGACGCTAGCCTCCATGCGTAGCTCCTGCAGCTTCTGAAGATCCGCCGGCGTCAGGATGGACGTCGTCGCGAGCTTGGATATCCTCTGGACCTCGCTCTCGATATCCTCGTCATCCTTTTCATCATCCGAGTCGCCGGCTGCCTCCTCATCATCACCCGTGCTCTTTCTCCGCTTCTTCGGTGCAGGTTCGTCTTCTTCCTCGTCTGAGCTGACGGCGATCCAACCGCCCGAATCGTCGCTCTCAACCGACTCAACATCCCAGTCGTCCGAATTGAAGCCATCGTCCTCGTCCTCCTTCTCGTCCTCGCCGACCTCCTCGGGCAATCCCTTGGCTGCCCGCTTGGCCTTCCTCTGATCCGCCTTCCACTGCTCCAGCAGTTCCAGACCCTCGATGCCGCCTGCCTCTTGCTCACCAAAGCGCTTCTTCCTGACCTCGCCAGTCTTGAGACCGATCGTTGCGTCCTTGCCGCGGTCCTTCTTGGCCAGCAGGTCGGCTCCAACCTCGCGGAACAGCGACAGCAGACCCTTGGCAGCCATCATGGTGCCCTTATCCTTACTCTTGCGGTACTGCACGAGATCCTGCAGCAGCGTGTCTTCCATGGCCAGAGGCTGGCGCGCGCAAATCTCCCTGATGGCGTTGAGACCAGCAGCGGCCACCTCGCCAGCAGCAGCCTCGGACACGAACTCGTTGGCGATCTTCTGCACAAGCGGTTCCAGACAGTCGGGAGGCACGAGGTTGTGCGTGGCCTGGGCGAGACAGGCGAGGAATGACGTGACCGACTCCTGCTTGGGCGTGAGATACTTGATGAACCAAGAGTAGAGCGAGACAATGGTCAGCTTGTGCAGGCCAACCAGTCGCGTGACGAGTGACAAGACAAGAATTCTGTGCTCGAGGACCATCTTCGTCTTGGTGCTCTGGAGGTGCTTTTGGAAAATCTGCTCGGCGAAGCCCTGAGGGTCGTGGAGCAGATGGAAGGCGGAGAAGTTGAGCGGATGCGGCTTTTCCTTGCCGCGCTCCTGCTTGTGAATCTTGCTGACGGCCTTGCGGTAGGCGTTGGACTTCTTCTTGGACTTTTTGTTGATACCGATCTGGTGCTTCATCTTTTGCAGGTCAATTGCCTCCTCGTCGCTGCTGTCGTCCTCGAGCTCCTCGCGCTCCTTGTCGCCGCCGAGGAAGAAGCGCACGGCACCGACTACGACCTTCTCGTTATCGGAAAGACATGCCTCCTTCATTACGTCGACTGTCTTGGCGTCGGTCCAGATTTGGCGCTTCCATAGCTCGCGGGTCAGCTTAACGGCCCAAACGGCCTTGGGCGAGGTGCGGTCGGCGGTGATGAGGTTGTAGAGGACAGTCTGAATGGTGCGGTTGAGAGGGTGGTTCGTGGTCTTGGAGTTGGCGTTGCGGAGATCGCCAAGGATCTTCTGGAACAGGAGAGTGCGGAGAGACTTGCTGGGGGAGGACACAAGGATAGGAAAGAGGGTCGTCAAGAGCTGGGTCGAGTCGATGACCTCCTTTCTCCTCAGCAACACAAGGCTTCCAACAATCTTTTCACGCAGCTCGGGGTGCAGGACCTCGTGGTGCTGCAGCAGGATGGCCTTGAGATCGCCAGGGAAGGCTTCTGCATGCTGGGGGTAGCAGTCGGCGACGTGGGCGATCAGGTCGACGAGGTTATGGAAAGACTCGGTGTACTCGGGAGTGGCGGTCGTCGGAGACACAAGGAAGACCTCGCGCTGGCTCTCGTACTGGCCCCATTGCTGGAGGAAGTTGTCCTCGTAAGAATTGGGGTCGCGGCGTATCTTGTACTGGAGGCTCGCGCTGTTGAAGGTGAGGTTAGCGGGAGGGCGGGGACAACGATGGGCTCGAATGATGTCTTACAAGTCGGCGTCGACCTTCTCGAGGGCTGCGACCTTGCGTTTACCCATGGTGAATGTGAACCGAGAGAGTGTCGGTGTGGTGGAATGGTGTTGTCTGTGACCGCGGGGCTGGGACCAGCAGCGCTTGACACGGGAAAGGCCGACAAGACGAGCAACAGAAATTTTGGGCGAAAGTTCCTTATCGTCCTTATCGGAGCGCTATCAAAAGAGTGGGGCTACACTGGGCGTCGCTGAGAAGCGGTGGGTCTGGTTAGGTGTGTGGTTCCTCGCCTGCGAATACCTTCAACTACAGGTCTTTCTAGGTGACGACTGACTCTGCTCATTTTGCTGTCGCGGCTCATTTGCCTTCAAAGCAGCTTGTGCAGAGGCGAATCGAGCTGCACGCCTCGCCGCAGGCGTGAGAGGACGCCGCATGGTGGGACGTTGTGCTGCGCATTTGTGCTGCCCCGAGAAGGTGGGAAAGGGCAGTTCCGCAAAGCTGAGCAGAGGAAAGGGGGATAGAAAGAAGATGACGAAGTGGGTTGAAGGACATGAACACTCGAGAATCCAGTTCGGGAGATAATGCAGCGAATTGACTGCGGAACAAACTGCGGGAGGCCTCATCACTCTGTTCCATCGCCTCTGACACTTTGTGTGCTCATGTGGGGAGCCGTGAAGCTCAGAGCCAACAAGGAGCGAACAGTCACTTGCCAGGGGCATTGAGGAACTGGGTCAGGAAAGCGATGAACCGAACGTTACATAATATGCCATTGTCTGTGGATGGACCGAACATCAGCTGGGCCATTGTGACTGAGCATCGAAATGGACCCAGACATGGACATTCAACGTCAGCAATGATGTCGAAAGCTGGCCCTGATAATTGATTCTAATTAGGGTACATACGAGAGACACTTAGGTGATGTCCGACCACAGTCAATAACATATCAATTCAAGTTGGGGAGATGACGGCTAAATCTGTCTACATCGCATTAGGAGTCGATGTCATGCGAGTGTCTGGTTGTTCGATGCGTTTTTGGAAACATATCATCGCGAGCGACATGCTTTTGAGGTTGACTGACATGGTTCAGCTTTTTACCTAGCATGGGGCATACGAGCGAGTGATGCACATATCATCCCGCACAACATCAGAAGACTATCTGCATCATAACCGAAACTCCCATTCTCTATGAAGAGCGTAGCAAGCGCGAAAAAAGGACACATCGACTATTGTACAACCCTCCGCGGCGAGTGCGCGCGCAGGCCGTTCTCCCACACCCCGTTTTGCCTGCTCTATGCTTGCTGTCTAGTTCGTTCGTCTGTGTTTAGTCTGTGATCGTATCGCTCGCAAAGCAGTCAGCCCGCGGAAAAGGAGAGCCCAGCCCCGAGATCCACCCAAAACCTGAAGAGAGCCACCAGCCGGTTTTTCTCAATGCCATAAAATTAAAAGGGAAGTGGTGGGCATGGAGCCAACAGCTCCTCGCACGCATGCCGAGAGCTGGTGTCGGCTAGGCCGGTATCACGTGATGTGACAACGGCCCCACTCGTCGCGGGCTTCAGCTCCACTTCTCCGAAACCCGACCCGGATCCCGTCTCAACCTCTATCTCATGCTCTCAACTCTTCTCACGCACCATTCTGAGCTTCAGAACGCGTTTATTTGGCAATTTCTACACCCCCTTGCGCGCCTAGCATCTTCTTGATATCGCCTGCGTTCATTCAATTAGCGATTGAAAGAGAAATTGGGGATGTTTGAGCAACTTACCGTAGAGGGCGAACTGGCCGGCAGTGAGAGTTCCGACCATGAAGAGACGAGTGGGGAGACCAGCGAAGGATCCACGGAAGCCGAGCTCGCCGGCAATCTGGATGAGACGGGAGACGGTGCCCTGACCGGGAGCGCCCTTGGTCTTGTTGATCTTGGACAGCATGGTGTCGGCGGGCTGAGAAACAACGGCGGCGGCGAGACCGGCGATGAGACCGGAGGCGAGGTTGACCTGGGTCTGCTGGCCGGAGGTGAGGGTCTCCTTGGGGTAGGCGCGGAAGATGGACTCGGCGACCTTCTCGTAGACGACGAACTTGGCCATGGTGTAGGGGATCCTGGATGAGGTCAGTTTTTCTGATTTTGCTTCGCTGCTTGAAAGACGAGGCATCTTTCATGAAAGAGAGACGTACTGCTTGAACAGAATGGGGCCGAATCCAGCGTAGAATGCGCCGAAACCCTCCTGCTTGGCCATCTTGGTGAAGCCACCGATGAGACCGTTGGCGTAGGTGGGCTCAGAGACGAGACGGATACGGGTGGCCTCAAGAGGGCACAGGGCGATATCGGCGAAGAACTCGCCGGCGGCGGCGGAGGCGAGGTAGACGGCGGTACGGTTGTTGGAGGCAGTCTCGTAGCCGAGCACGTTGATGCTCTGCTGCTTGAAGAACTCGTAACCACCGAACTTCAGGGAGCCCTGGAGGAAGTAGCCGGCAAAGGTAGGGCCGAAACCGGTCAGGAGAGCGAGGGGACCCTCGTTCTGGATGACCTGCTTGAAGCTACCGATCATGCCACGGTTGTAGGTGGCAGGGTCGAGCTGGATGCGGGTCTTGACGCTGTGGTTCATACGGTGTTAGTCACGTTGTCTCCAAGGCAAGCTGCGATCGTGGTGACCCGAGGACAATGCCTCGTATGGAGCGCGCCGGCTGGTTCGCGACAAGATCGATCGAAAGAAGGAAACTTACACATCAACGGGCGTCAGGGCACCGTGGGTGACGGAGCAGCCAATGGCACCGGCAAGGGCGAAACGAGCGTAGAGGTCAAAGCCGGTAGGAGTGCCAGGGACGGCAGCGGCGGCCTTCTGGACGACGGCATCGACCTTGGTCGAGCCGGTGGATGTCGGTGCGGAAGCCATTGTAGCTGTGATGTGCGTGTTCGCGAGGAACGGGAGACCGGACGATGAATCGAAGGACTGAGTGGAGAGAGAAGAATCACGAATGCCGCAACGGGATCGTAACCTTGGAGTTTGGTGGTGGATTGGCTTTGTTGAGGAAAGTTGTTCGTGGAAAGGAGCAAGAGGTGACCCTGGCCAGGAGAAAAATGTGAGAGGCCTTTTTTTGATGCTGGCGGATTGGCGGCGGCTGGGCGGCCTTTCCCTGGCACGCCGTCCCTGGCAGTGACCACTTACCTGCAAGGGGCTCCACTGAAAAGATTGGTTCGGGAATACTCGGGCTATTCGGCGGCCCCGAATGCCTATTCCGCCACTGAGCGCATCCCATTTCCGGTCTTAGTCATTTACGATAAGGACGATAACCTCGCTCAGAGGGCTGTCGATGACCGGAAAGCCCGTGCACCCACTTAGCGTCTTCCGTTGGTCCATGTGCGCTGGAGCATCCGAAGCTGGCCGGGCAACGTCATCCTGGATCGATGTCGTGATGCGACGCGACCGAGGCATGCAAGCCATGGCGAGCGCCTCAGTTGGCCAAGACTTCGCGAGTGATTGTTTTACCCAATACCGACTTTCCGAGACAATATTGTATATGATCGCTTATTGATATTTGTAGTGTATTACCCGCCCGCTGTCCTTTTAATGCCCAATTGACAGAATCGCTATTTATTACCACATAATTCCTACGTAAGTGAATCCACGCTCCCATCATTCTGGCCAAGATCCTCAACCCAAAAGTATTCCAACCCAGTCGAAAAGCGCAACATAAGCCAACCCACGACGCTTTGTTAACCAAACCAGATCTTACATGCCTCGACGCCAAGACACCAGGAAACAAAAATGATCCCTAACCGTGATGACCGCTGTGATGACCACCACCTTCCATGTCATTACTCCCATTCATGTCATGACCGCTGTCAAAGTAGCCGCCTAGGACGTCGCCAGGCAGATACTCAAGCCACTGCGGCATCATATCGCCCGGCAGGCCCAGCGAGCCAATGTCCACCGGGTTCTCGTACGTGACGACGTCACCGATCGGGTTGATGCCCTGGCCAAAGTACGAATAGTCTCTCTCCGAGTACGCCGGATCATACATGCCGGCCGACGGGTGATGGCCGGAGCCTGGAGTCGTACCCGTGAGCAACGTCCCGTCGTACTCGGACGTCTGCTGAGACGATGGTCCGAACGAGGCCTGTGCTGCCTGTTGCTGTTGCTGCTGTGTGGTGAGCATGGCAGAGCTCGAAAGACGTTCTCCCATTCCCGGCCGCGTATGTTGCTGTGAAGCTGATGTCGTTGCTTGATGGTACGTCGGGCTATAGAGCGAGGATCGAGCTCCGGGCATACTCTGGCGGATGGGATCGTACACCATATTTCCCGGCGAAGTGACTTGGTTGTTCTGCCCGATATGGTGCGATAGTGTTGGTGGCGGATGAGGCTGGTTGGCAGCATTCGCCTGCATGTTTTGATACATCAGCGTGAGGCTCGAGTTGGGTGAGTTTGTTGTTCCTGTTAGGGACCACGCAAAAGGCGGCACGTTGGGTGAGCCCAGACCCTCAAAGCCCGAAAAAGTGTCCAACGACTCAAGTCGCGTGCCCTTGGTGCTCTCGTACTCCTCGTTTGTGTAGGTCTCGCAGTCCCAAATGCCCTTGGCCTTTTGATCGAGCGCTGTCAAGATGTACTTGACACCACCCCAATAAGTACAGAGTTGCTGCAGCGAGTTGTAACACCGAGAGTAGTTCTGGTTGGCAGCTGAAGCCAACAGGGAGTGCTTGGCTGATATCCTGGCGCTGCCGCTTGGTTTCTCCTTTGACTTGTTGCCCTCGGGGGGCGAGGTTGCCCGTGACGGAGGTTGTGACGTGTACGCCATAGATTCCATGAGGAAAGCGCACGCCGCAATGTACATGGGCTGCGACGTAAAGGGATTGCCAATGAAACTTGTGGGCCCGATGAGTTCGGCAAAGGAGAGAATGTCGGCAATGGTCTTCGCGCTTGACATTGACAGCTCGCGACTGTTGGGTAAAAGCTGGTGAGACCGATTCAGCGACCCAAATGGCGTCAGCAAGGTTGGCTGATGCAGGATGATGATGAGGGCATGGAACCAGAAGTGAACTAGAATAAAGGTTGTGCCCTGATTGGCCTTGAGATATGCCTTGAAGTTGCTGACGTTGAAATGAAGCCTTGGGGCCTGATTTTGGTAGAGCCTGGTAAGCTCACTTTCCATGTGAGCGAGTTTAGCCCATTTGTCTTGCGTCAGATCCTTGGCGTGATGGATATTGTTCAGAACATCTGACACGCGGCCGTAGAGGTGGATGATTCGCGTGAGCGTTGGATAAGGGGCAGGCCACCCCGATGCGGGATGGATCGTTGGTGCCGGGAGATCAAATTCGAAATCATCGTCCCGGAACGTTACCGGTCGTCCCGTGCCAGACGATATCTCCCTGTCGAGCATGAAGACGGCCCAAAACGTGTCCATCCTCTCTTGTTCCACTTCCAACTGCTGCGCACGGCTGACTGCGGCCTCTTCATCCGCAGCATCATTGGACTCGGATTCGATGCTCTGCCGGCTCCAGTGTCGAAGGTACCACGGATCCTTTTCGCCTTGATACTTGATACCCACCATCTTCTGCAATCCCAAGTCGACAGCCATTCGTATGGCCAAACCGAGGTACATCCAAAGGGCACTGTCTTGGTTCGCTCCGAAACCCTCGTAGGCCATCATCAGCAGCGCCTGCACTGCACCCACGGATGGCGCCGGAAACGTGTCGACAGTCGCCGCCTTGGCGCGCTGGGCAAACTGGACGCCGTAGTCTGACCTGGCAGGTTTGCCGTCGCGTGCAATTTGGGGATGATCCGAGAAGCGTGCCGACAGGGCGCAGACGGCATCGACAAGAATGGGCTCGACCTCCTTGTCCTGGACCATCCGTGTGAACCTCTCTTCTTGTAAAAAGGGGAAGCTGCAGCCTAGGTGAATGAAGAAAATCTTGACAAGGTGAAGAATCAGGGGGGGTACGGGGCCGGTGTCGTTGATGTCGTAGGCCGGTAGAACCTCGACAGTCGCTTCGGCGTCGACCAGCACGACGCTGTCGATGCTGGGGTCCTGCGCGCCAGCGGCACCCGATGAGCTCGGCGACGCAGCAGAAGTAGAACCGGCCGTACTCCGCCTTCTTTCGCGCACCGAGACCACCATCTGCTTGTAGCCGGGAACGATGGCAGTAGGGCCAAAGTAGCGGAAGTAGGGCACTCGGTGACTCCCAGGCTTTCCCTTGTGGTGCAATATCGGCGATCGGCTTGCATTGCTGCGGTTGTCTTCGGAAGACAGCGGGTTCTGTCGAGGAGCCGCAGGCTGGCTGGTGTATCCCATGTTCCTCGCCCCATTCTGTGATGAAGAAAGTCGTATGAATTCGGGCGGATGCATATTTGAGAGCTTCCCTGTCGGGCTCAATGTTGTGGTGTTGGCGTTCTCCGTAGTCGCCACCTTGTTGTCGCGCTTCGACTCCCTCTGCTGCTTTGGGTCTTCTGCATCATCCTCTTCCTCGTCGTCCAAATCCGGTAGCTCATCTTCGACATCGTTCTGCGCGTCTGGCGCTGACCCGGTGCCTGAACTGCCACCCTTCTTGTCGGGCAAATCAGTGTAGCCCAGACATTCGTGTCCGTTTTTCGTGCAGGTCGAGCATATCGGCCGCTCGCCAGCGCATCGCGTCTTTCGTTTGCGGCATGTCAAACAACTGGACGTCTCACAGATTCCGTCAGCAACTTGGTTCGCCCCCATGTCGTCATCAGGCGAGGGCAGCAACAAGGGGGGGGGGCGGGCCCAACTCACGCCGCATTGATCCGTCGCCGTTTCGACGGCGGCTGTCCTTGGTTGTGAACGAAGCGAATCTGCTTCAAGGGCGGCGCTGCGCTCATGGCGGATTTCTCATTGTCTCGTCGACGGAAAGGTCGGGTGGTAGGAGGAAGGTCGCTCGATCCATCGTCGGATCAGCAGTTGGAGTAGTGGTAGCGCTTTCGTGAGGATCTTGACGGAGGGATGACTTTTGGTGGGGTCGCAGTGGCCTCGGCCCCCAGATTTAAGTTCAGTTGGTCTGTAAGGGGAAAGCGCCCTGTATTACCCCCACACATCCGCACCGTCTGGGCCTCGATGCTAAATTGGGGGTGCATGGGATGATTCTAGGCTCTGGGCGCCGTTGGGCGCCGTTCTTGCGATGAGCCCCTAGAAGTGTTCCATTCGTTCTGTCTTGCATGCATTGTTACTTCACATGCAGGAGGCGTCAAACATTCAAACCAAAGGATATGATACACCATTTTTGCAAAGCGCCAGAAAACCACCCCACCAAACGCCGCCGCCCTTCCCATATTTGTCGCTCCCTAACTTCATCGCATACGCCGCTTGGAACTCCCAACAAGCCTTTTCAGCTTCCGATGCCCCCTTCACCGCAAGCCCATCGCAATATGTACAGCAGGCCTTACCTCTGACCCTCCACGGAACATTACCCGAACACAATCGTGACGCCCATGTCCTCGCTAACTCGTCTCCAAAGATCGCCCCCGGTGCTCATCCGAGCTGGTACCATCATCCGATGTTGTGATAGGCCAGCTCCAAGGTCGCCCTCAGCGTCCATGAAATCGGAGCGCCGCCAGACCTCCTGTACAATAATCCATCCTCTCTCAATGTTGGTCATGCCCTGCCGGCGATCGATTGCCACAAATGCATGCCGCGCCATTTCGCGATCTTCGGTGGTCATAGCCTCGCACGCAGCCACAAACAAGGGCCACAGCAACGCCGCCATGGGCCCGGCGTGTGACACCGTTGCAACACAGTGCTGTAAGCTTGCATGAGCATGTCGCTGTACCAGCGGGTGATGCCGCGGGTGGCCGTGAATGTTGCGATAGAGGTGGACGAAGGCGCTCTGTCGGTGTGCCAGGGCATTGTGAAGGATGCTTTGGAGGTGTGCTTGATCGGGTGACTCGGGCACCGTGCTTCCGAAGCCGTCAGCGTCTTTGGCTATCAAATCGTCAACGGTGAGGCCCCCGGGAAGCGAAGGCTGCCAGCTTTGCAGGGCTGACTCTATGGCGTCGGCAGTTGTTTCAAATTCAGTGCGAAGGACGGCCAGCTTCGGGCCATTCAATTCTGGACAGGCCATCGCCGCTTCCACCTCCTTTTTGAGCGACAAGAGATTTGACAGACGGTGGAGGATCGGCCACAGCGAAGCGGACAAGCCCAGAAGAGTGTCGACGCTATTCTGCGACGACAGGTCGGCTGAATCGTGATTCGAAGAGGACTTGAGAGAGCCAGCTGCTGGAGCCGTCGAAATAGGTGCTTTGCCGAAAGAAAGAGCAGCAATAACATCGTAGAAGCGGAATGCCTTATGCAAGTTAGCAGGATCCGAGCAGGCATTTGACAAGCTCAACATACTCGTTCTAGGAACGCACTTGTGGCAGTGGGTGCTTGGTCATTCTGGCTCATGATGGTCATGGCGCCCTTGAGATGACCGTCAACAATATTCGAACGTCCACGCTGGACCAACTATTGACATATCAGCTTCGGATCATCATCCTGTGGTTTGCAACAACTCACCACTTCGAAATATACCAGCAACATGATGGCGGCCAATAGCTCCTCCCGATCGGCTTTAGGTCCCATCTCAATCAGCCGAGCAAGACCCTGGATGGCCTGGTTATGAAAATACAACGATTTCTCTTCATGTTTGCCGCTTCCGCGGTGCTCTAAATGAGCGCTCGACAAAGCATAGATGGCGTTTTGCACTGTCGTGCTGCTGTAGCAAAGCGGGAGCACAAGCTGTTGAAAGGGGTTGCCGGACTCTGTCTCGCGCAATACAATGAGGTGAGATAGGACATTGGCAAAGTGGTCGACTAAGGCACGTCTGTTGGCACGGTCGGAAAATTCGCTAAAAACGGGCATCAAAAATTCCAAGTGCGGTGGGCTCAAAGGTGCCGGTGCAATCATAGCCAAGTCGGGATATCGTTGAGCCCGAGTGACTGCCATCGTCGGGGTAGGACTCATCCGAATGATCTCCTCGTCGATATCGTCCTCTGGCCCCTCGTCGAGGGGGAAGTCGAAAGGCATGTCCAATGGCGAGATTAGCGGCGCATCGGATGCGGCGCTCCAGTTGACATTGAGAGAACTGGCGAGTGTGTCGATGTCGTCCACCACTGCTTCGTCCGAATCACCCTTGGAGGATCCATCGTCTCCAAGATCGTATTCTGCCTGCTCGCTACCAGCAAACAGGGATTGACGACGCAGATACCGCGATTGAGGATCGAGGCCTTCGCCGGGGGTTGAGTCTCGCTTCTTCCGCTGGCGTGGTTTCACAGCTTCGTAGGTGCAGTCCTGGCCGCGCTCAGAGCAGCGCGAGCACTGCGGTCGAGTCTCGTCGCATTTCTTCTTCTATTGCAGATGAAGCGTTAGCGTGTGTGCTATAATACCATCGGGGCGTGAGGTATCAGAGGCTGAATGTACCTTTTCCTTGCTTTTGCCATACGTTAGCACAAGTGAGCAATGGAGGAACGGCGGAGACTTACCAATAAGTGCAACCTGGAAAGCGCGAACGAAACCATTCAATCAGCACATGTTCTCAGCGGGATGCGCCATCCGACAGCGGTCAGAGGCTTGCTCAAGTCGCGTGTGGCACGACATACCTGCTCTCGACCTCCTCTTCGGCGCCTTTGGGGCGGCGACCTTTGTGAAAAGTAGCATGTTGAAATTTGACTACTGCCCTTTGGGAGCAGGTCACGACATGACGCTGCGGGGAGTTGTCGAGAGGTTGTGACCAACCGAGGAAACTGTTCGGTTGAAGGCGGCGGTGGAAGATGTTGGAGTCCAAAGCACCGGAGACTTGAAGGACGGACGGATGCGATCAAAGAAGACGCAGGCAGTCCGTAAAATGCAGGGTGCTGGTGGTCTGGTGAAGCCGAGACGGGAGGCGAATTGTTAACCTAGGGTCTCGGTCTAAATGCAGGGCTAGTGCGGAGCGACGTGATGCGAACGGAGAGTATGATCCTCGGCTTAGTGGAGGGCGACGGGCGATGAGTGATAGTTGTGTCTCGGCGATCCGACAGATACGTGTGAATGGTTGAAACGATTCGTGATGGAAGGCCAACGTGTGTTGAATGAAGGTAGAGAATTCGGGAGAAAGGCGAAAGCCTTCGGGGGGCCGGTAGTTGGAGATGTCAAGAGACAAAGGCTCGCCTTCTGTTCTGCACGACTTTGGGGAGGGGGGCCAACAGAAGGGGGCAGCACGCCAAGGGCAGGCGAGCCCAAGCCTAGCAGGCGAAGACGAGAGACCATCGTGATTTGGTGACGGGTCCATGCCGAATTGAGAGTGCACGAGGGCGCCAGGTGGAGAAGCTTTGCGGGGGGTTGCACCGTGGAGCAGAACCTGTGGGGAACGAAGCAGCACAGCGGTTGGCTCTGGGAATTGTCCCGCACCAACGAGTCAGTTAATCAGTGCACTGAGGGTTCTCGACACCACACAAACCCGATTAACCCCTTATTGGGGATTGCTTGTCCATATACAGACCCTGATCGGCGCTGTAGCGTAGAGTGCCTGGAGAAGACTTGGGTACGCGTGGCAGAAGTTTTGGATGGCAAGGAGGCGAAGATAATTTCACTGGCAGATCCATCTGTCCGTGGATGTCTTAGGGGGAGGCCTGCCTGAACATAAGTTGCCTACCATCGGCTGCCAACAGCATGGGGTGTGACTACCCGATTTGTCACATACCGGGCCTAATTGCTTTCTTCAGTGCAGTGACCGCCCGGGGAAGCCTGGCCATCTTGAAGGAGGGAATAGAGGTCAGAAATCCCGGTTTTGACCTCCTCGGCACCTGCAAAGCATGTCAAGTCCCTGCCGGCAGGAGCAACTAGTAGGTAGCTTCTACCAAGGAGCAAACACCTGACCACGGGTCGTTGGTCTGCCACTGACGCAAAGCGCAGTCTAGATTCTAAATAGGGAGGTACTTACCTCAGGGCAACCACTGTTACAGTGGAGGCTTAATAAACGAGTGCGGGACACTTCAGACGGAAGGGACGACGCTGCCCCCGCAGTCCCCGCCCCGAGAGCTCCCGCCCGACAAGATCAACACAGGGCAGGCCTACGCCAGGCTCCTCCCGCGGTTTCTTGCTTCCTGCTCTTTATTGATCCAGTCTCGACGACCTCAATCCTACCTTGCCTCAACTACCTTACCTAAGGTACCTACAATGAACGTCAGTCATCAGTCAGTTCACAACATAAACATCACGCCTTTCTCGCCTTCTTCGCATTCGTCTTGAAAGGATTGCTATCATCCTTTACTGCTGGCTCGCCAGTTCGTCATTCCTTTTAGCATGATCTTACCCAGTGTCATGGTTGACGATGTTACAGGATTCAGTCCATCCGACAGCCCAGATCGCTCACCCTACCATGGCATCCTCTTTTCGAACTCATCAATGGGGTTCGGCGTTCGAGCAAAGCCACAAGACATTGTTGTGGGTGCGAGTGCAGGGTCGCTTGACCATCTCATCTCATCCAAGTGAACAAGTAAATACTACAGAACAAACGCATTGGTTGGTCGAAGACGAACTCGCTCCGTTGGTTCCATCTCATCCATCCCTCCGACAGGGCGAAACACACGCACCACCCGTTGTCAGTGGTGATGGCCCCCAATACTCGACTCTTGGGACGAGTGCTCTGCCTGCATGATGCCGTCCCAATGCAGCCGCCATTGGTTGCCTCTCTTCGACCCCGAGAAATGTCGTAATCCCAGGGAACTCAAATCAGCATCCTGCGGAAACACCAGCAAAATGAGAACTGCCACATCAGACCTGCCCCTCTCAAAATGGCCGTTGGAACACGACTCCACGTGCCATCCCGTATCCGTGGTGTCATCCAATGACCGGTCATGCTAGCAGTCTGCCCCGTCAAGTCGATGCTGTCTTACCACACTTTCTTTCAGCTCTTTCACTTCCACGCTGGTCACCTTCGACAATTTTGGAACGGCTTCCGAAGCATCTCCATGGGCCCTCAAGACTGCGGAGCACTGATGGACCGCTCTATGTCGAAGGGTCTTGCATCTCGGCCTCGTTAGTTCATATTCGCCCAGTTTCAACCAAGCGGTGAAGCGAGATTGAGGGATCCGTCTGACTGTCAGCCCTATTGAGAGGAGCATTCATGATCGCAGGAACCTGGTCTTCTTCCTTGCATGGTACCTCCATCTGACAGCCTTTGGTACGTGGCGCGGCGTTGAGCTCAGCCCCCAGATTTATGCAGGCTGCTATCTTGGACACTTTCCCAGCAGACACTGCCCGCCCCAACTTACCAACTTCACAAACATAGCAACTCGCGTGTCGCTCCAGCGTACCATCAGCGGCAAGCTTTGGCGATCGCGTCTCGGTAGCACGCGTCTCTGGACCGTATAACTGATGCGTCTGCCTGGGCCGAGTACACCAGCGTTCCTCTCCCACTCAGCGCCTACCCCGCAAGCCATCCCTCAATGCGACCTCAGTTCGGCCCGCAGCAGCCTTGTGCGACAATTGAACTCAGTTGCTCTGTATCACTTCAAAATCGCAGGCTACGTCAACAATCCTTGAAGCCATGCGATCCTGTTCGATCTGCGCTGTGGTCCTTATGGTCGCATGCCATACCGCAGGGTCTGGTGCCGTGGATGTGAAGAGGAGAGACGGTGTCCATCGAGTGGAAAAGACACATGTGACGATTGTCAACGACCTGAAGAGGAGAGATGTCACAGCCTGCCCGACGAGCTACCTCTTGTGCCCGAGCAGCGCGAGCGGCGGATGTTGTTCAGAGGGGTTCGCTTGCGCAACCGACTCGTGCTTCGCATCTACAAGAGCGCCGCAAACTTGCCGGGGACTAGTGGGCTACTATCCATGTGCGCCCGATCTCGAGGGTATGCTGATCTGTGTGGTACTTATCACTGGCTTGAGCTGACAAATGAACAGGCGGATGCTGCCCAGAAGGCTATCTCTGCCAACGAGGCAATCAATGTGTCGTCCCGGATGGCATTTCATATTCCCAGTCATGTCCGACCAACTACTTCCTTTGCCCCTCGTCGTTGAACTACGGCTGCTGCCGCGACGGCATGGGCTGCGCGGCTAGCGCCTGCTATTCCACAGAGCCTTCGACTTACACGGTGACGCGAACTGTTACAACTACAAATGCAGATGACGAAGCAGTCACAACAACCGAGACAACAGTGACTGTATCAACGCCACGACAACCAACGATATATCCGACCGGTGTGGTTGATAACGATGACCAGCAGGTTGTGGTTAAGCTCTACCCAACCTCAATGCCCAAAGTCGACCCAGAGATCACAAAGGATGATGAAGGCGGTGGTGGCCTTTCGACAGGAGCCATTGTCGGCATTGTGGTCGGCGTTGCTGGACTCCTCATCATCGTGGTTGCAGCGACATTCATAATCTTGCGCCACCTGAACAAAGTTGTCAAGACGGTAGTCGACTCAAAGCAAGGGACCTCAACTGGTTCCGGAGTGTCCAAACCGAAGCCTCAGGTCTCTCAATACCGGGTCGTTAATAAACCTACGCCATCTGAGATTGATGAGATGAGTGTTGATCCCCTTATGGTCACCTCTCCACGGCCCTCGCATCGCAGACTCGACTCCGACTCGAGCGGCGGCATCGGACTAGGTGCTGGTGTTGGTGTTGGCAGCCCCGGTCACCCATCACCTTCACTGGGCACTCCCAGCCCGAACGCGCTTGGAGGCTATCAGGCAGTGCCCACGGGGGTCGTGGAACGCCATATAAGTTATGATTCCACTTTCCAGGGCGGTGTCGGCTACTTTGATGTCCCTTCGGAGCAGGAACGCCAGCGAGCATCTCAGCAGTCGGGTATCTGGCCCTGGCCAACGGGCGCACAACCACACCGCCAGAGCACCGACTCGCAGTCTACACAGCAGGTATATGCGCAGGGGCATGGCCGGCAGTGGAGCAACGCCAGCGAACAGAGCAATCCCAGTGACATGGTTTCGCCAATAAACCAGCAATTCGGGGTCCAAGAGCTAGATAGCGCGAACGCTGTGGTACCGGAGCTACATGCGCAGTCTACCACATCGACGTGCCCGCCAGAGTCACCGGTAGATCCACGACGCAGTATGGTCAGCGCCATGAGCATGACCATGGCGTCGCCGCGACAGCCAGCGACACATGCTCGAAGGCGGAGTGGTGAAGGGAGAACACATAGTGACAGCGCCACGGCCGCACAGGCGCCTTTGAGTGTCGTGACCGAAGGTGCAGAGTTGATCGGCCATTATGGGCCAGCGCATTCTGCCGTGGGACAGACAGCAGCAGGACATGAGGAGAGGATGCAGGAGATGCCTGGCTCGCAGGACTGGGAGCCACCACAGCAACAGAAATAGATGGCATGCCGGATTACATTTCTAGGTATTGGCAAAGATGCAGGAGGGGCCTTCATCTCTGGGACGGTCAAGCATACAACGAAGCCGTGCGCATTGGAAGAGCTAGCAGCATGACGGCACACACATCAACACTCGACGTGATCAGTCATTCGGGCGTTTATTAGGTAGCACTGGTCGAGCGCCACATGAGCGATGGAGGCATCCCTCGATGATCTCTCTCGCTGGAGCAAAGGCCGAGAGGATTTTGCAGGAGAGATGATGGGCGCGTGTGGACGAAGTTTCCCCTTGACTTTCAGTACAGTTCACGTATCGAAATCTAATTGGTATGGTGACGAGCTCACGATCTTGGGTGGAAGGCAGCACCCGCGGTAAATCAGCCCTCACTCGATGCCTCCGTTGGAGAACGAGTCTCGCGTTCAAAGCGAAGCGGCGCATGTTAGCCCGCCAATCTTCGTATTGTCGGATTATCTGCTCCACTGAGGCTTTCGAGCAATGCCTTGTTCCTGATGTGCTAGCAAACCCGGCTCGCTCGTGCCCCGGCGTAATAGCTCGCATGGGTTGCGGGGTATGGGGTAAAGCAGCAGGAATTTGCCCGGACCCGGACCGACTCGACTCAAGTCGACGATGGGGCGCCCACCCTCATGTCGTGGGCCCAGAGGAGCGGACTGGAGCGATCGGGTGAGCTATTGACGCTCTGCAGGGGCGGGAGGGCGAAGGGCCGAGAGTGAATTGACACTCACGCTTGGGAGAGAGAAGGGCAGAGGATCGATGAGATGGGATGGCTGTCCGTTAAGGCGAGGTGAGGTCATTCAGTTGGTTCGTGGCCGTCCGTCAGGTCAGGTCAGGCACCGTTTTCTTTTTTTCGAAATCAGATCTACAGAGGTGTTTGCAAGCATCGGGTTGTTTCTTTGCCTGCCGCCCCCTGCCCCCATCTTCACACCTCGTTTCTCCCCCTATCGTCCCTGATATCCGACGTGCCTTTCCGTCGGCTCGGCGAGCGGGTGTTCGGGGAGCGGGGGCGAACTTGTGCCTGGCTTGGAGTGCTGTTGTCGGAAGAACGAGGCGTGAGTGGTGGTGATTTCGGTGGTGACTGCTCCGTGGCCACGACGGGCATCCCTGGGGACTGGGGGCGAGGGCGGAGGAGGGGAGACTGGGGACTGGGCGTGGGCAGGGGTCAAGTTTGTTCATCTCCAGTCTTCGTTTTCTGCCGGGTTGCGGAGTTGAGAGGAGTTTGGAGTGCGGGGAAGAGGAGTTGCCGAGACGGGGTAAATGGGAGGCGGGATGGAACGGCGGTGATGAGCCGCTGTGAGTCGTCCCCAGTGTTTACGAATGATGTTCTGGTTGATGATGTCGGTTGGTCTGGCGAACGGGAGTTGTGATTGTTGTGTTTGAGGCATTGTGCGATGGGTACATATGCAGTGTGTAGAGTACCATACCTTACGTTATGTACCCTTCGGTACTACCAGTAAACCTTCAGAAGACTACTTCATGCTCAAGGTGTGCTTGGCCTTGTAACGACCCAGCGGCACGTCACTTGCGGTATCTTATTTCGACAGCCAGAGCATGAAGGTCCGGTTTCCCTTGAGGCGACCCCTTGAGACCGCAGCCTTGGGCTCTTCACTGCCATCCGTCCGGCCTCGCTCTCTGCATACCTAGCTTCACCACCAAGGGCCCCCCCTCACCTCAGGTTACCCATCTGGGGTAGATCTATGGACGACTCGAAATCCGGGGGGGAAATCTGGGGACCACGAAAAGCCCACCAACCCCATCACACAGCCCCCGTCTCCAAGTAATGCGTCGTGGGCCAAGAGGCTTGAAGCTCGGCACTGAGTTGCCGCGGACAAAAGACGGTAGATGTTGAGGCTCTGCCATGTCCACGCCGTGACTGGGGGCGAGGGAGCGTCGCATAAATCTTCCGTTCACACTGACTGGTAGTCTGGCACCCCAGAGGTGAGTGAAGCAGCACGGCAGGCATGTCAGGTCTGGACGCCATCGTCGTCAGCCTCAAATCAGCATCAGCCCAGGTCGGACAGTTGCCGGATCGGCCTCAGCCGCGGTCGAGCGGGTGGGCAGGCGAGCGAAACGACGCTGCCCGCGAGAGTCAGGATGGAGATGGCAGCTGAAGATGAATGGAGGAATGAGAGATTCTCCGCCCCAAGGAAGTGGGTATCGTCATCATGTCTCGAGCGAACACGCAGCACGTACGGTACGCGGCCATGCTTATTAGACGGACAGCGGACTCATCTGCTAGCCAGGTACAGGTAGGTACTAGACCCGGTGACGATGGGCAAGGGTCGGCAAAGTGGATTGAAGAGTGAGGCAGGTTTGTGCGTGTCTCTTTCAGTTCACTCCCGATGCCTTTCCCGCTGCATGGCCAATTCGTTCCTTCAGTCGGATATCGGAAATGTTTCCTGTCCTTCCTTCCCTTCCCTTCCCTTCCCTTCCCTTCGAAGACTGCTCAGCTTTGAGCAAGACACGCAAGCACGTGTTTGAGCTACGCTGGAGCCCGCCAAGCGGCAGTGGGCGACGGACGAGGATCAACATCAACGGCAGGGAAGAGGCGAGGGCCGTCGCCCACGTGCAGCGGCGGCTCGCGGGGGCTGGAGGGTTTGCGCCTGGGGCAAGTTTGCCCGTGGCTCGGAGATGAGATGCTGTGGTGTCAAGAGAATCAGGAAGATCTGTCCGAGGAGCTATCGACAGACCCTGGGGGAACTCGAGTTGCTGGGCGACAGGCATTAAGTAGACCAAGCCAAGCCTTCCATCGCTCAGCACGTGCGGGCGGCATTGTGCGATAGCGCAATGAAAGACAGCGAACATGGTGTGGTTCACCCCCTGTTTGTCATCTCGGAGGGCGGCGATGCGATTGGGATGCGATCGCAAGGCCGAGGAGGCGTTCGGGCATTGTCATGATATGGTATGCCATCCACGTGCGAGATGGTCATGATCGCGTCGGTCCATTGCGCCCATACTTAATGACAAACGCGAACCTGGCGACATCCGATAGTGTCGATATGACGATGCCGAAGGGCTGGTCGTATCCGTTCGTTCACTCAAACCAATCACTCAATCAATCAATCAATCAAGCCAGCATGATGCCGTCCGCGTGGCGCCACGACCAAAATGGTCGACGCCCCCCGCCCGTATCGACGAGAGACATGAGGGGCGTCCCTCAGAACTGCCTCTTTCGGTGAAGCTCGCCCAGCCCTCTCAACCTCTGTGCGCTGGGAACGAGGGCCAGCGCAAGGCGAGCGATCCACAGATTAAGGCCCCCGGACAGCTCGAGGGGGACGTGAGTCGTCTCCCCCCCCCCCCCCCCCCAGGTGGATGAGCAGGTTCGAGGGTGTCATTGTCGGGGACAGCCAAGATGAGGGGGACGACGTTCGATGACAATAACAAGGCGTCGAACAGCAGGACGGGTCCGTGATAGCACGCACTCGGATGCAGCCGTTGCAGAAAACGGTTCCTGCGTCTGTGGCAGCTTGCTCGTATGTGCAAGCAATGTGATATGGTGAGAAGGGGCCCCTGATGAGAAAGGCAGGCGGCCGGGATTAATCGATGAAATGGTACGTTTATTAATTCGGGGCTCTTCTCTTCTTGTTCTCTCGACTATCTGCTTTCTCGTTCTTCAGGGGTTCGATAGGTGACGGTTGGCACTAACATGGCAAGGCAAGGCAAGGCAAGGCAAGGCAAGGCAAGGCAAGGCAAGGCAAGGCCAGGCAAGGCCAGGCAAGGCAAGGTACCTAAAGTATAACCTAATAGAGTGTACCTGGTTGTAAATGCGGTTGGATCCCGCGTGGAGAATGCTCCAGGGCATGCTGAGCCCCCTGAACGAGCGTACTGTAACACAGGCACTGAGTCGCGCGATGAGGCGTTCGTTAGGCTTTCCAGGGGGTCTTCTCGCGGCATAAGAACTCCCGCTGTCGTTTAATTCTACCGGCCGGCTAGCTGCACTATTAGGTTCAATGTGACTGTTGGATTTGGACCTGGGTTGAATGTCGGAAAGGCCGGGTAGAGAGATGACATTTCGGATGAAAGATGCAACGAAGAAGACTCGACATGAAAGCCGTTCAGTCCATTGCTGCTCACCGTGTAACTCGGAGAGCCCAGAGTGAACAGTAACCCAGATGCTGTGCCACTCAGCCAAACAATGACAACAGCGACACCGATCCCCCTCTGCAAATCACTACCTCAATGGCATAAGATCAGCTCCGCCCCAGCCAACCCAATCGGTCGGATCCATCCAGGCAAGGCAAGTCAAAGTTTCCGTCCAGGGGCAGAGGGGCCAGCCACTTCAGCCATCTCGGGACCCGGGAATGGTCGCCTCTGCCAACTCCAACTGTTTGTTGGCGCAGGGCATTCAGGCATTGAACCGTGCCAATCTGCTTGTTGCCTTCCGTCTTGGACCTTTGTCTCCTTGGACCTTTGTTTCCCTCGGCCCCCTGTCTTCTATTACCTGTCCAAGCTGCCCCCCCCTCCCCAGGCCAAGACATGCGCGGGCGGCTTCTCCTCACCTGCGCCGCCTGCTTTTCCCCCAGCTTCCTGTCCGATGCGATGAGACCAAACGTGACGTTGCGCGGCCTGCGTGGTGGCTTCGGGGAAAATGCCGCGAGCCAGGAGAAACTCCATGTCCCTGCACAACACACACAGCACAAGACACGCGGATGTACTTGTAGTTCCTGCCTACTGGAGTACTTGGTTACAGGCAAAAGTGGTAGATAGGACAGGCATTAGGAAACGGTGACGATGATTTTAGCCACTGGCGCCGCAGGGCGCAGGCACGAGGGATCCGACTGCCCAGACGGGTGCGTTGTTTTACCGTCCGTCTAACCATTTGTGTGTAAAGGAAGGTTCCTGAGTACTGAGCAGACAATGGTTGAGTCAGCTCTCTCGGCCCCTGGATCTTTGTGCTCGCTCACTTGTCTCCAGTCTTACCCGTGGTAGCCGTGCCCTTGGTCTTGGTCTGGGTCTGGGTCTGGTCTGATTGTGGGATTCATCGCCAGCACAAGCTCAAGACCCCCAGCGATTGCAACTCGACGAAAGCCAAGCGGCGAGTCTATCGGCTTCGGCCAGCGCCGATCCAGGCAAGATACGGTAGCCAGATAACAATGGAGTTTTTCCAACACCCAGGCATAAAATACACACTATCGACAGAAGCCAGGTCCGAAGAGGCAGAACAAACGGGACGACCCCCCTCCAAACGGTGGCCAAAGGGGAACCCTGACCCACGCGACGCATGCCAAGCGGCACGTTGCCGTTGAGGAATCGATAGCGCCCACTGGTACAGATTTCGCGGATGAAGCTACCTGGCTACGAGTATTATTACCACACGAAAAAAACGAGGCCCGGCTCCAAAGAACTGGTCCGGCGCGGCCACTACTTCGCCCACCGTCCAGGCACCTCCCTTGCCGGGTGAAGCCAAGGATGCTCTAGCAGCATCATGCTTCTTGTGCCCATTTCCTCCTCCTCCTCCTCTTCTTCTTCTTCTTGTTCTTCTTCTTCTTCTTCCTCGCTTTCTTGTCTTCTCTTCCGTTTTTCCTTCCGAACCGTTTGCCCAGGAACACACACACATGGCCCCGTAGACAGGTCGGACTAGACCCGAACCAGGAATCAGAGCACCCTGTCGCTTATTTGCAAGCTTCCCCGCCCGTGATAAGCGGCCGAGAGAGAGCGAGAGAGGGCCAAGCAAACCCCTTGGCAAGGTCTCTTCCTCGTGGCCGTGAAGTGGCCGAATATCTTGCCTAACATGATCTACCCCCCTGGCCTTAGCCTTTCGCCTCTTCTCCCCCCGGATCCCATCCATCCTGCTGCCTCGATGGCCCACCCCAAGCGCAACCAATCCAACCTGCCTCATGCGGATGTTCCGTTTGCTGATAGGTGGGAGAACAGTACAAGTACCACACTGGGCAGTCTGGTCTGAACGTTCGTTTCCCAGGAACACGCCTACGGAACCCCGTTCGACGTTCGTACCGTTGTGGAGAGGAACCTCCCGCCCAGGATACCTCCTACTTACTCGCGCCGTCCGGTGGACTCCATGTCCTTTCTGGCCCCCCCCCCCCTTCCTCCCACCACCCCTGGTCTTCGACCCCATGTCCATGCATGGGTTGATGATGGGCTGGGCTCATCGCTGCTCGGTCTGCTCACTGACTGCTCGCTACCGTCTCTCTCCGCTTCTTCCAGTTCACCCGTCCACCCGCCGGCCGCCGTCTCTCTCCTCGCCCACCCAACGGGTCCACGAGGGAAGGTGGTGGTGGGACGTCTCGTTCTGGTTCTGGTTGCTGCTCCTGCTCCTGCTCCTGCTCCTGCTCCTGGTCCCCCTCCTCCATGGTCCATCTGCCCACCCCCGGTCACGGCACCGGTTGATCTGGATTATATATGGGCAGCTCGCATCCCGCTCCCACACCACCCCTTTCCTTTCTTCCCTCCATCACCGACTTCCTACCCGATCAATCTTCAAGCCAACCTCCTTAGGACCTCAGTCGATCGACCTGCCCCGTGTCAGCATCACTTTCACCCAACCGTCAAAATGAAGGCCGCCGTCATCCTCTCCCTCGCTAGCCTTGCCTTCGGCTCGGTCCTCGAGCAGCGTGCCTGCGCTGGCAACAACTGCAACCGTCAGGTCACCGGTACCCGCGCCGGCCTCCTGCCCCTCACCGCGCGTCAGGCCGACTGCTCCAGCTTCCAGACGACCGTTGTCATCCCCTCGCCCACGTACGTTGTGCCCGAGATCCAAGTGTCGAACCCGAAGGAAGCCCGCAAGAGGAGGATTATCGAAAGCGTCAAGAGCAACAAAAAAAAAAAAGGCTTCACGGGATCGACATAAAAGATCATTCTCCCAGAGTATCCGATCAGTAACACTAACAAACCTCTTCAGCACCGTCACCGTCACCGTGACCGAGGAGCCCGCCGCCAAGCTCAAGCGCAACAACGTCGTCGAGGCTCGCCAGGCCACCAACGTCCCCACCAACGTTCCCGCCTACGCCTCGTCTTGCGACGCTCCCAAGTACGCCTCTGCCTGCGACTGCTGGGGCATCACCGCCGCCGTCACCACCGCCCCTACCCCCACCGTCACCGTCACCACCACCGTCGACTACTGCGAGGTGAGCACCGCTCCTGTTTCTCAACAGCCTGCCTGACATGAATGCTAACAACCGCAGGACCTGTAAACGGCTCGCCCGTCGGTTCAGTGTTGAGGATGGAGTGGAGCGAGTGAGAAGTCTCCCCTGCGGCTCACGCCTCGGCCGTTGTTCATATGAGGCCCCGGAACGGGTCTTTGGCTCGGGGGTCGTGAGGTTTCGCGGGAGGGATGGATCACGGGCAACGGGTGTGGTTCGAATTGTTACGATTGAAAAGAAACACAGTTATGACCCTGAATGGGGGACGCGGTTTACCCGCTCGAGCCAGGCTTCGTGGGCTTGACTCGACGGCCGCGTCCGCTTTCGATATCACATTCGGTGTAATGATTATAAACTAATTCACCCACCTGTTGCCATTTACTATTGAATCGAACGCTTGGATGATGATTGCAATGATATCAGACGTAGTAGGAGACATTAAGAAACGGGGCTCGAAAATAACTACAAGCTGTAAGAGTTGCAATCGGAACATGCCATCTCATCTTGCTCCATCGAGCGGGCAGCTCGGCGCTGTCCAGGCATTCCTCCGAGTTCGCCGGAGTAGACCAGTCTCGACTTACCGCTGGCGAGTCATCAACCGTTCCAACTTGGCTCTGGTGCCTGAGCAGCTCGTATCGCCGGTGCAACGTCATGTTGTGCGACATGGAAGCGCCTGTCAGCTCAAGCCTCGCGATAAGGTGCTTCATGTCGTGAAGCGTCGCTTCAGTTCCCTCTTTTCGATACTCGGTCTTCAGTTTCCTCTTTTCGATACTCAGTCTTCAGTTCCCTCTCTTCGATACTCGGTCTTCAGCCCACCAAACAGAGACGGACGAAGCGCCCCTCAGATCGTCCTATTCCGCCTCTCTCTCCTGATCCCCGCCAAGCGACCAGCACACATGCCCCCAGCCGCCCGCATATCCGCCCTGTAGGCGATGCAACCCCCTCCGGAAGCTTTGGCCATTCATCCGAACCCGCAACCGCGCCCATCGTCTGTGTGTCTTTTCGTCTTGGTTGTGCTCAGGGGACATTTCCCATTTCCCGTTTCTTTCGCTCGCCCCTCGCACCCCCCGGGTCGGTCACATGTGGGCTGTGCAGACTGGGTGTAACTCCAATTTACCCAGAATTGGCCCCCCCCCTCCCGGGACGAGCAGCAAACAGAACCAGCACCAGCACCAGCACCCCCGTCTACCGGTCTATCCCTACTGACGCATTTAGTTTTTCTTGAACGTTGCTGACCCCGAGGAACGACCCTTTCCGAAAACGATCTCCTTCCGTGCCTCCGCGTCACTAACGAGTCCGGGGGTTGCGTGGACTTGGCGATTGCTTCTGCATCGTGACAGAGGTGCAGTGCAGTCTGTGCAAGCCAACTCTTGATCGCACGACTTGCACATTGAACCGGCGATTCAGTGCCTGTCGCTTGTGAGATGGGGGGGGCGCCGACCTGGATGCGTCCCGCCTCCTCTCGTGGGTGGTATTGATGACGGGGTCGACCGCCGATCTCGAGGTGTTCATGCAGCCCGCATCAACTTGGGGGAAATGTGCTCTTGTGCACATACATGGCAGCCTCGGTTTTCTCGGTGCATTATCCTGCGTCACCTCCTCTTTTGTTTGGAGTTCGTCATGTCTGTTGTGCGATATTTGACATTGTGTTCTAGCTAGATGTCATGCTTCCCACAACATCGCCAGCACGCTCGGTGTAAGTGCTGTTAATTGCTTGCAGTGAGGCCAATTGACCATCTCGCGGTGGAGCGGCTACGAGCCGGATCGACATGTGCTGAGGGGTCCACGTACCTACTTTATATCTGCATGCCACCCGAGACATTGTCTGAGTCTCGTGCCTGGAAAGACGATCAGTCGCGGAGACGGCTTGCACTCCATTGTCGTCAATTACCTGAAGGTGACGAGACTTCAATCGCCAGACAATTGAAGCCGAGTTGAGAATCGTGTTGTGTGCACATTGAGGACTTGCAGCAACACAGTAGCAGAGAAACTCACGGCCAGGATGAGATGATGCAACGGAGGGCTATCGACATGATAAACGATAAAGATTGGAGAATACAGCTTGATTGCAGATCTTGGCGCACTCTTGATCGCACGTTTACAACCAGACCCGTACGTCGACCGCTTCCTTTGCAATCGTCATTCACAGGTTCGCTCGCCAGATGCTTCATCCAAACGCCTCAAAACCTCGTCCCGCCGCTCCTCCAATGCCCCAATTGACTTGACGACAATAACATTGCAATTCGGCCGGCATGGATTGTCCATCCGATCTCTGAATCGAGCCTCAGCCTCCGCGCCGTTGCTGATATTTCCAGCATCGAAAGGTGCAACGTTTATCCCCGTCCTCTGGCTCCTCAGCGGAACCCTCTCGCGCAACCTCTTGTCCAACACACCAAGGTCGTCAACCCTGCACTCGACGTACCAATACTCGTAGCCATACCTCTCCGCGAGCGTGCTTCCCCTGCCGAGAGTCTCCTGGTAGTTGCACGTGCTGTCCATGATGACGCTCCGCTCCTGTCGAATGACATCCTCGGCGAGCGCCCAGCCAATGCTGTAGGCGAGTTTGGCCGCGTTGTCGAATTCGGTCCCCTGCTCGAGGATCGCGGATCGGATGATGTCGTGGTCGAAGACTACAGCGTTGATAGACTTGGCCAAGAGTCGGGAAAGGGTGCTTTTGCCGGAGCCGGGCGCCCCGGACATTTGGATGTAGAGCTTTCGTCTTTCGGTCATGTTGTGATTCTGTTCATGGTGTCACATGGAGGCTGTGAGTGTGATGAGTTGCTGGCGAGATGTGTTTTGTTGACTGTTCAGCGGGGATTGAGGCCACATGGATGCTGCTGCCTGTTACATCCCCACGATCCTTCGTGGAAGTAGAGAATCGGACTTGTACATTGTGGAACACTTGCGCTTAGCCTTTCTGCGTCTTCTTGTAAGGGCTCCAAATCGCCATTCGGTCATTGGGTTTTTGTGATCAATGACTTGGTAGCATTTGAACTGAATATTTATGTTTAGTGACAGTCAGTATGTCTCTGACCCTCCCATGTGAAGTCCGTCTAGTAGCGAAGTGCAATGATTGGAGCTCGCAAGTCTCCCTATAGCTTGTTTTTGGCCGCTGGAATTGAGAACGTGAGGAGTGAGAACGTGAGGAGTGAGAACGTGAGGAGTGAGAACGTGATCGATGAGCCAGTGAGAACCTGCGACGAGGTGTCTCATGATGCTATAGTGGGCTTCAGGATGAGCTTTAAGACATTAATTTCATCAAATATATTTGTTAAGTACCAGCCTCGAACTTTGATGATACGGCAGCACTGGTATAAAGAAGGCCTGTCCAACGTGTAATAAATTCTCGAGTTATACGGTGTCACAGAGCGCAGACTATTAATACGCTCGTGATGGGTGCGGGCTGCATCCGCGGATGTTTCGACCAGCAAATTTACACCCAGTAGGCCTAGTTCTATTCTTGTAGAGATTCACGCTTCATCAGCTCTTATGCTGTTAGGTTTAAAAACAGTTCTCTGCCTTGAACATCCTCATGAGAGGCCAAAACTTCGGCGTGGAACGTTGACGATTGTATTGATCAGACCTACAAGAACGGCAGTATACTTCCGTATATCTGTCATTAGACTACACTAAAATAAAATCCAGATCCCAATAGCCCGAACCTCCCTATTCAAACATCCCTATAATCAACATCACGATTCGGCCACGCCCCAATCTCAGCCCAAGACACGCACCAAACTCCCCTCCTCGCGTCCCCAGTACTCGTGAACAAACGCATACACCATATCAGCACCATTAAGCAGCGCGCCGCTGGTCCATAGCTTGCCGTCCCGTACCCAGCGCTTCTCGAGCCACGTGGAGCTCGGGCTGGTCTTGCGCAGCTGTTCGAGCGCAAAGCGAGGGGCCGTGACGGTCCTGCCGTCGAGAACTCCGGCCTGAAGAGGCGCCATGAAGCCGCCGCAGATGGTGAGGAAGGCGGAGCTGGCGGCGTAGGCTTTTCTGATGCAGGCGAGCTCGGCGTCGTTGGGGTTGTAGGCCGGGCTGTGGGCGCCCATGAGGACGACATCGAGCGGTGGACAAGTTTCGAACGTGTCCTGATTTCGCGTTAGATTGGCATCACAAAGAGAGGAAAGAGGGGACTTGGGTGCGGTGAAGAATATCTAATGACTGCTTTGGAAGAATGAATTGTGGAGGGGGAAAAGGAGATCACTATTAGGGAAAGTAGGGGGGGGGGCCGAGGGGATCGTGATGATGCTGAGAGGCACGCGCAGTTGGATTCATCGAGATGCCGCTAGTCAACCGACAGCGGCTATTAGTCTCAGACACCCAGTGAATCTCGAGGTCGAGTGCCTGAGCTTTCAGCTCGGGAGATAGGAAGCCTTCGGGCATGGCGTCTGTGAAGTGCTGCCCAAACCGTGGATGAGGTCAATCGGAGCCACATCCAGGGTCTCAGTCTCGCTGGAAACTTGATAGTCGTAGCCAACATGAGCCAGCAATGTAAAGGGTTTTGACTTGCCCATTCAGCAGGATGACACCAAGATGAATGGTGCGGTCAGGCTTGGAGAGGTTTAGAGGAGCGGCCTATTCAGATGTCGTCCCAACAGAAGGGTTAATGTCCAGAATGTCAATCTTATTGAACTGTATCTCTTGAGATTCACTCAATCACTATGAAGGTCGCGCATGTCTGATATCCCTCTCCACTCTTAACCTTGGATACCTTACCAAACAACAGCTTCAGACGTTCCATACTTCGAGTCGCAGCGGCAGACAACTTCTCAGCATGGCCGATGTGCTCCAATAACCACATGATATCAATCCCGGAGCCTTCATCAGCGCAGTGAAGGATCTCACTACGCGACTCAGTAGTTTCAATCCGGACCTATGGTTGGTCTGCCCGCATTCATAACTTCGAGCCTGCTCGGATGCTACGAGGTGAACAGATGCCCTGAGCTCTTCAGTGCAGGCCTGGGCTCTTAAGTGAAGGCCTGAGCTCGTCAGTGCAGGGGAGAGAGAGATCAGTGACTTGAGATAAGATAAAGCTCGTGGGCCCACATTCGCAGTTCGCGATCCACAGTCGACACACCCACCCACTATCTGCATGCGTTGGCATGTAAATCGCGATCCTAGTGGCACCAAGACACAGCTTTGTTACAACCTCAATTGGGGCCGTGTCTGGGCAGTCAAAAGAGGAATATCAGCTCACAGGAAAAGCCTGTTATAACATGAGGAAAAAAGCACAGATGGTGCGAGGAACATGGCGCCATGTGCTGGCAGATGATGATAGGCGGGGCTAATGTGGATTGGCAGGGCAACCAAAGTAAACACTGGACCGGATGCACCTGCCCTGCATCTGCACCTCTGCCCAACCACCTGCGGCGGTACCTGTACTTCACCGCTATCTACGAAGCACCCGCTTGCCAGATCACAAACCTTGTGGCACACCTCACCCTCCAGAGCAAACGTCACCTACAGCCTTCCGCCGTTCCCGTGTACACAGCTCTTCGCTGTACAGTGTACAGATACACCGACTCGATCTACAACCCTCGCCTCAGCCTCTGACTCGCTGTTGCTTTGCTTCTGCTGTTGCTGCAGACAACCGCCGGATAATAAACACCATCTACCCCTCCTCCACCGCGTACACCAACAATTCAATGCCCCGAGCTGGCTCTGACGATTTCGAATTTGACATTCATGTCGACCCATCTTGCTTGAGCACTCCCATGGAAGATCACACACTAGCCTCGAAAGACAAGACTCTCAACGGAGAGGCAGCAACTTCAAGACCACACGATATCGGAACACCGGACAAAAGCACCGAGTCTCTGGTAGCACCAGATGTTGCTACTCCAAGCAATGACCTCAAGAGGGACGACAGTATCTTAGCCATCGACCGTCCAGGCGACAAAACATCTAGAGACTTTTCGCAGCAGCCACAGGACGACAGTCTCGACATGTCAACCTACGACCAGTCTACAGAGACGGCAGACTTCGCACAAGACGACGTCCACGGGAACAAGTCCCCAGAGGGAGACAACCGCCGCGTCTCTGGTCGCACCAACGCCCTCATTCACGCTGCTGCCCGATCCGTCGTCGACCAGATCGAGCGCAACCGCCACGACGAGGCCGAAGAGGAACACTCCATGCTGAGCTCCCACGTCAACGAGAACTATACCATCGAAGGAACTGAGGTCAGCTACGTCACTGAGACGGACGGGCACCGCCGGGATTCGCGTGACTCTCGCAACTCCCGAGGGTCATTCGTCTCCGAATCGCAGGCCAGCCGGCACGACAGTGATACACACGACGACCGTGCTGGCGACAGCTCTTCACACCACGAGGCCGACTCTGAAGTGTTCAGTGACCGCAGTGCCAGAAGCTCGCTCGGCTCCTTTGAAGGATCCCTCCACAACAGCGTGAAGAATCTCATTTCGGGCCAAGTCGTCAACGACGACGACGATGACACCCGCACCGAACACTCACGCATCTCAGATTTCTCCCATTACGAGCCCCGAGAATTCAAGCCCACGCCTCGAAGCACGCCGCGCCCTGCCTTCCGCTCTACCTCGGACGTCCGCGCCCTTCAGATGTCGTCGCCAGCCCCCTCCGTCTTTGGAGGCTCTCCTCGATCCTCTAAACGCCCTCACATGCCCACCATCTCTCGTCTCGGCAGCCCCTCCGTGTCGGCTCAGTATTCACCCAAGGGCCGCACGACGCCGTCTCGGTTGAAACCCCGCAAGACTACGCCGCCGCTCGTGCTCCTACACGCCACTCTGCTGCCTTTGCGCTGGCCGTGGGCTGATGTTCTCGAGTCTGCCTCGTCAGATGTCCTCTCCCCTGAGGCCAAGACCCTACGCGACTCCTGGCGCCGCCTGCACGACCGTCTCGACGACACCGTCTGCGACCGTGGCGTTCTACTCCCTCACCCCCAGAACGACTTTGAAGTCCTCGAAGAGCGCCTCCTGGATGCCCTCGATCTACCCCTTCGCCGGCGTGCTCGTATTCTCGAATGCGGCCACTACCTGGGTCCTTCGAACGAGATGACTCTGACCGAAGACCTCGATAGCGACGAGGAAGACGGGTCAGAAGGTTTCTCTCGTCAGAGCAGCGCCCTGCAAAGGGTGAGTTTGCATGAGCAGACTCACTGGTGCAACACCTGCCACCACGAGATCAAGTTTGAGCCCCTCGGGCCAGGGAAGATCTTCCGCGTCAAGGTCTACGCCAGCAACGGTCTCATGAAAGCGGGCGCATGGGACGCCTGTTGGAAGGAGATGGAGCGTGTCGATGTCGAACTCGAGCCCATCGTCGAGGCCGGCGTGCAGGACGAGCTGGAGCGCCTCGCGATCGAGCAGCGTGAAGCTGCTGAGGCTGCCGAGCGCGAGGCTGACGAGATCGCTGAGCGTGAGGCGGCAGAAGCTGAAGAGGCCGAGGCTGCTCTGATTGAGAGCTCGATGATGGAGAACGACTACCGCGGGCCTACTGCCCTGCCGCCTCTGGCCATGGCATCTCCCATACCTGCCATCAGTCCCGCCGAGCCTACGCCACCTTCTTCAGACACTGTTTCCCGCCACGATCAATCCGAAGAGCGTCGTCTCCGGGATGAGGCACGCATGCGCGAGATCTACGGCGATATGCCCCAGCCAGCTGTATACCAGCCCCAGTCACCTGAACCGTCTCCGGATTCCTTCATTCCGCCTCCTACGCCTGTCTCGCCGTCAGAGGAAGCTCACGCCCGCCGAGAAGCCCGCCGAGACAAAGCCCCGCCGCCCCTCCAGAACGCCTCGCTGCTCGAGCTCCTCCTCGAAGCCGCGCGCGTCATGCTTCAGGATCGCAAGAACGTAGCCCTCGTGCTCTTGAGTCTGCTCGTACTCTTCTTGGCCATCAAGCCGCCCGTCCGCGACGATCTCCGCATGTACGATTGGGATGACAAGGTGCCCGAAATCAAGACGGGCGCCGCAGCGCCCATAGTGCAACCTGTAGTGGAGTCCATCACTGAAGCTGTCGCGGAACCCGCCGCCGCGTCCTCGTCTGTTGTCGTGGAGCCGAGCACTGCACAGGATCCCTGCCAGACGACGAACTCGGCTGTCGCTGACGCCGAGCGCGTGGTCGAGCCCCTGGCCCAGGAGGTCGTCACCTCGCGCGAGGTGATCCGCATTGTTGAGACGATCACCGAGACCGAGACGGTAAAGGCCTTGGTCACGGAGGAAGCGTCATCTTCCTTGGTTGTTCCCAGCGAGGCCGAGCAGCCTGCACCAGAGGAGGAACAGACGCAGATTGAAGACGAGCGCGCTCCAGAGGGCGTCTTAGCCAGCGAGGAGCCAGTGGAACCCCTCGTTGCCGATGAAATGGCCGAAGCCGAAGCCGAAGTCGTCGCCGAGGATGCCTCCGCTTTTAGCATGGCTCCCGACACCGAACCTGAGGTTGAGACCGCTGATGCCAGGTCCATGAGTGATGTAGTTGAGGAGGAGGAGAAGCAAGAGCTGGGAAACGATACCGAGGAGCTATGAGGCTCAACCGAGCGTGACGCGATGGATGGCACGGTACTGCATGATGACGACTCGCGAGGATACCAAATTTCGCAAGACGGATGCGAGGAAACGATATGATTGTCTGCGATGGGTGTGGATTCTGCTGGCACACTGCATGTATGTAGCGTAGTAATTGAACCCCCAACTAAACCACTGGTCTTCCTTACTCTTGCTTTCGTGGCGTGAAAACATGTTACTCCTCGTCAACTGCACATCACATAACCACAAGAAAAAGCTAAAGCGGAGTATCATCTTGGTAAACGGTCGTCGATCCACTCTATTGATGTTGATACGACTAAGCTAACCAGAAAGGACGCTGGCCTCGGGACTCCGAAGCCGGCCACGCCTCCCATCCTACCCTATCCCATTCCATCCGTCTGGTATCGTGGACCCGTAGGGATCCCTCCGTCATTACAGTCGGCTGCCCCTCGGGCCTCCGACGATGGGATATATGCAACGCAACGTAACGACTATACAGCCTTCCCGCTCTGTGTCTGTCCTTCCCAAGTCATGTAGTCCATTCTCCCTTCCCTATCCCCCATCCCCGGGTCTCATGGTGTTGCCACGTCAGGCCTGACCCCGCTTCGTTCCATCATCCTGCATATAATCGTCACAAATTGCCCGTCCCCATCCGTTGCACCACCCGCTCCCTCATGGAAATCCTGTCGTAATGGAAATACGCCCCAATAAAGAAGAGAAGAAGAAGAAAAAAAAGAGATGAGTGTTCGTTCTGGCAGGTCCGTCCTGCGCTCCTGTCCCGCGACCCCTATCTTGGGGGCAAATAATGAAATATAACTCTTGAAGCAGAGGAGCCTTCCCAATCTGATGATGCCTCGTACCGGGGCGTATTGATGCCGATAACTGGAAAGAGGACTGCGCCGGTTCTACAAATTTTCAAACAGTCTGCCTCCTTGATGAAAATTCCCCACGACACTTCTCTCGAAGTGTCTGCAGTTGCAATGTGATTGCATGCCGTTTGATGCGACGAGGTAAAAAGAGATAACCGCCTGGCAACATCCAGATGTGCTCCCTTCGTTGGTATGCAAATGGTGGTGCATATGAAGAAGGGTTCATATCGAGCAGTATACATGTCGGCAGTAGTGGGTGAGTTGGAAAGTAGTGTGGTGAGATTGAACTTGTGGGAGCGTTCAAGTCTTTCGAGATCACTCAGGTTGAGGTGAAGTCTCGTTGACGGCATATCGCTTAGCCGTCTCGGTGCTGGCGATGCTAGCATTGGTGTCTCTTCGTCGTACGCCGAATGGAGTCCTGTCAACATGAGCGGTCGAAACCTTCTTCTTCTTTGACTTGGCCATGACAAGACCTTCATCGCTGTCACTCTCATCGTCGTAGTCATCGTAGGGTCGCATCTCAGGCGTCGAAGCTAAGCTACGCAGCGGGCTCGGCACGTCAAGCTGGACGGCGATCACACCGCTGTCGAGGGACGGGTGCTGCTGAAGATGCTCGATAGGGAACCCGGCAATAGGCTCCTTGGCGAAAGCGGGCGGCGTGAGAGAATCGGTCGTCTCCAAGACATCAGGGTGAATGCTGACTAGCTTGGAGTCGACGGGTTCGGATTCTTGATCCGCCGATACGGAGCTTGCGCCACTCAGAAGCGCAGGCAGCGAAGGGTCTGATTGGAAGACGAGCATCTGCTCTTTGGACGGATATGTGCTGGATGACATGGGGCTGGCCACTTCGCTGGGGCTTGTGAGCGGCGTCGCCAGGCCCGCCATTGACGTGGACCTCGACGACTTGCAGGTCTCCATGGTACTGCCCCTGGACACCGGCGGAGGGTTTTCGTCGTCGGGGGAAGGCGGACAAGGGATATCGGCGGGGTCAAAAACGGGCGTCTCCTTGGCATCCATCAGCTGGGAAGCCAGCTTTTGTTGGTATTCGTCCACCTGCTTCTTGATAAGGCCCTCTTTGGCCCTGGCGAACGACTCGGGTGTCGAGTTGTTGTATGATCGAGGGGGTGGTGTCTTGGCTTCAGGCACGTCTTGTGGTCGCTCGATGCGGTGTGCCGTCGATGGTCGCTCATCGAGCAAGGCAGGGCTCTTGCGAGCGTCGTAAATGTTCGAGTCGGATTGAGGCTGGCCGTGCTGGTAGCCGGTGATGGCCTGTGACGAAAAGAAGAGCGGCGATGCGAGTGATGGGTTGTTCTCCCTGACGGCCTTGCCAAGATCAACCGAGCGAACTGGCCGCGGGCGGCTCGGTACCCGGTGAACGGTACCGGGCGCCGTGGCATTGCTAATGCCAACTTGGGGAGCAGCACGCTTGTCCGTACTGGCGAACAGACTGCGATCGACCGAGTGAGACCGAGATGCGTCATCCAGCCCACTTTGGTCGACGTGACGCTGCCTCGTGGGCTCACTAATGCCCGCAGCGGGCGACGACGGCACCGTCTGGGAGCCGGTCAACGCTGCTGTCAATGCCAGAAAGCTGTGGCCAGTCGAGGTGTGTGGCTGCCTGTTGAGTGACCTGTAGCCTGAGATGCCGCTCTTCTTCGAGTCGTACGACGCTGGCCACTCTTCGTTACTGGCATCACGAACGCCCCTCCCCTTCTGGCTCGATGTCGTGCTTTGCGAGGGCTGTGCGATAGCGGTGGCTAGAGGGTCATAAGCAGAGTCTGAGGGGCTGGCATCGACGCTTTGCGACAAAGGGTGGTCAGGGGTGCCAACGTAGGCTCCAGCGAAGTAATCGTCGGCCTTGAGGCTTTTCCGACGCAGGTCCCGAGGGTTGGCGATGGGCACAGCATAGGGCACATTGATTTCGCCTGCAGAGCTAGCAACACTGCTCGTCGCCCGTTTGCGCGACCTGCTATCGCCGCGCTCGCTGACCAAAGGGTGGATGACCTTGCCCACCGCCTTCTTGACAACAGAGCGAGCACGCTCTAGGAACGTGATGGGGACGACGGCGTGGGCGGTTTCCTTGGCATCGACCTGCACCCTCCTGCCCTGCGATGGCCGGGCTGGATCTGTGTCGTCAATCCAAGCGATCGGGTTGGGGATACCCTGTACGACCCAGGGGTGGCGCTTGATATCACGGAGTCGAACACGTTTGTCTGGACTTTTGGTGAACATGAGCCTCAAGAGATCGAACAGCAAATTGTCGATCTCTTCATAGACGAGGTCATTATCATCACGGTAGGGCTTCTTGTTCTGACGCTTGTACAGCGAATTCTCGTCAGGGCTCGTGGACGGGTCCACAGGCCGGAGTCGCTGGCGGGGGATGAACACGTCTTCGGTAGCGATCTTTTTAAACATGGCCCATTCGTCTTCCGCCTGGAAGGGAATGCGGCCGAAGACGAGGCAATACAGGGTGACACCGAGAGACCAGATGTCGATCTGTTCAGAGATTTTAGGTTGTTCGACGCGGTCGGCATCTGTGTAGCAGAGTTCCGGGGCGAAGAAGGCGGGCGTGCCAACCGTCTTGGCCAACTCGAGATCGTCATCAAAGTCTTGGGCTTCGGACTCGGACACGGCCTCGTCATCGGGCTCGCCGTCCCGAATTGGACGACCGAAGTAGGAGACGCCAAAGTCGGAGATCTTCACGCGGTGATCCTTGGTCCACAAAAGGTTGGCCGGCTTGATGTCTCTGTGCACAACACCTTGATAGTGCAGGTACTCCAAGCCCAGGACAGTGTCTCGAAAGACCGACCTCGCTTGCTCGAGCGTAAAGCAGGGAACGTAAGAGAAGTCGTCGGCGAAAGGATCGTGAACACGGGGGTTCCAATCAATGGACGACATGTGGGAGATGATGGAGTCGGCCATGCTGGGCGATCGCCCGCGGAAAGCCCGCTCCTCGATATACGCGCCATACATGGTTCCATCGAGGGCAGCGGACGAGCCCTGGTTGCTGGATCGAAGCGGGCCGGGCGTCTCCATGTCACTGCCGTCGGGCGAGGCCGAAAGGTCGGGAGGAGGTTGGTTCATTGATTTGACGGACTGGGTTCGGGAGGGGGCTCGAGAGGTGGCGCGAGAGGCGCGGAGCGAGCTGGGCAGGGACACATCGCCAGGAAGTCTGTCGAAGAGGGCAAGGTCGTCGTTGGACGGAATACGGGACTGAGACGCGTTGCTGCCATCATCGGCAATTCCATGTTCGATGCTCCAGAAGTCGTGTGGGCCTGCATGCGCCTGAGACATCTTGGCTCTCTTCAATTCCTTGATGGCCTGGCGCCTCTCCAAGAAGAGATCGTACTGTTGTTCCTCGGGGGTCGGGGCTTCACCGCGCATCTCGCGCTCGATTCGGCGGCGCTCGTGCATGCAAATGTGCGGGAGGCCCTTCTTGCGCCAGACGACTTCGCCGAGCTCGACGTGTTCGAGAATCAGGTAGATCTTGCGCAGCTCGGGATCGTCGATGATTTCGAGGAGGGATACGACGTTCGGGTGGCGCATCTTTTTGAGGATGGCAATCTCGCGCATCGTCTTGTCTTGAGGCGACATGGCGGCGACCTTGCCTAGACGTCGTCGCTTCGAGTAGCGGGGGATAATCTTGATGGCCACATTGTCGCCCGTCTCGAGGTTCCTGGCCAACTTCACCTTGCCGTGCATGCCACGGCCAATCTCCTCGATGACCTCATACTGGTTGATGAGTTTGCGGCCTGTGATGCTGTCTGAGTCGATCAGAGCCTTGTGCGTCCTAGTCCACATGTTAGCGATATCATACGGGCGCCGAGCAGGCGGCTGGGTCATGTCGGCACACATACTCTCTAACTTTGTGGTGTTGGAGGGGGTGCAGGTAGGGGCTTGCAGTCTCTTGAGCGGGAGTATTCGAGTCGGAGGCGGCATGGCCAGGGAAGTTGTTCCTTGGGCGAGGGTTTGAGGGACTGAAGAGACCTGGCGAAGTCATGGGTGTGCTCGCTGCGGTTCTGAGGGGGGGTGCGGTCGAGGTGGAAGGAGGCGGAATCAAGGCGTGGAGATGGGCGAGATGAAGGTTGCGGGAGGGTTGAGGTTGTTGGGGCTGTTGCTGCTGTGAGGAATTCGACTCCATGATGCAGGGCTGGGTTGTGAGATGTGCAGTGAACGGCGATTCGACATCATGTAAAGGTGTGACGCGGGGGGCACGAGAACAGGCGGCTCGCACGGCGGCCGGAGAAGCGAAAGGCGACGGTCGGGCGGTCGATTCAGGCAGCCATTGTCGCGAGCAGGATCTAACGAGTCGTGGTCTCTGTAGATTTGAAGAGGATGGGAGGAACGACTTGAAGAGAGATGTGGTGATTGCTCGTGTGGTGGTGAAGGTGGTTGTAGATGGGAGAAAATTGGGTTTGGAAGATCGGTGCCTCTGGGGTGCTGGGGCAGGACGAGTCAAAGTGTTGAAGGACGAAAGAGAAGGTGCAGTGGGGTGTGTGAGGTGTGAGAGGTCAGCCAGGGAAGGCGACGCTGGACGCTGGACTGCAGGTGGGCTGGGCTGGGCTGGCGGCGCTGCACCCACCTGCAGGCTGCGGGCTGGCGGGCAGAGACAGGTGGAGACGGTGTCGGTACGTATCGGGCTGGCACAGGCACGAATGGGGTCTGGCACGGTGCTAATGCGGTACATGCATCACTAGGCGATGGGTAGCTGCGGCTGCTCCTTGGTTGTGGGTTGGTGCAATCTGGAGGTTGGAGACTCCGAGGTGGAGACGATCCAAGTACTTAGGCCGTGCAGGACATTTGAGAGGTGTCTGCCGCACTGTCTTTGGGTCCGACTTATCTGTACCTTGATGCAGTTGAGTGGAGGGGACAGAGGCCTAGCAGAAAAGGCCACGCAGCAAAGGCCAAGCAGCAAAGGCCAAGCAGGAAACAGCCATTTGGATGAGGTGAGGTGAGAGGAGACAGCCCCAGCCGCTTCAGCAACATTTGTTATTCAAGACATGTCACAAATCCCTGTCCACCTTCTCTTCCTCTTCTCCCTCTACCCTACTTTACCAAACAGCTCGTCACTTACAACGACTCATCTTACATCATCTGAGGTTGCATTGGGTGGGCATCACATCGCGCTATGAGCGGGAAGATGTGACAGCCACGGCCACCTGGAGGAGGTGGTCCTGCACCTTGCACCTTGGTTCTTGCACTTTGGTCCTTGCGCCTGCGCCTGCGCCTGGGCACCTCGTCTTCTCCAAAAAGTGATGACTGACAGAGACAGGGACAGTGCGTCCCTGCTGCCACACTGGTGTTGCCGTGAACTATTGTCCTTGACATCGCCCAATGCCAAGCGTGCATTGAGCAGCTTCACTCGATGCGGTTGACGTAGTGGTGGGCTCGCAGGCGGGGCCACCTGGGTCGCTCCTGCAGAGACATCAGGGGTGGGGTGGGGATGGGAAGTTTAGATGGCAATGGGTACCGGTATGATGAGTACCTTATGGAAGGGGCTTTCGACCTTGGCGACCTTATCGTGCCAGGACCAGGTGTCTCTGTCCTTCCATTGGTCAAACGAGTCGCAACTGCCACAATCTACGCGTCTCCACGGCCGGTCGTCACTGCTTTCCTCTTTCTGACGCTGCTTTTCCGCGTTGGGCCAAGGCTTCCTCTCTCACCGTGACATTTCTGGTGAGACTCGCCCAGCCCACCATCAATTCAATGTCGTTCAAGCTCCCACCATCTCCGCGGGCCGGGTTTTGCGTGTGTCAACCCGTCATCCCATCAACAAGGCTCAGCGTGATATCAAACTGTTGATCAACGGCTCGACTTGGAATTTCGTGGGAAACGAACGTCCTTTGGCTGGGTGCGACTTTTACCAGCGAGCAGAACAGCGAGCAAAAGACAGACAAGTACAGCGCCCGACATCGGCAACACCTACCACTGGGACCAAGGAGAAAAAAAGATGCTTTCTCCAACATGCAAGCAGCGCGCGACGCCCAACAACCTTCCATCCACAAACGCCGCCTTCCTTGTCGATCCCATCAATGAACCGAACCACCAACAACCTCGAGCTAGAGCACTCGCCTGCGTCTCGACTATCCACGTCACACGAAATCTTCGCTTCCCGCTCTCCGGCGCCCATTCTGTTGGGCTCGCCTGCACTTGTCCTACTCGCTCCCCTTAAATTGATTGACCCTGCCTTCGAGCAGAGAGCTAGGAAATAACGTTCAATGGATGTCGTCGTCCCAGCTTACAGTGCTCTGCGTCGCGTGCGGCGGGAAGCCTGGCGCTCCTTATTGGATCACCCGGAGCCAAGCCCGTCTGCACCCTGGTGCCTCGCCCAACGCGGCCGATTCCCAGCAGCCCAAGCCAGAGTCCTGCAGCATTAGCCCGAGTAACGTGAAGAGCCCGAGATAGGGGCGCCGCACCTCCAATTCGATCAAGTCAGGTCAGATCATGACATGACGGTTCGACGCCCTTTTCGCGCGTTTTCTCTCAATCAGGCTCTCTGCAGGTCAGACATCCACACCATTTGAACAGCCATTGCTTGATGATTCAGCTCGACAACTCTTTTTTGGGACACAATCTCGGCACGATAGCTGAAGCGCGCAGCGCCCAAGGCAAGGGCAATCGGCCCCTTTGTCCGTCTCCCGAGGCCTGACCATATCAAAGCCAAGGACCTGCATCGTCGTACAGGCCATCGCCTCATCATAGTTCGGGCAGCGCGGGCCTAATCATTCCTGCTTTGTGCCCGCGTCACTGCATGCCGCTGCTGCGGCTGCTACTGCGGCTGCTACTGCTGCTGCTACTGCTGCTACTGCTGCTACTTGGCCGTTGCTACGACTCTACTGCATGTTCCCAAGTGTCAGGGGAAGTAACTTCGCAACGAATCTTGGCCCGGAGGTTGGTCTCATCGAATCCGCGTCATGCTCTGCGGGCATCGGCCCCGTCTGCCCCTCATCACCCGGCAACAGAGCAAGGCAAGGCAGGGGACACGCATCGGATGCTTTTTGTTGCCTGCCAAGGACCTGCCAATCCTGACAATCGAGCATTCAGACTCCGACAAAGTTCAAAAGCCATTGCCGCCTCTAATCGAGACCGGTGTTACAGCGAGCAACGATGGCACCCCAAGAGCCGCGCCTCCTTCCCAACCAACGTTCACACAAAGGTCGTTGAGGATGCGCCACTACTCTCGCAGGGCCCGTTGCTTCAGCACCTTGTACTTAATACCACACTTGGGCAACGAGCATACAGTGCTGGGGCTCGTGAGTCGTGGTCGCGTCGATCAAGGCCGCCACACCCTTGCTTATCAACGCCGAGGTGTTTTAGCGTTCCTACGACCCTGTAATAGCGGCAGCGCGGTCCATGGTTCGTGACCAGGCACCCCAGTCAGTGTTGCTGTTGCTGTACGCTCGGTTTCCCTTACGTTTCTTTTTGGAAGAAGGCCGATGGAAACAGGTCCATTGCCGGACAGTCTTGGATGACCGCCGCTTGATGGCAGTGATGTGATTGCAGTGTCTACTACGTCCTTTTGGAGATTCGATGTCTCTTTCGCACAACCTGGCGCGTCGTTGGCTTTCGTCTTGACCAGGCCAGACCTACCCTTCGCCGTGTACGATTCGAAGACAAGTGACCGGCGGTGGGTGAAATGTCGGGGAGGCTGCCTGATGATCGAGGGAAGCGCCAGTGGCCAGTGGTCAACAAGACCAGCATGAGACGTACGTGGCATTGCCGGAACCGCCGCAGTGGTGCGCATGAGCAAAGTCTGCGAGAACAGCCTGGATGGGTTCACGATGGTCTCTTTCTTTCTCCCAAGGGTAGAAACAACAATCTGGACCTGTCAAATCCTGCCTGTGCGCTATGGCCAGGTCTGGACCGACCGTCGTGGACCACAGCAGCAGCAGGGGCCACCATCGTGTGGTCTTCTTGCTCGGCGCATACTCACGATGCCTTCGCTTTCTGTCCCAAAGAGGGAATGGCTGCCCTGTGTAAAACGCAGCTGTGGCATGGCACGGCACGGCACGGCGCCTGTGACCGGAGAGCTCCCCTCGACAAGCCAGCTGCACTGACTTTCACTCGCATCACTCCATCTGCTCGCTCGCTCTATGGCACTGGCGTGAGATCGTCGGCTTCTGCTGTGCTCCGAGGATTATTCGACGTACGTTCGCACCCCTCATTCATGTCGGGCTGAATTATTTCCCGCTTCAAGCAACTGAGAACAACAGTTCGTTCCGCATCCGTCTAACGCAACATTCCAGCACGTCAGTCACCTTTATCCTTCACGGTAGCGTTCTGAAACTTCAGCGGGAGCTAACAACCGCCCGCCCACTATGCTCCTCGACCGTGGCAGAAAGTCGTCGGCGTCGCTCGGAAAGCGATGTGACACCCTGCTTTCGCCGCCGAAAGACCTTCTGGGGAATACAGAAGCAGGGATGGGGTTGCTCACTGCCAGTCGGCCCCGCGTGTTGTTGCCCCAGACACGCTCTACTGCACCTCCGAGATGTGACTGCTCACATTCCGGCGGGTTCAACCTCCGTGGATTTCAGGGAAGGGCGCCGCTCAATGGCCTCAATGGCACCATTACCTGTCTCATCACTATTTTAGACTTTCCTCACATATGCTTGCATGTGCTTATCACGTTTCTAATCGTCACCACCGGATTGTTGGTGGCTTACGAGCTGTGGCAAGTTTGGGGCCCGCGAAGCACCTTTTTTTGTTTGTTTTTGAAGCCGGTGAGCAATGCTTCAGCAGTTCGCTGTCAGCCATGGCCCTCAGCTTGAGTCTACTTTGCTTTTGCAGCTTGCTGGTATGCCACACCACCCGGTTGAGCTGGATGGATATGGTCCACGGGCATGCACGGTATGAGCGGATTAACAATCCAAGCCTCTGAGTGTCAAGCTCCAGCTGTGCAGTGTGCAGTCTGCAGTCGCAAGCCGGAGAAACAAAGTGATCGACTGGCTCGATCGCGATGCATCCAACACATGGAATCGAAAGACGGTCCGCCGCCTGGACCCGCCTCCGCGCGATGCACCTTGTCAGGAGAGGAAGAAGCAAGTTATGTGTGGGATCGGCGCGTGCAGGGGAAAGAAAATAGGCAATGCGGAGAGACCAACGACAGCGACGACAGCGACTATTCGCTCAGGCCCGCAGGCATCTGCACGAGGAATGGGCGCCGATTTGACTCCTCCGCTCGAACCGCAACCCCCTCTGTGATTGGCAAGGCGCTGGAGGAGGGACGGCGATGTGATGCAGCGAGGCCGATACTACCCTCGCCTTCCATTGCTTTGGTGAACGATTGCGCTCGAGGCAAGGCACCTGTGCTGCCTCTGACTGGCTTTACACCGACGTCCCATCCTAGTCACCATTGCCGTCGAATGACGGTAGTGATCAAATTGCAAGCCGATCCAGAAGCCCGGCCAGTGTGACTCCTGCGCGTCATCTGTAATGGTCAACACCCTTAAAATGTCTGTAGCACAAGGTGAGAGTTGGAGCGTGGGAACGAGAGAAGAGCAGGCGGATCAAATCTCAATACGAACGCACCCTCACCAAAACCGCCGCGTAACACCATCACGCCCAGTTTCAAGTCTAGAAGCAAGACACGGTGGCCAGAACCGGTTCTGTGTAAGGACGATAGTCTGCAGCCACACCTTCTTGCGACGCCTCGCGCTCGAGTATTGATAATCAGGTATTGCCATCTCGCACTGCGAACCACTCGAGGCGGGTGTCGTGATCTTCTCCAGCCAGCCAGCCTTGATGGATTTGGCGAAGGAGGGTAAAGGAGCATTCTACCTATCGATAACGCCGCATCGCAGTGGCGCAGCCACACCGCCGGCCTGGTGGTGGGCGATATGTCTCACTTTGAGCCCATGAGTGCAGCGACATAGCAGCTTTCACTTGTCATGCTGCCTGGCGATGCTGGCCTGGCAAGTCTGGCTTGGGAGGAATCCCCCCCCCCACAAGAGACCCGGATCTATCTCTCCAGTGATCGCGGCAGCGCACCATCCACGACTGCTCGGCCGGCTAGCTGACCATTCGGGTCCCGCTTCGGCACTAGCGAAAAGAGTGTCTCACCGTCTTGCAGCCCTCTCGCGGCCCCAGGGTCCAATAACACATACGCGAAGGGGGTTGGGCGATGAGCGGATCGCGCGGGGATGCGATACTGGAGAGCCTCCTGACAACCCAGTGCGTGGGCCCCGATGAACTAACTGTTGTTGGTGTTTCCTCTTTTGGGCTGCCTTTAAAGTCTTAACAAGGCGCTCGGGGGTGGAATCAGTGTTGTTACGAACGATGACGGTAAGATGGTGTTTGTCTGGCAAGGGGTATGACGGGGTTGTAAAGGCAGATGATCGATGAATCTCGCTGGGCCATCCACAAATTCTGGCTCGTGATGATAGGACTCAGCGGGTTCCAACTGACTGCGCGTCGCCCTTCTCCTGTTTCAAGACATGAGCCCACGATGATGGTCTGATTATTTCTAATGCCCGTTGGTCTAGCGATATTCTACAGGTAGGAGTACGAGATGTGTGTGTGTGTGTGTGTGTGTGTGTGTGTGCGAGTGTGTGTATCTCAAGACTCAAAGGCCAGAAAGCAGGCTCACTGATCGGGACCGGTGCCGAGAAGGCTGTTAAGCCACGAGCCGATAGTCGAGGCCTGGGCACTGTCGAGGCCGCCTCCGCGAAGGCGCTCTGCCCAGTCGTCCACATCGTAGATCTTAGCGTCAACAAGTGATGAAACGGACCATTTCTCCCCAGCAGTGGTGGAGGTGTCGAGAACGAAGTTTTGCAGCACACCATGGCGAGCCTCAAAGCTGAGGTCGAACTGCGGCTGTTAGTCACGTTTGAGAAGCATCATCTCTCGGAGGGGAGGGGATAGGGGGGGGAAGGGGAGATCAGGCTACTCACGTCGCCAGGTAGAGTTGGTCTTGGCCTTGGGTCGTCCTCCGTCGGACGTGTAGAGAAGGTGAAGAGCGGTGTCTGTCCGTAAAGCCAGTCCCTCGACTATGTCCGCTGGTCAGCAATGTTTTCATCGGCCATGCAATATTCATGCGACTCACCTTCAGCTCCTTCATGCCTTTCTTCACGCTCTCCAGCTCAGTAGCGTCCTCACCCACCTCGGCAATAACATCAAAAGCTCCGTACATGTCCCCAAACTCCCTCACGACAGCGCCCTCAAACTCCTCGTTGCCGACTCCCACATTCCGCACCGGCGACCGCACGCTCTCGACGCCCCGCCCCTTGATGAACGCCTCGGCAGGCGACCGCAGCATCGTGCCGATAGATCCCAGGTTCGGCGACGAAAGCAGACACGTCCCGTGGTGCAGTGACCTCAGCCTCGTGAGTTTATACGCAGACCCGGACACCTTGAACGTCGCCCTTCCGTCCTCGGGGCCCCTATTCGCGGGGCACGCCTCCGGTGCAGGAGCGGCATCGGCGGCTGGTGCCCCGACGTCAATGTCGACGACAATGTCGTGCCGGCAGTTGACGCGCGCGCCCGGCACGTTGAGCCCGCGAAGCGCGCGCACGACCATCTCGGCGTGGCGGTCGCGGTCGAAGGCGGCGGGGGGGCAGATGACGCTGAAGTTCACGTTGCCTCCGTCGTGGAAGACGCTGCCACCGCCTGAGCGGCGTCTCACGAGGTCGACGCCGCCTTGGCTGGCAGGTTCATCGTGGCCTTCGGGAGAGCGGGGGACGTAGGAGCGTAGGAGGGGGAGGTTGAGTTCGAGCCATGGGTTTTGGTTGCGCCCTATGACGATGCTGGGACGGTTTGTGTAAAGGAAGAGGACGGTTGATTCGGAGTGCGTTGTTTGGAGGAGGTGGTGCTCTATGGAGAGGTTGAGGTAGGGGTCAGGGGAGCGAGAGATGTAGACTTGGGTTTTGGCGGTTGAGGCGGAGTCGAGTGGGGATAGACGTTGGGGAGAAGATGAGAATCGCCTGGATGAAGGGTAGAGAGAGTGCGTTGTGGAGGATAGCGTGCGAGGGGAGAGGCTGAGGCGAGAGATAGGTCTCATGGTTGAGGTTGATATGAGCATTGTTGAGGTGGGTTAGCTCATGTCGGGAAATCTGAGATGGTGTCAGTCAGAAATACTTTCAAGGTTGATGAGATTTAAAACCAATTGACACACGTTCGGGAGGTATCCAGCGTTTCTTAGGAACAAATCGTCAGGAATAAATCGTCATGAGATGAGACGTTGATGTTCTGGTGTTGAACCCCTGGCTGGCTCGCCCCGCAAGTTGTGCATGCATCTAAGAGAACAGCAACGAATTGAGATAGCGGAGCACAACTACCGGGCCCACCGCTCTACAGGGGTTGACCCCTCCCCCGCCGCGATCGGCTCCGTGGCGTCAAACCGCACCATCATGACCAGTCGCAACTGCTGAATCTTTCTTGAGTCACGATCTCTCCCTCGCCTTGATCGTTCCCTCTTCCCCCCCAATACATCAACAATCATTACAGCCAGAATGTCAACTTTCGGAACCTACTTCAAGGTCACGACGTGAGTCAATTGACACGAAACTTCCTTTAACAATGCTGACATTCCCAGCTACGGCGAGTCCCACGGCAAGTCCGTGGGCGTCATCGTCGATGGCGTCCCTCCCGGCCTTGCCCTCAATGAATCCGACATTCAACCCCAGCTCACACGCCGCCGCCCCGGTCAATCTGCCATTACAACACCCCGTAACGAGAAGGACCGTGTGACTATTCAGTCTGGTACCGAGTTTGGCTATACCCTGGGCACCCCGCTCGGCATGCTCGTGCCCAACGAGGACCAGCGTCCCAAGGACTACGGCAACAGCACCATGGACCGCTTCCCTCGCCCTTCGCACGCCGACTGGACCTACCTGACCAAGTACGGTATCAAGGCCTCTTCTGGTGGTGGCCGCTCCTCTGCGCGCGAGACCATCGCCCGCGTCGCTGCCGGCGCTGTCGCCGAGAAGTACCTCCGCGAAGCCTACGGCACCGAGATCACCGCCTTCACCACGAGCGTCGGCAACGTCCACCTCTTCCCCCCGACTCCCGAACACCCCTCGCCCTCGACGAACCCGGCCTTCCTCTCCCTCCTGCAGACCGTTGACCGCGCCACCGTCGACAAGTTCCTCCCCGTCCGCTGCCCTCACGCCGAGACCTCCGATGCCATGAACGACTACATCGCCGGCTTCCGCGACCGCGACGACTCCATCGGCGGCACCGTCACCTGTGTGATCAAGAACGCCCCTGCCGGCCTCGGCGAGCCCTGCTTCGACAAGCTCGAAGCCCTCCTCGCCCACGCCATGCTCAGCATCCCCGCCACAAAGGGCTTCGAGATCGGCTCCGGCTTCGCAGGCTGCGAGGTCCCCGGCTCTACCCACAACGACGCCTTCATCCGCGCCCCCGAGGATGACGCCCGCGCCGCATCCGAGACCGCCCGCCTCGGCATCCCTCGCTCCAAGCTCACCACCAAGACGAACTTCAGCGGCGGCATCCAGGGCGGCATCTCCAACGGTGCCCCCATCTACTTCCGTGTCGCCTTCAAGCCCGCCGCCACCATTGGCCAGGACCAGACGACGGCCACCTACGACGGTGAGGAGGGCGGCGTTCTCGCTGCCAAGGGAAGACACGATCCCTGCGTCGTGCCGCGCGCCATCCCCATTGTTGAGGGCATGGCTGCCATTGTAATCATGGATGCCCTGATGGCGCAGCACGCGCGCCAGATGACCAGGAGCATGCTGCCGCCTGTGAAGAAGCCGGAGGCGTGAGCATAAACATTGGCGAGATTAAGAAAAGACGAGGTGGAGAGAAAGTAGAGACACATTTGGCTGTGAGCGGCGGCATTTTCATAGCATGTCAGAACCATTGGCGTTCAAAAATATAGATTCCCCTTGCCGTGCTCCTAGCTATATCTGCTGCTCCTCTGATTATGTATCACTGCTACGTCGAGTCCGCGGCCGGCGCTCCCATGACCCCCCTCCCAAACCAATCAGCCACGGTGCCGAACCGGTCATCGCTTCGCTCCAGCTCCGCTCGGAACAGCTCGTGCTTGCCGGCCGTCTCAATCTGCGTCGCCCGCAGTGCCCGGATCGTCGCGTTGTCCTTGGCGCACTGAGGGCACTCCGTCTCGCCGTCGACACCTCCGCCCCGCAGACACCGTTGGTGGAAGCTGTGCTTGCACAGGAAATGCACGGCAGGCAGGTCGAGCTGCTGGCCGCAGTCGGCGCACCGCGTGGCCTGGAACACGGCAGGCTTGGACCCAATGTCCGTCAGCTCGGTGCGCTTCTGGTCTGTCTCCGTGCGGAACGCCGTGATGCGCCGGCGGTTGGCCGCGATCTCCTGCCTCTCGCGCTCAATCGTCTCGTGCAGATACGGCTTGATCATGCCCATGGTCGCCACGCCGCCGGCCGCTCCGCCCGAGGACCCGACGAGCGTCTGAATCACCTGCAGCGGCGCCATGAGGCCGTCTTTGTCGATCTTGGCGAGGACGCCCGCGAGCTCGTCCGAGCCCGCCTCGTCGAGGATGCGTGGGTCTGACGTGAGGTACGCCAGCGCTGCAGGGTACAGCTGCGGTTCCTGCGAGCCGTACTTGCGGAGGGCGCGGATGGCGCCGCGTGTGTCCTTAGCCGCCGTGTACGAGCGAAAGATGTCGAAGAGCAGGCCTGATTGCTCCTTGACGAGTCTCGTGCCGTCCTGGAAGTCGGACAGGTGGGAGAGGAGCAGCACGTTGGAGCTCTCCATCGGAATGTCCTGGCCCTCGATGAGCTTCTTCGCCTTGTTCTCCCACTCTTCCTTGTGCTGCTCCCCGCGCTTCTCGTTCGACTTGGAGAGATACATCTCGAACAGTGTCGTGTAGAGATCGGTTCGATCTGATTGTTTGAGGTCCTTCTCCTCAAGGCACGCCTCGAGAAAGATGATGAACTCGTCAGGGTGGTCGATAAAGGAGGAGAATGCCGTCCTCGGTGGTGGTGGTGTATATTGGGGAGCGGGTAGGTCCTCGGGGTTGAGCATGACTGTGCCGTTTCCATTCGTCTTGCCGTCCTCTTGGGAGTTTGGCGTCGCGACAGAGGTTGTATTCATGTATGGAAGTGGAAGTAGGTTCGTCAAATTCTGTACAGCACTAGCTGCGCCGGCGACCATGCGGCTGGAGGTGTTGCCGTCGTTGTCTTGCACTTGGATGATCTGCACACCTGTCAAGTCGCCTCCGTAGGCACCGATCCGTGGTCGGAATTTGCCTGTGTAGTAGTCGACGAAGATGGACGTGGCATCTTTCGGGCAGTGCTCGATTAGCACTCGGGCGTACTTCTTCAAACACGGGTAGGCCTAGATTGTCAGTCACTAATTATGTCTACCGCATCAGAGTACTCACCACTTCGGGGTCTTGCCGCCAAATAAAGTCGAGGGCCTCATCATACTGCTTGGAATCTTCGATAAGGATATCAACTACCAAGTCAATCTCACCGTGTTGCTTGGCAAGGTAGGCCGCCTGTTCGTAGTAACCGCCCTGTCTGCACATGGAGATGGCCGTCTCGAGGTCAAACTTAAGGTCACCAGGAGACTTGATAAACTTCTCAAGCTTGTCGATGTCTTTGAGCTTCGCATAGCAGTTTAGAAGAAGTGTTGTGTGGTCTGACGTCGCTTTCCGGTGCTCGTGCAGCTGTTCAAGATACTGGATGAGGTTGTGTATCCTCTGCGTATCGAGAAACTTCCTGATAACCTGCGACGGTTCTGTCGTGTCAATCGCCTTGATATATTGCACCATTGCGCCGTCATAATCAGCCTTCTGGTAGAGGTGGTCGCCGAAGCGGCGGAAGATCTCGGTCCGCTGCTTCTCGTCCATGCCGGACTTTTTGGCGAGGTCGATGGCTAGGGGAAACATGTTGCGCTGGAAGAGGAGTTCCAATTTCTGCTGCAGCGTTTTCTCGTGATAACGGTGGACCTAGCACTGTTAGCCGCGGCGATCGTATACACACATGCTTCGGCTGCTTCTTTCTACCTTTCCATCCTGCGTCATCACGAATAGGTCACCCCATATCTGGAAGAGCGCCCTGAAAGGTGAGATGAGCGACTCAGTATGTCCGATCAAGCGAAGGTCTGCCTCCAGCAGAACAAACGTAGAGGCGTTAAACAGGGCATCCGCAGCTCCACCGAACCGCCGCCTCATCGAGTCGGGCTGCTTGTCCGTGACGGCACTGGAGGGCGGGCAGATAAGCGCGGTGTAGGCACCGTAGACAGCCACTGACTTTTTGGGTGACTCGTACGCCCGCGGCGGCCCGCGCCCTTCAATCGTGTAGGTATAGATGGCGTCATCGCGCGCGACGATGACTTCCTCAGTCCTCTTGTCCAGCGTCATACACCCCACATCGCAACCTGCGTCCTCGACCGTCTTGGGCGGGTATCCATGTCCTTTCTTGGAGATGGAAAGCTTGAGTATTCGTGCCGTTGTCGAGATGAAGAGGGTTGTGCTGTTGTTGTTTGGCTCCGCTATGAGTTCTACGCCCGTCACGGGCTCCTCAGATTCGTGCATGATGCGCTGCTTCGCGCCAAGGTCGTTGACGAGGTCGCCGCGGATGACGGTCACGGTGCCGTTGGCGAATCCAACAGCAATCTGGGAGAGGTCGTCGAGGGCTGTGAGTGCTGAGATCTACACTGGTCAGCCCAGCAGGTGCCGTCTCGTCAAGTCCGACTTACTGGAAACTGCTTCTTCCCGTTGTTGATTCGCAAGGTGCTCAGGCACGTTGGCATGTTCGTCTTCTTGACGAGCTTGTCAAGCGCCCAGACCTTCAATACTGGTTCATTGCTCAGATCCTCCTGTTTATTGTCAGCCGTGTCTATGTATCCCTGTCGGTCGACCTACGGCAATCGTGAGCAACAAGCTCGTTCCCTCGATCTGTCGCATGTGAGTGATGGCGGCGTCATGCGCCTGGAAGCTGCGGACGATCTTCCAGCTCGCGCCTACGATGCGCACGTATCCATCGTAGCTTCCGAGGAAAAGGCTGTCGGAGCCGGAGCATATCTTGGAGATGTCGTTGCTCTCGACGAAGAGGCGCGTCTCGTCATCCGCCAATCGGACCTGGCTGACGTCGAAGAAGTCAAATGCCCTCCACTGATATTGTTAGCTGGGATGGTGCATCGGGGGTGCAAGGCGTACCGAGATGGCCATCGCTACATTACCTCAGAGGGTGGTTGTCGTGGGGGATGTTGATGTTGCAGCCTGTCGCACGCAGCATGACGTTGTTGGGAGCTCGAGCTCAAGCTGTCGGGTGTACCAATCGCGGGATGATGGACCCACTTTGAGTTATCGGTGAACTTCGGTGAATAGCCTCAATCAATCATAAATGCATGCATCCATAGAGCAGTCTTGTCCTCTTTTGATGTGACTTGATCTCTTAATGACAGTGTAAAGGATCTAATCAATTGGGTATCATGCAAAAACTACCGCAGCCCAAGTTATTTCTCGAGCCCTAATGCCTTGAGCCGTTTCCCAAAGCTCTCCCGTTTTCTAAAACCACCCCTCAAGGCCGTTGAGAAACTCTTCATATCCACCAAAGGTGCCATGGACGGCCTTCCATGCGCGCATTGAAATGGGAAAAGACACCCTGAAAGCCGTCTAACGAGATCTTTACAGTCCTCCAGAGACAGGATATCGTTGAACATGATGGCGCTGCGGCAAGACCTCGAGTTAAGCATGTCGATGATGCCAGGCGGACAACCCTGGAAGTTCGACACCCAGTCCTCAGCGTCTCTGGATCTAGAAGACTGTGGAAGGGTGGTTGCGCCCTCCTCCTCTAACCTCCAAGCCTCATTTCGCAAAAGGTCCACCAGCAGCTTCGGCTCAGCCTTGCAGCGCTCCAGGATGCTTGGGGGTAAACTCAGGACTTCTATAGTAGATGACTGAACTGGCCTCGAGCTTGACGCTGGTGCGCTGAGGACGTAGAATATGCCCCAGTGTTCAAAGTGTTGGGTGCGTCGTCGGAGGAGCTCGCACTCCCTGGCCCTCAGCTCGAAAGTGATAGGGACGCTCAGCACCGTTGTCTCTGCTCGAATGACTGCATCGCCTCCCCGTGTAAAGTATTCCCGCATCACGACCTCCAGCTTGCATCGCTCATCTGCGGCATGCTGGTCAACGATGACTAGCATCATGTCGTCACTTCCTTGACTGAAGAATTGTGAGACCGAATTCTGTTGAAGTTTGACGAGGATGAACTTGTTGTCGACTTGGGAAATCACCTCGGCGTCAAGTAGGCTTTGCTTGGACAGCCGTCCCTGCATCTTGAGGGACGACATCTCACCAGAGTAGCTTCCACAGTAATTCGAACCCCCCCTGGCCTCGATGCCTGCCGTGGTCGTGGCTTCACTGATCCAATTGATCGGAGCCTCGACAGCAGGGAAAACGGGATTTTCCCACGATCTGAGAATACTTTTGAGCCACTCACTTGGCTCCTCTTGAGGCTTTGCTTTCTCAAGTCGAATGCTTTTTGAAAAGAGCCGTGACTTAGTTTCGGGCTGAACGGGAAAAGACTGCGTGTCGGATGATATTACACCACCTCTGTCTTCATTGGAAGTTTTGCCATTGGTGTCAGCGTCTTCCTCAGGGCTATCCGTGACTTCAGCGCGTGGCTCTAGACCTCGTGTGTTCTGTTTCAAGAGCGAAGCCGGTAGGCCAATGTCATCAAACGGCTTACGGAGCAAACGTCCCTCTTTGTCAACGAAGGCAGTGCTTTTGACAGGTGATGGTGCGCCTTTGATAGCCGAGGTCGAGCATGAAAGCGGGAATGGCGGCAATCGAGCGTTGTTGACGCTGGCCTTGGGTGGCGGCTGTCGCGCTTTACCGACTTTGACCCTCTCCCAAAGGTCGAATGGCGATTCAGGTCTTGGAACAGGCGTCGATGTTCCGGAACGACCTTTTGACGTGGACGCGGTCTTGGTGCGTTTCTGAACGCCTGAAGTGTTATCAGCCCCAGAAGCTGGCCGCTTCAAGCCGCATCCTGACGACACTGCGTGAGGCCGAAAGTGATATTTCTTCAAAAATTCGAAGCATATCACCTTAATCAGGTCGGAGATCCTTAGCAGTTTCTGAGGCTGATCCAGTATGTCTTCGAAGGACCCAGTATGCTGCAGCGGTGTTTTGTTTTCTACCCGGAATGAGAACATTGGCCACCGTTCAAGGCCTCTCTTTGACTTCTGGTCTTTGCGTGGAAACGACTGAGAATCTGGATCATCCGAGTTTGCAAAGTCCGAGTTCGCAAAGACGCGATTGGCGTCGTCATACAGGGCTCCGAACCCTTGATCAATGGCCATTGGATGGATTCCTAGGCTGATAAACTGCGCCCGACGAGTCGTCACTGCGTTCAAGGAGATGGAGCCTTGAACAGAAAGAGTACTAGTCGAGGCACCGACGGCGACCCAGGTGCCGTAAGATATATCATCTGCGAGCTCGGATTGTACCAGGATTCTCGATGTCCGAACCGGCGCATCGATGGCGTTTGCGTCTGTTGTTGACGGCCGAAGTCGAACGGTATTTCGGCCGCCAGAGTCTCGGAGAAGAAAGTTGACATTCGCAGGCCATGCCAGCAAGATAGCGGTCAGGTTGTGAACCAGGCTATTGAAGTCCCTGTCAAGGACCGACTTGTCCGCGGCGGAAGGTCGTTGCTTGACTCTGACTGCCATGTTCCCGAACAAATCTCGAACGGTAGCACGGGTGCCATGGCTGAAAGCTTGTCGCTGGTGCTCTGGCAAAGCCGGTGTGTTTCGGGCCAGGCATTTGCCGTTGTGGAAGGTGATGGTGTTGTGTGTTGTGTGAAAGGCGTGATGAGATGTGATGGAAAGTAAGGATAGAGCGGCTAATGAAGCAACGAAGTTCCCATGCACACCAAATGTATCATCTGACCGAGGGTAACGAGACGTATCTAGAGGTTCAGTCAGAGGGAACAAGGTCAGGATCAGAGGGCCTTACGATGCAATCTTCCAAGTCCCCCATCCGCAAGGAACTCGTCAGGGGGTATGCCCATGCCATCATCTTCGACGATGCAGTTTCCTCTAGAATAGTCGACAGTGATGTTGAGCCTGCTGGCCCTCGCATCTAATGAGTTTCTGACCAGACCGATTATGGTTTCATTGAGGGATGTGATAACCACCGACGATTTGATCTGTCTGACAGCTTCAGGGGGGAGAGGCTTGATGGACATGCTGTGTTCAAGGCGACGGTCCTCACTCTGGAGTGTGACAACACAGAGAGGCGACGGCTGAGCGCTCGAGGTGCAGTATCACCATCTAAAGTGACGCCATCTGTCCCAAAGACGGCTAGCCCGGTTGCCCAGGCCATCCCCCTTTGCATATACCGGGGCGGGGACCCGCCCCGCGCTAGACCCCGCGATGCCCCTCCATGATTTTCCTTGCGACGGCTCGAAGTGACTCAACCCGCCGCGACGTACCTCCAGACACCCACCCCTTCAATCCGACAGCGATCGCCCCCCCCTGAACATGGCGGACCTGACGAAGGAGCAGAAGCTCAACCTCATCACGCGCAACCTCGCCGAGGCCCTGGATGTCGACATTCTCGAGAAGGTCTATGATGAGGGTCGCGAGCCCAACATCTACTGGGGTACGCCCGATGGCGAAACTGGGGGTGGCATGATGCTGACCTCCTGACAGGCACTGCTACGACGGGTCGACCTCACACTGGCTGTAAGAAATTCACTGGTCATTCAATTGCGCCTTCTGACATGGCTAGACTTTGTGCCTGCCCTCAAGCTGGCCGACTTCCTTCGTGCCGGCGCCAGCGTGACCGTCCTGCTGGCGGACATTCACGGCTGTAGGTCCTTGATCGCCCTCCTTTGTAGATACTAGCTGACATGATGCAAGTCCTTGACAGTACGTCCTGTTCCGACCTTGAGGCCTGCGCAGTATATACACGACGAAGGGTTGGCATGCCGAGTTCGCCCACTGACGACGTGCAGACCTGAAGGCCCCCATCGAGATTGTCCAGTACCGCGCCGAGTACTACCGCTTCACAATCACCGCAATGCTCAAGGCCGTCGGCGTCGACACCTCCAAGTACGATTGGCTCTGATTGAACAGTCTACAGCGCGGCAACTGACACACTCTAGGCTGCGCTTCGTCCTCGGCAGCGAGTACCAAAAGTCCTCCGACGTGAGTGAGGTCGGGTCTTGGGTTCGAGCCCTAGCTAACTCCTGTCGCAGTATGTTATGGATCTTTTCAAGCTCAGCTCTATCACCTCTGAGCACGACGCGCGGAAAGCCGGTGCCGAGGTCGTCAAGCAGACATCCAACGCCCCTCTGGTGCGAGCCCATGCCCCGTGGTGAACACATAGAGTGCTGATCGTCGTGACAGTCTGGTCTCCTCTACCCCCTTCTGCAAGTTCTGGACGAGCAGTACTTGGGAGTTGATTGCCAATTTGGCGGTGTTGGTGAGTAAACCGCGTCCGATTTGGGTTATGTTGCTCACCACGTGTAGACCAGAGGAAGCTCTTTACCGCCGCTAAGGCCTGGTTGCCCAAGCTGGGCTACAAGGAGCGCGCACATCTGATGAACCCCATGGTTCCTGGCCTCCAGGGCGGCAAGATGGTATGATGCATCGCTCCCTCAATCGCGCAGAACTAACAAGGAGTAGAGCTCAAGTGAGGCCGACTCAAAGATCGACCTGCTCGACACCCCCGATGCCGTGACGAAGAAGCTTCGCAAGGCTGAGGCAGTCCCCAAGGTTCCTGAGAACAACGGCGTGAGTCAATCTGCCGGCCTCACCGGCAAAACCTGCTGATCCGTCTAGGTCCTCTCCTTCACTGAGTTCGTACTGCTTCCCGCCAGCGAGCTGAAGACCGGAAAGGCCGAGTTTATCGTCGACCGCAGCCGCGACAACCTCGAGCCGCTGGTGTACAACGACATTGCCAAGATGCATGAGGACTACAAGAATGACGTCCTGACGCCGCAAATCTTGAAGCCGGCCGTCACGAAGGCGCTTCTTGAGCTGATGGAGCCGATCGTGAAGGACTACGAGGCTTCTAAGGAGTGGCAAGAGGTCACGCTCAAGGCCTACCCCCCCGAGGAGAAGGCCAAGAAGGTCAAGAAGGTCAAGGACAAGGGCACTCGCCGCCCAGGTGTTGCACCCGGGGGGGAGGAGAAGACGGATGGAAAGAACGAGAAGCCAGTGGAGGAGCAGACTGGGATCTCGACGCTCGAGATTGCCAACCACCCCCCTGCGCCGTAGACATGTTAAATTGTCGGAAGTGACGATGTTGTCATGAAAGGATTTTGAAACATGCTGTATGAGCTGTGAGAAACCAACCGCGGTTCGATGAGCATTGAAAATACGGCTTAATAGAATATGCGGTTATGTGAATAGCTGCTACATGCACCTTGGCATGATCCACCCTCTGCTGCGGCTGAGCCCAGGACCCCTAACGACGTCGAGCACCCCCATTCAATCATCCATATTCGTGCCAACCAGCATCATCAGATGATACCCTGACCGCCCGACCGTCCGACCTCTGCTTACTGTCTCTGTCGCTGTCCTGTCTATCGTTGACCTCTGACCTTGACCCTAGCTTCTGGTGTTTTGCTGCGCAGCATCTGAACGCCACCCTGGGCCGTCGACATTCATCTCAAACGACAGCCTTCCACCCGCTTCTGGCGATTCCCGATCCGACCCTGATGGCGACAACCGAAATCGCGCCCTCGCCTCATGGTAAACTTCCAACCTGTCTTCCTCTTATAAACCGGACATCTTTCGACTTGATTCGCACGGGAGACCAGACATCACAACAATCCAGCGGCAGTCCACTGACATCATGCCAGATCGCTCCGATCGTTCAGGCCGGCGCCGCCCCTTCTCCACGTGGGTGAAGAAGCTCACGACCAACTTCAAAAACTCCTCCAGCGACGGCAATCTCCGCAGCGGCACCGAATCGAAACGACTCCAGGGCAAGAAGGGACACAAGAAGCACACATCGAAAAACAATAACCCGTACCCGCAGTCGGGCCGCGTCGGGCAGGGACCAGCAAACCACAGCTCGCACTCTTTTTCGACAGCCCGCAGCGGCAGCGCGACGTCTCTCGAGCGGAGCGTACGATCTGATGATGACCGGCCTCCGCACACGGCGGGCGGCGCGCGGTCGCTGGCGCCGACGGTAGCCACCGATCATGAGGTGTCGCACTCGATGGCCGCGCCGTCGCATGGAGCGTCCTCCGTTGCGGGAACGAATCGCACAACAGGCGGAATCGACTCGAGGAGAGGCGGCGACAGCACGTTCTCGTCGCCGGCGCCCTCGGTGCGATCGTTGACGACGACCCTCACGACAATACAATCGACCATGGCCCCAAACACGCAAACGATGACCAACAACGCCGGCAACGGACACAACTCTCACCAGGGGCACACACAGTCCATCCAGTTCCACCAACCGTTTCCAACGGCATCGCCGGCGTCCGCGATTCCCTCACATCTGGCGCCCTCGTCCACAGGACCGGGTCACCCGACAACCTACAACAGCGCAACGGCGAACAATCTCCTAACCGACAACGCCTCAATCCTCACGCTCGCCTCATCATCCAAACGCCGCCGCCGCCGCTCCTTCGACACAGACGCCTCAGTGCGCGCCATGGCGCCCTCGTCCCTCTGGGGCGGCAGTCGCGAGTCCCTGCCCCTCAGCGTCCTCAGCGCCAATGTTGACCACGCGGCCGCGGTGCACCAGGCCAGCAACCCTCGCAGCCTGCAGGGTGTGGCGCCCGAGCGCACTAGCATCTACTCGACGTCGGGCGTCGCTACGATGCTCAGCGAGCGCAACAGTTTCTACGCCAAGCAGCAGCGGGACGCAGGCGACGGGGCCAGCACACGCAGCGGGTTCCTGGGCCACGGGCGTGCGGACAGCACCAGCGGCAGTATCGGCGGTGTTTCGAGCCCACTCGTGAGCCCGAGGGAAAGGGCGGGCGTCGAGGAGACGATGGAGGAGAAGCTGGCGACGGCGGACAAGAGGGGCAAAGAGAGGGAGGATGAGGGGCGGTAGGGCGTGGCTCGGTGATGATACCTTTGCATTTGATCGGACGGGACAAGGGGGGCCTGGAATAATGATCATGGGGGTGGGAGCCCGCGGATGGACTTTTGCTTTTTTGACTTGTTCAGTGCGAGGAGTTGGTTTGGTGGGATGGACTGTTTACGCATACAGTTACAGTACCGTGTTAGAGGACAACATTGGTAATAAGGCATTGTCTCGGGACGAAGGCTCAGATATTCAGCCGGATATCAGTTTGAGGGATACTGCGAAGTCGTCTGTCTGATTCTTGATTGGCGCTCATGACTGTATATGTGTCGCCCTCCTCGAAGTGAAGACAATTCCGCTATAGAGCATGGGACTGGAATTAGGTAAGCGCGTGACAGCTGAAATCCGACCCCTTTGAGACCGGGTTCAGGTAGAGCATAATTCATCCAAGATGACACGGGATTCATTGCATTCCTAGTAATATGGCAAAGGTTCGAGATCCAGCCCCTCAACCGAGAACTTGAACGAGTCGTTTCTGTAAATGTTAGAGACATTGAAAGACAACCGAGAAAAAGGCCAGTAACATACCTTGAGTAGCTGCTGCCAGCATCCAGATCCAGACGTCCGCCAACACAGTCCTCAAAATTGACGTCCGCGTAGATGATGCCCTCGTCATCCTCCCACTGCGGACCAGCAAGAACATCGCCAAAGGGCCCGACAATGGAGCTACCGCCACGACACGACCACGCTGATCCCTCGACATTGGTCTTCTTCGTGCCATTCGTCCAATCGACCGACGGCTTCAGGCCCTCAGGCATAGCCGTGTCGTCATCGCAGCCGAGGACAACTTCGTTGCCATCTTCGACGATGACGCTCTTGCGGCGTGTCTTGCGGGCGCCCGTTGGGCTCGTGCTGGCGCTCTTCTCCCTGGGCAGGACAATCTCATGGCCCTCCTGCGTGACGCAAGAGCTGCGACGACCCCCAGCCGGGAGGGCAATCTCGTGACCCTCCTCCGTGATGCAGGAATCTCGCCTTCCGCGACGGCCGTTGACCTGCTGCTGGTCATTGTGCCCATTCTCCCCCGCCTGCTTCTCCCTAACAGCCATGTTGGAGCTTACAACAAAGCACCTCCCCTCACACCCAACAGTCCTCATCAACGACCCCCACGCATCCCTCGCATCAGCAGTCGGCGCAAGATACAAGTTCACATTCTGCGCGTACAGCGCCTGCCTCAGCATAGGCATATAACTCTCCCAGCAGATGGCAGCAGCCATGTTGATCCTCGTGCCGCGAATGACAGTGCTAACAGCCTTGAGCGTCGCCGCCCCGCCCTGCGCCCAGATGAGCCGCTCCGTAGCTGTAGGCATGACCTTACGCCGCTTGCCGATGACGCCGCGCGACGGGTCGACATACACTGCCGCGCAGTAGAGGCTTCCGCCTGCGCGCTCGACGAGGCCCGTGACGAGGAAGACGCCCGTTTGGGAGGCGATGCGCTCGAGCTCTTCGCGCGTGCCGTCGCCGCGGGCGGCGGTTCCACTGGTCTCCGCACCCTCGGGGGACGTGGATGGTAGCTCGCGGTGGATCCAGGCCTCTCCGGCGCCGGCAGCTGAGGGCCCGACGACGTCGCCGAGGTCGACGGCCTGGCGGAAGTAGGCGGCGTACTCGGCGCGGCCTTGGGCGGAGCGGCCGCCTATTACGGCGCCAAAGTCGGCGCCGCGAGGGTAGCCGCCTAGGTAGGCCTCGGGAAGGAGCAGGAGGTCGGCCTTGTTGGCCGCTGCGCGGCGGGCGAGGGCCTCTAACTGGGGCAGGGTGGCTGCTGTGCCCGCGGGTTGGGTTGCTGGGGAGGCCGTGGCCAGGCGAATGTGTCCTGAGGGCGGAGCGGACATGTTGTTGTTTGGAGACGGCGTGGGATGATAGGCCAGTGGTGTGGTGAGCTTGTGGTGTGCTCAAGTGTCTGGTGATGATGTCCGGTGATGTTCAAGACGAAGAGACCTTCACTGTTGATGTCTTTCAACAAGCCGAATATATGCTAGAGAAAATAATGAGAGAAAGAAATCATAGGCAGGAGCTTGTGGAAGACACACATCACAGTCAGCAGCCAGCAGTCAGCAGGGCAAGTGCGATCGACAGCGGCTCCTGCATCCAAACCCCGAAGCTTCTGACGTCCCGAGTGGGGTGCTGCTTCCTCTCTGATGCTCTCCGTCCTTCATCTGGTTCATACTGTGTCTGCATCACGTCACTCGCGCCCTGTCACTGTCGGCCATACCCAGAGTGGGAGGTGGACTGCACGGTACCAATCCCCGAGATCCAGCAGAACTGTGAACTGTGAATCAGACGCGAGCTTCCCATAGGCCAATGCTTCTAGCTCGTCCTGCCGTGAACCCCGAGTCAAGAGTCTAGGCCGCCCTCTTTGCGGAACACAGTAGCGGGGTAATCGCCTGCTTAGCTCAGCGAGCCTAGCATTCGGCATATGGTCCACTAACCGAGGAGACTCATGTTGGCGAATAGCTTCACCTTTGTGAACCAACGTCTGTGCCTTTATTTCACATCGGTACGTACAGCGAGGATTGTCTAAACCATTTTATGTAACACCTGACACTACCCCTACCTAGAAAGAATACAGAAATAAGAGCACAAACAGATAGACGCCGTCCATCCATGCTTGCCAGGGTATGCGAGTCGAAATGCCAACCCCGTCCAGATCCCGCCCCCCTGCCAGCGCCGTTCCAAACCAAATCAAACCCTGCCGTACCCTGCCGTACCAAGCCCACCGGATTCAGAACAAAACATATCGGGGTTGAACACACCAGAGCTCTGCCATCGCTGGCTGTCGTCTACAAACCCCATGTCCTCACTCGCTGACTTCTCCCTCGTCCTGCACTCCCTCAAACCTCCCGTCCATGTCCACCCCCCTCGCGCCAACAAGGCCCATGTCGGACCGAATTTCCCGCTGAATCGTCAGAAAGTACGTTCGGAGGGTCCTCAGCCCCCGAATGAACCCCCAATCCGCCTGCTCTGGGTGCTGCGGAGGGCACGGCTTGCCCTCTGCCACATCCCCTTTGGTGAGGCTGTTGGCAAAGTCCGCAATCTTGAAGTCAATCTCGCGCTTGTTCTTCCGACGCCGCTTCTCTCGCTGTGCGCTCGTCTCCTCCGTGTCTGTCGCAAAGTCCGTCGTAGAGTCATCCACCACCGTGTCGTACTCGCCGCCGCCGTTCCCATCGCGCGCTGTCGTATCTCCATCGTAGAACATAAGTAGACTCGCCGCGTAGAAACGGTACCCGTCGAGTTCCCGAACAATGGACTCCAGCTGGTCCAGCTTAGCGAGAACCGTCGGGATGTGCCGCAGGATGCTCGCCATGTCAAGCCCGTCGTACAAAAAGCGCGTCAGTGCGTCTTGGAATTCCCGGCCCGCCTTAAGGTCGCGTCCAAAGTACTTGTCCTTAAAGACGTAGCTCTGCGTCCGCACATCCCACACTTGCAACCCGCACACACGCACTCCGAGCTCCCTTGACGTCGTCCGCGCGCACTTGCCCTGTTGCGACTTTTGCTTCTTAGGTGTCGCCTCCACACCGTACTGACGTGTGCCCATCTTGAGGTCCATGATGCACGGCCTCTTCATGCCCGCCGTGAGATCCTCCAGCAAGAGGAAAAACTCGGCCCGCGAGTCGCGCTGGAGCTGCGTCTGTGCTTCCTTGGGATTGACAGGTCGTGGGATCTTGCGGAACTCCTGCGGCGACGTAGACATGGCAGGACCTTCGATAGCTTGTTCGTGTTCGGGCTCGGGCTCGACCTCAACCTCGGGCGTTCCAAATTCAGGAATCTTCATCTTGACGTGGTCGCGTCCGTTTTCGAGGCCGTTCGACATCGGCATATCCTGCCTCAATTCCTTCAGCTGCTCCGGCACATCTCTCTCTCCATCGCTGCCCTTCCGCCCAGCCATCTCGTCCGCTGGCTCCCAGTACTTCAAGTGGCCCCTCGACTCCGTCACCGTCTTGGGCTTGCGGCGCAGCGCGCTGCCCGAATAGCGACGCTTCTTCTTATCGGCGATGATCCTGTCCGCCAGCGTCTCCGGCTCCGGCGCGCTCGTTCCTGTCACCTCTTCCACATCGTCCGTGTCCGCGTCTTCGCCATCCGGCCTTGCCGCGTCAACTTGTGGTCCTAGGTCACTGCGACTCTGAGCGGGCATTGGCGGCGGCGAAGAAGCTCGCGTCATGGCAGACAATGGTGATGAAGGCTGGTCGTTAGGCTGGCCGTTTTCTGACTGGTACCGACCCAACATGCCAGAATCGGATGCTGCTGGCCGTAACTTCTGGTGCATGCGTAGAGGAATGCTCCGCTGGTGCGGCCGTCGGTGCTTGTGAACGGGAATCGGCTGCTTGAGAAAGACGTCATTGAATACCTCATTGCGGAGACGCTTGTTGACTGTCGTTGCGCCCCAACTGTTGGCATGTCTGTCATCAAGGGATGGCCGTTCGGGAGAAGTCGACTTGGAAGCCTCAGGAGTGTTCGGTGCAGCGACAGAGCTGCTGCGAGACCGCACGAGGTCTGGTGGCGGTGAAGGCTGTAGAAGGTTCCGAGGGAGAATATGCCTGTTGTCATCGAATGTGACAGTCGGAATAGGTATTGACGCGCCGGCTAGAGATTGACTGATGATCCGTCGGTGCTCTTGACCAGGCTTGACCTCGGCTCCATCCTTTGAAGCTTCCAAAACGTTGTCGTCGCCGGCCACCTTGACGCCGTTCTCGCCTGTAGCCCGGCGCATCAGTGCTGTTGCGGCATCGTCCCTTTTGTGTATCGACTTCCTCCGAGGTTGCTTGTGGAAGGTCACATTCAGCACGCCAATATACCTGTGATATTGTCAGTAACGAGCACGAAGGAATGCAGCGCGACGACTTCGACATACCGCGGCAGGAAGGTTAGCAGGTCACGATGATGCTGCTCAACCTTTTCGTAAAACTCGTTTTCCCTGTTGTTGAGCTGCTTGCAGACTGCTCTACGCGAGAAGCGCCAGAGGGTGGTGTGTCCACCCACCTGGTGCTTGTAGGGAATGAGTTCTATTGCCTCCTTGGGCGCTAGCTGATCAACCTCAGGCTGCTCCTCGCTAGGTAGCTCGCTGACGACCTCCTCTGTCCTTGTCTTGGCCACTGGGATCTTTGTCTCCGGCACTTCTTGGGGGATTACCTCGTCCAGTCTGTCCAGATTGACCTCACGCAGCGGTGCCTGTTGTTCCGGCATGCGCTTTGGGGTCGGCGGCTCCTTCGCAGCCCTCTCCGGCCCAGATGCATCCTCGTCGACCTCGAGTTCTGGCTCATCGGCCTTGACGAGCCAGTCTTTTCTCGATGTGGTCCTGGCGCCCATTGGCTGCCTGGGCTTTGCGACATCTTTATCCGTGTCGCTCGATTCGTCCGGCGCCTTGTGGGGCACGAATACGGCGGAGGATATCTTCTCCTCACCCGACTCGTCGCCCTCCTCGTGGCTATCTCCGACCTCGGTGCTCTCGCCAGAACCGCGGCGGTCGACCGCAAAGCATGACTGCTGTTCATCATTCTCGATATTCTTGTCGTGTGGTGTAGGTGGTGTGGTAGCGTCGGTGTCTTTCGGCCTCCCGGTGCGCGAGTCTACGCTCTCGTCAAAGATCTGTCCGTGCGTCTTTCGAAGACCAAAATAATCCTGCGGTGGCGACTCGCTCAGCACTGGGTTGTCTGGCGTATCAACAGGGAATGTTCTGGCGCGTGGTAGCTTTCGCGCCAACGTATCGTCGTGGGAGGCTGCCCTAGGCGACAGCGTGGCAGCCGGCGGTTTGGCAAAGTCTTCGACTGCAATGTCTGCAGTCAATGGCATCGGGGGTGGCTCTTCGCGACTCGGCGATGGCTTATCGCGAAGTGTCCCGCGCATATCTTTTCGACGGCCCTTCTCCTCCTTGGGAAGGCCCTCCCGGAAGAAACGTAGACTGTAACTGGCCTTGCGGCTACGACCGTTTGGCTCGGCGCCTATCATTGCCTCGGTGACCGACTTTTCGACCTGGCCGTCCTCACCACCGTCGCCGGCCTCGCCCGACCCAATAGACCATATCTTTTCAGGACCTTTCTGGATCCTTCGTGTCGCCGATCGCAGGTCGGCCAGAACGTCCTCCTTCTCAAGCCTTGCATCGAGATAAGTGGCAGGTGGTGTGGCAGAGCCTTCGGGAGAGGTTGAGTGGGAGTGAGCACGTGTCGTCTTGGGCGTTTCCATGGCCTTCGTCTCGGCGTTGACGCGCTCGAGGGAGGAGCACCTGATTCTGTTGCCCTTGAGAAACTCGCGGTGACCAAGCAGCATGGCCCGAACACCGTCGAATCCCGATATGTCGTAGCCGGTCGACATGGTGGTTGCGTCGGGTGGCGGCAGCACCATGGTGGCGGAGCCAGTCATCGATGGCGGCACCATGGCGGCGACTGGGGGAGCGCTCTGTGAAATCACAGCGTCGTCGAGGGACACATCGTGAGTGGTGTCGTCGAGGGGTACGTCGTGGTCGGATGGGAGGGCAGGGGGCGGCAAAGTAGACGTGGTGTGGTCATTTATCGTAGGCGTTGGGGGTTGCGCCGCGCTTGTTTGGTGATGTTGAGAGGTCGTCGAGGTTGAGGTGATGGAAGGGCTGATACCACGGGCAGAAGCGAGAGCCTGTGAAAGCAACGACGGGCCGGCCTGCCTCGGCGGGAGGGTAGGGCTCCGGGACTTCTTATCGAGGGCGGCATGACTGGGGGGGTCGAGCCGGGGGCCTGGGAGGTCTGGGAGGCCTGTTTCTGGATGTGCACCAGGGGGTGGGACAGCCGCGGTGTGTCCCGGATGGCTGTGTTGGGTAGCAATGGGAGTGACAGTCCCTGAGCTCAGGCCTATGTCTGTGTTTGCGGCTGCATCGTTGGTGAAAACGGTGGGAAGGGGAGGGAGTGTGGCCGCAGTGTCGTTGCCAGGGCCAAGCAGATTTGCGGGCGCTGTTGCTTCTCCTCCTGCTACTGCTACTGCTTCTGCTTCTGCTTCTGCTTCTGCTTCTGCTTCTGCTTCTGCTTCTGCTTCTGCTTCTGCTTCTGCTTCTGGCGCAATGCTGCTCACAGGGGCAGGGCGTGCGGCATTTTCGTTGTCGCGAGGCGTGCTGGACATGAGGAGAACATTGGGCGAGGGCGATAAGGGTGTGGGAGGATTGATTCGCAGCGGCGTGGTGCGTTGGGATGGGCGTGCGGTGTCGAAGTTGGGTCGCCGGTGATCTGGTCGTGTCGTGTCGTGTCGTGGAGGAAGTGTGGAATTGAGTGGGTGGGATTCGCTTTTGGGGCAGGAAGGCACTTCGGGTCCCGAAAGGCAGGACCGACCCAGGGGAGGCACCCACCGTGTTATTTTGTCCAGGTCTGGGGGTTGGGAGAACGGGAAGGGAAGTCACAGTGTGGGCCCGTGGCACCTGGCAGAAACATCCAGTCCAATGAGTGCAGGTGACCGACATTTAGCAGTGGAGCATGACTGGAGCCGACTCAGGCCCGTCGCCACTGTAACGCTCCCCCCTACGGACTCCCTACTGCCGGCTACCTACCTTACCAATCCCACTGGAGTCGCCCAGACCTCTGGACCCAGCGCCTGTGTTCAGCGGGGTCAAGTCTCCTGGGAGGGTCTTGGTCGTTCAAAGCGGGGGGCCACCCGTGGGTATGACGCACTGTGGCCGTCCAGGTGTCTCCAGTTCACCACGTGCATCAGCTGGCACCTGTCCTGTCGCTGGCCACCACGCAGCACTGAGGTCTCAGCACAAACTCAGGTGGTTGTGGGCATGATCGATGATGGAATCGTGACTCGGAATGACCCAACGATATTGACATAGGTGCTTCGAGCCCCTCTTCATCTTTCATCTCCTCCCATTCATCAGAGGCGCATATTCTGAGCAATCATTCTATTGGTCACAATTCATACCATCGGCTCTCTCTCCAGAACCACTTGATCAGACGAAACCGCAAACCCAAACCTCCCAGGATCATGCTGGACTTGCCTCTGAGCTCCAGAATACAATAATACAAGGCCCGAGCAGAAAGCTCTTTACCAGGAACAAGTACGCCCGGAACTTTGTTACTCGTTACCCGGCCTGCCAGGTAACCCAGTCCAGCTGGCTTCGCCCAACAATTTGGCTTTGCCCTGCCACGGGGGACCTGTGGTTGTCGGGTAGACTGAAGCACCCCGGATTGCCAGATTAACGAAGAACAAGGTTCAGACCATGGTGTACCGCCTCAATTGTTTGTGCTCGGATGTCAACCGGCTTTCCGAAGTGCACGTTGCCTAAGAATTCGACGGGAGCAGTCTTCAAATCCAGCCAAGGTGCAACACGAAATTACGTCTAGTCAAGAGGATTGGGTGGCTCGAAAGCAACAACATGCGACGCGGACGGCAGACGGGAGACAATGAGCAGCCCGGCAAGAAAAGTAAAAGGGGACAGACACATCATGCCGGTGCTACTCGCTTCATGTTGCTTCTCTCACGACATGCTTGCGTCTGCATGTCGGCCCCTCCTTGACTGACGTCCATGAATCACATCAAGCGAATGTTTTCACCAAGCAAGTTTCGCCGAGTACCATGATAGTCACCACACCACCCTTTTGCCGATGATGACTAGATAGCCAGGCAATTGACTGGCAGAGTGCCAGCGCATCTCACATACCAAGGAGCATCAGCAGCAGCATCGTGGGCCGCTTGAAACCCATCAGTCGCAAGCGGATGCTTCACCTCACCGTTCCACCACATCACCAATTTGAAAAGAAACGTCCAATTGGCCCCCCTTCCGTCTTGCCAGTCCTTTCCGCCTCGCCAGTTTGATAATACCATGTTCGGAGACCACCACTCACCGCTCGCCCCGTCCCTCCTCCACGAACGCTGGTCCTGTAACCGGTGAAGCTCGGTTGGCCACTCCTTTCTTGTCTTGCCGGGACATCAATCTCGTTCCTGATATTGCTCGACCATGGGAGCAACATTCTGTCACTAGGATTGACATCCCATTCCACGCCCCCCATCAGACGTCGTTGATCGAACACCCCGGGAGCCCCTCGATGCTAAGCCCCCCCGCCTTTCCCGGATCCGTGAGGACGGCGCAGGGGCACGCTCGCCAATCATCCGACAACGTGCTCGCTGTGGGTGGCATGTGGAAGGTCCCTTGTCAAACCCTCCCTCCCCTCTCCCAGCTGCCCACTCTCCCCTCCGCAAAGGATTGATAGTGATCCATTCCATTCCAGAACCCATAGGCACCTTCTAAACAGACGAGATAAACCCAGGCAGGCGGCCTCACAGGCTCCGTGAATGAGTCAACCCTTCAAACTCCGCGGTATATTTTCCACGTCTAGCAGCCAGCGCAACAGGAGCGCCCTCCCGCGGCGTGTGGCCCCTTCCATCGTTATCTGATCCAATCGCTTGGCGTCAGTCGAGTGCCGGAGGGGGGGGCTGGAAGCTTCGCAGATAAGCTTCATTATAGGCTTGAGACCAAGGGCGAGGAATGCGCTCTCGGAGGGGCACAACGTGAGACACTCCAGCTACGGTCCTCCCTCCGAACTGTCAGATGAGCTGTACCGAGTCGCAGCCAAGCAGTGCACACCGCTCGATGTGCCCGTGGGATCTACGAGTTGAGATCAATTGACTCTGGCAAGCTCCCTATGACGGCAGTCGCTTCACCGCAAGACCACGCAATCTCAAGCCTCCCTTGACGGACAGAAAAAAAAACACCTTGCGATATTCATACACACCCTTTACCACTAGGTCGCTTAACTGCAAAGAGCCAATCCTGCAGGCGATCCATCTCACCGCTTCATCGGATGGCACTTTTCAGCCGCAGTTGCGGTCGTGTGGCTGCACCCAGGTGATCAACGGCATATCTGCGATAGGCGAAGCCCCTCTCCTTTCAACGCCGCTGCAGCGATATACGGAGGATTAGCAAATTGATTGATTTTGATCTCTTGATCGCTACTGTAGACATGAAAGCTATTGTAAACATGAAGCTTTCAGTCGTCTGAAGGGCCCTCGATGGCCGTCCTTTAACATTTCCCGAACTCCTCGCTGAAAAAAGAAGCTGTCGCTGGTCCTGTGACCTCCTAGAAAACACTCCAAGAAATCTAACAAATAAAAGCTCAAAGTGAATAATACACCACGAGAATCAAACATCCCACACCCCAGCGTCGAAGTCTCCCGCAAACACAAAGGGGTTGTGGCTTTTCTCGAGAACGGGCTTGTTCTCCGCCCTTGCCTGCTTGACGTCCGCCTCAACGTCCATAGCGTCGATGAAGGAATCGAGATTCATCAGCACATCCGCGACGTCATCACCGCTGTCCGAGCCGTTGTCCTCGACGAGACCTGCCGCCTCGACCACGCCCTGCTCTGCTGCATTGCTGCTCGTCGTGCTCGCCCCCGAACCCTTGACCAACTCGTCTGCTGCCACAAAGGCGTCCGCCATGGCCGTGGGCGAAGGGCTTCGTAGGACCTGCTGGGACGCCGTTGGCAGGATGCGATGACGGTGGCCCTTGACCGTCTGTTTGATGGCGGAGAAGTGGTTGTGGAAGTGATCAATCTCACTGGTCGGCAGGTCGTCGAGGGCCTGTTCCGGCGGCGGGGAGGCTGCGCTGCGCGCTCTGATGGGTGTCTCGTCGGCTCGCTTGCTACCACCCGCATTTTCATTCGGCAGGATGCCCCAGGAAACGCGTTTGTTCGACCGCGGCGAGCTACCCCAGGGGTTGGCATTGGCGTCGAGAAGGATGCTCTGCGTGCTAGGCAGGTGACCACCCGAGATCCTGGCGCTCCGTTGCTTGCGCCGTGCCGGCTGCTCGGGCGACCTGAAGTCCGCAAAAGGCTTCAAGGTGAACACCGGAGTCGGCTGGGGTGGCTCAATCTCCCTCTGTGTTGGTGTCGACAACGCGGTGTGCAGGCTGTCTGTATCTCCCGACGCAGTCGAGCATGCTTCCTGCCCTTTGTGCTGCGCCTCACGCGTAAATGAACCCATGATGCTGAAACTAGCCGTCGTAAGAGCACTCATTGCAACCTGGCGCATTTGCTTGAGCCCAGAATAGGGAGTCGATAGTAAGTTTTTCGAAGCCATTTCTGGATCTGCTGTATTTGAATTCGTGCCAACCAAGTTTGGCCGCACGGGTGCCTCGTCGGTCTTCCAGGGTGTCTGTTGCGAAGCTTGTTGGAGAGCGCATACATCGTGACTCAGCGGCCTGGCGGCGCTGCTCTCAAGAGGGTTGTGCTTGGCTAATGTTTTCATCGGGGTCAAACATCCCTGCTTCCAAGGACTTTGCTGAGAGGGCGCAATCACGTCGTCGTCGGGTGAACCGCGATCCTCGCCCGAATTTGCTCGTCCAACGATCTCGTCATCTGTCATTCCATCCTGCGAGACGAACGAAGGAACAGCCGAAAGGGCGCATTCTGAGCTTGCATCGTCTGGCGAGGCGTCCCCAATGCGCTCCACACCGGCGGAGGGAAGTTCGGCTGTTGGCAGACCTTGGTGGGTAGTGGTCAGACAGTTTTTGACTTCGAGTTGTGTAGCCACGTCGCCCTCAGTCAGGCTTTTCGCAGCTGTTGGATAATCTCCGGCACTCGACTCAGCCTGGACGGCGGGATGGGTTACCGGATTTGATATCTCCTGAACAACTGGTGACCGATCTGCATCTCCAACCTTCTCAGGATTTGCGTCGTACTCCATGCATTCATTCGACAAGGCTTCCTCTATCGACAATGTTTCGTCTTCTTCAACCATCTGTCCAATGTGCTTATCGGCATCTGGGCTTCCCTTGACAGACTTGATTACTGTAGGTTCGACCAGCGTACTCGAGTCGAAAGCGGGCTGAGAAGAGGGAATGATTTCATCCACTGAGACTGCAGCTTCCGACTCGCTGTCAGAGCTATTGAAGCTCGCATCATCGGCGATATCATCTGATATCTGTTCTGGTTCGTTTGCTAGAGTTGTGAATGCTTGCTGTGTTTGCGCCTGTTCCGCCACCGGAATCTCGATGTGTCGTAGCGCTACTGGTGTCGCATCACCCTCCTCATCCTCGTCCGCAAGTCTCTGTTCCGTGCCCGCTATTGAGAACTCAACCATTACATCGCAGATGACAGACGGCGTCTCCTCTGCACGTGTTCCCAAAGATGTACAGTCTGAAATGTCGTCAGGTACTGAGCTCAATGGAGATGTCAGTTGCTGCTTTGGCGTTGGACCCGGCGTGCTGGGTCTTCTCTTAGGTCTGGCGCGATACACAAAGCTGTCGTCTTTCTGAGTTTCGAACTCAGGCGCTTCATCCTTGTCGATAGCTGGCACTTTCTTTGACGAAGGCGTCGCCGTGTTTTGACGGGAAAATCGGCGACTGGCGTTGCTTTGGACACTTCTGGCTACAGATGCTTGCCGGCGGGACGAGACCTGCGAGCGACTAGAGGCTGCACGCCAGGTGCGGGGCTTCTGAGACGATTGGCTGGGCCCAGAGAGTTCATCATCAGAATCACTCTGGCCCTCTGCCCGAATGTGTGATGAAAATATTCCCAATCGTGTTGGTGACCTCCTTTCCGGCGACTGGGGGTTCGTAAAACTGTGCTTGACGTTGATGTTGAGTTCGTCTTCGACCTCGGCCTCAGGCTCAGGTGGTGGGAGAACCGGCACCGTCGTATTCTGGCTCATGCCGAAGCCTTGCGCTAGAATAGACGCAGTATCAAGATCATCGAGATCATTGAACTCTCCGTAAGTCCGGCGGCGTTTCAGAGTGGTCGTCTTGAGCCATCCTGAGTCCTGGGCTCGTCGCTTGCGGGTTGGCGTGGAGTTGGAGATTGGCTGGAAAGGGGCCCAGAATTTGTCGATGGATGGTTTGGCTGGTTCCACTCTACTCCTCCAGCTCTCCAGCTTCACCAGCTCATCGTCATCGAGATATGGGTGTTGTATAGCTCGGTCCAAGCTCTCTGGGCTGGGGAGGTGGCAAGAGGAACTGGCAAGGGCCGTGGCCTTCTTGGTGAAGGAGTCCTCGATGGAGTGGCGTATTGATCGGAGCTTAGCCGCGGATTGTGAAATGCCATAGTCGGTGGCACCACTTGAAGGTGTGCGTGAGGATGTTGAGCGTCTTGTCGAACGGCCTTTGGACCGCCATGGGTTGGTCCACCCAGATGTGTGGTCGAATGGACCTCGGAGGGTCGCTGACAGGATGAAAGGCTTCTTGCCCTCGAGGAATTTGACAGCGGCAGCTTCGTACTTGTACTTTCGAAAGGAGGGGTGGGGATAGTCTTCGTCATCGGAGCCTTTGTAAAGGACCTCAGCGGGGTCGGCCTCACAGTACAAGGGCTCATCGCCAATACGGCGGTATCGCGGGATGGCAGCCACCATCGCGTCAACGCCGCTCTAGATGACCATCGATGGTGTAGCCGTCAAAAGATCACAGTGAATCTGCGGCAAAAGCGTTGTTCGACGCAATGAGGAAGCCTGCGAGGCACATTGATTGGATGTCGCGAACAAATGAGGTTACGGCACAGGTCTGAGGTATGCACCACTGTTGGGGTCGAGTTGATGGACACCACGACGCCTGTGCACGTTCACGGGGAGACGCGCGCCCCGCGTCTGCACGTGATGGCGCGTTTAATTGAAGATATTCTTGGTCGGTGAGTCCGTCTCGGTAAGTCGTCGGTGTGCTGGTGTCTGTCAGACGAGAGGCCCCACACCCACTGGGGACCTAGGATTGTTGACGCGGCAACCACACCCCTGCCCCCAATCAACAGTGATGTCTTGTTTATCCCACCTTCACGTCACAAGCCGCCAGCACCAGGCGCATCCCTCGACCATCTTCGCTTCTCGTCCACCCGCGTGCCAGAGCTTCACTGCAGGTTGCAGATTTTCGGTGATGCGCAGCCCGAGCGTGGCGTCGATACTAACCAGCAGTACTTCTTGATACTCTTCAGCTTTTCGCCTGGCAATTGTTTTTATTTGCACTGGCTGTATTGACGCGCGCTCTGCACTATTTGGACCTATCTTTCTATCCTCTACACGACCTCATCATCACAACGCGACTACAAGTCGCCCTCGACATTCTCTACTTCCTACGACGACGATACGCGAAACGACGTTCATGACCACCCCACAGCCGATATCTACCTCACTACCCCAAAACAGCCATGGCGCACGCGTGGCTAGATTCACTCTCCGAGGACTGGCCCTCCCAACTGGGCTCAGATGCCTCTCCTCCACCCCAACTTCCTGCTCTCAATTCGAGTGAGAACAGTGCGCTTGTCAATGGCAAGGCGCCGAACAGCAGGATACCTCTGCCGATCAAGGCGACAGAGGCAGACAATGCCCATGATGGCAGCTACAACATCCTCAGTGAGCGCAGCACCAACGAGAGGAATCTTCCTTCTTCCGCGCGCAAACCCTCCAAGCTCTCACAAGAGATCAACCCCAACACTGATAGCCGGTATGCGAGTCGAACCTTCTCTGCCTCAACAACGGGGTCAGTTGTCCATAATACGGTCAATCACCGATCGCTGAGCACATCACCAAACAAAAAGGGCCACACCCCAGAATGGAAGAGACGCCTGGTGTATGGAGAGGTACCATATGGTGAGCAGCAAGACCTCTTCCAGTCCGCTGCTACTGGCCTGGAAAACATGTTCAAGCCTCCGCCGCCACAACAAGACGACTCTCTTGCCGACGAAAGCAGGCAAAACTCAGGCATGCCCTCTAGCCCTCCCATTTATCGACCAAACGAACCTACGACACCGGCATACGAAGACGATGATGACGAAGAAGGGAGTGTTTTGCATGTTCTGGAGGGCAGTCCCAGCCCGAGCCCCCGGAAGCCCCGTGAGATGACGTACAAGATGGTCGACGAGTCGTTCGACGTTAGCAGCCTCGACGACTTCAGCGCACATCAGGACAGTCAAGAGCTCGACCCGACGACCAAAGAGAATCTTCCTACGCGCATGACATCCGTGACTGGACTTGCGCCGCCGAATGATGCCTCGAGGAAGACTAGCGGACAGAGTGTTGTCCGTAACGAGGATTTCAGCCCCATCGTGCTCACTAGGCAGGTCGACGACATCGGCCAGGTTGACTTTGCGCCCGTCGAGGTCCCTGCTGACCAGCTCAAGAACCGCTTGGAGAAATTGCGCATAAATCAGATCCTGCTGGACTCATATGCTGAGGGAGAGCTCGATTTCAGCGATCTGCAAGAGGAGGGTGCCTCAGGGGCCCTTGAGGACACGGACGAGTTTGCTCGACAAGGTGGTTTTCTAAACACTCGACGTGGCGGTCGTTCTGCAGAGGGATCCTTCCGACACCGCATGCTCAGCCCGGGCATGTCGGGAGACACATCCGATATGCTCCCGGAGGACTCGCTTCAAGCTAGTACGCCGAAGCAATTCCCAACCATCCGGATCAACGAAGAGGGCTTTGGCAGCCATCGATTCGCCTCCGAGACGCCACCCCAACTTCGCGCGCCCTTTCCCAGCCCGGAGAAACAAGACACAAACCCTCAGTCCAATGGAGGCAGCCCTTTGAAGCTTTTCGGGCCTTACGACACGTTCACCAACCAGACCCTTCTTCGGCGCATCAGCCAGTTCGAAGACCACTCTTCCAACGAGTCGAGGCAGTCGGAGGAACAGGGAGAAGAACTGCAGTCCTATAGCCAGAGTCTGGCACCTTCCAGCCCTCCGAGGCCACAGGCTTCACAGTTCACGCCAGGCGCTCGATCTGTCAGCCAGTTCGGAAAGGGCGATCTGCAGGGCTTTCAGTTCCGCGAAGTGTCACTCCGATCGGAGGACCCAACATCTGGAGATGATGCAAGCCGCGCGGATGCTCATGCTGCATCTAGCCGCGACCTGAAATTCGATGTCGAGCCCGCGTCTCCCCAAGGTGACGTGCCTCTCGTCATCCCAAACAAACGGCGGCAGCACGGTATGACACCATCGTCCTCAAGAAATAATAGGACTGTGTCTTTTTCCAGCCGTGTCAGTGTACAGTACCACGATAGTAGCAGGCCCAGCAGCAGACCGGGCCCGCCAGTCCTGGCCACTCCCAAACGAGACAGTGGTTCCGAAGGCAAGCGGCCTCGGACATCGCCCACCAAGGATCCCACCCCGAAACGGAGACGAACCCTTCACAAGTCCGATGTCGCCTACGGCCGCGAGCAGCTCGCCGCGATGGAAACGGTCCAAGACTCGCACTGGTACATGCAGTCCATCATGGGCAAGCGTAAGGAGGTTCGCCCAGGTGGGCTTCAGCAGCTGGCCCACCCTGACGTTCTCGCTGCTCGGCAGATGGGCCGACCACGCACCCCAACGCCGAGCCAGCGCTCCTCAGTTCAGCGCGAAAGACATCCCAGCTTTGAGAACCAGCCGGAGGAGCAGTCACAGTCACAGTTGCAGCGGTCGCCCAAGCGAAGCTCTCAGCTCGCGAACAGCTCGTCCGATCGACCTGACTTTGCAGAAACCGATCGCAAACCTTCGATCAAGACGCAGGACTTTGTCGATCAGGCTGGTGCCATCATGGCGATGATTCGCAGCGGCATCAAGCCACCCAGCGGACTCGACAGTGTAGAAGAATCTGACGAAGGCGACTTTGCCAGCCCGAGCCCTGACATTCAAGACGTGTCATTTGAAGAGTCGACCAGGGAGCCGCTTTCCCGGCCACCGAGCCGAGACGGTAAGCCAGTGACGAGGATCCCGCCCCGCCAGGAGAACCCCGAGGTGCTGGACTACCTGAAGAAATACCAGGAGCTCAGCGACATGGGGGATGTCATTTCATCCTCTCTCCGGTCTATGGGACTGGCCCAGGACGCCATCCGTGCTGCTCAGGAGGTGGAGAAGATGGTTCAAGAGGGCCAGGATATTTCGTACCCCGACGACCTCGACTCTCTGGAGGATATAATCAGCGACCCGCCTAATATTCGAATCAGCCGCGGGCCAGCGGCTGACGAAAACGCTATTGGACCTGACTACCCATCCAACATCTCAGATGGCTCGACCAAGAGCATCCCAACGGGCTCGTCGCGTGGGTCCGAATCCAGGAAGACCATTCTCCCAGCAAGCGTCGTGCATCTGCTTCCGGAGTCGGTAGCTGGCATGTATCTCGACAAACAACAGAACATTTGGGTCAAGCGCAAGGGCGAGAGCGTGCGGGTGCATAACATTCTGCCTTCTGAAGACAGCGAAGACGATCCATTCGCGAGCATTCCCGATCTGACCGTCGACATGACGAGAGAGATGGAAAATCTTCGTCTTAACCCTCCGCAACAGTCCCTCAGCGGTGAGGAGGAGGAGTCCTCTGGAGACTTCTCACGTGCTCCAAGCAGCCAACGCAGCAAGAGTTATGTGACGTTATCACCTAATGGTGCCATCCCGGAGGGCATGTCACCGCAGGCGCAAGAGGAGCTCACGAAGCTCGAGAGCATGGTCAACAGCCCGACGAGTGATCGAGACGACTATGAGGAGGAGATGCGCGTCGAAGACCGCAACCAGACATCACCGTCGAGGAAGAATCTGACCATTTCTTTCTCTTCGCCCATTGCATCTATCATCCACGACGTTGCCCCCGAGGACATTGATAGCCTCGAGGACGACACCGGTAGCATGCACGAGGCGGACAGAGGATCATGGTCTGGGCCGCAGGCCAAGAACCAGTATCTCAGTCTTACGAAGAGTGCTCGCAAGAAGTTGCTTCCTCGTTCAAAGAACGGCGCACGTCATGTCTCCCGGCACCTTTCGGTTCGAGGACAAGCCTTCACACCGCGCCCGGTGTCTCGCATCGATGAGCAGGACGAGGAGAGCCACGATGAGCGCGCGCATGCCGAAAGCCGACAAGTCAGCATCATCGCCGATAACAGCGTCGTTAGTCACACGGACCGCCAGACAAACCTCAGCTTCGTAGTGTCGACCCCTGGCGCTCGGCACGGCGCGGGAGCCATCATCAGTCAGAATGTCGGCAATCTGTCGCTCAGCCCGCTATCGGAGTTTACCATGAACAACCAGGACCAATCGTTCGGGCTGGAGGTTAGCTACCTGGTGCAAGACCGACACCTGGTCACCGGTGATGGCTCTAAGAAAGTGCTGTCCATGACGGTCCGTGACCTCGTCGATCGACTTACCGAAGTCGAGCCGTTCGAGCCAAACTGGGACGACTTCATGGAGCTGGACGTTAGCGACAAGCGTCTGTCGAGCATGCATATGCTTGACGAGTTTTGTGGGCGACTTGTGACGCTGGACGCATCGACCAACGCCCTGGCACACCTGGACGGCGTGCCCTCGACGGTACGACATCTCAAGGCGTCGAACAACCTGCTCACGGAGCTGACATCTTGGGACCACCTGGCAAATCTACAATACATTGACGTGTCGAACAATGAGCTGCGTAGTCTGGCTGGCCTCAACAATCTCGTTCACCTGCGAGGCGTCCGCGCAGATAACAATAAGCTGACTTCGCTGGACGGCTTTCACTTTCATGACGGGCTTCTGTCGCTGCGAGCACGGGACAACATGATTGAGGAGCTCGACTTCGACGGCACCAAGCTTGACCGGTTGACGGAGCTGGACCTGTGCGGCAACAAGATTAGGGCGATTCGCAACCTGGGTCAGCTGACGTCGCTGGAGACTCTCAAGGTGCAGCGCAACCAGCTTGTGGACTTTGGTAGCGAGGCGGCCCTGCCATGCCTTCGCCACCTCGACATTGGCGACAACAACGTCACTTCGTTCGACATCAGCCCAATGCCCTGCCTGCGCGTGCTGCATGCCGACAGGAATCGCATCAGCAAGATCACGGGGTTCGCACGTGCTAGGTATCTTGACAGTATCTCGCTGAGGGAGCAACGCGGTGATGAGCCTCTCGAGCTTGCGTTCCTGTCCGCCGCCTACGAGGTGCGCAAGCTGTTCCTGTCGGGCAACTACATCGGCGAGTTCGAGCCGCAGGTCGACTTCCTCAACCTGCAGCTTCTCGAGCTCGCCAACTGCGGGCTGCAGACGCTCCCTGAAAACTTGGGTCAGCTCATGCCAAATCTGCGGTCCCTAAACCTCAACTTCAATGCCATCGCGGACGTCAGCCCGCTGCGCTTCATTCCGCGTTTGAAGAAGCTGCTCATGGCGGGCAACCGACTCGCCGACTCGACGCGGGTGACGGAGGTGGTGACCGAGTTCCCGCACCTGAGCAAGCTCGACCTGCGAGACAACCCGATGACACAGGGCTTCTATGCGCCACTACAAGGTATGGTGCCTGTGGATCGCACGGGGTATGTGGATCCGTTCATGCTGCCAGAAGCCGATGCCGAGCGGGACGCGCTTTTCGCGGGCCGACTGGATCAAGCGACGAGGCTGCGCCGGCGGCTGTACCAGGTGGTGTTTGTCGGGTGCTGTGCGCGACTGAAGGAGCTGGATGGGCTCGCCGTAAAGCGCAGGGAGACGCTTGCTAGGGATGCGGCGTATGAGATGCTGGTGAAGGAGGGTCTCCTCCCGGGGCTGCCCGCGGAGATGGCGGCTGGCGAGCCGATCAGGAAGAGTGAAGAGCAGCAGCAGCACACTAAGACGGATGAACAAGCTGAGACTGCTCAAAGGCAGTGAGGACAGCAACCGGTGGAATGCGGAAGACAGCTTCGCGTGAGTGGTGCGGTCGGGCCTGTCTAGCCTGTCTAGGGCTTTTTCGCATGGCGTCGGGGTGATTCTGCCATTTTGAGATTTTTTCTTCCAGACTCCCTAGATTTGCCGTCAAGCCAGGGCGTGGCGATGAATGGATGGGACAGATGTACAACACAGAAAAGGGGGAGGCTCCAATTGGGACGGTTCGGCGTTTGCTCTGCGTTGGAATTTTGGGCATGCCAGGATGTGGATAGTTCCAAGGGCCAGCCAGCAGGACGAGTCAGAGGAGGATAATGAGTTTATGCATCAAGGGTACAGGTACGGTGGTAGTGTATGAGCAGAGTCATCTACTATTGTTTGCGCAGTGTTGTTTGTTGCTCCTTGTCTGTCCGTCTTGGGTTGATTTGTGTGAAAGCCCGAGAATCCAATGTGGTATGGTGCCTTTGGTTCCCGAAGAGGACAATAGACGGCGTGCGGGTGCAGCCGTGCCGGAGCAGGGGATCGGCGACCTTGAGTAGCTTGGAAGCTGTGCTGCTGGGACTGGACTGATGTTCGTAGGGATTCCTGACATAAGCCAGTTGCTGGGGAGGCGGCAGAGCTTTTGATGGATGGGATGGAATGGAATGGAATGGTGATGTATTGAGATGATATGTGACGGATGAAGTGAGGAAGGGAGAATCAGGAAAGTGATGTGGCCGTGATCTCATGGAAGGGAGAGGAAAAGAATACCTGGTACTTGGGTACGTATCTCAATAGCCCTGACGCCTGGACCATTATCTCTGTGTGGTTTGATGAGCAGGAGGAAGTTGCAGTGGTCCATGCTTGCCCTGATCTTGCCTACCTTAGGACTGGTCTTGCCTAATCTTGCCCAGGACTGCACTGCTCTTGCCCTGGTCACGTCTCTATCCGGGCTTCTGCTTCCCCCTGTAATCTCTCCTGCAGCCTTGCTCCCGTCTGCATGAACAACCTTGCCAGGTCTGTCAACCAAGACCTAACCTAACCCAACCCAAGCCCAGATCGAATCCCCCATCCCATTGCCCCCCAATCATCATAAGGGGATTCATACCACCACCACCACCAACTTGGCTACATCACCATTCACACAACCTCCTCGATTCACCTCCCTCATCTGCTTGCACCATCCCGTCATACCATGAAGATCGAGGCGCTTGCCGCCGCACACCTTCCATCATGGACGACGACGCCTCGACCCCGACGCCAGCCCAAGCAACTCCAGTGCCACCACCAGCAGTGGCAGTAGCAGCCGCAACGCCGCGAACAAGAACGCCGACGCCTCCCTCCCTCCCCCTTGAGCGCTCCATCTCCCAGCGCAGCGTCAGCGTCGCCTCGATACGGAGCAGCAGCCGATCTACCACCCTCCGCACCCGCTCCAAGCGCCTCCCTTCCCACGTTTCGAGCTCCGCCAGCTCAATCATTGCCGCCGACGACAAGTCCCTGACCAGCTTCCCTTCGCTTTCGCCCGAGTCGCCCAAGCCGGTGCAAGCTTTCTCCGAACAGGAGCCTGGCGTCTCTGTGACAGCAACGCGCGCTGCGTCGGGGGCGATATCTGTGCCCGAGTCGGATGCGCCGCTGAGCGTGACAGACGATACCCTGACCGTCAGTGACCTGGCTTCGCCTCCAGCTCTGCCGACGAGGCCATCCCAGTCTGCGCGATCGGCCCTCTTTGAAGACTCGCCTATTGCGTCGCAGAGGATACCCGGGGCACTACACACGGCGGATGACCAGCATCTCGATCGGCTCGTCGCGCGGCACGGGGCCAAGGAGCTGGTGCGAATGATAGCTACCGATCTGGCGCACCGAGATGCGCAGATCGCCCTCCTGCGAAGGAAAGCCGATGAGCGGGAGAGAGCTCTACGAAAAATCATACTGGAATGCGGGTTGTCAAATCTGGAACTCGAAACGAAATTAAGAGCCGTCGAAACCGAAACGAAAGCGAGCAGGCCAGGGAACCACCGAGCTGAGAGCGGCCTGACCGACCTCATGAGCGATGCTATGCAGGATACTGTCACCCAGAACGTCTACGGCCAGACTGATACCGAGAGAACGATACGCGCCACGAGCCTCTCCCTGGCTTCCAACGCCGACACTGGCAGCAATAGGGGCACGACGCGCGGATGGAAGGACTTTCTCTGGGGTGGCAGCAAGAAGGGCAGCGTCGCCAGCAGCGTCAATGGTGATGATGTGCGATCAAAGACCATGGTTCGCGCGCAGTCCAATGCTGATCGCCGGCCTGGTCTCCAGGAAGATCTATTCAACCCGCCACCTGACACCACCTCCCTGCGAAGCGCGAGCCGGGCTTCCAGCATCAGCTCTGTCGCACCTCCGCCTCGCAAGCCCTCAGGTGTTACTGCCAGTCTCCTGAGGCTCGTTGCCGGCGGCGCTATGGCTGGGCGCGACGTTGACCAGGTGAGAGGTCGGTCCAACAGCGCAACCCATGCACGTCAGGCTCGGGCCTCTTCCTCGGCCAGCGGGCGCACCACAGGTTCGAGCCGCGCCGTATCGATCCAAAGCAACCCCAAAGCCCTCATGGCCATGCAGCGCGCTATGCCCGCGGGCCTGACTGGTGCTACCGCCGTGAGACCTCCGCCCCAAGAGCGCTGGGACTCCATGGTCGGTAGTCCGCCGAACGCCGCAGCCCGTCAAGAGAGCTACGGGCCTGTCGAGATGGATGCCATTCTACCGCCCGAGACGCAGCCGCCTACTCTGAACGTTTTGAACAGTAACCATCTGAACGGGGAGCTCCTGACGGACCGTTTTGGCTTCATCTACGATCAACGGAGGAAGAAGCGCCAACGTGAAGCGAACAAACCGCCGCGTCGCCACAGCAAGAGGGCTAGTCTGACTGAGATGCTCACCAATGGACGGCCCATCATCTCGCCGCCGATGGACCAGCCCAGCATTGCGGAGGAACGACCCGACAGCCCTTCATCGACCGAAGAGCCTGCCGAGGACAGGCCGAGGAAGTGGCAGGACTATCTGAAAATGGCGACATTCCCGACCGAACTTCTCTCCCATACGCCGGCCTTGAGTGCGTCGTCTCTGGAGGTTCTTGAAAGCTACGATCAGCCTAAGTCGCCGGGCCTCATTGCCGATGAGAGGGGTTTCGTTCCTGCTGCCGCGAGCACCACCACATCTGTCGCTGATCTCGAGGCTGTCACGCCCGAGGGCGAGGGCGGAACCAGCGCTATCGAGGATGCCGAGCCCGTCAAGCTGCTCCTTCAGCACCAAAACGAACTTCACGACAGGCTACAACGCGAGCGCACGCCCCGCTGGAACGAATTCCTACGCAAAGTCCGTGTTGAGAGGCAACGGGAAAGGGAGGCGGCCACGGCAGCAGCTAATGCGGCAGCGGAGGCGCGTTATGAGCGCCCCTCCGTGATCCTGCCCGAGGCTGCTTTGGCTGACGGCGAGCTCATTGGAATTACAGGTCTCGGGACCAAGGGCAAGGTTGGACGCGCCAAGAGGATCGAGTTCCGCAATCTTGTCTTTGGCGGCATCCCCGTTGCGATCCGTCCCAAAGTGTGGTTTGAATGCTCGGGCGCTGCACATCTTCGCGTGCCGGGCTACTACCAGGACTTGGTCGCTCGATCCGACAAGGGACTCGGCGAGGATGTCATCCGGGAGATCAAGGCCGATGTGACGAGGACCCTGACACACAACACCTTCTTCCGCAATGGCGCGCCAGGCGTGCAGCGACTAGACGATATCCTTACGGCGTACGCGTGCCGCAACCCCCACATCGGCTACTGCCAGGGTATGAACCTCATTACGGCGAACTTGTTGTTGGTGACGCCATCGGCGGAAGATGCGTTCTGGATCCTTGCGCGCATCGTCGAGAGCATCTGCCCGACGGACTACTACGATAAGTCACTTCTGACAGCACGGGCAGATCAGCAGGTGCTGCGGCAGCTTGTCTCAGAGATCCTTCCGAAGCTATCAGACCATCTTGACTATCTCGGCGTCGACCTGCAGATCATGAGCTTCCAGTGGTTCTTGTCCGTCTTCACAGACTGCCTGTCTGCTGAGGCACTTTTCCGGGTCTGGGACGTCGTGCTGTGCATGGAAGAGGGCAGCCTGTTCCTATTCCAAGTGGCCGTTGCATTGCTCAAGCTCAATGAGACACAAATCTTGCAGTGCGACTCTTCGACGGCAGCGTATACCTATCTCAACCATCAGATGACCAACCACGCCATCAGCATCGACAACATGATCAAGGCGTCCGAGGCACTGCGACGCTACATTCAAAAGGAGGACGTTGACGCGCGCCGGAAGGCAGCTATCCAGGCCATGAAGGTTGCCGCGGACGAGAGGGAGGAGGCGAATGCTGCGAGGAGGGCGCAGCGGGAGGAGGGCGAGGCTGCAACGGCGTGAGAAAAAAGCTTCTGATGGGATATTTGCGGGGGATTCTGTTCAGGATTGGTTCATTTTTTTCTTTTGGGTGTTTGTCGGGAGTCCATGATACCCCTCGGAATGTTGGGAAGACCCTGATCCGTAGCGAGCGAATACAGCGGTTTTCTAGGTTTCGTCTGCCATCTGCCCGAAAGAAGAGGTCAACCCGATCCTTTTGCTATTGTGATGTCCGTTGAAGCACCAACAAGCGCCCAGATGTTGTGAAACAGGTCACTGTAACATGGGCCCTTCCAGCAGTCTGATGTCTGGCCTCAGGAGACGGCTGTGTCATTAGCCGCGCGACAACTTGCGTCGACATGGATGTGTTCTACCACCTACTGCGAGGCTAGATCTTTAGGCGCCCATCAGATATAAAACTTGTTATCACCTCACCATGAACTCGATATTTTTCAATTCCATTTTTTTTTGAGTCATTACATTTACTTACATGAGTGGCGTTGCACGTTAGCCATAGATCACCATGGTAGGCACTCATCTCAAGGTGTGCCTTAGATTTTTCCGTACGGCTGCTAACGATCACCTTTGTAGTCTTCCCCATCTGTCAAGGGTCCCAAGAGGCTCACTCGCAATGCGTATCAAATCGGCTGGTTCTCCCCTTTACAAGTGGAGCTACAGGCCGCGATACACATGCTGGACGAGGTTCACGAGAAGCTGCCCCTCCCGGCAACCGATCCTAATGTTTACTTCTACGGCGCCATCAACGGGCACAACATTGTGATCGTCGGCCTTCCTGAGATCGGAAACTATCCCACCGCTGCGGCTGCCGCGCATATGCGATCAACGTTTCCGAATCTGACATGCGGTGTCCTGGTGGGCATTGGCGGCGGTGTGCCCACCAAGTCAGACGCTGGCATGATACGGCTGGGTCATGTCGTGGTCAGCAAGCCAACGATTCTGCATTCAGGCGCAATCAACTACAGTCACGGCATAGTAACGGATGGGGTCTTCAAGCAGACCGGCGTCCTTGTTAAACGGCCCTCAGCCCTGCTCTCGGCTGCGACGACCTTGGATGCTCGTTTGAAAGCATCTGGAGGCAGTCCCCTTCTGAAGAATGTGGGTAGAATGCTGGAGAATCCCAGGCTATATCGCAAGTACAAATACCCTGGTATCGACAGAGATCCCATGAGCAAACATGGAAGCGACAAGTCTCGGCACGTTGGCCCAGGGACGGAGATTGTCGTTCATCGCGGCACCATCGCCACAGGCGAGCTCTTGCTCAGGCATGCACCCCTTGGCGACGAGCTGGCCAAGGAATACAGCGTGCTCTGTTTCGAGATGGAGGCAGCCGGCGCACTCACCGGCTTGCCATGCCTCGTGGTTCGAGGAGTTTCCGACTACTGCGATTCCTTGAAGAATGACGAATGGCACGGCTTCGCCTCAGCTGCGGCAGCTTCCTATGCCAGAGAACTTTTCTTCCATTTGCCTCGCCGGACAGATTCATCATAGGCATATCACGGAATGCCTCTTGAAGTCGCGAAGACCATGTACACGATTTAGCCTAGATACTTTGACGTTAATGCACATTTCACTAATAGTCGAAACTTCGTGGGAAAGATTCCTCGTCACGTTCTGCCACATGCTTTCGTGTGATGATCGTCCGTTGCTTTTCGCAATCAGCGGCCTCGGTGGCACTGGAAACACTCTCACATTGCCCTACATAGGGCATCCGGGCAATATCATCTCTCGAGCTGGAGAGAGTGAGCCCTGGCACATGGGAGTTAAAAATAGCCTGTTAACCAGCTCAGAATTCTAGACGACGGCGAGCCACCCCCTTTTTTAGGGTCAGAGTCCTCGCAAAGCGAAGTCCTGCTGCTCCAAGTAAGGTCCAAAGTTGGCCCATGATCATCATGTACATACCAGTAAACCCTGATCCTGCAAGAAATATGTTTACAGTTGACATGAAGCTCCCAATGCCCAAAACAAACTGACTCGAACGCCCTAACCACTCAACTTACACACCTGGAAAGAATCAAATTAAAACCCTGAGGCACCCCCCCTACATCATCGTATTGCCCATGAAATCCAAGTTCAGCCCTTGCCAGTGCCACATAGTTCCCAAATCTCCCAAGTTCGCCAACTCGGCATCCGTAATCATGCCATAGCCCATATCCTGCATGGGCATGCCCGCTGCTTGCGCCGGGATCTCGACAGTCGGCATGGCCCACGTATCGGCACCATACTGCCCTGGCGCAACCGGCGGAGGCCCCGACATCTGCTGAGCATGAGGCACATGACCGTTGCCGTTCGCATTGGGGTACACCGTGGCCAGGCCCGAACCTTCCGAGCTCGAAGCGGTGGCCGGCGAATGCGAATTGCCAGACCCGTTCCCGTTACCGATACCTGAGTCCTCGGACTGGGGGTACATGTATCCAGAGAACTGGTTAGGGTCAGTGTTGTAGGTGAAGCCCGCCGGCTGCTGCTGCTGCTGCTGCTGCCCAGCCGGCACCATAGCCGGCACCGGCACCTCCTTAATCTTGAGCTTCTTCCTCTGGTTGTCCGTGTTCCTCAAGGCGCCATCCCTGGGCAGCTTACTCGAGAGCCGGCGCAGGATATCATACGGCGTCTTGGCCGTCTCGGTCGCCGTAGTCAGTCTCTTGAGCGTGTGCAGCGCCAGGTCGATGGCCTGCATGACCTCGTCCTTGCGCGGGATGGTGCCGGCCTTGTCGTGCAGCACGGCCGAGACGAGCAGCGTCGCCGTGTCGAAGATGCAAAACGGCACGAAATGGAACGTCGTGTCGCGCGACCAGACGTACTCGAAGAACTCGTGCACGGCGCCCATGAGCTTGAGGGCGTACTTTACGCCGTTGCTGCGGAGCGTGAGCTCGACCTCGGGCGTGTCCTTGGTCACCGTCTTGGCCATTTGAGGACGCAGCGGGCCGAGCGTGACGGAGAAGGCGATGGTGTGGACGTAGTGACGGTGGAGGGCGATCCAGGGGTACTTGATCTCCTGATGACGGTCCGTGTCGACAAAGGCGTACGAGGGTGGGAAGGTCTGCATCCAGGCCTCGAGGATGTCCTGGTACTCGAAGATGTCCTTGGGGTCGGTGAGGTACTTGGGCGGACCGAAGCGCTTGAAGATGCGGGCGACGAGCTCCGACTGCAGCTTCATGTGGAGCAGCGGTGATGTCGGGTAGTCCTCGAGCGTCAGGCTCGGGAGGGCGACATCGCAGTCGGAGCGGTCGATGAGCATTGGGCGGGCGAGGAGGGCCGAGACGAGCCTGGCGGGGCTTAGCGAAATGCCATGTCCATGATCACGGCCACACAAGATTGTTGACTTACCAGTCCCAGGCGTCAAGAAGACACCAAAGGCGACGGCGCATCTCGCGTTCAAAGTCAGGGATCCCGGTAGCTTCCCGATGAAGATCTGTGCGGGTCAATCAGCGTCATTCTTGACCCGGTCTGCTCGCGAGACATGATGCTCACCAAGATTCTGTCCTTCGCGGATGGCGGCGCCCAGGACGTGCCAGCACTCGACGAAGCGGGCCTCGGCCTTGAACCAGTAGCACGAATGCAGCAGGTACTGCACCGTGAACATGTGCGTGTTGCCCACGGGAATGGCGCTGTGAAGCTCTCGTGCGGCGTCGTGGTAGAGGTCCGTCAGCTGCTGGACCGTATGGCCCAGGTCGGCCTCAAGGCTGGCACCCATCTCGGCATCGGTGTGCTGCACGGAACAGGCGCATACCATGATGAGCAGACATGTCCAGGGGAGACCAAGGGGCCGGTTCGCGGCTCGGTCGGCCCACCACTCGTGGTACTCTGTGAGGAAGTTGGGCGGGTACACGATGTAGTAGTAGAAATTGACATTGCCGAGGAAGTTCTGGATCATTGAGTCTATGAGAGTCAGTCATGAAAATGCACCATGCACAGCTACTGAGGCTCACCAATATATGGCCTCGGGGGCAGGATCTGGAGAGCCCGCTGGAGCTGTGGGCTTGTCTTGGGGTCCAGATAGTACTGCCTCGGAGTCTTGCTCTTCTTGCCCTGTTGACGGTCAGCATGTCGAGACTTCCGATAAGGACTACCATCTCAGACATGAGAGCTCAGAAGATGCGAGTATCAGGTTTGAGAGACGTACATCGACATCGGGACCCAAGCCCAGGTTCGCAAACAGATGCGACGCCGTGTAGCCCACAGCATCAAGGCCCTCACCATTATCCCACTCCTCGTCATTCTCCGTCCTAGCGCAGTTCTGCTCACGCTTCCGCTTCACTTCAGCAGAAGGCGTCCAGGCGCTGATGGGCGGAGGGTCGGGGTTGAACTGGCACTTGTCGGCGACCTTGCGCTTCTGACAGTGGTTGCAAGGCCATTCCCGATTGCACTGTCGAATGGCGTCAGTAAGAGCACATATTGCAACATGAACCCTGCTCACCTTTTGCTTGCGGCGCTGGCATTCGGAACAGGCGGACCGGCTGTAGCCGCCGTCTTTGGATTCCTCAAGGGCAATACCTGGTGCCATGATGAAGGGTCTATTCTCAATGGTTGGAGCGTTCGGATCTGAACAATGATAGTCTCCCACCCTGATGGCCTGATAGAAATTATTCAAAATGATCAGCAAAGATCAGACATAAACCCAAGGGTGCCAGGAAACCGACTCGATCAGTGAGGGTGCCAGCTGGAGGAGCGGCGGCGACGCTACATGAAGGAACTGAGGCAAGTGAGGGGTAGCGCCCCCGGATTACGATCACCGCCCACACGTGATGGGCTATACAGTGGCCGAGGCCCTGTCTCACGGGGAACCTGTAGCGTTGTGTTACAATCGTCCCAACGGAGACGACAGTGCAGCGGATCGCCATCCGCTGGATGCAAACAGCAGGGGTTCGTCAGTCCAAGTACCAGGTTTCCCAGGGTTCCAGGGTTGCTGCATGCGACCTCGGCCACTGTTCTGCCCTTCCCGATTACGATATTACAGCCCTGTCTCAGCCGCCATTGGGGCAGGCATTCAGAAGGACGTATCGGTTCCGAAGAGGGAGGGTACGTGGGAGATTTGGTTGGTGACCTGAACCGGGGATTAGGGGGGGGAGCAGCATCAGCAAAAGCAATGTGCGAGACACTGGTCCAAGCAGACGACAAATCAGGTTCTGCTAGGCGAGGCCAAGCAAAAAGCCGTTGCTAGCTCTCGTGGGAGAAGAATGGAGAGCTGTCGTTTAGGTTTGTCAAGATTTGGAATTCCAAATGTGGAGTTAAGGCCGGCCTGTAAGTCCGGAGAGAGGTGCGTTCCACAACCATGGTGGCAGCAGCCGTAATCTGAGGCTTTTGCATGGCCTTCGTTGCTTCTCGCCCCAGTGGATCAGAGCCAGACTGGTTCTGTGTTGATTCGCGGCGACTGCTACCAGACGTTCGCCGAATGTCCTGGGCCGAGTGCCCGGAAGCTCCATGTTCCAAATCATCAGTTCGTGAGCTTTGGTAAACTGCCGTGATATCTCGAAAGTGATCGAAGCAAGAGGGTTTCTGGGGCACTGTACCTGACCCTAACTCTGGTTGGCAGAAGTTGGTGGTAATACAGGACGTGATTCGATGGAGGGCTGGAAGACCCAACATGGATCACCATGCCGTTAAAGTGGTGAAGTCGCCACGTACAAAACTAGCTGCCGAGCACACCGAAAGCCTTGAGGTTCTAAAACCGAACACGGCAAAATAGTGGCACAGATGGGACAACAGCCTAACCAGCTTATGCAAGTCCAGGCCCAGCGATGCTCTGGACACCATGTCTGGTTTTTCTGAGTACAACACCAGGAGGACAGGCCCTGTGATCACCGGCACTTCTCTATATTTCTTTCTGTCGGGACATATCTGCCTCAATTACGCTGCTCTCATACCTGGAAGTCAAACCGCATGGCTTTGAAGACCACATAGTTGCTCTGCCATGACTCTACCAATCTTGAAACCCGCTGCTGATCTTGAGCTTGTTCGCATCCATTGAACCCACTTGAATGGTGCCCCGGTCTTTCGGGACTTGAAACTGCAGAGGCAACAAAACCCACGGGGGTCTAAGCGACGCCAGGAGGTAGTATGGCTTGGTATTAATGAGGCTGTCCGCTGTCTCTTCGGCCATATCTAGTAAGGATTGTCGGCCCACAGGCTTGTCGGGGATTAATACCCTGCTCGCATCATTGCTCTTCCGATCTGTGAAGTTGCCATGCTAGGCTTAGAGTACAGAGTTCTGCTGCATGTCGCTATATTCAATTCGATTGAGAAAATGTAGCACCGAGCCCTGTGCCTGAAGACCTCGGTTCGAGTAAATAACCCAATTCTAAGAGCGGTGCGTGACGACGGGTACGGCAAACGCAGCAGATTATGTTCGGGTATAACAGCCAAGAAGTCAGACTGCTGATGTATGAAAATCCCGACTAGACCTCTCTTGGCTGAACATAATCGAGGGCCTCATCGATTGAAAACATCACTTGATTCATTGAGTCTGGCATTGTTCAACAAACGATCCCAATGTGCAACAGGCCAATGGCTGGAGAATGGTCAGGGAAAGCATCAAACATTCTCCAAGATCCGCCTCTCAATTTGTGAAATCATCAGGCTGGCATCCCGGCATATTCTGAATCACCAACCACGATAAGATCCCTTGCTCCACGAATCGTGAGTTGCCGTGATCATAGACGATGGCTACGAAGCTATCTCGGAACAAGTGTGCTGGAATATGCCCTTTGAATACTGGGGATGCCTCCCAGAAAAACCGCCTACCGTCAAAGCATTACGCTACCTACCTAGGTAAGATATGGGATGTCCCTCAGAAACTGTCTGCAGAGAACGGAAGATTCACAACCCACCATCAAGGACGACATCACGGGGCCACCCACACGAACTGCGAATAAAAAGAGGAAAACATTAAGCTCCATCTTGCCAAGCGGTAGTACCAATAAATAGAGCATTAGACTCCTCTGGCACTCTTGATAGGCTGTTGGCCCAAGGGCCTCCTCGCAGGCAGACATCGCTGCCCGCACCGAGCCCAGTCATCAGCCCGCTCGTCAGCCCTACATGCACTCAATCTGCGCCGACAACCCCCCCAAGGATTAAGCTTGCTGCTCGCAATTGGTTATCGTCCCGCAAACCACCTAAGATTGAGGGCATATCCTGGACGCCTCGACGGCAGTGGACGCCCCGTGCCGCTCCCCTGGTTGCATCGCTGTTCTGGCCTTATGTGAATTGTCGGGAATAGGCCGTGAGGGGTCTAGCTCGCACCATGGGGCTGTCAGCCGATCGACTCTTGACGGGCTTGCCTTCAGCCTCCGGGTGAGTGAGAGAGATAAGATGTCGCAAGAGCACGAGGGCGCTCGCGAGACAAAAGGGGCGCTGTGTTTCCCGAGAACTGCAAGGCGTTTTCTCTCCATTTCGCAAAGTTGGTATATTATCGTCACTTACATGCGGATTGCAGCCTCCCCGCAAAGCCAGTACACTAACGATTTCTGTCACGACATATCAACATCTCGACATCCGGCATGCAAACATCACGTCACCTCCGACAGGCCTCGCGCCTCGTCCTGTTCCTACTCGCAACCCTATCCACGGCCCAAGCGACCACCGAGGGCCCCCTCGCCCCCGTCAGCCTGGGCAGCTACACCGAGCTCGCAACAGCCCGCGCCTGCGCAGCCGGCTGCCTCGTCTTCAACGGCATATGGGTATGCGGGGTCAACGCGGGCTACGACGACCTGGGCGTGGCGCTCGAGTGCGGTTGCGCGTCTGTCAACGGGTGCTATTGCAACACGGGTCTCGCGAGCTCGGCGACGTCGTACCTCTCGCAGTGCGTAAGCAGCCGGTGCGCCGACTCGGTGGAGAACTGGACGGATGAGGTGGCGGGGATGCTGGGTGTTTATGATGGGTACTGCGCTACGGCTCTGGAGGGAGGGACGGGAACGACGGCTGCTAAGACGACGACTGAGAGGACGACGAAGACGGCTGGCACGACGGATGCGACGAGGACTGCACCGACGAGCGGCGGAGCAACGGAGACTGGCGGCGACGCGGCGGAAGAGACTTCGGCTTCCGAAAACGGTTCGACGACCGACGGTGGAAACGAAGGTAACAAGTCAGACGGAGGGCTGAGCAAGTCGGACATCGTGGCCCTTGCCGCGAGCCTGGGCGTCGGAATCCCAAGCCTCATCATCGCGTTGGTGACTCTCTGCATCCAGATGAAGAAGAGGAAGAGAAACGCGGCAGCGGCGGCCGAGCAGCAGAACATGATCCACGTTGTGCCGTACAGTGGAAAGCCGACGGACTACCCTCTTTACGGAAAGGCGGATCGTCCGCAGACGGGCAAGCCGGTTGAATCCCCGCAGGCGTGGTCGCCTACCAACGCTGGATACCACGGGGCGTCAGAGACGCCTCAGAATGGCCCGCCTAGCGAGTTGCCTGGGAACAACAGCTGGCAGAGGGGTCACTGGTGAAGGGTCTGTTGTGGAAGAGGCATCAACTACCTAGGTACCAAGAGGTACGCAAGGCAGCCATCGCATGCGCAGGGAGGTTTTTGGATCGAGGAATTGAATATCGTGGAATCGAGCGATCAGACTTAGAGACGGCGCGGGCGCTCATTCGTCAGTCTGATGGGATGAGATCAAAGGCGGCAGGATGGTGATGACGGGGTCGTGGCATCATATTGGGCATGGTCGGTTCGTAGTGCCGGGTATTTTATTGTAATGATTGTTGTCGAAACCGATTGCGCTCTGCTCGTTGTGCAGGGATAGTGAAGCAGAAGTGAGAGCAGGATATCGATGAGCTGTTGATGGACGACCGAGATGAATGTTGAAGAAAGAGCTGACTGACGATGGCTTCAGCCTTCAGCTCTCAGATGCCTGCACTGCCACTGTTTTTGAAGCTGAGATGCGGTCATGTGTGGCGCAAGAGTGGGCCCTTGCCACAGCGCAACACAACACTACACAGTGAAAAGACTCGGCAAAGCGTGCTGCTCGCACGTGGTGAATCAGAAGGCTTCACGCCAGGAAGGCATCTCTGATCGAACCTCCCTTCATCAAGACACATCAAGACACATCAACCTCATCTGTCGATCAATCCCAGAGCGTCATCAAGACAAACACAGCAGCCCAAATATCAAATGCTGCCCAATCGTCTCCTACAATGTACAACCGAAACCATGCACAGGCCCGATGGTAGTCTTGGCCACCGGCGCACGCACGGTCCCACACTGTATCGCAGCAACGCAGACACCCGTGTCTTGCTACCTCATTTCCGATGCGAAAACACCATGAGACTCAGCCACCGAGCATTCCTCCTCTGATATACAACCAACCTGACGACGATACGAACGAGATCATGGCGCCTTCAAAGCGTAGCCGACCGGAGATCGTGCCGAATCCCACCGCCGAGCGGCTTCAGATGGCGACGGAGCCTCCGCCGCTGACCTCCAAAGCCGCCCCGGCACCTCCAGGGGCCCCGAAGCGGCTCATCGTCACTTGCGATGGCACGTGGATGGATGTGAGTGGAGTGCTCATGAACCTTCAAACAAGTCTCTTGCTAATTCTTTTCGAGTCACTTGGAGAGAAAGGGTGAGGGTTGGCGACCCTCGAGATCATGTATTCAAAAAATACTGACATCCTGACAGCGGCGACCCTCAATCAAACGTGACCCGAATCTCACGCGTTCTCCGTCGGACATGCCAGAACGGTATGCACCAGATCATCGCCTACAACCCTGGTGTCGGCAGCGGTAATGCCCTCGACCGAGTCACTGGCGGCATGCTGGGTGTCGGGCTCGAACAGGCCATTCGTGAAGTCTACAACTTCATTTGCACCAACTACGTCGACGGTGATGAGATTGTGTTGATGGGTTTCTCAAGAGGTGCCTTCACGGCGCGCTCTGTCGCCGACATGGTGGCCTCCATTGGCCTCTTGACGCCCGCAGGCCTCGATTACTTCTTTGCCATTTTTGAGGACTACGAGCACATGGGTAGCTCCAAGCGGGCCCAAGATGACTTCCTCTGCGATGATCTGCCACCGTATGCAGGCCAGAAAGGAGAAGAGAAGCTGCGGTGGGAGGCGCATCGGAAAGACATCTACCGGCGGTGGCTTAAGACGGTGAGTAATCCTCTGCCACCTTTGTGGTTCACATCTGACACCTCCAGCTCGGCTATACGCGAGACACGCATGCCGATGGCAGAACGCTCATAACCATCAAAGCCCTCGGTGTCTGGGATACCGTCGGCACTCTCGGTGTCCCGCCCGCACCCATCATTGGCGTGACCGGATCATCTGACCAATAAGTCTCCCCATAGCACTCCCCCGTACAGCTACGCTTGCTGACCGACTTTGTACGTGGAAGTTCACAAACACAGAAGTCTCAGACAGGGTTGAGAATGCCTTCCAGGCGTTGGCCCTCGACGAGCCGCGATTTGCGTTCCGGCCCGCTCTCTGGGAGCGCGTCCGCGAGAACCGCACCAACCTGAAGCAGGTTTGGTTTCCCGGCAATCACGGTGGTGTTGGCGGTGGCTGGCACGACCAGCAGATTGCTACTATATCGCTGGCCTGTGAGTTTACTGTTTCTGCTCGACCGAGCCTGCGTACTGACAGCCCCAGGGATGTGCGATCAGCTGTCGACTGTCGGCATAGAGTTCAGTCTTCCTCGCATGACCGAGATCTTCCTCGAAGGCCTCCGGTACAACGCAGTCCACCCTTTCCCCGTCGTCGGCACAATCAGCCCGCTCCCTTCCTGGGCCTCCTTCCTTTGGCAACAACAACCCAAACTACTACCGTGGGGCTCTCCGGATGTCTGCCGAGCGACTCACATCGTCCGCGACGAGACAGACCATGATGATGCCGCCTGCAAGCATCCCCGTGCCCGGCCCGAGCAGTACTGGCAGACAGCCCGGCCGTGGTCGCTCGGTCAGATCCGCGCCCCAACGAGCCGCCTGCAGATGATGGCCGGCGAGACGGTGCGGAATCCCGGGCTCTTCATGCGTGCCGACTGCGATACGAACAAGGACACTGACCAGCCACTGCTCAATACGAACGAGCGCATCCACAGCTCAGTGCGTGTGAGGCTTGCATGCGAGGGTCTGGGCCTCGACGATGGGGAGGTCTGGCGATGCAAGTCCCTCAGCGGCGGCTCTCGTAGAGGGCGACAGATCTGGAGGCTGGCGCACGGGTCCGCCTTCAGACCGGCGACGGTCGACGCCCTACGCATGTTCCGCCCGAGAGAAGTGGAGCTGGGGTATCCCGCCGAGTACCTCTATCCGGTCGATGAACGGGACGGCCAGTGGCAGTGGGTGTTTGACCAGGAGGGCGACATTTCCGGTGCTGGTCATGAGCGCGTACCGCAGGCTCTGGTGTTGCCAGAGGAGCCGATGGTCGGGTACTGGGAGAAGTATCTACTTGCTCTCACCTCTGGATATCCTGACGTTTGGAGATACGCTGAGAAGCACCCGCCTTTTGCTTACAATTGAGCGGTGAGCGTGTGATTCTTTTTTTGGCCAGTTTGATACCAAATGAGCGACGGGTCCTTCAATTTGAATGGGTTTACTGAAGAGCGACTTGTTCGATCTATTTGCGCTAGCCATGCAGCCTCTTGGTGTCTGTTCCAGCTGGTAATATCAAGATACAGGAAGCTGAATTGCCTGTTGCTCTACGGTCGCGAATTCCGGCGGCTATTTTCACTGTCCGGGCGGAGCAATCACCTCCGGTCCGAGCCTGACATGATTTTCTTCTCATGTCCACCATATCTGACTTCAGCCGGGCCAATATCAGTCTACACAGAGATCGCCTGTCTCAATCGTGGCATGCAAGGAGACAACGTCTCGACGCCACGGGGAAACAAAGTTTGATCACACTCCGGGATATATTAAGACATGAACGGCTGGGGCTCTGAGGCGGTGGGGTACCGGATCATTGTTACCAGGGACCCTTGATTCGGGATCTTCGCTCTGCCAGTCGGACACATCGGACGACTATAAGACTTCTGTCTCGACCTCCACCAGCACGCTGCCGCTCATAGTGGCCCTCATCCTGCATACCGTGCCTACAAAACTCCAGAACACAAACACAAGCCAGACCAGACAGTCACAATACCGCAACGATGGTGTCCATCCAAACCCTCATACTCCTCGCCGCCGCCTCCCTGACGGCAACCGCCCTCCCGAGCACTGGCTCCGTCTCAAAGCCTGGCAACCCTATCTCTATGAACGATCCTTGCGCCACTGTCCGCTGCGGCTTCAACACGGTCTGCGAAGCCGTCAAGGGCAAGGCCAGGTGCGTGCCCGGAAAGAAGTGCGGGCCGACAACGTGTTCCTCGGGACAGGTGTGCTGTAACTCGAGCTGCGGAATTTGCACGGCGCCTGGTGATTTCTGTATTCAGATTTTCTGCGGGGACGTTGAGAAGATTTGATGGGGGCATTTCAAATCAGGCGGGAAACGCCGGATGAACAGGTGGCATCGGATCGCCGGGCTGTGGCTGTGGTCAATTAAATTGAGTTGGGAGTCGAGATGAAAAAGCGTAATATCACTCACACGTATCGGACAGAAACGAGGCGCATGCATCGCCAACATTGTGCATAATGGGGTGCTGCGATCCAGGCTGGCATGGACTAGTGCTGAGATACTTAAAGCGGCTGAGATGATATTATTCAGAGTGATGCATTCTGGAACGTTAGCTAAGTCTTTAGAAAGTGGACGTCAAACGCCCGGATGAGCTGGACGTCCCTTTCGCTCGGGATGCTGGGCCTGGTTTGGGAAGTCAGTTGATGATCACAATGAAGTGAAGAAGGAAGTCTACTGCGCACCACTTACATTGACCGCTCCGATCCTGATATTCCCAATATGCTTGCTTTTGATGGAAGACGGTGCCTCGCTCAATATGAATGTTCATGGAAGCTGTTGGAAGCTGCGAGACACGTCGTGTAGATCTGCCTCTAGCGCCGTCATCCGGCCCGGCCGAGCTCGCCAATCGAAGTGTGATGCTTTGTCGGGAGTCTGGTCACCCGCCGACAACGACCTCATCGCATCGGGCGGTGCCAACCAATCTCAATTCACCGTTATGCCGGCTTTCACGAATTATGATAATGTCAGTTCCAAATGAGGTCTCTCAGCGATCTAAATGTCGTATGACTCCCTCAATGCCATACCGACAGAGACCTACGAGCTGATAGAAGGCAGGTCAACCTGGTTCATCGCCTTGCGCTGGCGCAGCAATTCACTCTTATCTACGCGTTATATACGTTTCATTTAGTCACACGAGCAAAAGCGAGTGAAGCTTCCCTCCTTTTACTGGTCTTCTGATCCAGCGGCCAATTTCACTAAGCGGGCGCCCAGACGTACATTCCCATTTGCTACGAGCCGGAGTCACGTTCTTTATATATTGATCACGCTTTTACCTAGGTCGGGCCGATTACACCTTACAGTGATGCATGTTTCAACTCTGGCATGCAGAGGGATATGGTCCTGATGCCACCGCTGGCTATGGCTAGGTCATGCTAAGAGTACTTAGGTAGGGTTATAAGGTAGGGGAACTCTTTAATAGGGACCTCTCAATGGCCTGATTACTGCCTCACTTTACATAGATTCAACTTCTGTAAAATTCCCTTCCCGTCATCTAACGGCACCACATCGCTCGTTCAGGGCCTCATCCGACATACCCTCCACTTAGTACAAACACACAAGCCAGACCCCGCCAAGTCACCGCTGCCATGGTCTCCTTCCAAGTCCTCCTCCTCCTCGCCACCACCGCCCTAACAGCAACCGCCTTCCCAAGCAGCGGCCCTAACATGGTGTCTAAGCCTGGCAACCTGATCCACGACGACCCCTGCGCCACCGTCCGATGCAGCTCTGATACTGTCTGTAAAGACTTCAGGGGTATAGCTAAGTGTGTTCCCGAGAACAATTGCGGACCGCGTCAGTGTGCCTCGGGGCAGGTGTGCTGTAACTCGAGCTGTGGGATCTGCACGCCGCCGGGCAGTGGTTGTATTAAACTCTTTTGCGGGGGGTTTCCGCTGGTTTGAGGTATGAGAGAAAGGGATGTACCGGTAATGGGTTTGGATGCCTAGCGCGGGAGAGCACGCGGGTTCTGTTTGAAGGCTCTGGTTATTCTGAGCTTGGTCATCTGCGAACAACATGCAACATGGAGACCGACTTGGGATTGCAACGGCGTGCAGTCTGCAGGCAGAGCGAGGGGAGAACCTGGTTTCACATGGCTCATTATCTTGAATGATCGAGGGACCCAAAGATCAGCCAGCACCAAGTCATAGCAGCAGCTTCCACAAGCTGGCATATCAGGCTCGTCATCCGGTCCGCAGCGGGGGTCGCTGTGTGTATGCAATGCTCTCAAGCATGGTTGTATTCGCAGTCCGAAAAATGAATCGCTCTCTCGCCACTCGCATACGGAGCGTATATGCTCTTAAGCTATCAGCCTGGTTGTCACGCTGGATCACACCGGTTTAACGACTGTCAAATCAACCAAACCTGGGCAGTGTGTCATCAGGTCAAACAAAATTGAATCAGCAATCAATTGTTGCGATTTAGCGCAGGAGGAAGCAATACATGCATGGGTTCAAATAACACATCGTTCGGGTCTCCAATACCACAAGCATACGTCCGGCCTAAGCACGACATGTTACGTCCGAATTATGGCGTCTTCGAGGACTGTTGACCATGACCCCTTGGAAGCTATCAAGACCTACTTCGCGGCGTTCGGGAGGGCTGCCGATTATGAATAAGATATCTCGCGCCTACAGGACTTCATGTGTAGTAATTCCAAGGCTAGATTCCACAATACTGTCGACGCCAGACGGGATATGTTCAGGATCCAGATATGGACAGAGTTCTGCCCCAGACGAACCGCGACATTCGAGGTAAAGACGGAAAGTTGTAAGCTCCACGCCTCAATAATCCAAGAAGTGGCGTATATTGATTCCAGTGAAAAGTATGGGGTTGATTTTGTTCCTCGAAATGTATTTAATTTGCCGTGTCGATGCCTGCAAGCTTCTGGTTGTGTCACAGACCATGGGTGTGTCTGGGGCAGAAACAAGACTAGCAGACGCAAGCCATGAACACAAAAATTTACGATTGACACACCTTCTGCCATTTTGAGATTCATGCTCCCATGATTCAAAGCTGGACTCATGGAAATAGTGCACAAGGGAGCTAATGGGACGGAATGTAAACTATATGACACAAAAGAAAGCTGTAGCTCAAAGGGCGTGTTGGGGTCTTGTTGAAAATGAGCTCTGCTTAGTCTAGATACCTTATTCTATAGTATTTTGTGAGTCTTTATGAGGGACCGCGCAAAGGAAAAATTACACACTAATATGTAAAGCAATGAAAGGCATGGGAAGAGACCGAATTTGAAATGATTTCAGACAGAGCATCCGCCTAATCTTACTTGCGGAGGAACCTCAGAACAAGGAACGCCAGAATCCTATAAACCACAATGATGCTGATCATGATACCGATTCGCTGCCCCTCCTGACCCTTCGAGATATTCAAGTTCGAAAGGATGGCGCCTCCGTCAATCTTGCCCTGCGAGTTCAATTCGCTGGGGAACATGCAGCTGAACGAGCCATCCGGAGCACGGGCGCAGTCGTACGTGGCGTTCTCAAACTCGTTGACCATCATGCCTTGGAAGACGTATGCCTGGTAGTCGATGTAGTGGAAGACATACTTCCAAAAGACGTTGAGGATGCTCATGGGGACGAGGAACCCGCCAACGCACATCCACAGACCATTGGCAAAGGCCGTGATGGCGAGTGACACGACGAAGATGGGGAAGATGCTCGAGACCAAGACAACGAGGGACTCGGCGGCGAGGAGGTCGAGGAAGAGCCACATGACAAAGGTCATGAAAGCTGAGCCGTCTGCGCGCATACCGACGAGCCAGTACGCGACAACTGAGAACAAAATGGTGATGAGGAACAGGAAGGGGACGCCGATGAGAAAATTGGCCAAGACGAAGGAGAAGGGACCGACCAGACCGTTGGCCCTTTCCTTCTGAAACGTCATGAGATCTTCCAAGAATGCAGGCACGTAGGCAACAGCCATGAAAGAGATGAAGGCACCGCTGAAGAACATGGCGTTGATGTATGGCTGGATGTACTCTTGGGTGTCGCCGAGGCGCAGCCACACGGTGCCCATCATGATGGCCAGACCCAGATACATGACGATGCGAATGCCATAGGCGACGACATCGCGGTAGGCCTTGATCCACGCGCGTTGAAGCAGGGTGAGTGGGATCATGTAGGGCTTAGGTTTCGGGAGCTTGATCGACGAAACGTCAAGCTTGGACATGGTGCTCGACTTGTGGATCTCTTCTGCGAGCGCCAGTCTCATACCACCGTCGACCCAGGTATCGCTGACGTGTTCCGTGCGCTGGAGGACCTCGCCGTTCTTGTCGAGATCGATGTTGATAAGATCTAGGAAGAATTCTGCCGGGTTTGTCATGGCTGGGATCGGATAGCCGATCTCCTCAAAGTATGACGGCGCATCTTGGATGGACCCGAAGTAGCACGTGCGACCCCTGGATAGGAGGTTGAGCTTGTCGAAAAGCTGGTAGGTTGTCGTGGAGGGCTGATGGATGGAAGCGATGATGACAAGCTTGCTCATATGTTAGCACATGTCAAGGTGGCCACGAGCGGGACTCTACACGTACGTTGTTTCGCTTGCCAATATCTTTGATGTGCTTGATGACCTCGTAACTCAGCGCCGAATCGAGACCACTGGTAGGCTCATCCAAGAACAGCACCTTGGGGTACGTCACGAGTCTGCTGGCCACGCCGAGTCGCTTCTTTTGACCACCGCTAAGTCCCTTCTTGATAGGAGTTCCGACAATTGTGTGGGCTTGAGACTGCAGACCAAAGCTGCCAATCAGCTCATCGACACGTCGGAAGGCTTCAGCTTTGGTGACATTTCTGCACAGGTCAGCGGCTTTGAACCAGATGCACGGACAAGACGAAGTAACCTACCTGGGAAGAGCAAGTTGAGCGGCAAAAATCATAGTCTCCCTGACAGTCAAGCTGCCGATCAAGGCGTCTTCCTGCTCAACGTACGCAGAGATGTCGCGAAGGGTGCTTGTGTCGATACGGATCCCGTTGACGCAAATATCGCCTGTCGTCGTTGCCCCTGAAGCAGCGACACGATGAGCAAGTGTGTTGAGCAGAGTAGTCTTGCCGGATCCACTGGGCCCCATGATGGCAAGCATCTCGCCGGCGTGGACGATACCGGCGGGCTTTGTCAGGATGGAAAGGGGCTTCTTGGTCACTCTGTCCTTGACCATGACACTGATGTCTGACCAGGAGAAATTGTCGACGACATCGTTGGTAGGGCGAAATGAAGGCCTTTGGCCGAGTTCTATGTCTTGTTCTGAGTCCATTGTATTCAAGCTGGTTGAATGGTGTAGTATGAATTTGCTTAGAGTTGATTGCAGAAAAGAAGAGGACAGTCTGATGAAGATCTAGGGAAAGGCAAGCCTTATATCCTGCAACCATTTGTTTCTCTTAAGGAAGCATCGCCGACCCCGGTTGAGAACCCTGGAGGCCGCGTTCTCGGGGTTCACATTGCAGCAGCGGACGGGAATGCCAACAAGGCTGAAAATCGGGCCCGGGGACCAGTGGGGGGTTATCCCCCTGACAGCGGCTGTCGAACGTCTGTTCTGGGGGTTGCTGACTTGAGTGTCAAGAGTGTGTCTCCCAAGACGGCGACGTGATGTGGAGACGCTGCAGGAATTTTTGGTGTCCGTCGACACGGGAGGGCTGCTTTCGGCTGGTGACTGGTAGTCCGGGGACTATAACTACAAAGTGCAGCGATCTCACGTCAGCACATCCAAAAGCCGACCAGCTGAAATGTCGGCTGGCCCGATCGCCAAGGATTCCCCCAACTCCCTACTGGGTCAGCAGCTATCTGAATGCGTCCATTGTCAAAAGGGCAGTAAAGGCTGTAGGCGATGAGTAGCAAGCCTTCTACCTTAGGATCTATGTGCGGATACTAGATGCATGAGAGCCGCATAGATGGAATGGAGTCAGAGGCTGAAGCTTTCGTTCAGGGGTTGCCAGGATAATGACCTCGTATCACAACATGGACCCTACATGCCTGTTGCAAGAGAGAGTGGAGTTCGGGGACCTTCAATGTCGGCGACCACGATCGGTTTTCTGAAAGAATACTGTTCACACAGCCGCGTCATCGAATGAGAGACACTTCCAGTCACAAGAACCCCTGACCAACAGAGCTCTGCAATAATGACAACATTTGGGCGTCCGATGTTGTGATTTCACGCAGCCCTACTAATTGCCTGGTGCACCAACTCGGTCCTTCGGCAGACGCCCAAGCAGCGACGCGCATGGTGAGGTTGCAATTGTAACGTTGGCAGCATCGAACCCGCACTGTACATGTGGTATTTATTTTTGCCTTTCTGGTCATTTCAATCCCGTTAGGTTCCCCTTCCAGATTCGTCTGTTCTTGGGACGAATTGTCGGGATTTGGAGATGGGGCTGGTTTGTCAGCCAACGTGAAGGCATTCTGAACCCAACTATCGTGAAAGGTCCGCCGCTGGGCACTCTCAGCCAGTCGCAGTGCGGAAGTCTCAAATTTGGTTTCCGACTGGCCCGGATTCGGGATCTGCTTATGCTTCGCTAGCTGCTGTCTGTCGCCGAAGGCCCATCGCCGGCTGTAGAGACCACGGGGAAGCTGGTGGCGCGGCCGCAACAGCGAGGTCTTTCTGGGGGGTGCGATCCCTTACAAGTAAGTAATAGAGAACCGACAGTCTGGAATGATGGGTCAAAGCTCGTCCGATGTAGAGGAGTTTGACGCGAGGAGAACGCCGTTCGCTTCCACAAGGACACGGGCTCAGGGGACAGTCTCGTAGAGGGTGGTAGGGATCCATTGGGGCTTGACACTGATGAATTGAGCTCTTTCAGAACCGAAGTGGTCCGTTTCCTGCTGACAAGGGCCTCGATGTCAAAGGTGAGATTCCTAACTGACAGCGATGGAATGCAGGACTTCTCATGGCAATGTACAACTTCATCGTGATGTTTACATCTCCCACATTGCAACGTGTCATGAGGTCTGTGTCATAGACCAGTTGAGCTCCTGCTGGCACAAGCACCCTGGTGAATGCGAGTATCACCGCCAGCTGGCGTTCTGCTTATGAAGAAGCCCACGCCTTGCTCCGATGACGAACCTCGAATGAAGTAGGCACATGACTACTGGAGGCTGCGACCACCCTGCCTGCCCTTCCTAACATTTCAAAAAGCACTACTGTACATCTTCGGCCGATGTGGCTTGTTGCTGCGACCGAGAATGTGGACAAGCCGAGGTTTGCGCGCGGGGGCACGGAGATGGGCCTGGTAACCGAACTGCCGGATTTCCGTCAAGCTTCGGGATAACTGCCTGCGACAGGCGATGGACTTGGAAACGTACAATATAAGTAAATTTTAGGGATGTGGGCCTCCAACGACTTGATCTTTTGTGAGTGGTCTTCGTGCTGTCCCTGCATCGTAATGTTGGCCCGAGGCGCGGCATTGATTACTGATAGGGCACAAGGGACACGTATTAGTGCTCCTCCAAGCACACGGTATTGTATTGTCCGCCCCATCGGGTCAACGTCGCGCTCTTCCGCAGGTGTCTCGAAGCTTCATTTCGAGGGAGAGGAAAAGACGAAGCTGAATTCCCATTCAATTGCCAACATGGACCATTTCAGAACGTTGCCATGGTTTAAAACTTTGATGGAGAAGCCCGGCTTCGTGGCATTCAATCCAATCACTCGAGATGACGAAAACGCGAGCAAAGACGAGCCTCCGAGAAACCAGCTCTTTCGCCAGGTGCTCAACAACGAAGAGGCGATACCACACTGCACTGGCTTCTACATGAAAGACGACGTGACGCATTCCGAAGGACAACGCAGCGACGGCACTTCGGCCTCGTCCGCCATTGCCAACGGGTCAAAGCTGAGGCTCCAGATCAGATCTTGCTCCTTGGTCTACGATTTACGGTCTGGCGTCAACGGATTCAACCAATCCATGCAAGGCGGCTTCTTCGTGACATTGATGGACGACGCAATGACGTGCCTCATCATGCTCAACGCCGACGTCCAGAAGAACCACCTGGCCGAGAATCCCCTGCCGACGGACGTCCTACAGGTCTACAAAAGGCGAGCTGTGACTGCGAAGATGGACGTGCGGCTGCACAAGCCGGTCTACACCCCGCAGGTTGTCATCGTCACCGCCTCTCTCACCAAGGCGGAACCACGCAAGATGTTTTTCAATGCCAGCATTAGGGATGAGACGGGCGATTTGTGCGGGACATGTGATGCACTGTTCATTGGTGTGCCCCCGGAGAAGATATGAGAGGGTGTTACTGTGGATGACGGGTGTCATATGTTCATGCTGGGCGTAGTGTTGCGAATGTTAGAAGATCAATGGTATCGATGGCAACCACGGACGTCAATGTAGCCTGGCGGGAGAGAATTGGGTGAGACAGAAATGTGTTGGGCAAAGAAATCTGGAGTACTTATTCGAAGGCCGTCTTGGAGGAACATGCCTTGGTTAATCAGCATGTGGGGAGACCCCGACAGCGTGTTGCTGGCATCACGATGTTACCCCTCTTGCCCCTCACCCATCCGTATTCACGACATTAACGTCAAGGATCACCATCTGCCTGAACCAAGCAGCGCGTTGCATTCATCCTGCAGAACAAGCTAGGCTTTGATATCAGTCTGGAGACACAACCCTCAGACTGAAAAGACTTCCAATCCTCATCCGGAGATTTGCACGACAGCCTCGAGTCCTGAGTCCTGAGTCCTAAGTCCTGAGTCCTGACGACATATCTTGGCTACCCCGACAGCACCTCGTTCACCGTCAACATGTCGGCTACCCAAAAGCTAGGTGTCGGAATCATTGGCGCTGGGGTACGATTAACCTGATACCGGTTTGCCCACTTGCTTACCTTACTATACAGGAAGTCTTCCAGATCTGTCACGGGCCTTGCCTGCTCTTGATGCCACATCTTTTCACACTCCAGTCCATCTTTGACATCTCACCCACAAACACCCAACACTGCGCTGAGAAGTTCAACATACCTCAGCAAGCTGCTTCCCCCGAGGATGTGCTCAGCAATCCCAAGGTGGATCTCGTGATGATCCTCACATCCGACGACAGTCACGCCCCGCTCGCCATAGCTGCAATCAAGGCCGGCAAGTTCGTCATGATCGAGAAGCCCATGACGCTGTCGATACCTACCGCACAGTCCATCATCGCCGCAGAAGAGGAAGCCGGTGGCTCGCGCGTCTTCATCGGCTACATGCGCCGCTACGCCCCATCGTACCTCCAAGCCTTCAAGCGCGAGGTCGCCTCCATCCCCAAGATCCTCTACGGCCGCGTCCGCGATTTCTCCGGACCCAACGCGAACTTCACAAACCAAAGCGGCACCTTCGCCATCAAGCCCACCGACTTTCCACCCGGCAGCGGCGCCGAGAGAGACGAACGATTCGAGACCCTCTACGCGGAGGCTTTCCCCGGACAGACGATCACCGATGCCCACCGCAATTACTGTCGCTTCCTGGGTGGTCTGGGGTCGCACGACTTCTCTCTGATGCGCGAGACGATCGGCATGCCTGAGAAGGTCGTCGGCGTCTCCGTCAACCACCCCTTTTACAGCTCCATCATGTCATTCCGGAACAAGGATGGATCGCCCTACTCGGTCACGTACGAGAGCGGCATCGATGAGGTTCCGGTTTTTGACGCTCATCTGGCGGTATACGGGGAGAAGAAGCGCGTCACGATTAAGGTTTGCAACAGAACAGCCAATAAAGAACCAAGCTAATGCAGATTCCAGTATGACAGCCCGTACGTCAAGGGGCTACCCATCACAGTCGAGGTGGATGAAGTCAATGAGCACGGCGAAGTCCAGCACAGGCAGGTATTGTCGTCCTACGAAGACACGTACACTGCGGAGCTCCAGGAGATTCACGAGTGTTTCGTTGCCGGCAAGGCAATCAAGACGACAGCAAAGGATGCTTTGGAGGATATCACACTGTACGATATGATGTATAAGGTGTGGGCTGCGAGCAGGACAGAATAGGTCTGGAAATGAGTGCGCGAACACTATGATGGAGCAATTCAGACTCTCCACTACGAGACGCGTAGCCTTGGAGAGATGTCAGATCTAATCGGCCAGTGTTCACTCGGATCAGGTACGTCTGACGGCGGTTGTTGTCCGCGTCCTGGGGCACAGCGCCTGTTAGGTGTTTTCATCGCCCTTGTCAAGCACACACGACCATACCTTACCTAAGGTACAAGGTACTGGAAAAACCGGGATCCCGTCCGCTCTCCTATAATTACTAGGCCAGTAAGGGCAATCTGAGAACGCGGATCACTCCGGATAGCCGTAATGTTTGTCCAGCTTGCTCATCCTGCACGACTTGTGGATAGTCTTTCACAAAGTCACAGGAAGGCGGGAGGTGCAGATCCTAGCAAAAGGCACCACTCCCAGTTCCAGCAATATGGTAGTTGTTTGAAGTTGCCTGACACATACTATTGGATACATGTCGTATATCTGATGGTTCCAGAGTTCACCTTCCAGGAAGAGTTCTTCGGTCATTGAGGTACTGCTCAGTATGTGCTTTCCAACGTGGCACATGCTCCCCAAGGCCCCTTTTACGCTACCCGCTTGCGGATTTGGACTCTTGAGTAAGTATAAGCCCCGTAAAGTTACAAGATGCACAGCACGTGCTCTGGAGAGAAGATTCAAGAGGGATTACAAATCATTTGAGAGCCGAACCTAGGAACCTTATTAATCCAGATCAATTACGCAATTGAGAACGTGCCAGAGTGATTGCGTGATTATCTTGTTACTTAAAGCCTCAAAGGCCGTCTCTGGTCGATTGTGAATTAAGGTACCTTACCTTAAGGAAAGTAGTTCGCATACGCTGACTGCCATTCCAAGCGCCGTCTTTTACGCATCCCGACATACAAAATGAGCACACCAAAGTCCCGTCTTTTTGAGCCTGTTAGGCTCGGCGCCGTCGACTTGAAGCACAGGATTGTCCTCGCACCCTTGACCAGATACCGCAACGGCGACGACCATGCCGCCCTCCCCTTTATGCAGCGCTACTACGCGGACCGCGCCTCTGTCGCAGGGACACTGGTCATCTCCGAGGCCACCGGCATCGCTCAAAGCCAAGAAGGCCAGCGTTTCCTCCCCAGCTTTGTCACGGATGCGCAGGTCGCCGCATGGAAAAACATCATCGAGGGCGTGCACGCCAAGGGCTCCTTCTGGTTCCAGCAGCTCTGGGATCAGGGCCGCGCCGCTGACCCGTCTTACGTCGCCGAGCGCGGCGGCCAGTACCGTTCCAGCAGCGCCGTTCCCATGGACGGCCGGGACAAGGCCCCCGAGGAGATGAGCGAGGCGGACATTCAGAAGGTCATCCAGGATTACGTCGCGACAGCCAAGCGCGTCGTTGCTGCCGGTGGTGACGGTGTTGAGATCCACGGAGCCCACGGCTACCTGATTGACCAGTTTCTGTCGGACGTGGTCAACAAGCGTACAGACAAGTGGGGAGGCTCTATCGAAAACCGCGCCCGTCTCGTCGTTGAAGTCGTCAAGGCCGTCTCGGAAGCAATCGGAACCCAGCGCGTCGGCCTCCGCTTGTCGCCGTACGCCAGCTTCCAGGGCGCCACCAAGGCCGACACCAAGGAGCTCAATCTGCACATCGTCAAGCAGCTCAAGGCACTAGACGGGGCTCTTGCGTACATATCCCTCGTCGAGGCCCGTGGTGACCCGGCTACCATGATGCTCGACAACCCAGACGACGAGACCAAGACGCTCGACTTCCTCCTCGAAGAATGGGCAGACCGGTCCCCTGTGATTGTTGCTGGAGGTTACACCCCCGAGTCGGCCCAGCAGGCTGTCGACGGCCGCTACAAGAAATGGAATGTACTCGTCGCTTTCGGCCGTCATTTTCTCGCCAACCCCGACCTGGTGTACAGGGTCAGGAACGGGATCCAGTTGAACGAGTACAACAGGAACACGTTTTATTTGAACAAGACGGAGGAGGGCTATAATGACTACCCGTTCAGCCCCGAGTTCCTCAAGGCATCGGCATGATTCTTTCATAGACAGATATAGACCATATCGTTAAAGCGAACCTTGTCTTTTTCAGGATGCCCTTGAGGTGCAGCTACTCGTGAGTGTGCTGTGGAGACGCATGTCTGGAACAGACGAGGATGTGCAGAGACACAGCGGCGTGGATGAATCACCGTTACGCAAGACCTAGGAACCTGTCTGGGTGTCTGCACAAACTCTGAAGCAGTTTCGATAAGGACAAATGGGTGATGATCATAAAGGTGACGAACATCAAAGTCAGCCACAGAGATACGGTCAAAAGGCTGGCATTATCATCTCACCCCTGACTTGCCTGACCGCAAAGAATATCCATTGGTCATCTCATGTGAACTATTTCATCCATTGATAAAAGGCCCTGAGCAGTGGGGTGGAATTCAATCTCGTCTCTGGGACTGTGCTTCGAAGGTAGACTTTTGAGCAGGTGAATAGGATACGAAGATACTGATCGAAAAAGACTGGTTGCTTATGGTCTCCGCCGGGAAAACACGTGAAACGTCAATTGATAAACTTTTCACGACGTCCATGTATGGAGATACGTTGAGACTTGATACATGGCCAAGGTCAAGCGTCACCGATTTGCCCACTGATTGTGGCATGATTCGCGCGACACCCTTCAGGAAGGCCCGCCCCTCGATCACCTCGTCTCGCCATCATCTTCCGATGCCTCTGAGGCCGGTCTGCGTCTTAGCAGCATGTCGGCTTTCACTATCGAATCGCGGCACTGCCGTTCTGTGGCTACCAATAGACTTCCCCTTCCACCGCTTCCATGGTAGCCTGAAAGAATACCTGGCGGGATTGACACACGAGTGTCGTTAGTAGACGTGGAGCTATGACGGCGAAAAAGTGCGGACACGTCCATATTTCGTGGAAAGCGATTGAGCCTCCACTTCCCGATGCCCGCGCCCTCCGCAACCTCGAACGTGTCACCTCCTCCCCCACAGTCCCGCAATTGCCTTAGATATCGGTTAACGGGTGTCGATCTGACACACTTCATAGCCGAGAAGTATGTATATGAAATGGAAAAGAAGGGAGCGGTGCGGACGAAGCTTCTTTTCAATCCCGAAATCGGGAAGAGCATGGGCATCAAAGGCTGGCACTGCCGAGTCCTCCGATCATCGGCCTTTCGGTTGATGCTGGACCAGGTCCCTAAAGGCATTATCCACACCGGCCTCGAGTTTGATCTTTACACTGAGCGGGCAGAAGATGTGGAGGTCCCCTTCAAGAACGCTGTGAAGGTGACCGCCGACATTGTTTTTGGTGCCGACGGATCAGATCCGGAGTGTCTCAACAAGCTTTTGGAGATCCGAAGCTTTTCCACACCGGTATCCGGCTCTGGCTCGCTTGATGTGACTTTATTCCCGGTATCGAGCCGAATCACGGTTTCGTCTCACACGACTGGCAGTACCTGGTGTCCTTCTTCCCGATGCTCCACGATGGAAAGCCAGGCTTCGAGTGGTGGGTCGTCGAGCCCTCTTGGGAGGGAAAGCTGGTGCCGACAGACGTGAAGGCACACCTTTCCAACATTCTCAAAGACTGGGCCGATCCTATGCCTCGTTTCCCTAACGCCACCGACTTCGATACGCAGGTGTACCGGTGGGAGATCTATAACAGACCGTCCCTGGAAAAGTGGTCAAAAGGGAGAATGGTTGCTGTGGGCGATGCTGTTCATCCCGTTTCCCCTTATGCGGCGTATGATATGGGTATGGCGATCGAGAATGGCTACTTTCTCGCGAGAGCGCTAGAAGGCGTCGATTTGCGAGATCTGGATGCCGTCCAAGCTGGTTTTGGCTGTTACGAGAAAGAGCGTGTCGATTACGTGAATCGCAATATGGAATTTGCTCGCTTCTTAGGTAGACTGTTTCATAGTCTGCCCTCTCCGCTGGCATGGCTACGGGACACTGTGTTCGATAAGACAGCGTTCTTGGGGAAATATTTGACAAAAGGTTACCTGGAAAAGGCCGAGAAGGAAGCAAAAGATCTGAAGGAGCTCCATGTAAAGAAGACTCTGTAGCGGATAGATCTGTCTTTTTGACGATTCCCTCGAATTATCCTTAGTGAGCTTTTCATTAAACTTGCTGTCTGATACAACCTATCTACACTGTCATGGACGTCATCACCGCAAAAGCTAATAAGCGAATTGGTTGTTATTGTTACACATAGGGAGACTTGCCTACAGTCACTACCGAACGACCATTGCGTCTTCGAGGCGTCAGTGGTTGATTGACTAGAGTTGTTCCAGGTATAGAACGGGACCTAGGATGCGTCTTACGTGAATGAGCCTCACTAAGAATCTTAGATGAAGAATGCGTCTTTCCGGACTAACTGTCGAAGTAAAAGTTTGTTCTTGTTGCAGGATGAAGTGGTGGAGTTAAGGTAGAGGTACGTGAGGATGACCTTAATCATGCCCCACCTTGTATGAATATCTGGTTCGGTTTGACAGATTATTCTGAAGGATTAAATTAAGAATTCGCGTTTTGTCCATAGAGCAAGGCAAGTCAATCAACCAGAGACGCCTCGGTGACATACATCTACCCTTTTTAACGGTGCCTAGGGTATATACTTTCTGTTCTAATATCCAGCGGTAGAGATTCAGGAGGTACTAGGCTACTAAACAGTCATCTCTTTCCAAAAGAGCTTGAGCTGGATGACGGACAATCTACGTGGAAAAGGGACAGTTCTACAAGAAGCCTACAAAGTAGGAACCGCGGCAGCAGATAGAAGAGGCTTGAAAGGCTTTCTCTGAGTGGGTTCTCTAAGGACCCAATAGAGACTATGTCTACCAGATGCCTTGCATTAGTATATAAAGCGACCTATTATCGTTTAAGTACTATTTAAAGTCTAAATTAGCAATGCCTTGGAAGATCGTATGAAGCATTGAAGACTAATTAGGGTAAGGTATCAGAAATATAACTTCTGCATTGTGCCTGGCACTAACCCTCCCATCTCTCGATGCAACGGTTAAGAAAACTTCACTCAGATAGCCTCTACTAGCTATACTGAGTTTGACACTTTCAGTCCTTATCAGGCAAAGCTTCACCCCGTAATCTCTCAAATAATTTCATCGCGCCGGGCATGCGATTATCGACTCAATCTCGGGCACAGCTTACAAGAGTTGGAACAAACTTCCACGGGGCGGGGACTTCTTGAAACCCCTTCTCCTGTTCTATTGAATAAATACTCGATTGGCTCACAGACCGATATAAGCACATCGCCCCATCCCTCTGTTTGTACACTTGCGGAAGTAGCACGGAGAGTAGGTTTACATATGGTGTTCTGTTGAAGACAAGTCAATCAAGACGACGGCCAAGGATGATTCAAACGATATCGCGTTATACGATATGATTATGAGGCGTGGTGTGCTGGGAACAGGACGGAATAGGTTTGGAAGTGAGCGTGCAAATCGCTTTGGTGAAGGAATTGAAACAATCATCGTTAGGGGCCATGGAAAGTATTGTAAGGCCTCAACTCAGATGGGTACTGACTCACTCGAATTGACTGCTCTGGCGCTGCGTCTAACATCTGTTCCTTGCTGTGTGCATGAAGCTGCATAGGCTTATAAGTTTCGTGCCTCGCTCTGCGCAAGCAACCTTGTCAAATTGTAAAGCCGGAGATCTCGTCCTCTCCTGATGCTACTTCGTCAAAGGTAGCGGTCGGGCTTCGTTTTAGTAGCCGACCGGAAACCCTACCTACATGTTTGCTTTTTCTCTCGTATCATCAATCGGTCGCAGCGATCGCCAGGTGTCTGCGGCATGAGTCGGGATTGTTCGTCAACAGTCAACAATGTAAACCTGTGACTCGTGCTACAGCCAAGCCAAGCTCTGGATCGTGTCTCGCCTTGCCCTCAAAAACTTGATGTCTTTTCCTCGCGAACTTGGTTACCCCATTGGTGCGGAGACTTTAGTCCCTCCAAATTGGGGCGTGGCCCTTCCTCACAGAATTACGTCGAACGTTTCGCTCTCGTCCCAGGACCAGTACACTCATCAGACGATCTCATCATCCATGTCTGAGACTTTAAAGTTATTGTAACATGAGGACGTGCTCCGCCGGTGCAGTGCAGCATTCGCAGGCCAATGAACGGCTTGGGAAAATAACGCCCTGATTGGCATTCTACTGTAGTGTAAGTGAGAGCCTTGGCAGGAGAGCCTTGGCACATATCGTTGTTGACCGCCCAAAAGGAAGGCAGGCTTCAAGCCATGCTGATCCTGTTTCACAGAAAAGTCAAGAATAGATTCTCTGAGAGATTGTAATGTCTCATGTCAAACGGCGGCGTATGATTCATGGTCGAATTGTCGACGGCGCTGTTCAGAGCAACCACCACAGGCGCACTCTGCGGCGGTCCTGAGACTGCCAAGGCGGCTAGGCATGGTGATAATCGCCTTGGCGACATAGCGTCTTGGCGTTCTTCTTGGGGTAAAAAAGAGCACACACCCAGCCTGCCCAGTCTGCCATGCCGGTAGTACTTCTTGGCTTGGGCGCTCATCCTTTGCCTTCTTTCATTCTCTGCCAAACAGCAATCGGCCTCGCGCATTTGCGTTGCATTGTTTCTCCCCACGTCCTGATTTTGCCTTTGCGCGATTGCACCCTTAGAAAAGAGCTCCAGTCATTTCCACCTCTCGTCGAAGCATCTCAATTTTTTTTTTTTTTTTTTTGAAGATTAGATATCGCATAGGACGAAGAGCGCTGGTTCGCTCATCTGCCTGCCCGTCATGCCCGTCCTCGACGTCAGCCAGCTCAACATCATCCTTGGAGTTCTTGGTACGCATGCACAGTTGCGGGGACCCCAGGCTCCCCATTCTCTCCCTTACTCGTACCCGTACCTGTACAGTCGAAACGGTCGACAAGGCCGTCTTGCTACTGAGAACATGACCCTGACACGCGTTTTCTCTTTCAGCCACCTTCATCCTGCTGTATGGCATCATCTCTGTCAAGATCAAGGCCAAATGGTACCTTGGCGAGGCTTGTAAGTACACGACGAAACTACTGGCGACCGGGCGATGTTCCATTCTTGGCTGACAGCCCCCCTCAACCTTCAGTACCGGCCGTGTTCATCGGCGTGTTACTGGGTCCCATAGCAGCCAAATTCATCGACACAGAAAGATGGGGAAGCGCGGCGCCGGGCCAGACGAACGATATTACCCTGGGCCTCATGAGAGTCATGATTGGCGTGCAGCTAGTCATCGCCGGCTTCCAGCTACCAGCCAAGTATCAGTACCTGCGCTGGAAGGAGATGGCCATTCTTCTGCTGCCAGTCATGACCCTCATGTGGCTCGCGACCACGCTCTGCATGCTCGCCACCGTTCCCAAGATTACCCTCCTCGCCGCCCTCGTCATCGGCTCCTGCGTCACTTGCACCGATCCCATCCTGTCGCAGGCCATCGCGAAGGGACCCTTCGCTGACAAGTACGTCGCCCGTGACCTCCGTGAGATCATCTCCTCCGAGGCCGGCGCCAACGACGGCTTCGGGTTCCCCTTCCTCATGCTGGCCACCTTCCTGATCCGCCACGCCGACGTCCCCAACGCGGGCCAGGGGCAAGGTACCGCCATCGCCGCCAGTGGGGAGGATCTGCACCTCATCAAACGTAGCGGGGAGGTCGGCCGACTCGGCGGCGGCGTTGGCGTCGCGTTGCGGAACTGGGCCATCGAGACCTGGCTCTACCAGATCCTCATGTCCATCGCCATCGGCGCCATTGTCGGATTCGCCGCCCAGTTCGCTTTGAAGTTCGCCCTGCGAAGGTATGTGCACGCATCGATCCCAACTCCTGGCCAAACCAGAGAGAGACAGGAAATAACGTACCTTCCCCCTCTAGGAAATGGGTCGACGTTGAGAGCTACCTGCTGTATCCCACAGCCCTCGGTGTAAGTACTCTTGCTCCCGGAGCTCATGTTCCCCAAGACAACAGCAGACTGACTCCGTGCACAGCTCTGGCTCCTCAGCATCTGCGGCCTCATCGGCACGGACGATCTACTGGCGTGCTTCGTGGCCGGCAACGCTCTCAACTGGGATGGCAAGTTCCTGGCCGAGACGCTGGAGCGCCATGACGAGGTCAACTCGGTGGTCGACGTGCTGCTCAACTTTGGCGGCTTCATGTACATCGGCGCCGTCATGCCGTGGGACCAGTTCAACTCGCCCGAGACGACGGGCCTGACCTGGGGCCGCCTCATCGGGCTGGGCTTCCTCGTGATCGTCTTCAGGCGCATCCCTTCCATCTTTGCCACGTACAGGCTCATGCCCGACGTGTGCAAGAACTGGAAGGAGGCGCTCTTCATGGGCTACTTCGGTCCCATCGGCGCGGGCGCGGTCTTCTACGTCGAGCATACGCGTCACCTGTTCCCGGAGCTGGGCCAGGGCGACCAGGAGGAGACGGATCTCGTCCGAGCCATGATCCCCGTGGTGTACTGGCTCGTGCTCTTCTCCATCGTGGTGCACGGCCTTTCGATCCCGGCTCTCGAGCTGGCGTACAGGTACTGGGGCGTCCAGCCCATCCAGGAAGATGCCGTCACGCTGCGCCGCATGTCGGTGCACGTGGCGACACCACCCAACGCCATTGTTGGCGACCAGGAAACGTTTGTCGCGTACAACCGCTTCTCACGTCCCGTGTTCGACGAGCCCGGCATCGGTCAGGCACCCACAACCAGGCGCCAGAGCATGGCTTTCGACACGCGGCGTTCCATGTCGCGGAGCAGGCTGTCCATGGCTCGCGCTCGCGCCAATGACCCGGAGACAGCCTTCCCCACCGACATCAAGTCGGACGAGGACACGATACCTGTGGTATACGGCAGGAGCGACAAATCAAGGGAGCCCGAACGAGGCCAGAGCCGGCCGCGGGGGCGGACTATCCAGTACGCACAGTAGTGACGTTGAGATTTGCAGGAGCCTGGCATTCAGCGCGGGCAAGGGGCAGGAGGGGAGCTAATAGGACCAGCTGAACTGTTCGCTCATGCGAAAGATGCTGCCGGCCTGTTCTGGTCGAAGACTGCGTCTTGGCTTGGCGTGAATTGGCGAAATGCGCTGTCCTCCATATCATCCCCTTCATAGTCCACTCGAGTGCCTTGGTCCCCATTGTCCTCCCTGGCAAAGCGATCTGCCGAGCCTGAGGTTGGATGTGGCCGACGTTGTCTGCCTCATGTGGCAGGTATGCCTGTTACTCGCGCTGCTGGCGGCCGATTAGGGTTCTGTACAGCGCTGAGCGGTCCTTGAGGCTTTCTCGTATTAGTAGCCCAAGCAGATAGAAGAAGACGTGGGAAGATGAGTTGTAAAATCAGAAAGAAAATCAGAAGGAAAATCAGAAGGAAAATCGGTTGAGCCCCCTCTAATCTGTCGCTACCTTTACTGAGGAATGGACTTCTTTTCCTTGCTCTCTTCCAACTGCGTCCACTGGAGTACGTTGAACCGGCCGCTTTAATCTCTCTATCCGTGATATGCTGAGCGTTTGTATGGTGTTGCCGAGATTCACGATGATTATTTCGTCCCCGGAGTCTGCGGCCTCCGATTCTGTCGGCCTCTTGGCCCGGAATTGCGGTCAACGAGCGTCTGTGGACGAGGTCTGTTAACGACGATGACTCGCTCGCTCGTCGGAGCTGTGGTAGTACAGTCGTTGTTTCGCGAGGCTGTCGATCGTCGCGATGTGTTTGAAGTGTTGCCCCGCAGCGTCTATCACCCCCTTCTGCTTCACATGTCGGTGTGTGTCAGTGTAGGCTTGGCAGGCTGGCATGCTATGAGCTATTATTGTGTGTTTCCGTTATCGTCTCCGTGCCATTCCGGGCGAGTTGCCAAGAGTCTGCGTGATACCTTGGGGCGCCATGTGTGTTGATATGCGTGTCACGATGCTTTTTGAGGTTATAAGGAGCAGCATATGGAGGCCGTGCCTGAGGTGGTGATGAAACGGGCACGGAAATAGATCACACGCCACACACCGCTCGCCACACACAGCGGCAGCAGTGCAACCCCGGGGGAGTCACTATCCAGACGCCGGCCGGTCGCACTTGCCACTTGCACTGGGTCCGTTTGAGATGAGTAAGGTAGGAAAGGCCAGAGGAAAAGGTGGGAAGTTGGGGAAGGAGGAGAGGAGGGAACAAGAGAGGGCCTGAGAGGAAGGAGCCAGCACGCACCGTGTGCGCCTTCCCCTGCCCCGGCCGCACCTACCTCGTCATCCATAGTCCGTCGCCCGTTCCCCACCGTCCGATCCCCGCAGTCAAGCAAACCCCAAATCTCGGCGCCGCAAACTCCCTCCACCCATCCAGTAGTCCCTCCTCAGCCAAGACGCCAACAGGGGACTCGGGGGTCTGCGCGCCTGCAGACAGAACAAACATCAGTGTGTGCTGTGTGCCCGGTTATGTGGCCAGGGTTAGTCGGTTCCAGAATTAGGTATTTCGCGTTTCCTTCAACTTGCGTTTCGTTTCTCATCCCCTGGAATCTTTTCTAATTCTTTTTTTGAGCTACGTTGCTGAAGCTGACCACGTTCTGGCCTATATCTATCTACGCTGGAGCCGCCGCCCTTTCCACTCGACGCCGACATCATCCCATCATCCCATCATAACCATTGACTCCCGTTCTTGTGGCCTCTCTCATCACTCAGCCGTCCCATTGAAACACGACATACACGAAGCCTCTACGTCGACCGGTGCTGATCCCGTCCTGTCGACATCCAGCCGCCTGGACCTTCAACACTCACCAAAATTGATGGAGTGCTTCGCCTCTGTCAAACATCTTCTCCGTGTTGTCGTTGCGGCTTCTGCCTACATGCGACAGCTGACCACGACTCCCCGATAGAAGGTCTACTACCTTGTTTGGCAACTCATACATATCATCTCTTTCAAAACCCCACATCTCCACCTCTTCACCTCGTCACCCTTCCACACAAACCCCCTCAAGGCCCATCAGCCGAGCTACAACATGGGGAAGAAGACGCAACAGCCCGATGACAGCCATGTCAGCGGCCAGTCCAACGCGCCCATGTCGCTCCCCGCCCACTGCCTGACCCTGGAGCAGGTCACGGGAGAGCAGAACACCGACAAGGCCTGCGGACTGACTGCCGGCGAAGCCACCTCCCGCCACGCCACCTTTGGCAACAATGACCTCGGAGAAGCCCAGACCGCTTCAGTCGTGCGCATTCTCATCGCCCAGGTTGCCAACGCCATGACTATGGTCTTGATCCTGGCCATGGCCGTCAGTTACGGCATCCGCAGCTGGATCGAGGGTGGTGTCGTCACCGGCGTCATCCTTCTGAACGTCGGTATGTCAGACTTGTTCTTCCCCTCGCCGTCTCGGCCATCGGTTTCGCACGCTAACGTGGGATCCGCACATAGTTACTGGGTTCTTCCAGGAGTACAGCGCCGAGAAGACGATGGACTCCCTCCGCTCACTGAGCTCCCCCACCGCTCGGGTCATTCGTGATGGCGTCTCTCAAGTCATCCCGTCCGCCGAGATTGTACCCGGCGATGTCATCGAGCTCAAGACAGGTGATACTGTTCCTGCCGATGTCCGGTACGTCTCCGCAGTCCTCCCTCACCCTGAACTAATAAGCATCTGACGCGCTCCACAGAGTCTACGAGGCAGTCAACTTCGAAACGGACGAAGCCCTTCTCACTGGTGAATCTCTGCCCGTTCGCAAGAAAGAGGACGCCGTCTTCGGTGAGAACACGGGCCCCGGCGACCGTCTGAACGTCGCCTACAGCTCGTCCAACGTCACCAAGGGTCGCGCCAAAGGCATCGTCTTCGCCACTGGTATCTATACCGAGATCGGTGCAATCGCTTCCCAACTCCGCGGCAAGGACAGCAAGGTCCGCCCCGTCAAGAGGAAGCCCGATGGCAGCGCTAAGCCCCACCGCTATCTCGAGGCATATACTCTCACCGTCACCGACGCCGTCGGCCGTTTCCTCGGCCTCAACATCGGGACCCCGCTGCAGAAGAAGCTATCGAAGCTGGCCGTCCTTCTCTTCTTCATCGCTGTCATCTGCGCCATAATCGTCCTCGCAGCCAACGAGTTCAGCGCTAGCCAGGAAGTCATCATCTATGCCGTGGCTACCGGTCTATCGATGATTCCAGCCTCGCTTGTTGTCGTCCTTACCATTACCATGGCTGCCGGCACCAAACGCATGGTCAAGGTCAGTCTACTCTGTCTCCCCTTCCCTCTCTCCCTTCTCTCTCTCTTTTTCATCTGCCCAAAAAGTCTGCAAGAGCACAGTGCTGACATATCCGACAGAGAAACGTCGTCGTGCGCAACCTCAAGTCTCTCGAGGCTCTCGGTGCCGTGACCGATATTTGTTCCGACAAGACCGGGACCCTGACCCAGGGCAAGATGATTGCCAGGGGCGCCTGGATGCCCTCCAGGGGAACATTTACTGTTGAGAACTCTACCGCACCCCAGGACCCTACCGTCGGCGATGTCCGCTTCCACCCGTCTGCCCCCTCCCAGATCGACCTCAAGGCCGCCGGCGATGCCTGCGGCGGCATCATCCAGCCGGCCAGTCACGCCTCTTCCGCCCCCGACCAGGCTCTTTCCGACTTTCTCAACGTAGCCTGCCTGGCTAACCTGGCCACCGTCAGCCGGAACAAGGAAGGCGCGTGGGAGGCTCGCGGTGACCCTACCGAGATTGCCATTCAAGTTCTGGCCAGCCGCTTCGGGTGGGATCGCATCGCCCAGACCGCCGGCGAAGGGGCTTCCCCCGCGTGGCGCGATGTCGCCGAACTGCCGTTCGACTCGGACGTCAAGCGCATGTCCGTGGTGATGAAGAACCAAGACGGCACCCACCACGCCTTCACCAAGGGCGCCGTGGAGCGCGTCCTTGATGCCTGCACCAAGTACGTCCCCGAGGCATCGGGAGAACTCGCCGACATCAGCGCCTTCCGCGACACCGTTCTCGAGCACATGCAAGCCCTCGCCAGCCTCGGTCTCCGTGTCCTTGCCCTGGCCAGCAAGCCGCTCCCCGGTGAGGTCGAACTCAACGAGAATGGCGAGGTTGAACGCAAGACCATCGAGTGCGACCTTGTCTTCCGCGGTCTCGTCGGCCTTTATGACCCTCCTCGTCCCGAGTCAGCCCCCGCCGTCAGGCAGTGCCACGAGGCCGGCATCGAGGTCCACATGCTAACCGGCGACCATCCCGAGACCGCGAAGGCTATCGCTATCGAGGTTGGCATCTTGCCTTCCAAAATGCACCTCGTCTCCAGAGACATCGCTTCCTCCATGGTCATGACCGCCACTCAGTTTGACGCCTTATCCGACGACGAGGTCGACAAGCTCCCTGTTCTACCTCTTGTCATTGCTCGTTGCGCTCCCAGCACCAAGGTCCGTATGATCGAGGCACTCCACCGCCGCGACCGGTTCTGCGCCATGGTAAGAATTCTCTGCGCCCCTGGCATGCCCGGAAGTACTCAGTACGCTAAATCGTTCCACAGACTGGTGATGGTGTTAACGACTCGCCCTCCCTCCGCCGTGCCGACGTTGGAATTGCCATGGGCATGGCCGGCTCTGACGTTGCCAAAGTATGCAGCTCCGCCCGTGTTCGCATGTCTTGCTGATGAGCATGACTGTATCTTTGACCGCTGCTGACTTGGCGTTAGGACGCTTCCGATATTGTGCTTTCCGACGATAACTTCGCCTCCATCTTGGCTGCTATCGAGGAGGGCCGTCGCATCTTTGATAACATCTCCAAGTTCTGGTTCGTGCAGCTCCGTGACTGTTTTCTATGTACTCTCATATGCTAATATGGCTTGTATCAGCTTGCACGTTCTTGCGGAGAACGTCGCCCAGGCGGGCACCCTACTTGTCGGACTCGCTTTCAAGGACACCACTGGCCTCTCCGTCTTCCCCTTGGCCCCCGTTCAGGTCGTCTGGATCATTATGGCGACCTCTGGCCTTCCGGATATGGGTCTAGGCTTTGAACGAGCCGTGCCCGATATTCTTCAACGTCCTCCCCGCTCCCTAAAGGATGGAATTTTCACCTGGGAGTTCCTCACGGACATGATCGTGTACGGCCTCTGGATCACCGCCCTCTGTCTTTCTAGCTTCGTCCTCGTCGTTTATGGTTTCGGCGATGGTAACCTTGGCGAGGGCTGTAACGAACGCTACTCGGAATCGTGTGATACGGTGTTCCGCGCCCGCGCCACGACCTTCGCTTGCCTAACATGGTTCGCCCTTTTCCTAGCATGGGAAATGATCGATACTCGTCGATCCTTCTTCCGCATGCAACCTGGCTCGAAACGCTACTTCACCCAGTGGATAATCGACATTTGGCGTAACCAGTTCCTCTTCTGGGCCATCATCATCGGCTTCGTTACCCTTTTCCCCCTACTCTATATCCCTGTCCTGAACCGCGTGGTCTTCAAGCACGAGCCGATCAGCTGGGAGTGGGGCATCGTCTTCGTTGCCGCAGTCCTCTTCTTCTTCGGCGTTGAGTTTTGGAAGTGGTGTAAGAGGGTCTATTTCCGCCGCCAGCAAGCCAAGCAGATCGGGAAGAACTGGAAGGACATGGATATCGAGGACCGCGTTTTCGGGCGCTACTTTTCCTCGGGCTCCGAAGAGGGTCTGTCCAGTAGCAGCACCAGGGAGAAGGTCTGAGTCATCGTGCCGCCGTACTTTCTCAAGCCTGTCCTGCGTTCGGGTTCCCAAAGTTGACAGCTTTGGGAATGGTATGCAGGGTATACGTGTATTTCTCTCAAGTATTGCGAGTATTGCGGCAATCCATCTTATGTCTTCGTCTCGCGTTAAATCGCTGCGAATCTACCTCCAGGTTCATAAGTATCTAGATAGAACAGCTTGAAAACAGCGCGACAGGAAACAACGAAGAGAAAAGATTGCACCTACAAGGTTTCAAGAATACTCAGTACTGTAATTACATGCCCCACGAGAGCGGAATCTGATTAAGTTGTTTGTGAAGCTGGTATTCGCGTCTCTTTTCTTGCGAGCATGCAGAGAAACAACCTAGCTCAGTCACTAGAAGATTACGATTCTGCCACAGATTAGTATTGAGTATATAATGAAGTTATGATTGACATCAAAGATGCCGCCTTAAATATCAAACAAGCGCCGGCTAGGTGAAAAACACACAAGACATTGTCATGCTCTGATGGGAATAAGTCAGGGCCGCCTATCTTATCCACAAGATCAATAAGTTTGCTTTCCTCTACCATCAACATGATCCTTATGTCACTCGGCTCCTCATCTTCACGGCGCAGGCAGGTCATGGAAGATACACCGAGCCCCTCTTGCGGGGAAGCTTCGATGGCGACGCTCTCACGGTATGCGGCATTGTCGAGAAGGTCCACGTGCACAAATGACTGATGGAATTGGCGTAAAGTGACCGCATGCCGCGAGAAGCACCAATCAGTTGAGAACATCCCAAAAGAGGCCACCATCTAGCCTCTCACTTACCAGTAAGAAACGGGCAAGGTCGCATGGCTCACGAAAATCATGTCCAACACCAAGGTCTCAACTCCTCTGCCATGACCGATGACGAACAGTCCGCGTAACACAGCCTGCACTGCAAGCCACTTACCCCTCCCGAAAAGTCTCAGCCAGCGACCAAAGTCACATCGCGGCCAACAATCTGATACACCAAAGTCCGTTAGCAACAACCGTACACCGCTCCCCGGTCGATCGATGAGCAGCCAGCCAGCATGAAAGACGGCAAGTCACCATGTCAAGCATCGGGAAGCCCATCGACAATAAGCTTAATGCCAACAAGGCCCCAGTGAAACCAGGTACGCCTGTGAAGGTACTTGGTAGAAAGGCTTCCCGGAGCGAATCGGCCTCGCCCTCCCGGACCCCGCTGAGATCATCGGCATGACGACACCCCGAGGCGGTGCCTGATAGGTCGGAGGTGCCGACGGCATCCAGAAATGGAAGGCAGGGGGGGGCGGGGGAGTCGAGGGCTCAATTGCTGGAGACCCGATCATTATGGCCAGGGGGGCGCCCAAGGGCCACAGGGGATATTTTTGGATCGACGTGTCGCAGGTTGAGGGGGGAAAGGGTTGAGACGCGGTGGGGAGGGGCCAGCGGACACTGGGCTGAGGCTCTCGCTGGGGTGCCAAGGAGGGCGATGTTGGGCTATTCGCGATGCTGCCATGCGTGACTTTTTTTTTTTTTTTTGTTTCTTTACTTTGCAGTGGAGCTTGGCGGTATTTTGGGGGTTCTTGGGGGAAAATGGTCTGATGAGGAGTCAGTTGGAGATTGATGGGCTGGAAAGAAGTGAAGATCATGAATGTTCGGTGGGGTGACTATTGAGACTGATCGCCAAGCTCTGCTACTCATTTACAGCCCGACGCGCAATGCGAACGTAATTGGCATCTATCGTCGCATCTGGTGATTCGGGGCCATCAACCAAGGTCGATCGTGAGTGGTCTAAAGGCAGTGTGCCGCGTCGTCAACTGGTGTGGCTGTCGTCTTGGCAGCACATCGTGATGTTTGTCTCTGTCAAGTCCTAGGCGGTCTGAAGATGAAGTCCTAGAGTCCACGGGGCGCAGAGATCGATGGATATGAGTTGAGAAAACTCTAGAGACTTGGCGAAATGCCGCGTCCAAGAATAGAACGAGATTTATTGACGGGTGATCTTCCGTTGAGGCGTGCAGCTGGCGATGGAGACGAATCGACCATCAGGTCCTGAGGCATTGCCCTCTAGCGCATATTCACCGGGCTATGTCGCCAAGACCAGAAGCAGAAGGCTTTGCCAGATGCTGTGAGCCCTGGCATCTTCCGAATGAAAGGCGGACATGATTCTGAAACGCAAAACACTGAGCCAATGGCCCAGCACTCGGCTACGAGGCCCCTGGTTGCTCGCTGTAAGTGGGATGTGCGGGTTACTTTCCGGGCAGGCCGGGTGAGCTTTGCTTCACTTCAGTGCTTAGTTATGCCAAGAAATGCAAGGAATTGGCGGCACTCCCGTCGCTATGCTGCTGGTACGATACCCGAGCTCTTGTTTCCCTTGCCAGACCATCAAGACCGCTCGTGAGCGTCTAGTCTGGGGCATGTCTGGTTCTGCTTTGATCAGTAACAGCAGCAGCACGGTGAAGGGAAACCGAACAGTCAGCCAAGGCCGCCATGCCAGCGCGTCTCGGCGTGGCTTCAGGACTTGGCGGGATCTTTCGGCGTCCAGATCTCGTCCCCAGCCCCAAATCGTCTCCATTCGTGCCCCCAAGATCGTCGTCCATCGCCACCAAGAGCCTACCAAGAGCCCCCGAGAACAGTCAAGCTCTTCTTCTTGGGACCACATTGGAGAAATATCCACCTCCAGATATTATAGCGGGCCCTGAAAGGCAAAATCAACAAATTGCCAGTCAAGGTCATGGGGCGAAGCTCTGGGACAAGAGCACTAGGAGGACGCTTGACTGATTGATTCTATGCCAAGCCAGGCCCTTGCCAGGGACCCGAGGAGATTCCCTGTTTCTTCCGTCTCTCTGCCCTCAGTGCTTTTTTCTGTTGCCGTCCCCTTCGAGCCTGAATCATCATCCCCCTTCTGGAGCCCTGGCCTGGCCTGGCTGGCCCTGCTTGGGACGAACGAGCGATGAGCCAGCACGCGGGGGATTAGCGCGAGTCGTGTGTGTGAGGCGGAGTCGGGCTTTGCTGGCTTGGCTTCTTCTCGTCACGGTTACTGGTACGACCTGATGCTTTGATTGCTTGGTTCACACAGCAGACGAGACGAGACGGGGCCAAGGCATTGCTGGCATTGGTGTCGTCCCCCTGGCCTTTGGGTCTTAGGACCCGCTTCCGACTCAAGTAAAGTTGAGCTTGACGTCGGCGCTGGAGATGAGTGAGGGCAGAAAGAGAGGTACTTGCTGAGACAGCCCCAGCCCGTCTCCGTTTGCCGTGTCACCATGTCTCTGTAGGTCGCCAGCGCAGAGCTCTTATTAGCTTGGGTGCATTACATCACAGGTGTTGGAGATGATCTTCGACAAGGGGGCTATTCTTCCTCCGGGCTGTGATCGAGCGGGCATCGTGTGTTCCATGTACATAAATACACTGGCATCCCATCACAACACTCATGCCTTTGCTTCATCATCAAGACAAGCATTCAACAGCTCAGATAATCCGGTAATCACTACTATCACACTCCACTCAACAACTCCATCTTCTCCAGCACTATCAAACTTCACCACCGCCATCATGTACTTCAACCGCTTCGCCCTCGCCGCCGCCTCCATGGCCACCTTTGCCCTGGTTAACGCCGACCTCGAGCTTGACCGCGACGACTACCCTACCCAGTGCCAGAACGTCTGCGACCCCATTGCTCGTCTCGGACAGCTCTGCACCTTTGACGACGACGACCGCATTGATGACCGCACCGAGGACCAGCTCGAGGCCCAGTGCTTCTGCACCAACAACAGCTTCAACGTTGCCCAGGTTGCCGCTCAGTGCGCCGCCTGCATGCAGGAAGCAAACCGAGACCGCGATGACAACGAGGGTATGTCGATGCAAAGCCACATAACTCCAATTGACTCCCATACTGACCTGTGACAGACATTAACGACATCATGTTCACCTGCGGCTTCGCCTCCACCTCCTACGATGCCAATGCCATCTCCACTGCCACCGGCATCAGCGTCCAGGCCACCGCCTTGACCGCCAGCAGCCAGCTCACGACCAGCCTCACGGCGGGCGCCACGCCGACCATCAGCAACACTCAAACCACCAACACGGGCACCTCCAACAATGACAACAACGACGACAACAATGACGACAACTCCAACAGCAACAACAACAACAACAACGGCAACTCCAACTCGGACTCCCAGAACACCGACGAGCCCAGCGCCGCCAACGCCGTGACCCCCGGCTTCGGCGTCTCCGCCCTCGGCATCTCCGCCTACGTCGCCGCCGCCGCCGTCGCCGGTGCCATGCTCCTCCAGTAATTGCTGTTGTCTCCATCTCTCTCTCTAGCCTTCGCATCGCATCGGGCAAATTGTCTTTGGGCTGGCGCAATCGGATTTTCCTATCCCAGTCCTTCCTTTCTGTACCTAGCACACATGACGATATATGATTCCTGTCAGGAGTAAGAAAGTGTGATACCATTGAATTGATCCTATCCTTGAAACCAACCTGCCATTCGCTGCGCTGTGATGATGTGTCGTCTCTCATGATACGTGGGAATGATGCTGCTCAAAACATAAGAAATAGAAAAAAGTCACCAGGTCCCCTTCCTCCGGAACGCCCGTCCCTCTCGGAAGCCATATCCCTCACAGCATCCCCCTGGCGCTCAGCTCCTCGACAGCCTTCCATAGCAGAAACGTATTGCGCGAGTCGCTGCTCCAGCCGAGACAGAGCAGCCTCTCGAGGACCTGGTCGGAGATACTGGCGAGGAGGAGGGCGAAGGCTCGCTGCTCGGCTGCCTGGAGGGCGAGGGCGTCGAGGTACTGGGCGGACGAGTCGTAGTAGGGGTTGTTTCCTTGGAGGCGGTCGATTAGGCCTTGCGAGGCGAGGACTTGGTGCATCCTTGCTTTCCAGACGCGGTAGTTTTGGTTGCCGCGGAGCTGGGGGAGAGGGTTGTAGGCGAGGGTGGCCATGTTGGGGGCTTGGAGGTCACTGATCTTGAGTTGATCTGGCGTAGGCTTGGTGTTTTTGTGATGTGGTAGAACGATAGCTCTTGGCTGATGACAGGCTCGCTGGAATGGTGGATGGCTTGGCAGATGATGACAACTCTTGATGGTATTCAAAGCATGCCGATCTGATAAAAAGTCTTGGACTGGCCAAGAGTGCGGCCTCCTTGATGCTTTAATACAGGTACTAGCTCATCGCTCAACGCCCCCATCTTGCCTTCTGGCGGGTGCTGCGAAACGCCCATCTTGTTGTCGGGCGATATGAAGCGCTCGAAACGTCTGGGAGGCCCCGAAATTAGCAGCCCGCGGCCCGCGGGCAGTGGTCCCAGGGCCCCAGACCCCCCAGGAGGATGATCGGACGGTCTGTGGGACCCCTTTTTCGGGAAGCTGGCCCGCTGGCGTCGGGCGCTGGCGGCGGGGCGCGTGCTGGACCGCTCGGTGAGATCTGCAGATGTCAGACTTGGCGGGAAACTATTAGAGTTCGACCTTTGGTGTCGCTGTTGTTTCGCTGTCTGGGGAAAGTCCGATGGATTTGGGGGGTTGAGGAATTGGTGGATGGACTGTCTCGTGGGGGCTTCAGTCATGGCATGATGATCGTCTGGCGGGTCCGATGATGAGTGCTGTCTACCTATAACGGGAAGCAAAGACTAGCATATCTTACATGGAGGAGTTTGAAGCCTGGCAAAACTGCATACAGTTCCATCTTGTTTTCTTCCATGGTTCATACTGCCTGGGTCAGATAAGAACCGACGCGATTCTAAATCTGTCATATCATCGTACACAGGCGAGGCAAAGCGGATGTTGCAGTTGCAGTACGACAAGGCTACACTGAATGTCGAGGCTCGGGGCTGATGTCTCAATTCTGCACCGATTTTGGACGTTTCCTAATGTGCTGACCGGGAGACAACTGCCAGGTCTACATTTGTCGACTGACAATCACATAGATCCCCAGAGATGGCAGAAACAAAAACAGACCTGATGCAAATTCGGTGTGCAAACGATACAGACCAAGCTTAATGTTCGACATCATTCGAACAGGGTCATTCAAGCGACCAACAGAAGGCTGCATGTCCGCTGTTATGTACGCAGTCTTTACAACCAGCCTCATTTGTCCTCATCATCGGCAACGAAGACAGCCGACATTTGAGACGACTAGCTCTCGGTCTTCTTCGCTACTGCAATTCGAAGAGTCGTGGTCTGCACCTAAGCCTGCAATCGCCCAGGCCCAACAGTATGCGACAGTGCTTCTCATCAGGTCACGCTGGGATCCAAACACCCGCTAAAGAGACCGTGCCATCACCCCCAAGACCACAAGTGCTTCACATCTCGACACAAATGTTCAGACGAAACAGTCGAACCCGATCCATTCAGTAGAAAGATTGATCTCGGCCTTGTTTCAAAGCACGCCTCATCTCGATCTCACGAATGTCGCCCCTGAAGTAGACCTCAAAGCACATTCGACCATCTCGCAATAAAGAACTGGCACTGCCCGGTAGGTTGGGCGAGTCGTCCCAAATTCTTTCCACACTCAAACTCCTTCAGATTACGCCGAAAGAGTTGATCGCCATGTTTTCCAAGAACGAAAGCCGGCCTTTCCTCAGCGACGACCCGTCGGCGGACGAGGCCAACGTGCGCTTCCATCAACCTAATCAGGGCCGCGCCAGGATCATTTCACACTCAATCGTCTGCTTCGTCACATCCCTTTTCTGGGTTCTGATCATCCTCCTCACACTTCCCGACTCGGACGCACACTACACGTCCATCGATGATGCCGCGCCTAAAGAACAAGGTCACGTCCACCGCCACAACATCACTTCCAACGCCAGGCTCGTGACCTGCGGCAACTCAACACAAGAGGCCAAGGAGGCCGGCTGCCAGTACGATATACTCCTGAACAACTGGGTGCCCGAGCAGTGCCTCGACCAGGAGTTCATCGATGAGTACCGTGACGACCAGAGCTGGGCCGCCTTCTCAGACAAGGAGATGACCAAGCAGATCTCGGTCGACGATATGGCAGAGGTGGACTTTTACTATACATCACGGCGAGACCACGTCAACCACTGCGCCATGATGTGGAAGAAGCAGTTCTACGTGCTCTTTGACGAGGCAAAGGCGTTTGATACCATCGTTGCGAGCCCAGGGCATACCGACCACTGTGCTCAGTTCCTCATGGATGCGCCTGAGGATGACTGGAAGGGACCGACAAGGACGGAAATGGGATTTGCGGGATGCTGGATTAGGGAGTAAGAATATCTAATTACAAGTTCAATCAGACGAAAAGTCTTTCATGTGCCCAGTCTAGATGAATCCCGGGCTGTTTCGCACCCACCTGCGCCGTAAGTCCACGAGCTTGTCAACTGAGTTTGATCTCCGCTCCACGGCGTCTCCTACCTCTTCGCCGTCCTCCTCGCCTTCCTCACCACCAGGTTGCTCAGGGCTCTCGTAACCCCAAATGATATCCATAAACTCGGGACAAGTGACGTTCGACGCTGGCATTGTCCCTTTTTGCATGTACGCGAGCATGTACTCGTTCATGCAAGGGCTCTGTGGGAGAAAGGCGTGCTATAACACTCATCAGCATTCCCTCGACATTGATTCACGTTCGCGTAACGGGAAAGGCTAACCCCAAGACCCTCCCAAATAAGCAGCTGTGAACCCGGGAAGAGCGCCGAGTTGGCTTCAGCTGATCTCAGCGGTGTGATGTTGTCCAAACGAGTGTTAAGGAACAGGATTGGGAAGCTCGTGTTCCCTCCATAGGGGCCTGCAGAACGTTAGCTAATTCGGCGACTGACCTGTTTTATCACCTTCGCATGAATTTACCTTCGAAACGCCTTCTGGGCCGAGGTGCTCCCAGACATCGTAGCTTGACCTCGACCTCAGCTGCACCCAGGCGGTGGCGACCGACGGCCTCGGCAAGCATGTCTTTGATGTCGTCGATTCCGTCTGGTAGCTCGGGCCAGTCGCCGCAAACGGTGAACTCGTCGGACCAGTACTGAGGTCCGATCCAATCGTCCGGATTGTGTACGTCGCGGAGTCTTGTGTCTGAGAAAGCTGCACCGTCCACTTTGGTCCACCAGGATGGAGGGGTGGAGATGACGGTATCCTCGGCCGTCGAATATCCCCCGTCCTCGACTTTCTTCAAGAAATTCGCAAGATTTGCAAAAAATAGGTATGGCAGGTACGTAGCAGTGCGAATCTCCACGAGAAGAGCCGAGTAAGTCGGAGGCTCGGTGAGGTAGGTGTGCTCAACGTCTCCACCAACTGACAATGGGCCCAAACTTCGACCATACACCGGGTTGAGCTTCGAATACTCCACGATAGCCTCGAATCGTTTCCTGACCGCATCTGCCGTGGGCTCATGGATTGCGCAACCAGGGGCGGCTGCGCACTCCTTGAAGAAGTAGTCAATGATCTTATCGGAATCGGCGAAGCCTGCGCCCCAGTTGCCTTTGGAGTGCTCAACTATATCCACGTTTGCTTTCACCCCTTTGTCAGCGACATTTCCAATGCCATGATGTTCGAAACATACCTTCAAGGATCATGCGCTCAATCTTGTCCGGGTACATCGTCGCAAATGTGACTCCCAGCGCACTTCCCCAGCTGGCACCGTAGTACCGGATGGCATCTTCACCGAGTGCCTCCAGGATACTATTCATGTCACGCGCATGGTTGGCTGTTGAGATGTGCTCGAGGATGCCAGTGTCGCCAAGAGTATCAACGCAGACGCTATTTTGCATCTTTGCTCGGTATCGTAGCGTGGCGATGAAGCTGTCGTCTTCATACTGGTCGGGCATGCCCGGATATCTGGTCTCCCAAACTGCACGACGTTGGCGCGTGGCCCAGCATTGGGTCCTCGGCGTCGATCGCCATGCTTCTTCTCGTCAGTTTACCTGACTATCAGGAGACCTTGGTCAGAGGGGCAACACGTACTTCCTCGAATGTCCCAGCTGATGAGATCCTGTAGTCGCTCCAGTCAGATTCTCCGTAGCTCGAGGTACGCGGTGCGCTTACATGGTTGCTCCCCAGCATGTCAATAATGAACTGTCCACCTTGTCGGACTAAATTGACACCCGAGCCTCCTGGTCCCTGTAAATCAAATTAACTTTGCACTGAGGGAGCGTCGAGTCGAATCGATGAGCCTGTAATCACTCACGCCTGGGTTGACAAAAAGGGGTCCCTTGTAGTTTTCCTGGTCCTCGGCGAGAATTCGAACGACGGCTAAGGTGACGTGTGAGCTGTTGCATGCGCCGTAATCCATTGGTACGATTAGTCGTGCGCACTCCATCCGCTCCTCATTATAACAAGGGTGCCACTCGAGAGATTTGTTGGCGGTGATCTGAAAATGCCCAATCAGTCTGGTTCCTACGCTCCCAAGAGGCGCGAGCTCACATTAGCCCAGTCGGGCTCATTCGGTGATCTGAGTGATGGATCGAGAATCTCGTCAGGAAGCTGGGCCAGAGCCCCAAGAATATTCAACCAGAAGCACAGATGAAGCATAAAGGCCCCACGAGAGCGGAATCTTAGGAAGAGGTTCACCATGATGATTCAGACTTAAGAGAAAAGCATGCGTCCAGTGAGCAGAGCCTGACATCTAGCAGAAGCTTACCGATTCTTATACTTGTTCCAGTGACCACGGCGTACCGCCATCTTCGCGCAGAGGCTTTGATACTCCGAACGTGTTGTGCCTGAATAGGGGCTGCGCCCAGCCAAGCTTGATCCCCTGAATTGCGGTGTGCTGTTTGGAAGGCCTCAATGAGGGATTGACGCACGTAAGCGACAGTAGCGACCTCGCTTGCCATCACACGATAAGTTTTCCTTATAGAACCTTGGGAGTTCGTCTATTAGGATGTAACGCTCCGCATGCATGCACGTCTTCAGACTGGGGAAAACAGGCACTCTCATACGCGGATGGGCATCACAGCCGGTGCGTCGCAACCGAAATGTGTGGGATTGCGCGTTCTCCTTACGTATGTCCTGGCACTCAACGCCCTCAATCTCGGCTATCACTCTGCGTGGTCACCAGACTTCAAGTGATTGTAAGGGCGTGGTTGGATTTGTTTGGATGCACGAATGCGGCGAAGCTGCATCTGAGAATCCTTCTGCAGGTGGCAGCCCACCCGTGCGGATAAATGGGATAGAGACCGGGAAGCTTGAGCTCCCGGAAATCCGGGTCACGTGGGTTCATTAATGTTTTCTTGGAGAATCATGAGCTTGCTTTATCATGTTCAGTAATGAGGATACTAAGTATTGCTAACGCGTGGCATTCGTCTAGCTGGCAATGATGGAGGCGGAAGAGTAAATCCACCAAGCTTTTGGCTGCGGGTAAAATGTAGGGACGAGATGAGACCGCTTTTTGGATATAATTCCCGACAAGGCGGTCGCTCACCCCAGTATCAAGGAAGCAGGGGAAAGTCTAGCCCTGAAGCATACTAGACTTTACACTGAAGAGCTGATTACAAAGAGGCTGATCAAGATTATCGTGACATCCGCCGTCAATGCCTCGAGCATTGGACGAAAGCTTGTATTGGCTCCGCCGAGAGGCTCGGAGGCTCGGAAAGAGGGTTTCCATGATGATATGAAGGAAGTCGCGGTGTTTCGTACTCAGTTGAGTAATGTTATTCGGTAGAGAAACTGCAGGTCGGATCTTCTAGGGTCAACGACCAGGTCTGAAGCATTGGGATACGCAGAATCTGGGCGCGGCGTCGTCCACTTTGGCTATGATACCAACGATGAGTGTGCTGTTGTGCTGTGCGAAACAAAAGTCTAGGGTATTTGTGTGTACAAGGACCATCCAAGCTTGCTACGTGTCTTTGACCCTACTCGTACATCTCTCAATCCCATCAACTCTCCATCACACCTGGAACAGTCCCAAACCAACAAAAGCCGTCACTGCGACCCCCGCGCAAAGAGTTCAAATGCCCAAATCCCGGCCATTCAGCCCTTTCGTTGCGACCCATGAATCAGTCACACACACAAGAACCCAAGCCGTCGTAAGGGGCCCCATCACTCTATCCTTTCCTTGGTAATGAAACCAGGACATTGTCCCTGCAACAGCAATGTCTCGAATACTGAGGAAGAGAGTCGGTGCTGATATGTGGATCTGATTGAACACCCCCTCCAAAGGCCGGCAATGTAGAAGAGTACTTCAGGAAGCAGGACTGGACTAATTTTATTCATTCTAGGAGCCTAGATATTTTAGAGCCTAGATGTTGTCACAACTGGTACGGACGACACAGCATTCACCACGGCTCTTTCTTAACCCGTCTTACGCAATGAAGAGTGCGTGGACAAAGTGGATGGCTCCGAAGTAGCAGCGGGCCAAAACAATGGTGTTAGAATCATAGACAACGTGAACCACGCTAACCACGATCATGTGAACGATCCGGACATTGTATCATTGTGTCGACTACCTTGATTTCCATCGCAGGATCCTCCCCGAACTCAAGCTAGTCATTCTGTTCCCCCACGCGATTATTGGTTACCGAAGCTTCCGGGCAGATCGAAGATCGGCGACTTGAACTGAAGCATGGTCGCCGAGCAGTGATGATCCTGATTCTCGGAATTTGAATCGGTTCCCCCCCTTCTCAGAGCTCAGCCTGAGGTCAACATAACACACCGGTTGGTGACGTCAGCGGGGCAATCGTATTAGGTTCACCTCAATGACCCTCAGTTCCCGCTAACTTCGGCATCAGCTGTTGACGACCGGTACATTACCGGCGCTCCGGAGCGTGCCCGATCCAGACACTAAAACCGAGCTACCTCCTTGCTGAAATCGCCGGATGGCCGGCGATGACAAATTCCTAGAGCATATTTAAGTGACTGTCAAAGCTGCCCTCTCGAGTAATGTTACACAACACTCTCACCATATCGACCTCCCTCAAGTCGGCCGTCTATTGTACGCTGCCTCCGGCAATCGTTTGCCACCATGACCATCACGATTCACCACCTCCACGTTTCCATGTCCGAAAGGATCCCATGGCTATGCGAAGAGCTTGGTGTGAAATACGAGTTGAAGACATACGACCGAGCACCACTTCTCGCGCCTGCCGAGCTCAAGGCGCTGCATCCCGCGGGTACAGCTCCTGTCATCCAAGATGGTGCCCTCACACTCGCAGAGAGCGGCGCCTGCGTCGAGTATATCAGCCATAAGCACGCCGACGGCAGGCTTTTCCTGCCGCCGACGCACCCGAACTACGCCACTTTCCTTTACTGGTGGCACTGGTCAAATGCCACGCTGCAGCCCTCAGTCGGCGGGGCCCTGGCAGCGTACGCAAGCGGTCTGCGCGAAGGAGATCCCAAGGGTGCGTTTGCTTTTGGTCGGTCGAGGAAAGCACTCTCAGCTCTGAACTCAAGATTGGGCGAGAGCGAATGGCTCGCGGGCGATGAGTTTACGGTTGCCGACTTGATGGTTTTCTTCCAGGTCTCGACGTTTCGGTACTTTTACCCGTACAACCTGGGAGAGTATGAGAACATTCTGGCCTTCCTACAGCGCATCAGTGCGCGTGAGGCCTACAAGAGGGCTATGAAGACGTCTGATCCTGGAATGGAATTGGTTTTGGGAGCAGACCCGCCTGCGAAGCCTTTGATGTGAGGAAAAGGGCTGAGCTGGTCCCAGCGAACCAGGGGCGAGAATCAGGCCACTATTCATTCTCTCACTCCCCACCTTTAAATCACTACGAATATACGAAAATCACCTGAGTTTTAGCGCTCCATAAAAATATAGTGTTCAAAGATTGGCGAGCACCTAAGACCGCGCGCCAAGGATGTCATACCACGAATGCTCCGGCCCCGGCTTCGGCCTCGGTATCGGAGCGCAGGGTTTCCCCGCATCGGTGCTCAGGATGGTGGATTCGATCTCCCTCATTGCAATACTGCACTAATCAAATCAATCCCAAGCTCACTTCTCATGAGCGCCAACCGGCCATTGGAAACTGGACCAACACTTGAATTGGCGCCTCGGACGACCGAGCTACTGATGGTCGGTCGAACACAGCCGTGGGTGATCCCCGTGAGGCAGCTCCGACTAGGTTCTCCCCTTGAGGAAAGTCCGACGTTACTCCGCCCCCTTCTCACGGCGGCCCGCTCTGCCGCTAGTGATGAGCCTTGTCGCCCCCTCACTGAAGCTTCTCGATGCCAGCTTTTCTTTCTTCATTTATTTATTTATTTCTTTCTTTCCAGGGTGTCACTCGCTTCACCACGCAAATCTTGCATTTGGACTGATCATCCTATTCTACTGAAACAATCACACAGTTACCACTAATCTTCGATCATGGCCGCGACTCAGAAGGATGCCGCCGCCATCGAGTGTGCCAAGCAGATGGAGCACGTTCCCTGGTGTGAGGACTACGAGAAGATGATCTCTGGGATGCTGTGAGTGTTTCTGGTCTGCTCCGTTACGCATACACTGATGGTACCAGCTACGACTCGTTGGTTCCGGAACTTGTCGCCGGCCGGTTCCGTGCTCGGCGGTTCATGCACAAGTACAACAACCACTTCCCCGAGGATGCGACGGCCGAGTCCCTCCCGGCCGAGAGGGAGAAGATCATTCGAGAGATGTTCGGCAAGGTCGGCAAAGAGCCTTACATGGAGCCACCCCTGAATGTTGACTACGGCTGCAACATTATCATCGGAGACAACTTCTACAGCAATTTCAAGTGAGTCTGGAAAGTATCATACGGAGGTCGATGCTCAAAGTCTCCAGCTTGGTTATCCTCGACTGCGGAATCGTCAAGATTGGCAACCGCGTAATGGTAAGATTTCGTTTTCAAGGCCGATGCCAATTGCTAACCCATCCAGTTCGGTCCCTTTGTCTCCATTTTTGCGGCGACCCACGAGATCGAGGTGCAGTCGCGCCGCGACTACATTGAGTACGCCGGCTCGGTGACTATCGGCGACGATTGCTGGATCGGTGGTAACGTTACCATCATGCCCAATGTCAAGATTGGAAAGGGCTGCACGATTGGAGCTGGAAGCGTCGTTACGAAGGACATTCCCGACTTCTCCGTCGCGATAGGCTCTCCTGCGAGGGTTGTGAAGAAGGTTCAGCCAGTTGAGGATCTGCCTTCAGAAGAGTCCGGCGCTGAGAAGGCTGCTTGATGGAAGTAGTCATGGTATCTCATAAAATCGCAGATCACCCCTCGTGAAACCCTCTCATGAAAAAACAGTCATCAAGTTGAGGTCGTATCCATTTGGTGATTTGTGATCTAGCTCCTGTCACTATTCACACTGCATCCTCTGTGCGAGTCGATCACTACCGCCGCTTGCCGCTGAGCCGAACTCCGATATCCGGCCATGCGACCGGGCCGTGCCGAACACCCAGGTCCGGCCCCGCAATCACCATCACGTCATCACCTGCTGCTCAATATCAAGTTCGCCGCCATGCTTTATTGAGAACATAAGAACAATCTGCACTCACTCTCCACGAAACTCGAGACACAATCAACCATGGCCAACGTCGACCTCTCCATTCCAAGCCACACTACCGGTGCCGCTGCCGACTTCGCTGCCAGGCATGCAGACGACCACGATCTGGCCTTCTACGGCGGCTGGTTCTGCCCCTTCGTACAGCGATCTTGGATGGTCCTTCACGAAAAGAGCATCGACCACCACTACAAGGAGGTAAACCCCTACAACAAAGACCCCAACGGCCCCAACAAGGAGTTTCTAAGCCTCAATCCCCGCGGCCTGATCCCCACCATGGCCGTCCCCGCACGAGAGAACGGCGGCAAGATCCGCCCCCTGTACGACAGTACCATCGTCTCCGAATATCTGGACGAGGAGTACACGGACGAGGCGAAGCATGGCCCCCGCCTCTTCCCTGAAGATCCCTATGAGCGCGCGAGGTGCAGGCTGTGGATCGACCACATCAACAACAAGATTGTCCCGGGCTTCTACAAATTCATCCAGCATACACCTGATAAGGCGTACTCGATCGATGAGGCACGACAGGAGTTTCTGGGCCATATCAAGACTTTGTCAAGAGAGATGCGGTCTGGCGGTCCTTGGTTCCTCGGCGATAGATTTTCCATTGTTGATGTTATGGTGGCTCCGTGGGCGATGCGGCTGTTCTTGATTGATCACTACAAGCCTGGTGGTGTCGGTATTCCTGTTGGGAAAGATGGCGACGACGCGGGGATTTGGGCTCGATGGAAGACCTGGTTTGAAGCCATTAGTGAGAGACAGAGTGTGAAGGACACTCTGAGCAGTCGGGAAGCGTATATTGCTTCTTACAAGCGATATGCGGAAGATGCCACCAACTCTTTGGTGGCACAGGCTACCAGAGGCGGGGGACGCATGCCTTAGTTGGGGAACGGTTGGTTTCCTCGCCCTGTTATCTTAAAACGTTACTGTGGCGGATTAGATACTATCTGATGGTAACACTTGTCCATCTTCTGGTACTGACACTATGGGATGAAGCCAAGTGACCTTTACATGACTCAAATCATAGGGACCAGAGCTCACATGATCAACTGCAAGACGGACGGCTGAGTAACTGCTCGTATAAAATTGCTGATACGACCAAAAAGAAAAATCCATTCCACTACTATTACCAAGACATCAGTCCAAATATCCATGCGTGTGCACCGAGTTGTAATCGGATCATCAAGCAGGTGTGTCCACTTCATGCTTATCATTGTTTCCTGTCTCACGAATGGGAACATCTGAATCAATACTTTGTTTGACAATCGAGTCACCACCAGCTTGACCAGCCTTCAGTCGCGCCACCCTCTCGTTGCGACTCTCACTGGCATGGTCAAAATACGCTTGTGCCGTTAATTTGATGCCTTGATGTCCCGGAGCTGAACTTACGTTTCTCGCCAAAGACGGTGGTCCTGATGCCCCTTCTTGGGGCTTCATAGGTTCCGGGTATCACACGATGAAGCGTTGCCCTGGGACGTCAGCAAGCGTTCCATATCTTGCCTGTATGACTCACCTATTATCCCACATAGCAACACTCCCAACTTCCCACGTCCAGCGCACAGCATGATCGTCCGCAGAGTGGATGTGATAGGCAAAGAAGTCCAGCAGCTTGTCCGATTCAACCTTCTTCAGCTCGGCAAAGTCGGTCACGAAGCCCGGGTTGACGTTCAGTGCCTTGAGTCCCGTCACAGGATGAGTTCGTACAGCCGGATGATGGCTGTCAATCGGCGGTCTATTAGGGCTCACACCCCATAGATCGAGAATGCTGTCGTATTGCAGTCGCGATGTGTGTGCCGCATGCAGTCCATCGACGAATCTTCTGTAGGCATCGCTCAGGGCGTTCGTACAAGCCATACTGCGACACCCAAGCTGTGTCGTCGCCGACTTCGGGATGCTCTTCCATGCGCAATAGCGAGTACGACGGCGGGTTGATCTCGAAGGACGTGTCGGCGTGGAAGTCCCCAGAAGGCCAAGGTGTATAATTCAAAATCTCGCGATGGTCTTCCCTGCTGCCCTTGATCACGACGTGCTTGACATCCTTCTGCGCAGGATGCTTGTCGAGAACCCCGTAGTGCTGGAACAATTTCACTTGGCCATGGGTGGTGAGATCTTGATCCCGGAAGAAGACAACACCTCGCTCTGTCACGAGGGCTGCAAACTCATCCAGCTGTTGGGGGCTCAGTTGCGAGAGCTGAACGCCTTCCAAGAGGGTTCCGATTGACTCGGTCAGGTCGACTCGCTTGGCAACAGCGAGAAGCGCTTTCTTCTCGGGGTCGGCGAAGTGTGCCCGGTCTTTCTCGGGCTTGACCTCTTCTCTCAAAGGCTCAGGCGGCACATGAGCTCGGACTTTTGGGTTAAACGCTGGATGCAACGTTATTGGGAAACCTGAGTCTGGGGAAATGTGTTTGCGAGACTCAAGGTGGGCCATCTCGACTGCAGGACAAAGTAGGGATCGGTGAATGCTGTTTCTTACAAGTTACCCGTTCAGTACCATCTGTAATTCTGAGTCTCAATACTACCAGGGTTTCGAATCCCGATATCGACTTTTCACACTTTGGCGTTTCTGTCGAGGGCGAAATCGGCGTTCACTGTGACACCCAAGCACGCAATATGCTGCTGTGGCCAGCCATACATCGTATGTCGCCATTTGCTTTTAAAATGGTGATGTATCACATCAAGCTACGACCACTTCACACGCGGATCTCGGCCTCCTGCTCCTTCGAGCTTCTATAAGTCTTTTCGCCTTCGCATCCGCGGGGCTGGATGCATAGCACACATCTTCCCCGGTGGTTTCGAACCGGAACCGAGGGTCCGCCACATGCCCGACCCAATGACAGCAACCGGATTCCTACGACGGGAAATCAATCCCGGTTCTCGGCATTACAACATGTGCGATGCTGGGTCAGTGATTCGTTCACTTCGCGTTGTTGAACTGCAAACCCGCGGGTCTGGCCATGCGTTGATGGCGTGCGATGGCATCAGCTCCGCTAAGTCTCTCAGAGGCTGCGACTGCGGAGACGACGCTGATAACGAGCGCATCCCACGCGGAAAGTGGGCGGCCAAGGGTGCTCATCGACAAAGCCACATGGGTTTGGTTGATCTTCGGTGCGATGGTGCAAGCAATCTTTGGCTTGGATTTTCTCCGTTGCAGGTCGCGAGGACCCTTGTGTAAGTCCGGACCGGCGATGCACCTTGTCTTAAGATGGGGTTTCCCGCGCATGCACAGACAAAGAAATTGAAAATAAACCAGCATCAGCAAGCCCTCGACTCAGACATAGCCATCATGTCGGACAAAAGTTACGAAGACAAGGAGGCCAAGATTGTGGGACTCCACGCTGTTGCTGACGGTAGTGTTGACTCGAGCGATGGCGAGCCCAGTATCCTTGAGTGGACCCCTGAGGAAGAAAGGCGTCTTGTGCGAAAGTAAGGCTCAGTATCTGCTGTCAAAGTTCAAGAAAGCTTGCTGACTGGGGCAGGGTCGATTTTATCGTGATGCCACTGTTGATGTAAGTTCACAGGGCCTGCAGGTTTATGTTAGTGTTTCAACATAGCTCACAAAATACACAGGCTTGGATTCTTTGTGCTTCAGCTCGATCGTGGCAATATGTGAGATCTTCCGGGCTCCATCTGATTCAACGTAGAACCCAAACTGACGCGCGCAGTGGCAATGCTTTGACCGATTTCTTCTTCCGAGATGTCGGTATCACCCAAAACCAATTCAATATTGGCCAGCAGCTGCTGTCGCTCGGCATCGTACTGCTTGAGATTCCGTCCAACATAATCCTTTATAGAGTCGGACCAAGGCTGTGGATTGGGAGTCAGATTATTGCCTGGTAAGTGAAGTGCCAGATTACGTGGCCTTAGAGATTCGTACTGACTGATCCAGGGGCCTCGTAGCTACATTCCAAGCCTTTCAGAAAGGACTTGGAGCCTTTTTAGCCACTCGTCTTCTCTTAGGGTACGTCGCATCTCGCCGGGCTCAGCAAGGGGCCAGAACTAACATGCTTCAACCAGAATGTGTGAGGCAGGCTTCATCCCCGCTGGCCTGTACACAATCACTCGTTGGTATACCCAAGCCGAAACGAGCAAGCGCTTCTCGTGGTATTTTATCGGCAATATGCTGGCGGGTGCTACATCAGGCCTGATTGCTTATGGAATGTGAGTCTTCATACCGCTCCAAGATTCTCGTATGATATTGACCAGATCCAGCCTCCACATGAGAGGTATACAGGGCCTTGCAGGGTGGCAGTGGCTATTCATCCTCGAAGGGATTCTGACGCTAATCGTGGGCGTTACCTTTATTTCCCTCTTCCCAAAGTCAACCGGCCATCCCGTTTCTCTGCTCGGCTACCGGTACTTCACCGAGCGAGAGGCGCAGATTCTCACCGCCCGTGTCATCCAGGATGATCCTTCCAAGCGACATGCAAAGGAACACGTCAGCAGGAGCGAGCTGAAGGCCGCAGTAAGTTGCCGAGAACCGAACAGCCTCACATGGCTGCGCACGCTGACGGATATAGCTCACGAACTGGAGGCTGATTCCCCACGTCATCACCACGATTAGCGGACTTGCGCCGGCAACTGTCATGATGTCGTATGGCCCGTCGCTCGTTGTTAGCTTCGGGTTCGGCAGGCTTCGGTCGAATGCTATGATGTCTATAGGCAATTGGTGTGCCCTCTTGACGAACTTGGCCTGGGGATACGCGGGGTAGGCTATCTGTTATGTGACACATGTGTATGCAGCGCTGACGGACCGCAGCGACCATTTTGGTCGTCGTGGACTATTGGTCTTCCTCGGCGTATTCATCTTCGCTGCCGTGGCGGTACGTATTGTAGTCACCGAAAAATTAGCACCATCGGCTGACTTTTGCAGATTGGCAACCGAGCCCTGATCTACTCCCACGATGCAAACGCCAAGTTCGCCTTGCTGACCTTAGTCGGAGCCTTCGCCGCTCCATGGCGTAAGTGCGATGTTATTGTGTTATTTAACAAAGCTGACGGCGTATAGACCCCCTCAACGGCTCCTGGATGTCGCTAAACGCCAAGTCGGCGGGTGAGAGATCCATCACGTTCGCCATTCTCATCATGTCAGCCAATACCAGTGGTATCGTCGGTGGACAGCTGTTCCAGCAGCAGGACGCTCCCCTGTACAGAACAGGCTGGTCAGTCATCATCGCGCTTGTCTCGTTGGCTGTGTTCGCGTCGGCGGTATCTAATGTTCAGTATTGGATCCTCAACAGGCGCAATGCCAAGCAGGGCGTGGAGCATCGATACAAGCTGTGAGACGGAACACTTGATATGCTGCTGACTGGGGACTTCCCAGTTGCTTGGCTCCTAGGTGCAAATCCCGTGCCATTCTGGGATCGTATTCTACACTATACAAAACACTAAATGAAGAAATATTTTTCGAATGGCAAATCAGATGATTTTGAAATACACATGATGACTTGGCAATCCTTGGGCGGCTGACATTTGTGGTCAGCGGCGTATTATTAGCACGGGAGATTCGGCTCTCTGGCGGGCCGGGGGCGCAGCCATCCGCAAGCTTCCCCGTCAGCACTTGACCGCTGCGACAGGACATTCAGCCAATAGTGGTGATCGCGAGTAGGCTGAGCTACGATGACGGGTTCCGCTGCTCGGGCTGGAAGGACTTCGTCTGCCGTGGTACCACACCGCCATCGGTAGTAAGTCAACGGTCGGCTTCCAGCGATCCGGCGCGGTGGTGAAGAGGATCAACCTGGCTGGTAGTAGGTTGATAAACACATAGAAGAATATAGTAAAAGGATGTTTTGGAAACCAATATATAAGATCCGGTAAACACCCACCCAGAAGACATTCCCCTTCCTCATCAAAATCAGCTTCGACAACCAACACAGCAACCATTTCCTAGAGTCTTTCCTAGCCTCTTTCCTTATTCCCTTGGATCATCTCAGTGCCTTTTCTGCAACAACAAAGAAACCAAACAAATTTTCAGAATGTTCTCCAAGTCCTTCTACGCCGCCCTGGGCCTGGCCGCCGCCGTCTCGGCTGTTCCGACCCCCACCCATCCCTCCGAACCCTCCCCCGTCGTCAAGCTCACCGGCGTAACCCACACCGTGGTCGCCGGCCTCGGCGGCCTCCGCTTCGAGCCCGACAACGTCGTCGCCGAAAAGGGCGATGTGGTCGAGTGGCACTTCCTCCCTCGCAACCACGCCGTCGCGCAATCCTCCTTCGGCGAGCCCTGCCAGCCCCTCGCCGACGGGCCCTCGATCTACTCGGGCTTCAACTTTGCCGTCGAGGAGGGTCAGGCCGATGACGTCTTCCAGATCGTCGTCGAGCAGACCAAGACGCCCATCTGGTACTACTGCCCCCAGCAGAACGGCGACCACTGCAAGAACGGCATGACCGGCGTCATCAACCAGAACTTTGACGACCAGGCCTTCAGCCTTCGTGCTCACCGCGAGCTGGCTGCCAAGGTTGAAAAGTCGGTCATTCCTGCTGTTGAGGGTGGCGGTGTTGTCATTCCCAACCCCAACCCGCTTTCCGGCTTCAAGCTCAGGCACTGATTTGTACTGCGAGGGAGCATCATTAGAACACGCGGGTGTGGCATTCGGTCAGGTCATTTACAGGGGCATTAAGCGGTGGCGTTACTTGTATTTTGCTTTCAGTTCTCCGACACACGGCCACTCCTTAGGTGACATTTGATAAAATTGCAATAAAATAGTCACTCCTTTACACAGATCTCTCCGTGAATGTGAGGTTATTTGAGATGAGATAGTTAAGCTACATTCTAAGTTAGCCAGATGGTTAGGACTTGGAAATTGGGCTCTTACCTCTAGGCTCTCCCCCTTCCAATGTCCCTAGTGCTATCGAAGGTCCAATTGGAGCTGAGCTATAGGCTATGTCTTGCAAGACGTCTGCCATACCCAACCCTCAAACACAACAAAAGAAGACTCAATATGATTTGAAACAATCCATTGGGCCTGGCAGGCCATCCTCTCCAACTTCCTATTGTACACACAAGCTAGCCAGCCATACATCATCGTGATGAGCGCAGTACGAAAAAGTCCCCCAGATCCCGCCACATTCCGAGAACTCCTTAATCCCCATACATCAACCCATCCTACTGCCCATAGCTCGAAGGGTCAAAGCTAAAGTCCACGTCCAGCTCCTTCAGGAAGACGTCGCCGAGAGTGGTTCCGTCACGCATGTACATCCAGCTGCCGGCGCCGGTGCCCTCCTTCTCGCCCTGGCCCTCGCCAAGGATGGCCCAGTCGTAGCGCTTCGGGCCGGAGAGCGGCGACGAGAGCCAGATCTGCTTGTTCGGAGGCTGCTTGTTGATGACGTAGGTGCCGTGCTCGGGGGTGTTCAGCGTCAAGACGCCGGCCTGTTGCGTATTAGCTCATGGTTTCTTCGGCCTTTCTGCACCAAGGGGATGGGGGGCGGCATACGGAATACTCAACGTCGAATCCCTCGCGGGTCTCGGCCAGCTCCTCGAGCTTGGCGACGACAACGTCCATGTACTGATCGGCTAGTTCGTGGTACTCGGCTTCCGTGAGCTCGGCAACGTTCATGGTGACGGGCGTCTCGGGGACGGTGGTGTCCTTGCCATGGGGATCGCTGGTCTCGGGCATGATGCCGCGGGTCATGGAGGAGGAGGTCGTGAAGAGCCTGCGGGCGGCGATCGGCTGGGCGAGGAAAGCGTTGCGGGCGGACATGGAGATGAGGGGACGGCGGGCGGCGGCTTGTGCCATGGAGGAGCTTCGGAGGCCGCGAGCGGCGGCTCTGGGGATGGATGCGAGGTGGGAGCGGGCCATGGTGATGGTATACGAATGACTGGGTATCTAGGCGATGAAACAAGGGCCAGAGGATGCTGGAGATTCAATGAGCTACGGTCAGTAGGATGTTGAAGAGTGAAGAGCCGAGGATGGTCGTGATGCATGCAGGAGCGCAGCTTCCCCACATGGAGCTCGAGCTGAGCTTTGGGGAGCTCCCGGTACTCAGGTGGTCCGAGCGTCAGTGAAGTCATGTGCCAGGGACAGCGAGTCTCGACCCCACCACCACCATCGATGGACTTGGTGACAGAGGACAGCACCAAGGCACCATTACGAATGGGAGCTCGTCCTGCGATCCAGGCACACCAAACCACATAACACCACCACCGCGATGCCGCACCACGAACCTCGACAATGATCAACGCTTTTCTGGTCTTTAACGGCCAGGGTCAACCCCGTTTGACCAAATTTTACACCCAGCTTGTGCGCAGCCTGCTGACTCCGCCCACCGCTTCGCATCCCCGCTGACCCAGTATGGCAGGAAACAAGCATTCAGCAGCGCCTCATCTCTGAGATCTTCACCCTCGTATCGAACCGCCCCTCAGGGTCGTGCAACTTCCTCCCGCTTCCTCCTATGCTCGCTGCCTCCGGAACCTCACATTCCTCCTCCTCCGAAGAACAAAACGACGTTCCCTCACTGGTCACATATCGCAACTACGCAACTCTCTACTTCATCGTCATCTCGACAGCCACCGAGTCCCCCCTCGCCCTGATCGACCTTATCCAGGTCTACGTCGAATCCCTCGACAAGCTCTTCGAGAACGTCTGCGAGCTCGACCTAATTTTCAACTTTGAAAGTCTGCACGCAGCGCTCGGAGAGATGATCGTCGGCGGTGTAGTCGTCGAGACGAATCTAGACCGCATCGTCGCGGGTGTACGCGCACAGGGCACGGTAGCCAAGCGACCAGTCAACGAGAGCAGGTCAACGGGTCTGGGCTCAGGCATGGGGTTAGGCGGTAACTTTGTCTGGCACGGGCGGTAGGAACACCCGTCTGAGGATTCCCAACGCGACCGAGAAGAATAAACGACAGGCGATATGCCAATGGACGGCTGCTCAGAAGAAGACGTGAGCTGAAGGGCTCAGAAGAGTTGCGCATTCGTGCCGGCCTACAATAGTATACATTCATGATTTCCCGCGGCAGGGGAATAGAGACGCGACGCCCAGAACTCCAGCCATATATATCCAACAGTTTATCATTTCGAGGGTTCTTCTCCTGCGCGTGGTGGCGCGGGCGCATCGCTTCGTCGTTCGTATCGTTTATCGGCGTCGATCGCTCCGAAGATGCTCTTGATGTGCTTTTGGAACTGCTCTCGTCAGCATGGAGTCGTGCTAGGGCGGGCATATGGGTGACGTACCTCGTCAGATGCGCGATACTTCTTGCCGAAGAGGTCGAGCTCGGAGAAGAACATGGCCGTGACGAAGACTGGGAATGGTAAGCACAAGCCTCCGTGCCGTCGGAGAATAATACGCACCCGTCACAGTCACGAGCTGGGCAATCTTGACTGCCTTGTTCCACCTTGGCCGGGCGTACTTGAGGGCGACGCGGCGCTTGTACTTCTTCTCGAACCGCAGCTGCGCCTGCGGCGTCAGCTTGGTGAAGTCTGGTGGCCAGACCTTGCGCAGTTGGTAAAGGGATCCGGTCGCATTGTAGGTTGATTCAGTCGCCTGGGCGGCGCGTCTGAATAATGTCGGGAGCATTGTGGAGTTGATTGGGATGGCCTCGAATTGAACGTCCGGAGTCCAGAGTACAGTGGCCCAGCATCGTGGTCGATTCAGAGAAACTGTAAATGCTCATGCTTCGCTTCCGAGTGGGTCAATGAATAAGTGGGTCCCGTCCCGCCCCCACAATCGTTCCCATGTGCTGCTGTCAATGTGAAGGCTTTTAAGCATCTTGTTTCGTCCTGTCTCGTGCACAATAGAGTGTTCTGTTGGATACGGCAATATTCGAATACAAGAACTCGCTGCTTTTTGATTCCCGGTCTCTCGCTCGGCATTTTTTCTAAGAGTTGAGAATCATCCGTCGAAACTCTGCCCGCGAGGGACTGCAGGCCGGCCTGTCCGAACTGCTCCTCTGGAAATGGACATGGCACGTTACTGTCTTTTGGAGCCGGGCGACTTCTGATGGAGAAGCGGTCAGTGATCTTGGCAGGAATTATTTCTCCCATGGGCCGCAACTGGCCTACCATACATTATCCGCTCATACGAGAGCCACGGGGTGCTTGGTCCATCCACCCAGGATCTTGTGGTCCAGAGCTACACCACTGTGAACGGTGTGAGATTTCCCACGCGCCTCAAGTCGGTGTATAACGGCCACGATGTCATCTCAGACTTTACGGTTCGGGAGGTACTTGTCAATGGCGTAACAAGCACGGCCTTTGAAGCTCCGGGCGACCGCAAGCCCGAGAATGTACCCACAAACAGCACGATTTATAGCTCTGCTGAGGTGGGAAAGTAAGGTACTTTGAAAGCGATGTTTGGGGTTTAGAGTAACGCGGAACTTTTGCCAACATCAGGGTGGTTAACCCGTACCCTGAGCTTCCGAGCCTGTGGGTGCTGACCTTCTAGGATGCAGACCTCTATCGACAGATTGTGTATGAGTTCGAGGACTACGTCGTGGTCCTGGACTGCCCGCCGCACCAGAGCTTGTTGGTGATTCGGTGGGTCAAGGAGAAGCTTTGGAAGCCTTTGAAATATGTCTGGGTAAGTCACCAATTGTATTTTGCCTCATCAGTTCGAGATGCTGATAATTTCACAGTCTTCGCACCACCACCATGACCGCATTTGGGGTATCACCGACTTCGTCAAAGCTGGGGCCAAGGTTGTCGCGCTCGACAATGCCCGCGACCACTATTCCGCTGTACCTACCCCGTGATAGGTTTGTCACGCACAGGCAAGTTTACTCGACTTGCTGTCATCAGGGATCACAGCTCTAACGAATGTGTCTCATAGCACGAAGAAGCCATTTACGCTGCGCGACAAGAAGATGCAGGTGGCGTTCGTACACATGGAGCGATCTACCCACGCAGCCGACTACTCGTACGCATTTACGACCTCGAGGTGCCCCAAGGCCAATAGCACCGCTGTGATTTTCAATGCCGATGATTACAACCCCTTCGTAGGCCTGGAACTTGGTGACCACTCCGGCATCACGACCTCTCTGAGTGCGGTGGCTGAGGATGGTGTTCCTAAGAATGCTGTGTAAGTAGTCCCCGCACCAACCCCATTGGAATACGGTACGGTTGTCCTAATTAATTCTTGGCACCAGTTGGCAACCGGCGCATGGAGATGCATTGAACCTCCAAGACCTGGCCAACGCGACAGGCTACCACTAGACCGGACGAACAACTTTGGACTTTACCTTCTTGCAGAAGCCCTAATAGAAAGTCTAAAACAGCATGAAGCATGCTCGTGCGCGCTTCAGATGGAGCTGTCCCTTCTCTTCGGCCGACCGGCGATTTTGCCCTCGATGTTTCAATTTCGATTTCTTATAGCCCACGTCAGAAAGTACAACAACGGTGGTGGGGATGTGGGGGAGGTTGCTGCGTGCTCATGGTATCAAAAGTGCTGTCCTTTGGCTTCCCTCAAGTGTCAAGTAATTGGTAGCTTTCTGGCAGTACTTTAATAGGAAAACTTCAAGCATCTCGGACTCTCAGTAAGTTGCCGGGGACCAATTTGGAAATGGAAGCAAGTGTCTTCTTCGGGGCCTGTTCATTGCCCCACTAGGTATACTTGGGAAGCAGCCTGGCACCCCCTGGTTTGCTGACTAAGTGCGAAAACGGCCAGTGACAATCCCACCTTGACTCCCTTCGGTGCCTCCTGATAACCCCGCCATCCACCGCGGGGCACATTTTGCTGAACCTCCAAAACTTCACCGCGCCTCCGATCCGTGACTCAGGCGGACGAAGACGACGATATTGCACGAAATTCCGCGTCCCAACACCAGGCCACCGAACCCTGAGGCCCTTCAAACCGAATTGACACCTTCCATCCCTGCCCGCCATGGCGACGGCCGACCCCGCCAAGGAGATGGAGAACCTCCAGATCTCCAAGACGAAGGAGCTCAAGGGCACCGAGAAGCGCGACACCCTCATTGCGATCGAGAAGAAGTACCAACAGCAGTGGTCCGACAAGAAGCTCTTTGAGGTCGACGCTCCCTCGATTGAGGAGTACCCCCTCGGCTCCATCTCCGCCGACGAGCTGCGCGAGAAGCACCCGAAATGGTAGCTGCCACCGAGCATAGATGCGACAAAACAACTGCTGACCCTTCCAGGTTCGGCTGCATCGCCTACAGCTATGTCAATGGAAAGCTCCACGCCGGCCATGTCTTCTCCCAGAGCAAGGTCGAGTTCGGTGCTGGTGTACGTCTGCCGTGCCCAAGATGGGAGTTCCACTGACAGTGTATAGACTGCTCGCATGTCTGGCAAGCGCGCCCTCTTCCCCATGGGCTGGCACGCGACTGGCATGCCCATTCCCGCTGTTGCCGACAAGTTGAAGTACGAAATTGAAAAGTTCGGCCGCGATTTCGAGGGCTACAAGGAGGAGGAGGAAGAGGTCGAGGAGCCGGCCCCGGTCACCACCGTCAAGCGCGACGATGTCACCAAGTTCTCCACAAAGAAGAGCAAGGCCACGGCCAAGACGGCCAAGGCGAAGTACCAGGTCCGTGTTTTTGGGCTTGCGAGGCTGTTGCATCTCCGCTGACGGCCGCAGTTCCAAATCATGCAGTCCATGGGCATCCCCACGGAGCAGATTCACCTCTTCGCCGACGCTCAATACTGGCTCACCTTCTTCCCCCACCTCGGCCAGCAGGATGTTTCCAGCCTGGGTTTCCGCGTCGACTGGCGCAGGTCCTTCATCACCACCGACATCAACCCGTACTACGACTCCTTCGTCAGGTGGCAGATGAACCGCCTCAAGGAACTCGGCAAGATCAAGTTCGGCAAGCGTTACACCGTGTACTCCATCAAGGACGGCCAGCCCTGCATGGATCACGACCGATCTGAGGGTGAAGGTGAGATTGAACCACTACTGCGGACTTGCCGTCTGCTGACAGAGAATAGGCGTTGGTCCTCAGGAGTACACCGGCCTCAAGATGAAGGTCCTTGAGTGGGCCCCCAAGGCCAAGGAGGCTCTCGAGAGCAAGCTTCCTGCTGACGCCAGCGTCTACCTCGTTCCCGCCACCCTTCGTCCCGAGACCATGTATGGACAGTGCGCCCTCTTCGTGTCGCCCAAGATCACCTACGGTATCTTCAAGGCGTCTGAGAAGGAGTACTACCTCGTCACGCACCGGTATGTTGTCTTGCCCCTAGGGTCTGAGGCGCACCACTGACAAGTCTAGTGCCTCGCGCAACATGGCCTACCAAGGTGTGTTCGCCACAGAGGGCGAGATTGAGCACCTTACCGATATTTCCGGTGCCGATGTCATCGGCTCTCTTGTCAATGCTCCCCTCTCTGTCCACTCGGAAGGCGTCCGCGTTCTGCCCATGGACACCATCCTGCCTTCCAAGGGCACGGGTGTTGTGAGCTGCGTTCCTTCTGACAGCCCCGCGGATTGGATCACTCTTATGGATCTTCGCAAGAAGGCGGCGTACTACGGCATTGAGCAGGCCTGGGCAGAGCTCGAAGTCGTCCCCGTCATTGATACCCCCATGGGTGACCTCATCGCCAAGAGCCTGTGTGAGCAGCTCAAGATTGGGTCTCCCAAGGACACTGTCCAGCTGGAGAAGGCCAAGGACACCGCCTACACCGAGGGGTTAGTCTGTTTCTGTAACTTGTTGTGAATATTACTGACCATCTCAGATTCTACAAGGGCACCATGAAGGTTGGCGACTACAAGGGTGAGGCCGTCGAGACTGCCAAGCCCAAGGTTCGCAAGCAGCTCATTGACGGTGGTCTTGCTTTCGTCTACTCTGAGCCCGAGCGCAAGGTCATCAGCCGTTCGGCTGACGAGTGTATTGTTGCTCTGATGGACCAGTGGTACCTTGACTACGGCGAGCCCACCTGGAGAGATCAGGCCCTCGAGTGGGTCGCCAACGCCGATGGCAAGGGTCTCGACACCTTCGGAAACGAGACGAGGAACGCCTTCGAGGGTGTTCTTAACTGGCTGAACCAGTGGGCGTGCGCGAGGAGCTACGGTCTCGGCACCAAGCTGCCCTTCGACCCCAAGTTCGTCGTTGAGTCGCTCAGTGACAGTACCATTTACATGGCTTACTACACCATCTGCCACTTCCTCCATGCCGACATTTACGGCAAGGAGCCCGGCACCCTGAACGTTTCTGCCGACCAGATGACCGACGATGTGTGGGATGCCGTCTTCTGCCGCCGCGAGCTTGACGACGAGGTCATCAAGGCTTCCGGCATCTCCAAGTCGTCTCTGCAGACGATGAAGCGCTCTTTCGAGTACTTCTACCCTCTCGACCTACGATCCAGCGGAAAGGATCTCATCGGAAACCATCTAAGTGAGTCCCGCTGTACCTGCAACGAAGACAGAGAACTGACAGTGCAGCCTTCTTCCTCTACATCCACATCGCCATCTTCCCGAAGAAGTACTGGCCCCGCGGCATCCGCACCAACGGCCATCTCCTGCTGAACGGTGAGAAGATGAGCAAGTCGACGGGCAACTTCATGACTCTCGAGGACATGGCAAAGAAGTACGGCGCCGACGCCTCGCGCATCGGTCTGGCTGATGCTGGCGACACGATGGGCGACAGCAACTTTGAGGAGGACGTCGCCAACCAAGCTATTCTGCGTCTGCACACGGCGCGCGGTATGTATTTGAAGCCTCTCACAGGGTGCTGCATCACTGACGAGTCCAGATTGGTGTGAGGAGACGATCAAGAACAAGGGCGAGCTGCGCACGGGCGAGTACAACTACTTTGACGAGATCTTCAACAACGACCTGAACGCCCTCGCCAAGGAGACGATTGCACAGTACAGTAAGTCTTGCATCTGGCGACGGGATGACCAAGGGCTGACACACGCGCAGAGGAGACTTCCTATAAGCTGGCGCTGAAGGCCGGTTTCTACGAGTAAGCTGTCACCAATGACGCGTATCGCAACATTTCGGAAATGCTGACTGTTTAGCCTCAACAACGCGCTCTCGTTCTACCGCGAGAGCACAGCCAGCTCCAAGATGCACGTGGACCTGGCGGTCAGGTTCATCGAGCTGCAGTGTCTCCTGATCGCGGTCATCGCGCCCCACTGGGCAGACTCTGTGTGGCAGGAGATCCTGCAGAAGCCTCAGTCGATCCAGCTCGAGCTCTTCCCGGAGGTGCCGGAGACGGACGCGTCGCTGACGGCAGCGCGCAAGTACATTGCCAGCACGGCATCGAGCGTCAACTCGGCCGAGTCGCTGCAGATGCGCAAGAAGGCCAAGGGCAAGGAGGTGGCATTCGACCCGAAGAAGGCCAAGAAGCTGACGATCACGATGAACGAGCGGTTCCCGGCGTACCAGGAGCAGCTGACTGCTCTGCTCGCGTCGATGTGGGACCCTGCGACCAAGTCGGTGGACGACAAGGCGCTCAACGGCAAGATCCCCAAGGCGGACATGAAGAAGGGCATGCCGTTCGTGCAGGCGCTGAAGAAGCGTCTGCAGGCGGGCGAGGCCGAGGCGGACGTGTTCGAGCGCAAGCTGGCGTTCGACGAGACGAAGGTGCTGATATCGATGGTGGAGTACCTCAAGCGCAGCGCGAACCTGGCCGAGGTGCAGATCATCAAGGCGCAGGAGGGCGGTGGTGGTGCGGATGTCGTGACGGGGGCGGCTGTCGACAAGGCGGCCATGCCAGCCAACGCGGAGAGCGCTGTGCCGGGAAGCCCGTCATTCCTGTTTGCGAATGTCGAGTAAGTAGGTTGGGGGTGTGATTGTGAAGGAAAATGGGCAGCAAAACGGCATTCTGTTTGATTCATTGATTCTGTAGGGATTCCCCTTGACACCCACGTCCCTGAGTGACCATCGCAGAGAGGACAAGCAGGCAGAAACAGAAGGCTGGTCTCCAAGACACCCAAGCACAAACACGAAACACCAAGACCCGACACGGCAGCCGCACCTCCACGTGTGATGGCGCCCAGGCGGTTGGCGACTGCAAGGTCTGTGGAAGCGGTGCGTTGTGATGGCGAATGGCGGCGATGGAAGATGATGGTGGTGAGGTGATTGGTGCATGTGGCTTGTCGAGCGTCGTCAGCCTCTTTTCTGCAGGGGCGTGGCTGGTGCCCTGTGACGATTGGGGCAGCGCAAGATTGGCTTTGGCTGGTAGAGGTAGAGGCGAGAAACAGGGCGGGGATCCCTGTAACTTGTGCTGGGGCCGTGACGTAGGTTTGTTTGGCTGTAGGGGTCTCGGTGCTGGGAGAAGAGCCTAATAAGGTACGTAACTTTGCAGGTATACCTTACCTTCAGGTTCAGGGACCTTACCTTCAGGTTCAGGGACCTTAGCTTTACCAGGTACCCAGCATTCATGATGACTCTTGTTTCAGCAACATCTTGAGATATTATCGGAAAAGCTTGCCGGCAGAACAAGAACAGAAGAGAACAGGAGATACCAAAAATTGGCGCAATGACACAAGAATCAGGAGATGATCTCTTGGAACTACCGTCACTGCAGGGTCTAGAACCGGACCTTGACGCCGTTGTGTTAGCCGCCGTCCTTTGTCTTTTCCAGCCTCATCCTGTTTCTTGTGTCTCGGCTCCGTGAGCAAACGGTGATGTCGGACCAGCCCTCACGCACACCATCCAACAATTCTCGATTTCTTGTTTACCGGCCGATGATGCGACTTCTCCCCTCTCTGTCATCCATTCTTCATTTTTCTCACCCCGCCATTCTTCCATGCGGACCCTTAGCTACCCCTGCTCACTGACGGCGCCCAGCACGTACCCTTACCTTGCCTTGTCTTGCCTTGCCGTTAGCAACTTGGCAAACGGCCAGTCTTCTCCTCCAACGAGATGCTGTGAAATGATGGACCCCAGCCGTGCCCTTCTCTTTTGTCTGCCGTGGCATCATCAAAGCTGACGTCTACCTTACCCCACCAGCCGGACAGCACATCCTTGTCCACCACGCTGCAGCAAACCAACCCCCCAGCCGAAAGACTCACCAGGATCCTGCTTCGGGCCTCCGGCAAATGATACCAATCGACACAAACATCCCGTCACTGATCCCTCTGCCCTGCTTCCGTCCAGCTGGCCAGAAAGCCTGGGCACCGGCATGGCATCGCCTGGCATACGTCTGGCAGACCACACCGGCCCACGCCGAGCGACGATGATGTCGTTCCCATCGCGCATCTTGGCCTGCCGAGTCGGTCCTCCCACATGGCCTATATAGCTCGACCTCAAGCATGCCCATTCTGTGTCTGATTCTGATTCCTCATCCTCATCAGCCTCACTTCTCAGCATCAGTCTTCAGTCGCTACAAAGCATCTCGCTTCAGCCCTTCGCTACCTTTGCTGCCTCTACACCAAAAAAACATCCCACCACCCGAACAACAAGACAAAATGCGTTCCTCCGCCGTCCTCTTCCTCACTGCCGCCGGCCTTGTTGCCGCCCAGGAGACCGTCGACACCACGACCGTCACCGTCTCCGCCGACGCCGCGACTGTCACTGCCCCCGGCGTTGAGCCCGAGACCACCATCACCTGGGAGGTCGACACCACCACCATCTGGTCCGGCACCGAGACCGAGACTGTTTGGGTCCAGCCCGGCTACGACGAGGCCAGCGAGACTGAGGCCAGCGCCACCGAGACCGAGACCGTCTTCGTCCCGGCCCCCGTCCCCAGCGAAGAGGCCAGCGAGACCGATACCGAGACCGTCGTCGTCGTCGCTCCCACCGAGGAGGCCGGCGAGACCGCCACCTCCACCTGGTACGAGGAGTCTGACACCATCACCCTCGTGCCCGTTGAGACCACCTCCTTCGCCGTTATCTACAATGATATCAGCTGTAAGTTCTTAGGCCCTTTACCGCAATCTAGAATATCGACTGACAAAAATAGCCACCACCATCGTGACCACCACCCTCTACACTCCCGCCCCCAACGCCACCGCCTCCGGCATCGAGACCGTCCCCACTGCCGCCGCGCCCCGTCTCGGCGCCTCTGGTGCCGCTCTCGTCGCCTTTGGCGCTGCCGGTCTTGCCCTGCTGTAAGCGGGTGCTTTGAGGACTCTGACTGTTGAAGCTGTGCGCACACTGAACGGCCTTTTTTGCATGAATGAGTAACGGACTTTGCAAGCGGTTGGCGTTTTTTGTAAATCTTCTGTTTCTGCTATATTAATATTTTTGGGCGGATGTATTAGAGTACCTATGAGATACGGGGGCGGTGGCATAATACCAGGGAAGATACAATTTAACACGTTACATGACTTTGTTTTCTCGTGCTTAGTGTCAATTTTCGGCCGAGAGTGATCACTCCAGTCAAGAGTCATACAGTTTGGGTATCATCGGTATACTTCTTGCTTCTTGCTCATCGGGCTTGAACGGGTTGGACGGGCTATGTATTTAGAACACTGCCTCGGACCGTCCTTCCACAACCGTTACTGCCGCACTAGGCGCTCATGGCAGTGGATATCGCCCAAAGATACGCGGAAACGGAATCGTTTCCTTGACGTGCTCAATCTCACAAACCAGCCCATGACCCTCTCAAATGCCGTGTGCGGTACCGCGCCGAAATCTCTCAGATCACCTACCCACGCGTACGTCTCGTCGTCCATACTCTTTCCCTTCTCCGCCAGCCGCGCCGCCAGCTCCTCTCTACGCCACGACTTCTCTGCCACGGCGCAGATTTCGCCGAATCCATCCGGCGTTATGAGGTCGGCGGTGAGGCAGAGGCGCTCGTCCGTCGGGTCGATGCGGTAGGGAAACGGCTCCAACGGTGTGGCTTGTGGGCTACCCAGACGGGTCTGCCGCCGTGCGCAGAGGTGGCCTCGTCTTCGCAGAGTTGAAAATTGTGGCCCAATGATGTTTTTATGCGTGGTCTTTTAACAAAACCCGTAAATGAGGTTAGCTATACGACTTTTTCGCAGCATGTCCGCACTAGCTCCGCAAATCTCCGGCATTCACATGCTGCGTGGGTCTCAGTATACCCTTGTCAGGTTATCAACAGTCAAGCATCGTATGAGATACGTCACGCCCACTGCCTTCACTATGTTGACTGGCAAGACTGGCACATACACGCCCTTCGAGCCTTCAGGATCGGCATGTATTGGATACCTGTACGCACCCACTAGCATTGGGATTGCCTCCCGCCATACATGTAGACGTCCATCGCCCTTCCATGCAATGTCTACGGGGCGGCGACGACCAACATCCTCTGGGGCGCGCATGGAAGGCGGTCCCAGATGTGTTGACACCGAGGCCACAGATATTGGGCCAGCGGTAGCACAATACGCCTGCTTAAGCATGTCACACAGCTAGCGGCAAGGTGTGTTCCCCGTCAGTATAGAGTAACCGGCGAGTACGTCTTTTGCCTGCTGTTGCGCTTCCACACAGCGTTCGCGCAAAGACTACCCGCAGGCTGATCGCAGGACGAGGGCAGCAAGCCTGGCAAACAGGTCTGGTGGCTTAGACGCCCGGAAAAGGGTGACTATCTTAGACGCTACGAGAGTCTTCTACCCAATATATTCGGGGTGACATCCTGGGCGAACGGAGAATCCATCCTAGCGATATGTACTTACATCCTTCCGGGAGATCAGTCGTGATCGGCTGATGGGAGGCATCGTTTTCGTCTCGGAACCGAAGGCGCTTGACCCGGGGCATCCGGTTATAGTATATGTTTCTGTTTAGGTAGCGAGGCTATTGGGATGGTCAACGAGGTGTGACGGACGTTACCACCTGCGGATGTATGTGAGAACGTAGGCCTCAAAAAGGGGTCGAGGGTCTGCGCCCTGGACCAGCCGACACACTACCTGGAATACACACCCACCCGCGGCAACGCCTGGCGAGCGGTGTTAAAGAAACCTCATCAGATCCAGCTGAGTTCATGTATCATTCTGGCTATTGTACACTTTGGTCTGGTTGAGCACCCCGCTAGCAGCAGCAGGATCGCCCCCCCCCCCCCATCCGAGGTGTTTATCTTCTCACCCACAACTCCAGCAGCTATTCCCACCATTAGCATCGGCATTCATCTTATCCAGCCAGCTTTAAGGTCTGGAAGGTTCATGATGAACATAGCATCTCTACAATATAACACCCCGTGGTCAAATCCACCAAGAACGTACATGTCGTCACTAACTATCTGCATGACAGGCAATCTTTTCCCCCTTGCCAGTCTCGAACGATCCGAATATCATAGTTCCAAGTTTTAACTCGTTAGGGAATTCCTTCAGTAGATGTTTGTCAATCTGGCAGGTTGCACCGTTCTCTTGCGAGACGGCGTTATCATTGATCGAAGCAATGTAAAGTTTGATGAGGCTACAAAGAAGATTTTGCTTGTAATCACCAGGGTCATCTTTAACTCAATTAGGCAGCTTTAGGGGTGGTCACGCGTCACAAAAAGTCGTGGTGATGGAACATCCAGCAGTATGAGTCCTCAAGCAGGCCGCCCTTGGTCTACTCAATGCGTTTCTTGGCGTCGCGAGGGTCCTTTCCGTGCAAGTCAACAAGGAGTTTCGCTATATGGGCATTATTCATTCCTTGCTTGATCGATGGCAACAGACATCGCTCATTCTTACATCGATACTAGCACCCCCGCCAACTAAGAAATCGCATGGTACTTGGTCACCTATCCAGAAGGATATTTTTGGCTAGATTGTACCTGTCATCATGGCACATACACGCACGGTGGGTGGACGCCGCCATCCAAGCGTTTCACCTCGGGCGGGCGGGCTCCTAGCTCCTAGCAGCCTCAAGAAGGCTCATAGGTAGGCCGCAAATAACAACATCGACCTGTCGCAATCTAGGATCATACAGTCGATGCCGGAGATGAACCAGCGCAGACGTTCCATTTGTCAGGTTTCGTCTCTCCTGGTTGTTGCGCACGACCGCGCTGATTCGCAGGGCAGCATTGTGCTGCTGAACGCGCACCTTCGCGCCATGTAATGTCGTATGCCCGATCGCAGCCGCACTCCTCGTACTGGTTGCTCATCAAGTTGAGGCCTCAGGCTATAAGGCAGCCAGAAGTCGAGAAGCCGTTTGGGGATCGGCTCCGCGCAAGAACTCACAACCGATCATACGCCATCCCCACGATACTCATATTATTTGCGATGTCATCGAACGAGAAATCGACGAATCAGGCCATTTCGCCGTCAAAGCCCATACGATACTGCTTCAGAGCACGAGTTGAACAGATTCCTGGGCCGGCGTTGGGGCGGTCAATCGCCCTTGCCAACGATTTCATGTTGCCAAGATTCGGCCGAAAGTTTGACTGGGTTCACGATTATATTTAGACGCCCGTAAATATCGAAAAAACGGGGTCCATGTGGTTACTTCTCGACATTGATAAAGATGTACACCCAAATACGACTTCCCACGATGTCCATCTGGTCGTGTTCAAAGTCCGATTGGTTGATGATGTGCTGTATGTCTTCGACTCTTCTATATCGCTTATCTGGAGAGAGACTAATTTTTCTTATTAGCCAATATGATGGGACGTCTTATAGTGGTATCCGCACGTACACCTCTACGTTTCCGTGGGGAGGCCGCAAACAATGCGAAGGTCATGGTCTAATCCCTGAAGCACGTGGTGCTGATACCATCATGCCCTTACAGACCTGAGGGAATCCAAGAGCGCAGCAGGCTCCATTCTTATTTGACCCCAAGTCTGCAGAGACGAATAGTGCATAATGGCGATCGTTGGGGCGGTTTGATCGCTTCTGTACGCATCCTCATGGCATTAAACTGTTCGCAGACGCGCAGCACCGCGCTGAGCTATTGGGAGGAGTCAGCTAGTGAGGGTTTGTGCTGACCGTGGGCACATGAAGGGGATGGTCTTGTATGTTATAGGAGAAATTGCCGAAATTTGGGCTGGTCTAGACACAGCGTCTAAAGGTGCCTTCAAAGTAAGACACAAGTACATTTAATATAAATATTGCTGCCTCAATTATCGCATTTGTTGCAGCTGTATTAATAATCTCAAGACACTGACTACCTCACACTGGCACTACAGCTCTCACGATGGCGATACTATCGTACATCAGTAGACCAGCGCATCAGCACATCTATGAATTAGTGAAATACAGCAGCGCCTTGAGTTGTAGAGGGCCCAACAAAAACCCCGTGGATAGAGGAAACTTCCTCATGGCGTGGCCCATACACCCTGTACGACCATTTGTCGAGAGGAGGATTGCTAGTCCACTGTATTCATGCATTTATCATCCTTAACGGGGGGTGGGGGGGAGGGATGACTTCGTATCCAAAACAATGCTGACGTGAATGGAGTAAGCTGTCGCATATTGACACAGACTATGGTGCCAAACCTTTTTCATCTCGCGAAAGGGTAGACCATTTCGATGAAGACTTCATAGATTTAGCAAGTTCCATACTGGATGCCAAACTTGTAAGGCTACTCAATGTCTGCAGACGGGTGTGAAGTACAAATGCTGACTCCCATTCGAGTAGCAAATGGACTTGCACCAACCAGGAAACTAAGAACATCGGGTCTCATTCGAGCTGCCCAGTGGTGCTATTTGCTACTGTAACCTTAGATTATCCGCACAAGATCCGCAGCTCCTCCGCATTCTCCGCAGGATTTGTATCCTTTTTCAGTAAGGTAGTACAGTATTTTAAAATATATATAGAGAATGCTGGGTAGCGCCCTTAGAAGCCGCCCGTTTCACTGTGGGTTATTCGAAGAGCTCTGCCCCATTGCGTGGCTCCATTGCGTGGCTCTATTGCGTGGCCCCATTGCATAATGAGCATTGGGTGCAGTCCGCGATTTCCGGGTTGGAACGCCGCGCCATAGCCTCAATATGCCGTCGTAGTTGTGATGCCGATCTTGCTACCACCTAGTGAGTGCATCCACACTGATTGCGACACTATGCTAATTAATATTAGACTCGCAGGGGGACAGGCCTCACTGCTATCTCTAAGAGCCAAACGCAATCGACCTAGGCACGCAGTTGTAGTATGTTCTCCTGTCGTATCTGGCTCCGGCTATCCCGAGTCTCGCGCTCTAAGTCTAGACGAATATAAATATGTCTTCTATATCGCTTAACCGTTATCAGGGCCCCTTACTACGGCAATTAGGAAATAAGGCGGTCAGGGCGATCTATAGGCGCAGCAGCTATAGGATAGCTATAGAAAAGCTATATAAGGAACGCGGAGGGACCTCTAGAAGTACGGAGGTAGATTTCAGATATTATTCTGCCCTATACCTACCTACTAATTAACTATAGAAGCGAATTACGGAAGACCTCTTTACTCTACTTATTAATGCCTCTAATATACTTAAATCTCTACCCTATAGAGCAGACCGTTAAGGCTTCCGTACTTCAAATACGAACTATAGTGATAGAAGAAATAATAGATACCCGCGCGACTATAAGGAGCAGAAGAGAGGATTCGGGACCTACGCTACTATACTTCACTAATGAATCTGATAGTAGCGCCGAACTTATAATGCTATTAACCCTATAGTAAACCGTAGTAGGAATAGGCACGGCGAACCCTAACAAGAGACTATAGGAGAACTATAATAGTAGCGGCGACGAGAACGATAGCAAAATCGAGGAAGAAATCTAATAGCTATAAAAGGCCCCTAGAGGTAACGTAGAAAGTAATAGCGGGAATAACTGGAGAATAAATAGACTAGCGCCTAGAGTAGCCATCAGCAGAAGAGTACTTGGCCGAAATCACCCCAAAACACTAAGAATCGTGAACAGTCTCGCCATGGTTGTTGATTACCAGGGCAGGTACAAAGAAGCCGTAGAGCTTCATCGGCATCTCTGGAGGCTCGCGAGACCAGCCTCGGCAAAATGAATCCCGATACCCGTAACAGTCAACGGAACCTCGCCATGGTTTTGCTCTACCAGGAAAAGTACGAAGAGGCGGTCCCACATGCGATTCAAGCACTGGAAGAACGAGTCTCATTGCTCGGGTGGAATCACCCGGATACACTCACCAGTCTGAGCCAGTATGCAGAAATTCTCAGATTTCAATCACTGCGAGACAAATGCGAGGCCGTTGCGCGGTGGGTGTTGAAGCGTCGTTCAGAAACGCTGGGTCCAAAGTCCAGACCACTCGTGGTCGCTTTACAGTCTTGGATTCTTGGCTCTGATACTCAAAGATACGGGAAGACTGGATGAGGCAGAGCAGACAAATCGGAAGGTGCTGCAGAGGTATGAGGCAACGCTGGGACAAGGCCATTCCCACACGTTGACTAGCATGCACAATTTGGCGAGTATTCTCTGGGCACAGAACAGGCAGGAAGATTCCCAAAGGATGTTTGAAATTGTACTGGCTCGCAGAGAACAGTCGTTGGGAGCGGATCATCCGGCCACGTTGAAAACTCAGGCTTGCTTGAGAGCACTCGCGGATGAGGTACATAGCGGACGATGTATGATATGATGGTGGAATTCCACTCCGATTAGGAGCAACCTACAACACCCAAGTCCGCTCCTCGGACGAAGCCAACAAACGTAATGAAAGTGACTTCTCCGAGTAGTCATTCGTTTGCGTGGCTCAAAGAGCACGATGCTTGTTGAGATATGACAAGTACTGCTTAAATGTTGTGATTCCTAGGCCAGGCGTTGCTATCATGCAGAAATCTTAATATCTGCAGACGAGGGCCACCATTTACGACCATGTTGATGAATATAACCATGAATCGTACGGTGCGCGCCGTGTTCAGCCATGAGGTTGCTTTACTTGAAGAGTAGAGCGATCATGTGCCTTGACGTTCTTTGTAACGCCTGTAATTCGAGTGGCGAGCCTCGAGGCTCGCTGGGTGAGGCTGGCCTGACAGCTCGCGCGACATCTTCCGCGACTACCACAAATGGAGGCTATACGGGGCATATCGCACTGCCGGAATTCGCAGGCTGGCGCAGCTGTTGCGCTGGCCCTATGGCCATGGGGTGCCTCTCACTGACCCCATGTTCATCAATTGTGGCGAGTATGCTGACAACGTCCATCGTTGATTTGTAATTCTTGGCTTTGTTCATGCGGTGACGGGAATCTGGGCGGCGTTCTCGAGTGCAGGTGACTCGGGGTCAGCTTCGGGGTCTTTTGGAAGGTCGTCCTGGATCAAGTCAGACAGCGAAATCTAAACAGCAATATGAAAACCCACCTTGTCAAAGATGACACGAATCATGAGGCTGCAGCTGGGGCAGACTGCAATGTCTTCGTCGTCGCGCAAATCGGCGAGCGCAATCGCAAACTTGTCGCCACAGGGGCACGGGTAGTTGTAGACTTGGAGATCCTCGTCAAAGGTCATATCCTCGATCTCGATTTCATCGTAGATGGAGATGTTCTCGTCGTCGGACATGGCGGCGGTTCTGCTCTGGTAGTTAAGGATGCAGCTGTTTGTTGTGGAGGTGTGGTTGAGAAGTAGTCAGATCGACCTGGCGAAGGCAAAGCCAAAAGAGTGGTAGATATTTTTTGCCCCGCGATGTGGCTGATTACCCCGGATGAGTAATTTCCCCGTGGCGGTGCGCCCAGGATCAGATGGGAAGGAGCAAGTCAATCACATGCTCGGGAACGGCACGGCAGGTGCGACAGGTGCTATTGTGGGGCGCGCCTGTCCCTGTCATTGTCCCACGGCCGAGGACCATCGTCGCTGGAACCGTAGACTGGACTGTCTGTCTGTCCCGTGTGACCATGGGATTTCTCCCCATCGCATCCACCTCTTCAAACACACCATCGCCGTCGCCCGTGTCGCGTCTTTCATAGCATCAATCAGTCGCTACCCGATGCCTGCCAAACACTGATACCCTGACACCGTAACCGATACCGCGCCCGGCAATGGTCAAGTGACGTAGCCTCCCTCGACGAACCGATCCAGCTCGAACCGATACACACACGATATCCTCTCTGACACCTTAGCATTTGCGACATCACGATGGCTGCGCAGTCGAAACTGGCGGTGCTTACGCCCCCCAGTGACCGCACCATCCGATCCCTAGTCGCCAACCTCACGTCCCTCTACCTGTCCAATCGCTCCCGCATCTCCCGGGCCGTCTGGATAACCCTCTTCGTCGCCCTCGCCAACCGCATTCGCCATGCCATCTCCGAGCAAAAGGCAGCTTCCCAACGCGAGTCATCTCAGCGGGCTGCCCGCAGCGGCGTGACAACATCTACAAGCGAGACCGACGAGCCGACGAAGAAGAAGAAGGTCGAGCTGAACCGCGAGTTCTTCCGTTCGCTATTGCGCCTTCTCAAGATCGTCATTCCCGGATGGCGAAGCAAAGAGACGCGGCTGCTGATCAGCCACTCGTTCTTCCTCATTGTCAGGACACTCATCAGTCTCAAGGTGGCCGCCATGGACGGTCAAATCGTCAAAAGTCTGGTCAAGGGCAACGGGCGCGAGTTCCTGATGCGCATTGTTTGGTGGATGCTGATCGCGGTGCCGGCAACTTTTACCAACTCAATGCTCTCCTACCATCAGGCCGAGCTCTCTCTCAAGTATCGCACGCGCCTGACCCAGCATATACACGACAAGTACCTTTCTCAATTGACCTTCTACGGCATCTCGGCACTTGATGACCGGATAAAGAACGCCGATCAGCTTATCGCGGTCGATGTGGCCAAGTTCTCGAACAGCTTGGCTGAAGTGTACAGCAACCTTGCGAAACCTCTGCTCGATATGGTAAGTGTTGCGCCAGCGATTGCAAGACCTTTCTAACACTTGTATAGACCATCTACACCTACTCATTATCCAACAGCGTCGGTGGTGAGGGTGTCGTCTTCATGTCGCTCCTCGTGCAATTGTCAGCTAACGTCATGCGCGCTCTGACACCACCGTTTGGCAAGTTTGTCGCCGATGAGGCCCGCCTCGAGGGCGAGTTCCGCTTCCAGCATTCGCGGTTGATCGACCATGCCGAGGAGGTCGCTCTCTACAACGGCCATGAAGCCGAGAAGGATACGCTCGACAAGGGCTACTTCACTCTCATCAAACACGTCAACTACATTCTTCGTCGCCGCTTCTATCACGGTTTCATGGAGGACTTTGTCATCAAGTACTTCTGGGGTGCTCTTGGTCTGCTCCTGTGCAGCGCACCCGTCTTCGTCAAGATGCCTGGCCACGTTGCAATGAACATGGGTGACCGCACTGAGAGTTTCGTTACGAACAGGAGGATGTTGTTGTCCGCGTCTGACGCCTTTGGCCGTGTCATGTTCTCGTACCGCGAGGTTATGGAGCTTGCTGGCTACACGTCGCGTGTTGACTCGTTGCTTGAGGTCATGAACGACATTCGCTCAGGCCACTTTGAGAAGAAACTCGTCTCAAGCTCCGGCACTGAAGACAACGAGGCGGTCCTCAAGGGGCGCGGTACTGTGATTGAGAGTGAAGACATTGAGTTCAAGGATGTGTAAGTTGTACGAGTCTACCTCATGAGGTCCCGCTGACAAGAATAGGCCCATCATCTCCCCTAATGGCGACGTCCTGATCAAGGCGCTCTCTTTCTCCCTCAAGCCCGGTGATCATCTGCTTGTCGTCGGCCCCAACGGCTGCGGCAAGTCTTCCCTCTTCCGCATCCTTGGCGGACTCTGGCCCGTCTACGGCGGCAGCGTCCGCAAACCGCCTTTCGCCCACATCTTCTATATTCCGCAGCGCCCTTATCTCTCCCGCGGCTCACTTCGCCAGCAAATCACCTACCCCGACTCCTTGCGTCAAGTCCGCGCGCGCGGCGTCACCGACGCGGACCTCGATGCCGTCCTCGCCATTCTCGGGCTGGAGCACCTGCCCGCGCTGTACGACGGAGGGTGGGATGCCGAGGCCGAATGGCGCGACGTTTTATCCGGCGGTCTGCAGCAGCGCGTCGCCATGGCGCGTCTGTTCTACCACAAGCCCAAGTACGCCATCCTCGACGAGTGCACGAGTAGCGTGACCCTCGACACGGAGAAAGTCATGTACGAAACGGCCAAGAGCCTGGGCATCACTCTGATGACGGTCAGCCACCGCAAGAGTCTGTGGAAGTACCACTCGCGTATCCTGCAGTTCGATGGACAGGGTAACTACGTGTTCACGAAACTGGACCCTGAGCGCCGACTGAAGTTGGAAGACGAGAAGGAAGAGTTGGATGTACTTTTGAGACAGGTTCCCGAGATCGAGAAGCGTGTTGCAGAGTTGACCGCGGCGTGATTGTAGCATAGCGACGAAGGGGATGATTCAAGGAGAGGAGTTCGGGGTTGATGATAGGACTGAATGTAGACCAGCTTAAATGTACATACGGGTTGATTCTTTCATCCTTCATACGAGCGTTCTCCCTGTTGATCTCTGGGCTATAGATTTGACATGTGCCCAACAAGTTCTCTCCAGCCAATCCGCCCGGCAAGGTGCTCTCCCCGGTCGTGGCCCATCTTGACAAAAGTGGGCCACTCAACGGGCATGTCATTCACATGCAAACCCCAAATCCAGGGACCAAAAATCATCCACCCCAAAAACCCACCTCTCCTCTCCCCACCAAGGAAAAGACTGAAGCCATTGCTGGCGGGTGTTGAAGAGAGTGGGATTCGAACCCACGCCAATAAATTGACTAGTACCTGAAACTAGCGCCTTAGACCACTCGGCCATCTCTCCATGGATTCCGGCAATTTCCAAGGGGTTTATGATTCTTTTGCTCGGGGTGCTGACCCTTGTGTTGTGGGCTATTGTGGGGAGGGTAGAGAGTCAGGGTTGAGGCATTTGTGGTGGTGAGCCTGGGTGGGCGGCCTTGGGGCCGGAGTCGAGATAACAAGCGTCCGGTAGGGGCCGGACGGTCGGGTTGGCAAGAAATAGTCCGTTCTTAGACTGCTCAAGCATTTTGCACAAGCGAAAGAGAAATATTTAGACGACTGCCACTAACAGCTATCTGACTTGATCTGAATATCAAAGCTAAGGTATCTCATGAAATCTCCCAACGCCTCTGCCGCCCTGTACCGGCTTCCAAATCACCTCGGAGTTGATCGTCATCCCAAACTACACATACTCGGCCGTCACAGTATTGTAACGTTGATCTGGGACTTGTCAGCAAAAATACGTACCATTTGATCTCCTCGAAACTTACTGTTGTAAATCAACGTATACTGCGTCGACGCCGAGAGGAACTTGGCCTCAATCTTACAGTCAAGCTCGTAATACGCCTCCCCGTCGCTGCCCTGCCGGCGCTTGAGCTGCGTCTCCGGGATGTGACTCACGTCAGCCTCAACATGGCACAGGAGGCTCGTATTATCATTGCGCACAATCGGCGCCTCGAGGGACGCACCGTCCGCGTAAATGTCCATCCTAACCTTCTTGATGCGCCCCTGGCTCACGAGACCCGTCCAAACGAATGAGACGTAATACGGATCAGTCTCCGACACGGCATCGCCTTTTCGAACCATGTATTCCATAGAGTAAATTTTGTAGCAGCCGTCCAGGCCGCACCAGTGTCGCTTGTCGCGAAGGTGGCCGTGCTGCCTCTCGTCGTAGCGCGTGCGCCACTGCGTGCCGTAGTGCTTGCGAGCCTTGCGGTTCTGGATGCGCACTTGTGTGAAGCGCTCGGGGGAGGCTTGCGCGAGGCCCTTCATGACTGCGCCCTGGACGACGGCTTGCCAGGCGTTCGGCGGCTGGAGGATCTGGATCTTGTCGTCGATGGCGTTGCCGATGCGTTGCTTGAGGTAGTTGGACGCGCCGAAGCCGCCGACGAGGAGGACGGCGCTGATGGGCACGCCTGAAGCGGCGATCTGGGCGCTGACGAGTCGGATGCACTCTAGGATGACGGGCTCGAAGATGGTCTGGAGCTCGGAAACCTTGAGCGAGTAGCGGCCGCGGCTGATGCCGAGCTCTTTGTTGTTAGCTAGACCACCGACGGGGACGATGAATGTGTCATCTGGGCCAGCAAGGTGGGTGAACTGGCGTTTGATCTGCGGGGGGGTTCAGCTAGAGTCATCGTCTCGATGAAATACAGACATCCTACCTTCTTTTCAAACACATCCATGGCTTCTGCCAGGACTTCATCATCAAAGCCCTCCACGTGACCAAGTTTCGATTTGAGAAACTTCCTGAACCGCAGGTTCAGAAACGACGAACCGCAAAGCCCTCCAGAGCCAGGCGCGGCCTCCTTGACTTCCAGGATAGGCCTCAGCTTGGCAATAGTGTACGAGATGAGGTCGACGGTGCCTCCGCCAGCATCCACGACCACAATCGTATCGCCAACCTTAAGGCCATGCGGATCCAGGCCGTGGAGGGTGTAGATGGCAGCGGCCTCCGGTTCGGACACCAGGTAAATCGGCGAGCGCGTGGCGACAAGGCCGGAAGCCTTTTGGCAGGCCTGCCGTGTTTTGTCTTTGGCGAGGTCGGACCAGATGGCCGGAACAGTAACGCAGAACTAACAATTTAGCAGAGGACCTAAAATCGAGGATGCATGTTCTTACCTCGAGGGGCGTCTTGCTGACGATGTGCTCGCCCAGCTTTGACCGCAGCGTGTAGCGGAGATGTTCGCCCAGTGCGGAAACAAAGTCAGTCACAAGCTGATCAACACTTCGACCAGCGCGGCCCTCCTTCGCTACGGCGGTGCCCATGTCCTGTAGTGTTGGATCGAGGTCACTAGACAATCAGCAAGACGTGATAAGAGGAAAGCAGGAGACGACTGTGATACTCACAGCTTGAACCATTCGACAATCTCATTCTGTGGCGCCGTCATCGGAATCGTAAACCCCCACTGGACACGTCCATCTACGTAACGAAGTTTCGTGGGCACCTTGTCGGAGGACTCGCCCTCCAAAATGGTCTTGCTGACAGGCCATGAGGTGATGGTGGTTCGACGATCGGGTCGTTGTGTTTCGGCCCAGGCGACGCCGGAAAATGTGGTACCGAAATCGATGCCGACGATTATCTTGCGCTCGCTGATAGCGAGTTTTTCGAAGTCCATCGCGGAGGTCAGAGTCCAGTGAATCCTCGTGACTTATTGCGTAACCAGAGATCAGACGATATCTTGATCAAGCTGTTGATATCGTTGATAGCTTTCGTGGTGAACGTTGCCCGTCTCGATGTCAAGGAAGCGTCTCAAAAGGAAATATGAAATAGTGAGGCCGAACTCAAAAGGGGCCGAACTCAGAAGGCAACCGCCAAGCTACCTTTACGAGTAAAGTTTCGAGGCCTCAAAGGCTGTGCTGATGGAAGTGTAACGGGAGCCTTTGGGTGCCCGAGGTAGTTGTGGAAAAGGAGGCGAGACGAAGCGGGAATCAACGGTCCAAGGTAGAAGTCACGGCGCACCGCAGGAAGGCTGCAAGGTTAGACCCGTTGCAGCCTTAAGAATCGATCAACTTTCTTTTGGTCACCGGAGTCTGCCTCGGCGCGCTGTTGGCAGCCTGTTTGGTGGGTTGTGCGATGGAGATGTCGAGGACGAGAGGGGGTCTACGGGTCATTCTGCAGGTCGGGGGTCTAATTCATCCGAAAAGAAAAGGGGGGGGGGGGGGGGGGGGCTGATTGCATCCCGCTTCAGTGTCACAACCACCCCCGCCTCCGTGAGTCTGCCTGCCCAGCCTGGTGGCCTGCCCAGCCTGATGACATGGAGATGAGTAACGCCGATGCACATTCGAAAGCAAGGCCATACTATCGAGGAACTTGGTATTTTGTATATGCATGCAGAGTTAGATTCCCTGAACATCTGAAAGCCGCCAACCGCGCGCCACTCAACCACACATCCTCTTGTCTGACATCTTGAACCAGCGCCAAAACGCCCAACAGTCACAACCCTAATGCCGTCTAAATCATAAGCCTCATCATACTCGCCAGCAAACCAGATGAGCCATGTTCTATGGCCACCGAAGCCCAGACCAGCCCTCACGTTCATTAGAGGAACAGATGACGTTCATCAGCGTCCGTTCGCCGCCCTTCTTGTACTTGTTTCTCTTCTCCTCCGACCCCCACACAACAAGCATCTGCTGCTTGCGGACCAAATCTGGCTCCCTGATGGCGTCTTGGCCACCAATCTGCCGCATGTATAGCGCCGGTGCCACCATGCAAACAATCTCAATATTGTGGTAAAGCTCCTTCCTCGTGGGCTCGGGACTCAGCTTGCGCGGGTTGAAGGTCTTCCGGCTCTGCACAATATTCTTGCAGTCCAGCTTGTCCTCAGACAGGTGCTCCAAGAAGGCGGGCGACAGCTCCACACCGCCCAAGTTGTTACGCGGCCCGACAATGTATGGAGTGTGGTCCAGATAGAAGAGGTGCGTCGAAAGGAGGATCTTCTCGTACAGCTGCATCGCCGGGCGAACACATTCGTGAACGAACCCTTCGTAGAAAGCTTCAAGCTGGCCTCGAGTGCAGAAGATGCCCAGCAAATCGACCAGGTCCTGGGCGATCTCCTTCTCTTTTTCTTGCCGCACAAATCGGAAATCGTCCACACTGATCAGGGCGGTGTATGCTTCCGCTATCCAGGTGCGCGTGGCGAAGAGGTCTACACAGGTTAGTTGCCGGCAACAGTTTGAACTGCAAGCAGACTCACCTCGCTTCGGTTCGACGGATTGCATCGTTGTCTCGATCATCTGGAGCAACCCTGTGCTTTCTGGAATGGCGCCGTAGAGAGTCTTCTGATAGATACTGTCGTTGAGGTGCCGCAAGACGAGAGACACGATGACGTCTTCGTCCGAGTCGGGAAACTTGGTCGCGTGGACAAGATCTGCATTCTTCAGCATCATACGCTTGATTCTGACTGCGTCTGCTGGTCGCTTCCGTAGTCCGTTCGATATCATGTCAAGACTATCTTGGTGATGATCAAGCCACGGAGACATGAACTTTGCGACCCAGTCGCCAACTCCATCTACGAGATTGGTGTATTGCTTGGGATCTGTTAGCTTGGCAGTAACACTTTGGAGGCCTTAAACTTACACGACCAACCTCCTCCGGGGTCACGTCCTTGCGATACGGCTGGAGGCTGAAGATGTGCGACTGAGCATCATGGAGTTGTTCCTTGAGTGCCTCGTTCTCTTTCTTTGCTTCCTCCAGATTCGTGGTCAGCGTTTCGGCTTTCTTCAGCACATCATTGAGGCTGTGCTGGGCTCTGATGCGATCCGCGAGGGCGCGCTCCGCTAGCTCCTGCTTCTCCTCCGCAATCTCAGCCCTGGCTTTTAGAGACCTTATCTGAGCGTTTAGGGCCCCTTGTGTCTCGATCAGGATTTTGACATCATTGACTTGCCCAAGAGAGACGTCGGGACCATTTGCCAGGCGTTCGGGCGAGCGTGCCCTCGGCGCCAAGTGGGTATTCGGGTCCGCGTCGTCTTCAATCACAAACGAATCCGCCGGTGGAAGGCCATCAACACGATCTGAGTGCTGTATCCTCCGTCCGTTCGCCCTCCGTTGAGGAAGTGGAGGTGGTTGATCGGAAAGGAGATCGTCAGGATGGTCAGTCCTGGCAAATCCTGTTGCTTCGGTCTCGCTGCTGTAGACAAGATTGTCGTCGCGACTGCCTCTGTCTCTTTTATCGTCAGGCTGGGACTGGGTTCGGCGGTACTCGCGAGGCATGATCGAGTTATCGATCCGCCGAAGGCTGCCTTGTTGCCCCAAAGGGACCTTATCGGGCAAAGGTGGCCGCTCGTTCTCGCGATGCTGAGCCATAGTATGGTCTTTAAATGGTGTTGGGTGATCGTCAGCCATCGAGGATGAGCAAGAATGGATTGCGCTGGGGGAAAGAGAGTAGTTGAGTCTCTGAGCCTCAAGGGGATGAGAGGGGAGGCAGGAACGGAAAGACCCACGTGTGTGGGCTTGGGTCAGATCAAATTGGGCGCAAGTGTAAATGCGAACGCCCGGATCAGAAAGGCTACGAAAGTTAAACAAGGCTGTCTCGAGGGCATTCTGGAACAGAGGACCTTTCCGGTCGAGCTTGTGAGGCAGACAGAGGTCCAAGGGTGCTGTTTGTAGGGTACGGTACGGCAGCCTGGAAGTCGCAGAGCTACCTACCTAGGTAGATGGCCAGGGTTCAAATCACTGCTGAAAATAATGGGCCTGCTTCGTGGGGGTGCAAATGGCAGCGTCCGGGGTAGCCATCAAACGCCAATACGCGGGTCAGACGGACCTTGGGTGGCTCCGCCTACTAAACGCCTGAGGCGTCTTCGTCTTTTAATGCGGGGTAGGTAAGGCTCTCCAGGGCGCCAAGGGCAGGTGAGGTGGGGGTGGGCTAGCCTCAAATTCGCCTGGAAGCGCCCAAACAAAGACCCCCGTGACCTCCTGAGGCCCTGTTGGACCTTGATAGGCACCTTAGGTACCTTATCTCTGGCTTCTGGCTACACCTGAGGGAAAGCATGGGGAAGATGCCAAGTGATGAGATGGGGTTTCCAAGAGTCGAACAGTGGCCGTGTCGGCAATCTTGTCCTGCTGACGGGGCTTTCTCATGCAGTTCAGAGTGGTGGTTTTGGGATCAGGATTGGCGTTACCCCCATCGCCCTTCAGCCACGGGAAAACTGACTTTGGCCTCAATTCCTGCTCCGGGAGGCTTGCCACTTGGCTACCCATCAGCCCACCAAGTGAGATGAGGCGAGAATTGACTTCCATTTGCTCTTTCTTGAGCCGCATTCACTTTGGTCCAAAGCTATGAGACCTTTCTCTCGGACTAGAACGAATGTTTGCCTCACCGCAGCCCTAATTTAAGTCTTAGGTACCTTGAGGTCACCAGTCTGGTTGAACGCGCTTGACTGTGGGCAGCGTCGAGAGAAGGTACCACTGGTGCAGCCTGATTCGGTTCAGGTCATCTACGGAAGCCATCTGCAGGCAGCCTCCTGCCTCCCGCTTATTGCCTCGTCGAACATTCCGGTCAGGTAACGTGCGACGTCTACCCTCTTGCCTCCCATCCTTTCGACTTGAAAAACGCACACATCATGTTTCGCCCCTTTCGAAATAGGCGCCAGAACGCTTCGTCCAACGGACCCCCGCCGCAGCCCTTTAGGGTTATACCACAATCCCAGGACGTCCCGCGCGACAACATTGATATCTGGGAACCACAAGACGATGAACCCCCACCTCCCTACACCGAGACGCCGATTTCGTCTGATGCGGGTATCCGATATCTCCATCGTGAACAACGAGGACATGTCACAGTCCCTCAAGTGGAAGACACATCAGAGTCTGCGTTTGTTCCCCGACTCGCTCACGAGTACTCAGTCAATACGCCAGCAAGTCCTCCTGCGACGACGTCGACGGACGCACGACACTTCTACGGGAGGATTAACCCGGCAATCACGGACGACTTCACGCCGGTGATTTCTTTGGACAGCCAGCTTGGAACTGTCCCTGGTCCGTCGACCGATCAGGCCATGACCGACGCACCACAAGCCTCGGTCCAGCGGATGTTCCGATATCAAAAGACGAGCGAAGACATCATGGCCGATTTTGATCCTCTTGCTATCGCATCGCCCCATTCGGTCGTGGGTCGAACTCAACTACCGCCGCCGCCAGGAGTAGAGAGCACGCCTAGGATACAGCGAGGGTACAGCCGGATTGCAGCGTCTATCCTGGACGACTTGGAAGGAACACCCTTCTCCAACGCAGACCAAGGAGCTCTGGGAGTTCAAAAAACGTAGGTCATCATGAAGTCAGCATGTCGAGGGAGTTTTAATGACAGCTATAGCAGAAGAAGTACTACTCCCAAAGAGCCTGCGAAGTTCAGGTACGTATGACTTGGCGAAGTGTCCCTTGAATCTGTACAACCACTTATCCTGCTCAGTTTTGGACAGCATTACCAACAAATCGAAGTACTCAATGACGAAAACCCTGTCGTCGTGGTCTCCCGCCAACGAATCCACGCAAATGGCTTAGCGGATGAGAAAGAATGTGCCATATGCACCGAATTCAAGGCCTCCAGCGACTTCCCCATCTTCAGCATCACTCCTACATGTCTCCATGCACCAGAAGCCTGTCTAGACTGCCTTAGGATGGCCATACGGACAGAGCTCAACGTCAGACATTGGAGAGACGTTCGATGTCCGGAGTGTCGCGAGCTCCTCGAGTACGTCGACGTCCAGCGATACGCTGACGCAGAAACCTTTACACGGCAAGTATGAAGACCCATGTTCTGAGTCTATCACTAACACAGTCCAGCTATGAAAACCTTGCGCTTCGAGCGGCGATGCACCAGGCCGATAACTTCATCTGGTGTCCTGGCGGCTGTGGCTCAGGTCAAATTCACGAAACAGGCACCGAGCAGCCAATCGTAATATGCCTACATTGCAACAGTCGCAGTTGCTTCACCCATGAGGTGGCGTGGCATGACGGTCTAACGTGCGACGAATACGACTCGCTCCTTGCTGATCCCGAAAACTTTCGTTCGCACATAGAAATCGAGAACGCAGCAGTCGAGGAGGAGGAATCTCGGCGCCGGGCGCAGGACGCGGCGGACCGCGCTCTGGTCGGGCGGCTCGCTGCTGCTCAAGAGGCGGAAGAGCGGGCTCGTTTGGAGCGCGAGAAAGAGGCTCGTAGAAAAGCTGCCGAGGCGGTTGAGAAGGCAAGACAGGCGGCAGCCCGGCGCAAGAGGGAAGACGAGCAGAGCGTCGCAACCATGAATCGAACGACGAAGAAATGCCCCGGATGCAGCTGGGCGATTGAGAAGAACAGCGGATGGTGAGTGCAATCAGTATTAAACAACAAGATCCATGCTAACCCGACCTCTAGCTCCCACATGACTTGTGAGTATATTCCCTCTGAATGCCTTTATTCCTCCCCCTCCCGTGAGCTTTGCGCCCGGCGGCTGCAGTGCCTCGAGGATCAACTCACAATTTGCAGGTATCAAATGTCGTTTCGAGTTCTGCTGGGGATGTAACCGCAGATGGGGAGCATGCCTCATAGACGGATGCTTGGGGATCGTTGCTGATTTGTGAAAGCGGTCCTCAGATGATCTCAATGACTGACGGGCGGTAGGCACCAACTCGATGTGCGTGGCAGAGTTCTGCTGGGAGTGCCTCGCGAACCACAGAGAGATCATGTTGAAGGACAACAGCGCGCACAAGAGGACCTGCAAGTTCCATCCAGACAATCTAAATGAAGAGTACATGGGTGAGATGGACCAGGATGATATAGGAGGCTATGGTCGAGGGCTGGTCGGAGAAGTGGATAGCGATACGGATGAGTCTGATTTCGAGGATTGATACCCCAGCATGGCGCGGCACATTCGGATAGTTTGAGAAGACTTCGGGTTCAAATGAGGTCGAACTTTTCTTTGGGATGTCTGGGAGGTTTGCCTGGTATGCTCGAGGTGACTGGTTGCTCGTATAAGTGATGATCGGTTGCCAGGGTCACACATCCAGAACAGGCCCTTCATCTCCGTATATGGGATCCCTTTCAAGCCACCCCACCTCCTTGATCGCCTCAATTTTTTCCTCTTCCCTCTCCTCCCCATAGCACATATCCCACTGCTCCCCGACAGGATATGACCCAACCATCTCAAACCCGCCTTGCAAATCCTCAAGCAGCCGATGTCCCACCCCAGCAGGAACAACAATGACATCTCCCCTCTCAACAACGGGTTCGAATCGCCCCTCGTTAGCCTCGCCGCCAAAGCACAGCCTTGCGCGCCCGTGGCTGACGCAGAGAACCTCGTGGGTCGTCGAGTGAAAGTGGGTGCGCGTGTACATCGTGTAGCGCCATTGGGGTTCCACAACGGCGGTGGAGGAGAGGTGAGATTCGATTTCGGAGGTGGTTATGGAGGGGGGGAATGCGGCGTGGTAGAGAAGGAGAGGCTTTTTCTGGAGGGAGGTGTTGGGGATGAGGTTGTGGGCGGGGATGTGGTGTTTGGAGATGCGGAGGGAAGAGAGGGGGTTTGGGTGTTTTGATGGCATGTTAAGCGAGGACCTGAACACAAGGTAGAATTATGATGATTTTCTTATGATGTTGAAGTAGGAAAGAAGTTCGTTGTGCCCCTCCTACTTCACGGGGTTTACTTCCATTTAGCTGCGTGAGGACGAGGCCGCTGTGATGAGAGGCTGGTGACGTCATGCCGGCCGATTCAGTCCGAAAGGTCGGCGAAAACCACGGATCGGAGCCGTTCAATATTCGGCCCATTCTCCGAATAATAAATACCGTAAACTCCGGACGGTCGAACTCGCAGCACTTCAAGACCAGTGTCCCGAATCCCTGGCTGCGGGTTCAGGGGCTCGACAGGGGCACGACACCACATGGGCGCCAAGACCGCTTCAGGCCACGCGACTCAGATGCCGAGGTAAGTTTTCGCGTCGCGCCATGTTGGAAAGGCTTGACACCATCGTTCTTGATGAGAAATCATCGAACCGATTCACCTCGGTCTGGTCTGGGGTTACATGCCGCATCTCGAACTCAATCTATCTCCAACACAATCTGCATTCACAGCGATCTCACCTTTCGTCGCATCACTGCACCTGCATGTGTGAACGCTGCATTTGACCATCAATCGCCAACATGTCATCGGAGATCGTCCCCTTCGCCGAGGCCAACAAAGTCACACAGCTGGCTCCACGCGTCTTCCTGACCAACCTCTCAGCCAGCTTCTGCATCGGCTCCGTCCCCAACGGCGGCTACGTCGCCTCGACCATCATCCGCGCCGCCGCCGAGCACCTCGCCTCGCGCGGCCAAACGGACTCAATCACAAGTCACTTTGAGTTCATAGATCGCACCGAACCAGGCCCAGCCCTCATCATCCTCGAGGAAGTCAAGCTGGGCCGCTCAGTCTCCACCCTCCACGCAACCCTCTACCAGAACGACCTCCAGCCGGAATCCCCCTTCATCACCTCCAAAACCCGCAAGCTCGTCCTCTCATACCTCACCAACGCCAACATTGCCCGCGAGCAAGGCCTCACTCTCGACACGAAATGGACCCTCTCGCCGCCCGCGCCGCCGCAACCGCACCGTCTCGACCTGCTCAAGACGGACTCCATTCCCGGCTGGACCTCGCGCTCGACTCGTCTTCGAGGACGCAACAACCTCGTGCGGTCTAATAATAACCTGCAGTGCTTCTTTCCCGAGACGCCCGGTCGGCGAGGCCAGGAGGATGTTTGGCTGCGGCTCGCTTCGGGGGAGAGGCTCACGAACTCGGTTCTCGCTTACGTCGTCGATGCTATGCCGTATGTTGTCGAGGGGTGGCGGCCCTCTGTGGATGAGGAGCAGACGCCGTTCCGGACGGATGAGATTTGGTGGTACCCTACTCTCTCGATGAATCTTGATATCAAGAGGGGGTTGCCGGAGGAGGGCGTGGAGTGGTTGTTTATGCGGACCATGGCGAGGGAGATTCGAAACGGTAGGTTCGATCTTGAGGTTACGATCTTGGATGAGCAGGGCAATTTGGTGGCGCTGGCAAGTCATGTGAACTTGATTTTGTCCATGGCGAGGAATATGAAGAAGAGGACGGAGAAGCTTTAGACGTCGTGCTTGGAGATGGAATTATAGACATTTACAGTTTCAGTACACGGAAGATCAGACATGGTAGAGATTCAAGAGCATCTGGACTGGTACCTCGATCGGACATCACATTCGCTTTCAACACATCAGACATCGTTCAATGAGACAGAAACCAGGCATGATTCGCTATCAACCATGTGCAAAGGCCAATCGATACAAGCCGCCCACGGCGAGCCGCTGATCTTCTCAGCAATCTCATCCACCACCGCCCTCGCCCACCGCTCAAAACACCACACCTTCCCCGCCGACCAGTGCAGTATGACAGCATAGTGTGCGAGAATGACGAGGGAAACAGGGTGCTCCGCCCCGACCGTCTGAAGCTGTCTGCGCTCCACGAGCATGGCCCAGAGAAACGCGGCCCTAACCTCGGCCGGCGACGACGAGCCGCCGAAGGATAAGCACTTTATAAGAGCGGCGATCAGGGCATCGATTGCCGCCACCAGGATAGTCACCTCCTTAAAGGGCAGGCCTTCGCTCTCTACTCGGGCTCTGAGGTCCGCCAGCCGGCTTGCAGACAGCGCATATCGGCGCTCTGCACGCCGGGGCCGCGGGCGACCATGCCACCCAGAGGGCCCTTTCGAACCTCTTCGCGCGAATCGCGAAAGCCGCCTTCCATGCCGCTGATGGTGGCGAAGATCTCGAGGAGGGTTCCGACAGGCGTCAGGCCCGAGTGACGCGATGTCTCTGGGCTTTCGGCCCCGAAGCTGGCGAATCTGCTCAGGATGAGAAAGATGGACGTTACGTAGAAGTTTGAAGTCATGGAGGGGTCGACGGGGCCTGAGAGTCCTTCCCTTACACCTTTGATGGCGAGGTCTTGTTGTCTTGAGGCCCGCAGGAGATATACTTGGCGCTTTTCCGGGTGGGAATAGGCGAAATGGAAGCCGGAGTAGGCCATGATCTTCCTCAGAAGGAAGGGATACTGGACTGCTTCACGAGGGAGGTCCGTCTGGAGGAATTTCCCTAGCGAGTTTGAGAGCGCGAGGGACCGGTAGGCAACGGTGGTGTAGTGGATGATCAGTTCTGCGTTGGAGACCCAGTCCTCTGGTGTTTCCGTCAGGAAGGCTAGAGGTGCTCCTCCGAAAGCCAAGCTTGGTCGAGGACTTGGTGTACAGCTGTTGGCGGGGCCAACGGATTCGCTCTTCGGCTTATCACCAGGGACACGGTTACCAAGGTACGGGAGACTTGGCTCGGCGCTTCGTTGCCGCGAGCTCGAAGCAACACTTGGCTGGCTCGGAGGCTCAGGATACTCCAGGCTACACGGGGCACCCTGGCAGGGAGGGTGGGCTATGCCCAGCACGGTAGATGGCGGCCAGTAGTTATCGCAATAACTTCAGTACCTCATGCGATTATTTGGCCAACGCCAAGCTGCATTAACGACGACAGATGTCAAGGGAAGCCAGAGACGCGCCTCCGTGTTAGGATATGACTCGAGATATCGTGGTGAGTCGGTCGAATGCGGTGACGAACATGGGAACGAAAACGAGAGCGATAGCGCCGTAATCCTGACACTAATGGTCTGAGCCTTCGGGAGGGTGGCGTTAAGTGAGAGCAAGCAGGCAAGCTGGCGCATAGCCGAGTGGGCGGAGGTGGGAGCGTACCGGCAAGCTGGGTGACGAACGAAAGTACGTCGCCCGCCATGAAGAATTTTGTCATCCATTTAGGATTCACAATGCTCAGGTGTTCACCATAGAGGAGTGCCACAATGCGACCAAGTACTATATAGATAGATGTAGCTAAAAGAGCAGGGGCCAAGAGGATGAAGAGTGTTTCAATGATGTAGACGAGAAGGACCCAATCTGGTGTTTTGGAGGCATTGATTGTTCTTGTCCCGTATCCGATCGTCTCGACTGTCATGTGGGTGTTCTTTCAGCTATGTAATCCCCGTTGGATGTAAGACGAAGGACGGGCATTGGAGCTTACGAAGACATCCGATCAAAAATGGGATGAAATACCATCTTCGCTTTCGAACTAATTGGAACGCATGGTAGGCGCTGGAAAGGGCGAATAAGACTGTTGCGATGGCGGCAATTGCTTTTGAAGGGTTGTACTGGTAGTACTGGTCCTCTTCCTCTTGCTGCGACATGCTGTGTTTGATAGGGTTCGGGAAGGCTTAAGGCGATAGTGAAAATGATTCTGAGGCGTTGTAGTTGTGATGACAGGATGAGTGGTCTTTAGGCAAGGTAAATGCCATTGCTCTGGCGATATAGCCAGAGGAACCAGATGAGGTTCATCCCGTCAACGACAGTAAGTCTCGTTGTTGGGAACGAGTGCGATAGTCACCTCCCTCGTATAAGTTGACGAAAGCGTTAGATAACATTACCATATCTGATACGAACCTGAAGTAACAATGGTCTCACTCGCATGCACGGCGAGGTATAAGACGCCATAGTTACCCTTCCCTTTTGATCACACTCCACCCACAGTCTACACCACACATTTGGGCAAAACCTCGTTTTCTTGGAATTCCTGATCTTCTCAATCGATTTATGCGGCTTCTCGACTCTTGAATTCATCAAAAGTCCCTTCCAGTCACCAAGCACCTGCGACAACGTCTCTCTATAGTGTCCTGTCGAGGCAACGCTCTACGGTGACCTTTTTTCCCAAGGGGCCTACAACATTCTTTGCCTTAGCCTTTGTTGCCCTTCAAATATGGTACGGCTGGAAGTCAAAAGCGCGTAGTTTCGCATCATGGCTAGCAGTAGGGACGATCCTCGAGCTAACCAGCTACATCGGTGGCATCGGCACGAGCTCCAACCCCTGGAACTTCCTAGCCTTCGTGGTCCAGCTATTCGCCCTGATTCTAGGGCCCACCTTTGTGGCTGCTGCCATTTCCATCACCTTTAAATACTTCGTTCTTCACTACAGACCAGAGTTCTCACTTATTCGACCGAGACTCTACCCCTGGCTCTTCGTCGGCTCCGACCTGGTGTCCATTGTCATCCAGGGCGCAGGCGCCGCCGTCGCCGGAGCCGCGACGTCATGCGACAGCGAGAACAAATCGCTGAGCGATCTCAGTGCTGGTCTTTTGATCACCGGCGTGTCATTCCAGGCCGCCGACATGTTGGCTTGCGGGGCCTTGATGGTCGTATACTGGCGTCGCTACAAGCACCGACATTTGCAGTATCGCGATACCTCGTGCGGTCGTCATGCGACCAGCACCGGTGGAAATACTCACATGGATGAACGGCGGGTTCGAATATTCGTCGTTGCCATTGTGGCTGCCTTTGTGGCCACTATCATTCGCTCCATCTACGGGTACGTGAATTCCGTCATGTTGCACCCCTGAGGGAGATTCAGAAGATCACAAGTGGGCCGAGCCTTTGAGAGATGCATTGTACTAATACAAGTCACTATTTAGGATTCCCGAGATAGCGTCAGGATGGGGAAGCGATATCATGCAAGACGAGATCTCTTTTATAATCCTCAACGGTGTATGGTTCTCATCGCGGTCCTGTTGCTAAGCGTTGTTCACCCCTACAAGTTCTTTCCCTTGATCGGCAACGACCAAATGATTGCCGAGTTGACCAGCAATAACATTCCCATGAAGACTTGAGGAAGCAGGCGGGAAAACCTGTACTAGCTCTGCTACGTAATCGTCTTCAAGCCGAGGAGGTGAGCCGCCTGTGAAAGATCTCGCCCCATGTCTACGTTATTCAATTATGTCACAAGTATCGACTCCCAAAGCGATTCGAGGAATGCAGGTCATATTCGTGCCTGGTCGCTACAAAATCAAATCGTCGTTAATCTAGACCACCCAAAAATGCATTACTCCTTCTTGATACCAGGACGCCGCTTCTCGATAGACAACACTGTGTCAATGAAGCTCTTTTGCAGCGCCGTCTTCTTCCGCGCCGCCAGCAGCTGCGCCGTCTTGAGGATGTTTTTGATCTGTCGTCCGTTGAGAGGCAGCTCTGCGAGCTCATCAATCTCTGAATCTGACACCTCGACCTTGATCCTGGCGCCTTGGAGGAAGTTCCGCCAGATGACGCGGCGCGATTCCGCCGTAAGATCAGGGTACTCGAGCGAGACATGAATACGTGACTGGAAGGCGGCATCAATGTTGTCGACGCGATTGGTGGTCATGAAGAGGATTCCTTCGTAGTACTCGAGGGTGCGCAGGAAGATGGAGACGACCTTGTTGCGCTCAAGGTCGTGCGTGCTGCGCGCCTCGAGGAAGACATCGCACTCATCGAGCAGGAGGATGGCGTCCCATCGGGCCACCAGCTCGAGGATCTGCGACAGGCCGTTCTCCACCTCCCACGGCTGCGAGCCCAAATCGCCCGAGCTGAGGGTGTGCAGGGGCACGCGCAGGTTCTCGGCGACGGCCTCGGCTGTGAGGGTCTTGCCCACGCCAGGCGGGCCGGAGAGGAGGCAGATGATGCCCTTGCCCTTGCCGGAAATGACGTCGTCGAAGGAGGAGCCTGAGAGCTGCGACTCCGAGAAGGCAAGGATGAGCTCTTTCTGATCCTCGTCTAGAACGAGCTTGTCAAAGGCCTCTGTGTTCCAGACGACCTCCCGCACCTGCGAAACAAAGAAGTCGAGCCACTTCTTCATCTTGAGAGAGTAGCCTCGGGTCCTCGAGCGGGCGATCAAGAGAAGATAAGGTGTGAGCCTTAGGTTGCCGTTCTCGGCAAGGCCGTGCTGCACCTTGTGGGCCTGCAGGGCCTCGATATCCTTGGCGCGCCAGTCGCGTAGGTAGCGGCATGGGTAAGGGCTGTAGCTGTTGAAGCTCTTGATATCGACCACGATGCGACCTGAGACATCAACAGGAACGTCGTTGCCTTCACGATCCCATGTAATGGCATCTCCTTCGTACTGCTTGTAGTGGTGTCCGGCAAGCTGCTCAAAGATCTGACCGCGCTTGGTGAGACTTTCCACCAGCGCCTCCTTCTTGTCATGGAACTTGAGAGGATACGCATTGAGGCCGGTAATTGGCTTGGCTCCGATGAACTCGGGGATTGACATCTTCTCCTTGTGACGACCAAACGTTTTGCCGTCGTAGTCGACACACTCGGCAGTGATGGCGAGAACGTTGCCGCAACGCGTCTCCTTGTACTCGGTCTCGTACATCTCAAAGGCTGACAGAGGACCCTGGTGCGCGGCCACGATGATATCCGAGGGGGCAAAGATCATCCAGAGGTGGGCGAACGTGATGACCTTTGTCTTCATGTAGTCCTCAAAAGCCGCGATGTCCTGTCCGATCTCATAGATGAGAATGTCGTGGAGAATAGTCAGGTGTGCCTTGGTCAAATCGTCGAGGTCCTCCCTCTGCCGGTACGCGACAAACTCGGCCCATCGGTGCACAAACGGCTGGAAGGGCGCCTCGAACTCGAGCTTTGCGAGCTCACAGGCAACACCGGGGTAGTCCTCAAGGATGTGGCCGAGGGCCTTCTTGAGCCAAGGGCTCTGGATGGCGATGGAGTGAGCCTCGAGCTTCTTGTGCGCGTCGGTGCTCTTGATGTTTCGCACGAGCACAGCGTACTTTGCCGTTGACTTGTTTTCGGCGGGACTGATGACGTCGTCAGGGTACGCGCTCTGCCAGGTCCAGTTGCCGTCATCGTCCTTCTTGGAGCGGTAGATGTTCTTGACTGTGCTGATGGAGCCAATCTCGGCCTCTGGGTTGGAGTCGACAGACTGGGTGTCGGAGTCGTCATCATCGTCCTCGTTGTCTTCGTCGTCCTCACTTTCCTCTTCCTCATCATTCTGCTTCGCTGCCTTCTTTGCCCTCTTGCAGCAGCAGCAGGAGTGCTTGCTGAAGGCATCGCCGTTGACGGCAGCAGCATCGGATGTGGTGATGCCCTCCTCAGTGGTGACATCAGTGGTGACAGCGACCTCGTCTGCCGTGGCAGAGGCGTTGGAGGTCACGGGGACCACAACCTTTGTGATCGCCATTGTGAAGGTAGTAGTAGAAGATTGAAATAATAGTTGTCTGCCTCGTTGGCATCTGCAGATTCGGCGGCTGATTGAGGTACCTTTATACACTCCAGTCAGTCCAGTCTGCAGTGCATTCGCATGAAACCCGGCGTTGTCGACTTGCAGCCACAACAGCGGCCTGAGTCACCGGATACCATGCTCCATGCCGGCTGCCTCATTCAAGAAGCGATCCTGCTAGGCTGCCTGGCGAGCTGAAGCCAATGCGACGACGGTTTCCATAGCTATGCAAGGCAACAGCCGCCATCCATCATGTCCCCTGTCCGGCACCTGCAGACAGAGAGGGAGCCGCCAAGCGCGCAGGGTCGCGATACAGATGCTGATGGGCTGAGTCATCGGTAGTGCTGACTCTAGTTGGGCCGTTGTGCAGGCAGCGGTGCGAAGGTGGCGATCCCGCCCCCAGGGCCGAGCCACGCGAAGGAGCCGGGGTTGGGTGGGGAATGGGATCGAGGACTACTGAGGCCTCTCGCGCTTGGTGTCTTTCGCCCATGCTCATTCGCTCAGTCGCATTGAGGAAAGCTGAGGGTATCGCTACTAACCGAATGAGCGGCTTCCATGGCTCAATCCGTAAATCCCAGCCTGCATGCGTGCGGCTGGTTCGCCAACATGGGGGTAGTCGATTTGAGAGTCAGCAAGTTGATGTGCGCAAATGTGAAGGAGAGGAAGGATGGCGAGATGCGTAAACCGTGCACAGTAACACCTTAGTTAGGTACCTAGGCAGCCTGAGGCAGGTACCGTAGGTTCTAGGCAGACGCGCTGCCCCAGGTGCGGCTTCCTTTAAGGTAGTTCTCGAGAGCCGAGGCAGCGTCACGTGTCCCCCTTCACCGAGACTTGCAAGAGCTCAGGACGATCCCTACGGATGCCCCCCGAGTCAGCAAGTCTTGAGATCCTTCCAGGACACTCATGGATAAGATTCTGCGTAAAGACGTCCCCATGCGTTGGCAGCTCTGGAGAATGTTATGCTTCGCCATGACCCTCATTGATGCGCGGCCTCTCGCCAGCGGGGAGGTATGTCCTGTACATCTCCAGCTGAGTAGTCCCAGCCATGGCGCCTTGTCTATTGACTTGGCCTTAAATTAGATCGACATGTGTGTTGTCGGTCCGTTGAGCATCTCATCCCATCGACTGTGATTTGACATCACCTGGGATGTCACTCATCACCATGCAAGCTTCTATTTGCATTACTGGCGCTTGGGGCTCATAATCGGGTCTGTCTCAATGCGACATACAAGTTACCCAGGTGATGTCGGACCACAGTTCAAGGTATCTCATACGCCTCTGTGCCTGACAAAAATTATCGACCATAAAGAATGCAATGAAAAGTCCCATCAGTAAGGCATCGTAAGATATATCAAGAATATTACGAGAATATAGGGGGGTTTCGGTGTCTCTTGCACTTCACTCACTTCCCTTTGCTGACGTCTGGCATGGCTCACTAAAGACCACGGGGGGATGAACACGTGTGTTCCTAGTGAAGGTTCTTTATACCTCGTGCCGACCAGTGAGTTACTCGGAACAAGTCCAAAGCCAACCTGAGTACAGTGAGTTTCAAGCCGCAACTCATCCTTAGTCTCGTAGGTCCATTTGCTGTCAATTTCCCTTCGCAGTCAAAGGTATCGTCTACCACATGACGGCGGGTTGGATGTAAAGGCAAAAAAACACGTGCGGTATCAAGATCTCATGTTGCATTTCCCCCTTTCTCAATGCGAATCTGTTCCGATTAAGACCATCACACCGGACAAACGGACAAGATCGTCGTCAATTGACAGCTTCAAGCTCCCCCCCGCGAATAACATCAGTCAAATGCAAATACGCCATGACTCGGCTCGATTGCCGAGTGGCCATCTGTCTGCCCATCTATCCACCGCTCACGGCACTGCCCGTTACCCCAGCCGAGCTGCGGAGCTTCGGATCACCAACCTCTCGAGCGACCTTTCGTCAATCGCTTCTCAAAAGCTGGCGCTACCTCGGCATTTCATCTACCGTCACGGCCGATTGACCGACTTGAGCATAGATCCCGTTAGTGAACACAGGACACTCCGGCTGAATGCCACCGCTCCTGGGGCCAACAGACATGGCAGCCGCAACGCGAGATCAAATCAGTGGGACGATGCGACGCTACTTCACCCCTGACATTGAGCTCCAGCCCAACGGCGGGATTTTCATTGACGCGGCTAACAAGCACCATCATGTCGCGCGGAAGATCGACCATGCACCCCTCACTGTCGGCCCCTTCACCCCCGAATTGCGAGCAAGCACCGGGAAATTTTGTTTACCTGCTCGGTGCCACGATGACGAACTTCGTCAGGGCCAGAGGGACCATATAAAGGCAATTGTGACGGTGAGGTTACGGGCTGGGATGTTTGGTCACACGAGCCACGTTATCTAGCCGTCAAGATGAGGTTTACTTCGACCGTAGCTGCTTTCGCGGCCCTCGGCGGACTTTGTGTGCAGGCGCAGAACGAGACCGAGTGGCCTCTGCACGACAATGGGCTGAACACGGTCGTTCAATGGTAGGGCTTGAGGCCTTGAGAAAGATTGGAAAAGTTCTGATGCGTTTTCAGGGATCACTACAGCTACATGATCAACGGCGAGCGTCTGTTCATCTTTTCCGGAGAGTAAGACTTGCCTACAGACTGTGCGTGGTGAACACAAGGCTGACAACCTACAGGTTCCACTACTGGCGACTGCCCGTGTTCGTGCCCCAGCTTCTTTTTGACCTGATCTAAGGTATGCAACTGACAATGCTCAGTCCTGAGCTATGGCGAGACTTGCTCGAGAAGATGAAGGCTGCTGGGTGAGAGACTATGATCCCCTCTGATGAATTCGTCTACTAACTACTGGCTCTTCAGCTTCAACGCATTCTCGATCTACAACAGCTGGTCTGTACAAACCACCCAGTGTTTAACAAACGGTCATTAACATTGATTGAATCAGGGGCTACCACGAGGCATCCCCCGGAGTGCTCGACTTCACCAGCGGTGCCCACGACTTTGTGTCTCTCATGACAGTCGCCAAAGAGGTCGGCATCTACCTTCTTATTCGTCCCGGACCCTACGTCAACGCCGAGACCAACGCCGGCGGCTTCCCCCTCTGGCTCACGACCGGCGAGTACGGCAGCCTCCGCAACGACGACCCGAGATACACTGAAGCTTGGACGCCGTACTGGGAAGAGATCTCGAAGATCATCGCTCCCCACCTGGTGACGAACGGCGGAAACGTCGCGATGTTCCAGATCGAGAACGAACTCAACGGCCAGTGGAAGGACATTGGCAGGAAGATCCTCAACCCGCCGATTGCCAACTACATGCAGCTTCTGCAAGACAGCGCGAGGGACTCGGGCATTGACGTGCCCGTGTTCCACAATGCCCCGAACATGCGAGGCTACTCTTGGTCCAAAGACTTCTCCAATGCTACTGGAAATGTCGATACCGTTGGTGTAGACAGTTACCCCTCCTGCTGGAGCTGCAACCTTTCCGAGTGCACGAATGTGAGTCTCGGGCAAACATCAGACACTCTGAGACTCAAACTGACGTTCTCAAGTTCAACGGCGAATACGTGCCATACGTCAGTCAAGTCGAGCCCGACATTGCCCGCATGCATGTTGCTGATATTTCATAGAGCGTGGTCAACTACTATGACTACTTTCAAGCACAGTCTCGTGAGTTCTTACAATTGCGGCTAGGAATGCCATGTTGTCGTTGTTCATGTACTGACAGCATATCAGCGTCGCAACCTAACTTCATGCCTGAGTTCCAGGGGTAGGTCAAGCACACCAAAACCACCAAAGGTGATGCCATTGAAGTCACTGCTGACACAATATAACAGAGGAAGCTACAATGTCTGGGGAGGCCCAGAAGGTATGCCTGATATCTTGGAACATGCAAAACAAAAACATGATACTGACTAGCTCCAGGTGGATGTCCTGCCGACACTGGAGCCGATTTTGCCAACAGCTTCTACCGCAACCTGGTGTACCAGCACGTCACGGCCATCTCACTCTACATGATGTATGGAGGCACAAACCATGTTCGTTTCCCAGTATGCCCATGTGAAAGAATTTCACTGAAATCGTGATAGGGATGGCTTTCCTGCCCTGTTGTTGGTATGTTTTCGCGGCACTCTGTCCAGAAAAACGAGCCAGCTAACAAGGTGAAAAGCCACTAGTTACGACTACTCTTCGCCTGTGTCTGAGAACCGTAAGATCGGCGACAAGTACTACGAGACCAAGCTTTTGCCTCTGTTCACTCGAGGCAAGATAGCCTGCCTACAGCTCAAGGGATACCTGATCTAACTTATATGCAGTGGCCAAGGATCTGTACAAGACGGAACGAGTCGGAAACGTAAGTGTGCCCAAGCTTGGCCGGACCTGGATCATCGCTGATACCAAGCTAGAGCACCTCGTACACCAACAACCCGGCCATCGCAGCTTCGGAACTCCGAAATATTGACAATGACGCCGGTTTCTACGTTGTCATGCATCGGACGTCTTCTTCTGGCACTCGCGAGACGTTCAAGCTAGATGTTAAGACATCTACCGGAGCCCGTAAGGCTTCTGCCTGACAACATGCCCAAGTTCGTAAACTGACACAATTCAGTGACCATCCCACAGCACAACTCCATCACCATCAACGGTCACCAAGCCAAGATTCTCGTCACCGACTTTTCGTTCGGCGGAAAGAGCCTCCTGTACTCGACCGCCGAGGTCCTCACCTATGCGGTCTTCAACAACAAGGAGGTCCTGGTCTTGTGGCTTCCTGAGGGCGAATCTGGCGAGTTTGTCGTCAACGGCGTAACTGATGCCCAGTCTGGGGAGCAGAGCCTTGGAGATATTGACTTCTACCCTGGAGAGGACAACATCACCGTGTCCTACACTCAGGAGAAGGGCATTTTCACCGTGGACCTCGAGGATGGTTCGAGTATTGTTCTGCTCGACCGCAAGGCCGCCTATCACTTCTGGGCGCCTCAGTGAGTTCGAATGATGAAGATCAATCGATTTAGTCTGCTAACTGTATGAAGGCTGGACAACAACCCATTCTTTGCCGAGAACAACACTGGTACGTGGACTCAACAGAAAGAGTGCGAATGATCCAGACTGACCATATTCTCCAGTTCTTGTCCAAGGCCCCTACCTCGTTCGCCACGCCTCCATCAACGAGACAAACCGTGGCCTCGACCTGCGTGGTGATCTCGACGGCTCAACAACGGTCACTGTCTTCGGTCCTTCCTCCCTATGCTCCATCTCCTGGAATGGCGAGAAGGTGGCCATTGAGTCACGCAACGGTAACGAATTCACCTTCAGTCTCGAAGGACCGGCCAAGTTCGAGCTTCCGGTCCTCGGCTCGTGGAAGTACGACGACAGTTTGCCTGAGATTGCGCCCGATTATGAAGCATCGTCCTCGACCTGGATCGGTAAGATGTCTTGAGCTCGACTTCACCAACTCTTCTAACATGGAGCAGTTGCCGACCGGACTAACACCAGCAACACTGAGATTCCTGACCTTTCGAACCCCGTCCTGTACGTTGACGAGTACAAGGTCCACGTTGGCAACCACCTGTACCGCGCCACTTTCCCCACGACGGATGAGCCTCCCACCGGCGTCTTCCTGAACTTGACTGGTGGTCTTGCTTTCGGTTACTCTGCTTGGCTGAACGGAGACTACATCGGATCGTACCTTGGTTTCTCGTACCTTGGCGCCTGGGCTGAGGAGTTCTCCTTCGACAACGCCACCCTCGCAACCGAAGGCGAGAACGTCCTCACGGTCTTGATGGACAACTCCGGCCATGACCTGCGCGAGGCCGCGCTCGCGCCCCGCGGTATCTCGAACGCCACTCTCATCGGCCCCAGCAGCGAGGCTTACAGCTTCTCCGAGTGGAAGATCGCCGGCACGGCAGGCGGCGGCCAGGCCAACATCGACCCCGTCCGTGGTCCCCTCAACGAGGGCGGTCTCTACGCTGAGCGCATCGGTGTACACCTTCCCGGCTTCTCGGACAAGGACTTCACGCCTCACCCTTCGAATGCCACCACACTCGACGTGCCTGGTTCTGGAGTCCGCGTCTACCGCACCACAGTCGACCTTGACGTCCCCGCCGGCCTCGACGTTGCCATTTCTTTCAGGCTCACGGCGCCTTCGAGCTCGACTTTCCCGCCTACCAAGTCAGGCTACAGCAATCGGGTCAGGGCCCTGCTGTTCGTGAACGGCTACCAGTTCGGAAGATTCAACCCGCACATCGGAAACCAGGTTCACTTCCCCGTGCCCCCTGGAATCTGGGACTACCACGGCGAGAACGCGATTGCCGTGACGCTGTGGAGCCAGGATGCCAATGGTTCCGAGATCAAGGTTGAGCTTGAGCTGGACTACGTGCACACAACGAGCTTTGACCTCGGCTTTGATAGCGAGTACCTGCGCCCTGGATGGGATGAGAAGAGGCTGGAGTACGTGTAAGGGGCGAAGCCAGGTCAGGTGCTTGCATTCTGGAACTGCCTTTAACAAAGTTTTCAATGTAGTCCGAATAAAAGACTCCGTTATAACGTTGCTCACCCACTTTCCGGACACCCCCCCATTCCGGACACCCTAAAATCCCTTACCCCCACCCTAACCCCCTCCTTTCAACCTACCGTATCTTCACCAATTCTACTACGATTTCTTCTATATTCTGGATCCTATTACCTTAGTTAACGATGCCTAACTATACCGAAGACGAAATCAATCAGGCTCTAGATGCTATTACAAATGGGCAATCTATACGGAAGGCTGCAATCCACTAGGGTATCCCTAAGTCTACTCTTTAAGACCGCTTCCAAGGAACCCAAGCAAGGAATATTGCGTTTTCTAGCTAGCAGAAGCTATCCCCGACCCAGGAAAAGCACTTAGTAGAATAGGTACGAATCCAGGCTACCCTAGGGCTCCTACTAACCTATTAATAAGTCAGAGAATTTACAGAACGAATCCTATACCTATAAGGAGGCCCCTAGACTATCGGAAAGAACTAGTTCCAGGCCTTCCTTCGCAGAAACCCTTCGATAAAGGTCCAGAGGGCTAGGCCTATTAATTCCCAGCGTATTAACGGCGCGTTAACTAACGTAATTAGGGCCTAGTTTAGATACCTAGCTATTCTAGAGATTAAGGCTATCTAATCGGTTCACCGTTATAATATAGATAAGACCAGTATCCTAGAAGGCCGGGGATCTAATAGCCTAGTCCTAGGCTCTATAGAAGCCCAGAATCTACGGAAAAAACAGCCTAGATCTAGGGCCTGGACGTCTATCCTTAAGTATATTAGCGCGACAGGCACTATAGTACCTCCCTTAGTTATTTTCAAAGGTAAATCAGTCCAATAACAGTAGTTCCTACTAGACCTATAGCCCTATAGTAGCTAGAAGTTTACTACTACTGAAAACGGATAGACCGACAACGATACAGCTATCTTCTAGCTTAAGGAGATCTTCATCCTATCCACCCGACTAACCGACCCCTTAATAGCTAGGCTACTTATCCTAGACGGCCATAGCAGCTATAAGATAATAGAATTTATATATCTCTACTATACTAATAATATCCACCTACTATTCCTACCTCCCTATACCTCCTACGTCCTATAACCTCTAGACTAGTCGGTTTTCAGTCCCCTGAAAACAGCCTATAGGAAAGAGCTAGGATATCTTAAGCAGTAGAATAATTCTACTATAGTAGGTAAAAGGAATTTCCTTACCTACTATAGGAAAGCACGCTAGTCAGCTTTTACAGCTAGGAATATACGTAATAGGTGGAAATCAACCGGTCTTTAGCCAGTATAGATAGATAGACCACTCATTAACCGTCTCCTACTCGAGAATTCCACTAACGCTACTAATAAGGTCGATCCTATCCTCGATAGAGCCCTTAGATCTAGGGCTATCGAATAGTATAAAACAGCTATATCTATAGTAATATAATCGACCCCTAGGAAGTCGGTTAATCTACAGGTCCAACTAGCCCAATTCAACCAGCTAGATCAACCTACTAATACGCAACGGCTACTATTCCGGAAGGTTCAGAAAGGCTTTAAGGAAAAGGACTATCTACTAGCTACTCAGCAGCGCAGAATTCAGGCTCTAGAGCAGCAGTTAGAACAAGCTAGGCCTAGGAAGAAGAAGAAGGTCCGAATTAGCCCAAATTCGAAGTTTACCGACATTAAAGCTATCTATAGGGCCCAGGTCGAGGCTGGTGAGAGGGAAAATAGTATAGGTGAAATCAGCGACCCTGATTTACCTAGTAATCCGGAGGACTGTATTGTCGTTATATCGGAACGGGTTGAAAATTCGGGTTGAAGGGAGGGTCTGTTTTTTAGGGTCGGGTTTTGGGGTGTCCGGAATGGGGGGGTGTCCGGAAAGTGGGTGAGCAACGTTAATGACTGACCACATCTCAAAATAGGAATCCACGCGTATCATGTCCTTTTTTTTTATTGCTAGCTTCTTGTACCGCACTTAAGATCGAAGAAGTAAAAGCACAAATGAAACATGGAAACAAAAGAATTATCGAAGAAGATGCGCGTCCTGATTTTGCCAGTTTGTGTGATGTTCGTCTGCAATCTGGCGACGACAAACCGGGTTTCCCCTGAACTACCACGTGTCATCATTCAAGCCAGCGTACCCTCCATGAAGAACGCCTCCCAGAGGTGGTTGTCTAGATCCGTGAAGCTGCGAACATACATGCCCATATCAGCCCCATGATCCTTCATCGTGTACGGATCACCATTTCCGCCAGCAGCAACCGCCTTGGCCAGCCAAGCGTCGACTTCCTCGCGAGAGTTGACAGCGATTGTCAGCAGGGTCTCGTTGGTCTTGGAGGCATCGGCCACCACGGCGTCGGAGGGGATGAAGTCCTTGAAGCGGTCGGATTTGTGGATCATGAGACAGATGCTCTCATTTGGCGCCGGGAGGGTCAATGCCTTGGTGGTCGGGTCGTCGCACCATTCGGCAGGGGTGAAACCCATTGCGACGTAGAAGGCCTTTGCGGCTTCGGGGGAGGAGGTGGAGGTGTTGATGAAGAAGGTGGGCTTGCCGGCCATCGTGGTGGATTTAGTGCGTGGGAAAGAAGTGAAACGAAGTTATCCACAGCAGCTTTCTTTATGAAGTAGTCAAAGCGACAAGGTTTCCGTGGAGAGATAGGATGAGGCCGATGAGCTGTGTCGCGAAGATTTTGGAGTTTCGAGGATGGAACTTCCGGACATGATAGGGGATGTCTGGTATTTATCTTCTCAGCTTCACCCATCACATGAAAACGAACAAAGAGTCGGAGAGACAGAGTAATCAAATCTCGTTAACCTACGCCGATCATGCTTCTGCCTGGCGCCAAGATGAGCTACGTCGCTGGTGGCGTTCGCCGTGAGGGGCTCGTGAGATTTGTTGGACGACGCGACGAATGGACTCGCGACCCGACCGCGTTATCATGTGACTAAATGTCTATTGTTACCTCTTTGTGTCTATAAGGATATTTTGATGCACAAGTTCATGCCGGGTTTGGGACAGATGCCTCGTCATGAGTCACAATACTTCAGGGAGTGAAATGCACAGGGGGGCCTAGCGTCTGGCGCTTTGCACTGACGGCCCGAGTTTTGTGAGGATCTGGCGGCCTTTTATTGCGAGCTGCCCTATCTTCCTACGCAGAAGATGTCCCGACACAGCTTTCCGAGGAAACCCCTTATGCTACTGTTTTTGTTCGATTTCTCTCCCATCGCTTCACCATCGTCAAGCTCGCCATTCGTGACTCGATTCTCAAAGCTGACTGATATCGGTAATTTGGGCGTTGACTTCTGTGGTGTCAACTCGCACCATTCTTCGTCGACAACGGTACCCGAGGTATCGGGACTCTCTGGTCCTGTGGCTTGTCGTTGACTGTGTGGGGATGGATGTCGGGTCCCTGGTGGTTCTTGAACATCGTTTCCGTGGGCTGGAGGTGTTCCTGGAAGAAGATCATTCGACGGAGCTTTTGGTTCATCCACCGTGCCGGCGAAATCTCGCACTGCAATGGGTTCAGAAACCGGGATCCCACGAGCAGACGCAGCTATATGTATGCTTCCTGAAAGCTGTCCGTGGTCCATCTTCAGCGGCGACTGAAGCTCTACCTCTTCGGGAGTTCGTTCAAGCTTGACTTCATCCAGTTGTTTAGGAAGCAGTTCAGAAAGTCCGGTGGACCGGGTGGTGATACCAGTCTCTCTCTTCACTTCGCTGTACTCTCGATTCGCAGAGCATGCCCTCTTGAGCCCTTCGAAAAACGCGACTGCTTGGCCACACCGATCACGTTTCTCTGGTTGCATTCGTAGCAAGCGAGTTCTCGTGTATTCGAGAAGATCGTAGATGAAATTGGTGCAATCGGGGTGAAGCTGAAGGAGGTTGAATTGCTGCTCGACGTGTCAACAAAACGGTTCTTACAGAGCAAGAACAAAAGCACCCGCTGCTAGAGAGGAAGCTCAACATACGTCGACCACTGCCTGTTTCATTCTTGCCTTATGAACCGGGCCATTTTCTTCCGGAACAGTCAGAATGTTGAAGTAGACATCCTCGAGCGCCGTAGTGGACCTGTTGTCAGTATGAAGTCTCGCTTCCGAGAAGTCTTCAACGGCCTGCCAACCAAGCATGTACCATGTTGCAAATTGCAGAATGACGCAGCCCCAGGTCCAAATATCGAACGAGCGCCGAACCACCCCGTAGATATCGAATTCGGGGGCCCGGTAAGACCTGGAGTGCCCCAAGTTGGTAATTGTCTGTTTCGAATTCGAAGCGATGGCTGACAATCCAAAGTCGGATATCTTGAAGATTCCCATATCACGCACACCCTTTCCGCTGTGATACGTCTTGAACCACAATATGTTTTCGGGCTTGAGGTCCCCATGCCTACCGACAATGCCTCTTGGTCCGTCTTGCCGTGGTATCGAATCGTCTCCAGCATCTGCGTTGTGGATGGTTTCCAGACCAAGCGCGATGCCATGGAGTTGAGTTGAGACCCAAATTGCGAACTCGGAATCTCTGGGCGGCTCTGAAGGCTCTGGGTTACTTTTCCAGAAGTCTTGCATGTTCCCCCCGTCTGCCCAAGGAAAGATGAGGTGATATCCCTTGTCATCATGGAATGTCGCCAGAAGCTTGATCAAGTAATCGTGGTCGCCGAGCCCGAATTTCTTGAGCATGCGAACTTCCTTATTGAAGACTTGTTTATCGCCCGTAACGCTTCCCTCGGTCCGAAACAGTGTTTTGACGGCAAAATAAGGATTTCGTAAGGGATCCTAATCTTTTGTCAGTTTGCCCAGCACAAATCTCGAAACTTCAGACGATCTGGAAAACATACCGACTCTTGACACCCGTTATGGTGATCTGGATGTATCTTAACTTTGCGTACGACGCCGCCACCGCCGCGCAATTTCTCTCTGTCTTCAGGAATCTTGAGGAAAGGGAGGGTTGTGCCCGGTGACAGATTCAGATGGGGAACTTTGCGCCTGTTCGCCAACCGTATCTTGAAGTACGGTGCGCAGAAATGCCGTTGATGGTCGCAAAATACCGTCTTTTTCCAGGAAGGCCACTGATCCAGGAAGGTGAGCGGAACCAACTTCCCATCCTTGCCTCTACGGCAAACTCGGTGTGTACCGGGGAGCTCCCCGTTCACCACCTCGAATGGAAGGTCTTGATCGCAGAGATTGGCGGCGACGAAGTCGACGATATCGCCGATGCTCTGAAGCAATGTGAGCGTGGCAAAAATCTTTTGCCTGGTCATCAGTTTGCCGTCTGCGCCTGGTACGATGTCCCAAATCTCATGGGCATACTGCACGACTTTGCGCCCCTCGACCACATTCTGTCTTCGGAGCTCTTCGCAAATTGCGTCAAAGGTGATCAGTTCCTCACGGTCCTTCAATGGCAAGAAATTCTTTCCCTTTTCATTCACCTGAAACCTGCTGTAAATGGCCCTTTCAAGATTGTCGTCTGAACCATTCCGTATGCCCATCAATTGGGCTTCTGAGTCAGCGAAGGGCCGAGATGTCTGTGCCGTTGAACTTTCGGTCGTATCCCGTAGATAATCGCTCTCTCCTCCGTCGTTTATACTGCTGGGGGTGATCCCAGACTGGGTCGCGGTATTCGAGTCAAGATACGTTGTACCGAGAGGTGAAAGCTCGGTATTGCGGTCCCAAGCAGTAGGGCCAAATGGCAGTGACGGTTCTTCTCTGCCCTGTGAAAATGCGTAAGCCAGAGTCAAGACGCAATCCGTCGCACCGAATCTTGGTGACTCGGCTCAAGGAAGACAGTGCACCTACCAAAGTACCATGTTCTACATCCGTGGAGATTGTGTCGACGTTGAGCGCGAATGGCGGAGTCATTTCGCCCCTCATCGATGAAATTGACGCTGAGACGAAATTGGCCACTGAGGGCTGCGGTGGCGGTTATGTGAGCGTTGATAGGAGCCAACAGGCAAGTTATACTGCTCTGCTCACCAAGAACCCGGCATGTCTCAGCGACCAAAGATGATGGCCGAGCCTTCTCATGAATATTGGCACACGGATTTGTCCCCCACCCCTCATGTAAGCCAACGAGTGGTGGCCATGCCCTCCATCTTGGCCACTCCAGCACACCTCCATCAGAAGTCCATTGGGCGCGACGTGGGCCTGGAAGGTTGGGGTCGGCAATGAGGTTCTGAACGCAGCCTGGTTCCCAAAGCAGCTTCTTGGCTGCGTCGGGCTGTGCATCCATCACGTTGGGTCGTATTCATGACCATGGCGGTCACCGCAGCCTGCCTGTCGCAAGCCCAGTATGTCAAATAATAACATCATTCATCGCGATGGTGGGTGTCTAACACCCGCCAGTCGTACAAGTGGTATAGCCGTTAAGAGCAGTCGCTGTCCCGCCAGGAAGGCCTCTCACCTTTCTACAAGTCTTTGGAGGGAGCCTACTAAGACACCGAACATGAAGCGTCCGGCCCTACAGCCCCTACAGGCTGAGGTTTTGGCCCCCCTCGCCTCGTCTCGCCCCCCTTGGCTCCCAAGTCTACCATGCGGTCAGCTCGGGTGGCGGACGGTTTCGCTGCGGCAGCCTGATCAGCTCCTCGGTGCCCGAAGCCAACATGAAGGCGACAAATAGACCATGAGATGATATTTTATGTGAGTTATTGGTGATGAGAGAAGAACAGCCGCCTGCTGTCATTGAAGGTTAAGGGATATACTCGTGAAGCCCATTCAGCATGTCAAAAGGTGGGAAGAGGGGCAAAGACTTCGGCCGCTCGTGTTCCACCCTCACCCGAGAATGATCCCGCGTACCACCCAGAGCGGCTAACAGGAAGGGTGGCGCATCTAAAAGAAGACGTGCAAACCCAATCAAATGGTCTTATCTGACACCGGCTTTCCGAAGTGTATTAAGTCGGCAACGTGCTGTCTAATGTCGCATGACAACCGTCTTTCACTGCTGTCATGGCCCCCATCGAATGATACACTTCTTGTGCCAAATTGTATTTATTTGTTTCTGAACGATTTGTTGGCGGGAAAGTGATTCGAACGATATATGATGGTCAACCCTCCCTGAAGGGTCACCCATATTCAATCAGTCGCCCATCTTCCTCATTATTTTCACACGCTGCTTCGAACAAAGTAGTTTGGAATATTTGAAATCTCATTTCACCTACCAGAAAGAATGGGTGCCCCCGAAGGCCTGAAGCATGAGCTGCCTGACTCGATGGCGTTCAAGATCCAGAAGGATTTGCCGTCAAAAATTGCAGATCCTCGGCACCTGTCCTACGAGCTCAAAGCGCTCGTTGATGACGCACCCTTCGTGATCCAGGTATGGCTTAACACAGTAGAATGTCGAGGACACTATTTGAGAGGTCGAGCTGACTGGTTTTTGATATAGATGAGGAACAATACGTACAACATTCGGTCTTCAAAAGACTTTGATTTGGTCGATCTTGCCCCTTTCAGCTGTCCCATATCCGAAGACCTCAACTCTGACGTGTACCTTGAACAGGAAATACTCCAGGAACGTCTCCTTACTAGAAGGGTTGTCTGGCACGATGCGCTCGGGCGATGACGGAAAGATACGGGAGGACATGATCCAGGACGGTGATGGGTATACACATCTGTAGTTGCAAACCATGATTTGAGAGAACAATCTTTTTCCTCCAGCGGAGACGGCGTGAAACAGTAGTTTTGCCAGCACTCCCGGTCCGGATCACAAATAAAGACTTCAATTGACCGCTCCACACATGATCAATGGTGATTGAGACGTTACTATGAACATCCGCGATGTAGTTGGGGAGATGCTCGAAGGCCTTCCCTGAATATGAACCAATGAGCGGATGTGTACTCCAAGCAAGCTACCTTTTGGGATTTAAATTTTTCAAGCAGAGTGCACATGTCCAGCATAATAACAATATCGTATTCCCCCCTGAACTCGACCACGTCAATCTAATTCACGCGCACTATCTGAGCTTCTTCTTCAGATCTGACTTTGCGGTGGCGGGAATGTCGCAGCACCGCGAAGTAGTACCACAGACTCACTGTCAGCGCAGTAGAGCCGACGGCAAACAGGATATAGACCCAAAAGAACCGCGATATGGTAGCGTTGCCGTTATCATCAGACCATTCAAAAAACGTCATTGAAAATACACTCTGGCACAGTCGAGTGGTCAGACTTCTGTCGAGACACAGTTCAGGAGTTTGGAAATGGATAGTCCTCTTACTGCAAAGAATGTCCCTGGAAGGAAGATCATTGTGACAAGCGCGATTGACCTCATGTGCTGTGATTCCCGGTTTGTTGCCAATGCGATTTCAACATTGACCTCTGCGTGCGCCTGTTCAGCAGATCAGCCAACGGTCCTCAGCACAAGGCGACCAGCAATTACCCATTGTGTGGCCATGGCCATACCGTCGATCCTCATCGTGCAGTCTCGAATCTTACTGTCGTACTCCTCGACAATTGCCTGTGTGCGCTGGGTGATCTTGGAACCAGTGCGTCTCATAACAGCTACCTGAGGTTCCAGAGACTGGTATAGCGGAGGCTTTGCAACTGCCTCCTTATTGATGCCTTTGGATATGAAGTCATTCGAGGGCCAGTCTTCGTGCTTGAAAGTCTCTGAACCCTTCAGGGTCTTCTTTGCATCATCGTTCGGGTCTTTTTGAGAAGGTTGAGAGCCGGATCCTGTTCGGAAGACTGTACTGTTGAGCATCTCTGCATGGCTCGTGAAGCTTGCAAGCTGGGTATTCCAGCTGATGAGCCCGTTCCTTAAGTATGAAATATCAAGCCATGCGTTACGTTTCTCCTTCTGTCGCTGTTTTGCATCCACGTCGCTCAAACCACTCATGTTGGAAAACTCTGTGCCAATATCGTGCAGCTTCATTTCCATCTCGTCAATGGAGGCATCTATAATATGCACATGCCTATCCCTTTCGAACTCGACGATCATGCCCAAAAGGATTAGTGGGTGCGCTGCTGCTGCCGCGGATCGAGTAAGTCTTCTGATAATGTCCTCTTCTAAGAGTAGAGGACAGCCGAGTACGATGGCGAATGTCATGCCTGAACGTGGAAAATAGGTTACAGAGACTGCAAGATCAATGTCCCATGCATTCGACGTTCGGCATATATACACTATCGTCGTGTTATTGATGATGCGGATGATGTGGGTAACTGACATTTCTGCGTACCGTATGCATCTTGAAGCACGCCTTCTGGGCCTCGCATGCGAACTTGTGAGCCTGATATAACAGGAATATCAGATCGACTCACAGCTCGAGCTACTGAGCCATGGACATGGAGCTTCTCCGTTATGAGCTTGAATGTGTCTTTGCTGAATGGGAGAACTCGGGCGCCACGGCGACGAGATGATTTGAGAGCTTCCGAGGAAGTGCTTTCTGCTTCATGATAACTCTTTTCGGTGAGTGCCGTGAATGTTGACGACCTTTTGACTGTTGAGAAGCATGGGATCTCCTGGCTGAAGCTCTTCAGCCAGTCGTTCGAGGTCGTCTTGTTGAGACCAAATCTCCTCTCCCCGGCGCGCTTGGCCAAGCTATTTGCATCTCGTTAGCCCCAGCCAAAAAGGTCTCTCAATTCTTGGGGGGTTATTTACATGAGCGTTAAGCCAGACAACTGATTGTCCACGGGTGGACATTCCTTTAAAGAGAGTCAACACAATGCTTGCAATCGCTAAATAGAGCACGGCAAGCTATACCTCCCGCAGCCATTGCTTCCAGTCGTCTTCCGTCTCAAGGGCCCATACTGTCGGGTACTAAGCCTTTAATTAGCCCATAAACCTTCTAGATGTGTTTTGAGTTCTCCATGTTTGGAATGTTGTTCGTACTTGGTTGCCATACATCAACTTGATGGCCGTGCTTTGCCTTGGTTCGTACTTGAAAACACGCTCAAGATCTGCGTTTGACGGGCCAGCGTGATCTAGGGCCCAATCCATCTTGGTTTTCAGGATGATGGTTTCAATCAGTCGAAAGTGATTGTGAGACTGGCCCTGGACGTAAACTAAGATAGACGATGATGAGGTGTGTGGCGAAGGGCCAAGTGTCATGCCTGGCCAATTGCTGGACTTATGATTACCGAGAGCAAATTGGGCGAACAGGCCACAAAACAGTGTAACGATTACAGCATGTAATGTTCAAGGCTGGTGTGTTACGTGGCACCACCACTTTCTGCACAGCCGCTGTGCAGCCTATCGGGCGTACTATCGAACAGCAGCCAGTTAAATGCCCATGTAGAGCACGGAATGAGCCCGGAGAACGCCTTGCGGTGGTTCGCATGCATGAGGCCATCATGCGGGCGGTATCTCTCGATGGTTCGCCAACGGCGCTGGTTCGCTTTTCATGGTTCGCTTTCCAGGGGTCGTCACTGATGCCGCCACTGCCCTGAAATGAGCAGATCGAAGTCTCTTGACCTTTCTACAAATCGCATCTCCATCTAAACATCGTCAGTCAGGCTGAGCACGACCGCAACCATGCCTTCGTTTGCCATCAGAGCGACCTATGCCGAGGAAGATGCGGTACATGCATTTTTTCAGAAGCTTTTCGGTCGCGCCATTCCAATTGAGGTAGAAGCTCATGTCTCGCTGGCAGTTTATCCCGGGCTGAATCTGATACCCATGTGTAGTATACCCGCGGTAGATATCTGTGCGAACTTCCTCGGTCATTGACGAAGGTAAACGGCAATGGCAGAGGCCATTTCTCAAAGTTTTCAATACATCAATCGGCAGACTGACGACCTTTTCTTGCAGGAGGAAATCGCAAGACTAGAGAACTCCGTCAAAATCACGCACTATGAGAGATGACGAGCAAGTGGATAACGGTTGCGAGGCACATGACTGTTCATTGCTTGGTCATAAGCCTAACGGAATATCAAAGTATCCAGCCTAATGTCAGCTCCCGAAAGGCCTGCCTGAATGAAATAGCTACGGTGCTTGTGGAATCCAAAATCAAATTTCTCCCAATAATCCAGCTCATCATTTGTGCGTGGATGGACGAGCTCGCTCATGAACTTGGCTCCTGGGTAGCGATGGCGGCTGTCGCGGCCTCGCTCAGTACCACTGGCACCGCAGGGGTGATGATTGCATTTCCGTGCGGCGGAGCGAGGATACCTTGCGTGCAGTACTCATCAACATCGCACTGCTCACGGACTTTGTTGAACTCCATCACTAAACGCCCGGCTGTCGCTCTCTTCTTCGAGAGGATAACAAGCATCTTCTCCTCGATAATCGTCAGTACGTCACAGACGAATTGTGTGCTTCGCACGTGTGAGCGGAGAATACCAATCCACTGGAGTGTTCAAGATCAGTAAGAGTGAACCTCAAAGAGGAATCGATTGGTGGTGAAGAACTTACGCTTACGACCGCTGGCTTGACTTGCATCTCAAACCCATCTTGGACCTCCGAGGTGTCGAAAAACATGCTTAAAATCCTTCCATCGATGTTGTTAAGTGTGGTACGCCTCTCCTTGAACTGCTTGAGGAGTTTGTGACCGCCTAAAAACCAGGTCATCGTCTCCAAAAACAAGCACCCCAAAGTCCACACGTCGTAAGCCCTATTGACCTCACCGCCTTTCTGGTCGCACTCTGGTGGTCGATAACCGGGGACTTTAGGGATCTTTTCGTTGGGAATATTGGACCGACTTGTCTCCCGGTGCGCGTACATGAGTCCGAAGTCTGCGACGACGAAGATGCCCCTCTCGCTGGAGCGGGTCTTATACCAAAGAATGTTCTCGGGTTTGATATCACCATGCCGACAGAAGATATCCTCAGTTCCGCTCGTGTGCAAATGAGTAGGTTCATGAATGACAGAAATTGCCTCTGTGATACCCTTCATCTGGTCACACAGCCATCGCGCCGTCTCAGCATCCGCTTCAAGCGGTGGGCTCGGGTGTCTGAGCTCGAAGTAGTCGGCCAGATCACACTCTGCGAATGGGAAAAGAAAGTTGTGTTTCCCTTTGAAAGTATACGTCGCCAGTAGAGTCACCAAATGTGTGTGGGTAAGGCCATTGAAACGGTTCAATTGCTTGGCTTCTCGATTGAAGACCGATGCGTCGTCTTCGAAGAGAGTTTTCAATGCAAAGAGGTCATCCCTAAACTTGAGCTATAGACGGACATCATGTTGTCAGCAATCTATCGCAATAAGGGGCCGGCGTACTTGAAACAAGTTGTGCTGTACACGCAAGATCATGTACCTTTTCGAGAGTTTCATGAAACCCGTGGCAATGTCTAGGTATGCCAATACGGCTCACCGAGCCGTAACCGCCAGTGTTGCTGATGGGATTACCCGACCCATTACTGCAGATTTCGCTCGACTCGGTAAACCTGAACGGAAGAAGCGTTTCCTCTGGTAGTTCCTCATGTATAGCCTCGCCCTTAGGGCCGAGAGCGAACCTCGGAGTTGAGAAACATCGCGAGAAGCTGCAAAAAAAGGTCTTATCGGGAGTGTTCCATTTTTCAAAGCATCCTAACGCCTCTTTGGACAGCCCGAGGATATAGCCTCTATCGAATGTGAGAGGCAAGGTGTCATCAGAAACTCCGTGGTCGATCATAGTGTCGATGAAGCAGCCTTTGTCTCCGGCGACCAGTGATGCAAAAACGTGCTTGTATGAACTAGTAAGTGTCATCGAAGAGTCTTCAGGGCAGATTGCGTCGCAAAGCTGTTCGATTGATCTCTGTCGACCCATGTGTAGGCATGTCCTACGTTCAGCACATTCGCTTTCGCAGCGTTGAAGTTCCCGTAAGATGCGCGAGCGAGAGAGAATCAACGGGGCTTGGCTCAACGGGAAGATTCCATAGCCGAAGTGCTCTAGGTGTTTCACTTGGGAATTCCAGATCCTTTGGGACAAGGGCAAAGATTCTTCGAGCTCTACTGATTGGCTGCGGTCGATTCCTCTCAAGGCGAGTTGAAAGTCTTTGTTTTCATTCACCGACGAGTCGATTGTGGCATTCGAGATCCTGATTTCGGGGACATTTTTCGGGTCGTGGTGAGGAGGAGGTGGCCCTCGTCTCGAAGGCTCCATTGGTGTGAAGACGTTGGTGGCGCTCAGCTCCGAAGGCTCCATTGCTGTGAAGACCTTGCTGGCGCTCAGTCAGCCACTTGGTAAGATATTGTGCTTATTCGTATTGTCGATATATAATTGCTTTGGGTCGACCGTTGGAGATGATGAAGAGATTTGGGTAAGCATGTCCATTATCGGCTGACCAAGCAGGAGATTTTATAGCCTCCACGTCCTGGTCGCCGCGCTGGCGGCCTCACCTTGAGCAGGAGTCTGCTTTGTCAAGCAAGTGCTGGCAGCCTTGTGGCAGAAAGGGAGCATTAGACGTCCATCGACTCCCAACAGACGTAGCTGAAAGGGAGAAGTGGTGCATTCTGGGGTAACACAAAAGCAGGCTGCCACGGCACAGCCGCGATGCAATGCAGCATTCGTTTGAAATTCCAACAAGGCTGTGTCTCGTTACCAAATGAGGCAAAATTTGGCCTGTCACGCGCTCCTCTCCAGGACAAGAAAGCACGCTGACATCATTGTCATTTGCTGATTACCTAGGTACACAGTGCAAGTAGATGCTAAGGAATGCAGTAATGCGCCGGCAGGACACGGCAGGGCAGAATAAGGCAATGAAACCAAGCGCGCCAGCCCCTCGTAGAGGTCACGCACTTCTCGAAGAAGAAAGACAGCACCGCCTCATCATCAGTGGTTCGGTTCACGTCGAATAGAACCGAAGGCTCATACTTGTTGAGGACTGTTGGAAAAAGAGGAAAGGAGGTTGAGATCAAGCTTTCATCACACATCCACCCGTGTCAGAAGGAAGAATTCCATTTGATCTGGCTGACGCTCAACACTCCACTCAACTCCGTGGGTAGATATCAAGGCGCGGTTTCGGATAAACGTCCAAGTAAAGCGACGTAAACCCGAGAGTCAAAACCAGGAAACGCTCCTATTACTCTTCTTGGGTGTACGGCAGTGAGATCCGACAAGTGAGTTGGCGCTGGACCATCTACCGTTCCAGGCGATGGAAGCCTTACAACAGTCAGGGCACCCACTTGCGGCGGCCTTGGAAACCTGAGGCTTATCCAGCCCAGGGATTTATGAACACGAGGCGGGCCAATCATCACTCGAGTGACGGTGTTCAAGGTGCTATATCCTCCTTCACATCATGTATCAATTCAAGGCCTTCAATTTATACAAAGGTCGACTAGCGGCAGACAGTGCGGTGGAGGACTGGCGCCCGGCAATCTCTGTGGCTTGAAGCTCTGGCCCAAAAGATGTGATACTTTCAATATGGTTTGTTCCCAAGTCACCGATTGAGTCACCTGACGAAATCCAGCAAATGGCTGTCTTCGTTGGAATTGTCCAAGTCTGTTGAGAGGCATTTTCCACGCAGTGTTAAGCACCTGGTCCTAAAGCATAGATCCAAGAACATAGCTCTTGAGATTCGACCAAAGCCCCGCCAGCCAGAATGACGTGAAGAACGGCTACTGAAAGCGACTGGCCGAAGATCGAGTTCACCCCACTGTATCGATCCCCTCCGGGCCACGGCACAACCGGAACGGTTGCGGCATGCGGGGAAGGCCGGAAAACAAACTCCCAGAAGGCAAAGCGACCCCGACTTGTGCGGATGGCCCAACGGCACACGATTTCCGCCATTAAATTGTGGAAGAAAGACGGCATGCTTTAATCCGATATAAGACGTGTCAATAAGGTCAATAAGACAGCAACGATCAAATGGCACACGAGCATGGCCCTGTACTTTGAAAAGGGTAACACAAACAAGAGAGAGAGAGAGAGAGAGAGAGAGAGAGAGACGGCATCTGATTGAACAACCAAAGACAAGTGAGGCACATCATCATGACTGGGAAATACGCCCTGATTTTCGGAGCATCAGGAGTCTCTGGATGGTCCTTTGTCAACGAGATCCTGAACGACTACCCATCGGCTGGCATTTGGGATGGCTGCATTGCGCTGACGAATCGGCCACTTGACCTCGACAAGACGCTGTGGCCCAAGGATGATCGATTGTCTGTCGTGTCGGGGATCAACCTGCTCGAGGGCACGCAGAATGAGCTCAACAGCAAGATGCAGGAGAAGATGGCGGGTGTTGACAAGGTCACGCATGTCTACTACCTGGGTGAGTAGGCCAGTCCCGCAAGTCAATCAGACGTCAATCAGAAGAGGGCATCGAACCGCGAGAAGCCGAACCGCTGACCTCTGCCAGCATACAAGGCTCACACGGACAAGAACTTCGACGCCGAGTATCGCGAGAACGTCGCCATGTTCCAGCGCGCCACAACAGCCATCGATGCCCTTGCGCCCTGGCTGAAGTTCCTCGTCCTGCAGACGGGCGCCAAAGCCTACGGCTGCCACCTCCTCCGCAACCGCCCAGCGACGATGGTGCCGCCCCTCGCAGAGACCCTCCCGCGCCTGCAGCCGCCCTACGACGCCGGCCTCTTCTACTACCCGCAGCTCGACTGGCTGACCGAGTTCGCGCGCTCAAAACCCTGGTCTTGGTGCGAGACGCGCCCCGATATCATCATCGGCTTCGTGCCGAACCAAAACTGGTACGCCCTAGGCATGGCCCTCGGCTTCTTCTTCAGCCTCTACCGCGCCGTGCACGGCGAGGGCGCAGAGGTCCCCTTCCCCGGCACGACCGCCAGTTGGACGGCGCTGAGTCAGGACGCCTCGTCCGATATGATTGCGCGGCAGACGCTGCACCTGTCTACCACGGCGACGGACGCGGGCCGCGTCGAGAAGGGCGGCGCGTTCAACGTCGGCGACGCGCGGGCGGCGCTCTGCTGGCGCGACAAGTGGCCGGTGCTCGCGGGGTATTTTGGGCTGCGCGGCGTGAAGCGCGAAGTAGACAACCCGATTGAGGTGCGGGCGTTCATCAGGGCGCACGCGGGGCGGTGGACGGAGCTGGAGAGGGAGCACAGGCTGGCCGTTGGCCACGCGGACAATGAGCAGATATACCCCGGGTTCGAGTATTTTCTGCTGACCCAGTTCGACACGGACCGGCAGTACGACATGGGCAAGATGTACGAGGGCACGGGGTTCAGTGAGGAGAGGACGACGCTCGAGGCGTGGGGCGGTGTGTTCGACCGCATGCGGAGGGCCAAAATGATTCCTACGTTTTGAGCTGCTGGCACAGGGGAAGAAGCTAGCCAAGTTGCCTCTGAGGCGACGGCTCGAAGTCTGGGGCTGAGGGGCCTGGATCCAGGTCTACGGTTAGGCTCAGGTCTGGGGAAGCTGGTTTGGGGAAGATGAGGGGGAGAGCCAGCTGGATGGAATGACCCGGTTTCAGGCATCGTGTGTTTGGCAGGAGATGATGGCGTGTTTTGGCAGAGAGCTGAAGACCAAGCTGGGAGGCATTATCGAGTGTGGCTTCGGGAAATCGGAAGAGATGCTTTTGCCTGAGGGTCTGAGATGGAGAGGAAACGCTCAGGATGTGCGGCCAAGGAACAGAGAGGCTAACACCCGACGGGTAAAACGTCCGCTGTTGCTCGACGAGGGCTCGTGATCACTGACTCGAGGTCAGAGGCCTCACTTCGCTTCATCAGCCAGCTCATGTGTGATGTACCGGCATGGAAGTGGGAGAGGTCCAACGATAAACCCAAATTTGAGCTTCTACCATTCCTGTAAGGACTTGAAAACAACCTGCCACTCGGGATGCCCGAATCATGGAATCTATGGCACCATTGTAGATGAAGGCGTCGACAGTGGCGATAGAACAAGTTGGCGCGTGGTCTATCGAAGAAGCTTAATCAAGACTGCACCATCGATTGGCAAGACGACCCGAGTAGTAAATGCAGGTGGCAGGGGAATACCCTGTGAGCCAAGTCCCGAAAGCCAACGGACGACTTGGGTATTGTGAGAAATGACGAGCCGTCGGGTGTTTTGATGTGTTCGACGGTGAATTAAAGCGAGGAATATAGCGCCACGTGCCAGGGTTGAGCATCCCCAGATCAGACTAGAGAAAGAACCCGTCTGGTAATTATTTGCAGTGCTTGTGGCTTTGGAATGCCGGACAATAGGCAGATGCTCTTCAATTGACGCCTCGACTTGAGGACATTCGTGGAGACGAGACAGCTGCTGGACGAGCAGTATACGAGGTCCAAGAAGCTTCCTTTGCCCTTCGTCTTCGCTCCCTCCCTTTGTTCTCTGCCGGTAGCAGCCGGTCTCCGCATCTCAACATGAACCGGTCCGTCTCCAAGATCTCCAAGACGGAGGCCCATCGAATGCGGTGTTCGACGAGTGACATCACGACTCCAGATGCAACAGCACTGGAGAAAGCCCCCCCTTCGGTGCAACATTGCCTCGAGTGTTCGGTATTGATTCGCTCGAGCCCAAGTCCGGGCGGGGACGCCATCACCGCAGGGGGGAGCATCCTTGTCGATCGGCATCAACCCCGGTAGCCCAAAAAGGTGCCACCCTTAGGTAGCAGCTCGAATGCCCACACCTGAATTGCCTTCGGGAGACCAGCATTTCTCCAAAGGTCACACGATGCGGAGATCCGTCCTCAGTCTTCGACACGACTCGTTAAGTCCCGTCGGTACTGACCCACGGCACCATCTTGTCTGCTGCTGGCTTCTTGGCTGACAATTGACAACCATCGGCAACTCCAGCTTTACCCTCGCAACTTGAGCTTGGCTCGGTCTCCCTTCCTCGCCTCTCTCTAGGTCCTCTCTTAGCGTTGTGCCCTCCCCCCCCCCCCACCCCCCTGGTTTCGAGGAGAGGCGGAGAAGAACTTGGAGCGGTCCCTCTTCCTTCTGTTCTTCGGCGCCATTGACTCCACCGGACTACTGTGCGGCAGTCTTGCAGCACAGCACGCTGGATCCGGCGGGCGAAATTACCAACTGGGGAAGCATGCTCCCCCAACTCCCCTAGGCCGAGACAAAGTATTGACCTCCAAAACCACCGAGAGAGTGACCGTCCGCACCGCGTGGTCGATGCCCGTGCCACGTTAAATAGAACGGGTCCCCCCCCCTCGTGTCTCTGTTGTCATCCCACTCCACGTTCCAGAGACGTGGTTCACTTCAGCAATCGTCGATCTTCAGTCTCGTCGAGCATAGTCCAGTCACCATGGGCGTCAAGGAGTTCTTCAAGCGTAGGAGCCTGCGGGCGAAGAACGATGTGCGCACCAACGCCGCCGAGATGACCCTCCGGGAGTCTCTCTTCCCAATCGTCCTCGTCACAACACTTTTCTTCCTCTGGGGCTTTTCTTACAGTAAATCACCCCGCGGGATCCGCTTTAAGACTGTTGAATCACATGCTGACCACTGGTGAACAGGTCTGCTTGACATTCTCAACAAGCACTTCCAGAACGTCCTCCACATCAACCGCGCCAGATCCGCCGGTCTCCAAGCCGCATACTTCGGAGCCTACCCTCTCGCATCTCTAGGCCACGCGGCATGGATTCTTAGGCACTGGGGTTACAAGGCTACTTTCGTTTGGGGCCTGTTCCTTTATGGTCTCGGGTCCATCATCGCCATCCCATGCATCATCAACGAGTCCTTCGGCGGTTTCTGCGCCGCCATCTTCATCATCGGCAACGGACTCGGTTCCCTCGAGACTGCGGCGAACCCATACATTGCCGTATGCGGTCCTCCAAGGTATTCCGAGGTCCGATTGAATTTGTCGCAGGCTTTCAACGGTATCGGCACCGTTGTGTCGCCCCTCATCGGCGCCAAGGTCTTCTTCGGCTTCGACGACGCCAAGGCTCTTGAAAACGTCCAATGGGTCTACCTCGCCATTGCTGCCTTCGTGTGGGGCCTTGCAGTCGTTTTTTGGCTAGCGCACATCCCTGAGGTCACTGATGCCGACATGGCGTACCAGGCTCAGGAGACCCATGCCGGTTTCGACGACAAACCCTTCATCAAGCAATACCGCCTCTTCCACGCCGCTTTCGCGCAATTTTGCTACACTGGAGCACAAGTGGCTATTGCAAGCTTCTTCATTAATTGTTCAGCTCCCTGTAGCCCTCCAGCTTGGTTCTGAAATCGCTAACAAGTCGTACAGATGTGGTTGAGACCGGCGCCGCCTCGTCCGACTCCCAGGCCTCGAACTTCTTCGCCGGCGCACAGGGCACATTCGCAGCTGGCCGTTTTATCGGCGCAGGCATTATGCACTTCGTCAAGCCTCGCAAGGTCTTCCTCGTTTTCCTCTCTTGCTGCTCGATCTTCCTCATCCCCGCCGCCATCAAGACCGGAACCCCGGGTATGGCAATGCTGTACCTGGTTCTTTTCTTCGAGTCCATTTGCTTCCCAACCATCGTTGCCCTCGGAATGCGTGGCCTTGGCCGTCACAGCAAGCGTGGTTCCGGTTTCATCATTGCTGGCAAGTTCCCCTATGCTGTCGAAATCTTGTGTTGAAAACTCGACTAACAGCTTTTCAGGTGTCTCCGGTGGTGCTTGTGTCCCTCCTCTAATGGGAGCTGTCGCCGACATGCATGCCAGCGGCGACAACAATATGGGTGTTGCCATGACCGTGCCTCTGGCTTTCATGGTCGCCGCCACGACCTACGCCCTGGCCGTCAACTTCGCACCCCGCTACCGTAATGTGGCTGATGCCTTCACCGCCACGGAGGTCGGCACTCACAACACGGCTGTCGACGAGGAGAAGGTTCGCGCTCAGTCGATTGAGGATGTGCAGATGCGCAACGCCGCGCCTACCCTTACGTAAGCGGGGCGTTGGATAAATGCAGGTTGTAATGTTTTTTGTACGAGCTTGATAGATAGCCCTTGCTCTGAATTGAAAGAGATTTGTCTCGATATGCTTTGCGTGGTGTGTGATGGCGATCGAGTGGTATTCGAGCCGTGAGAAAACATGAATCATGTCATCGCCCTTTGTGGCGATTCGCCATCTGCCGGTCATCGTAGACTGATCGAAGCTCCTAATGCCATGCAAGGAATCTGATCACAATAAACTGTTAGCTCTCTTCATGCGGTCCATCAGCAGGACAGACGATGGAATAACCTTGAATGATAAGGTAGGTCACACCCCAGTGGCAAGTGTGGCACCCCTTATCCAGTTCCCTCGGCTCGTCCCCCTCCCAGACACAGCCGCAGCCTAGTCCCATGCCTTGCTTGACTGTACCAAAAAGACAAAACATACAACACCAGGGATTCGCTGGTGGTCACCCACCCAACTACTAGTCTGGCCCTTATTGGTTTATCGATGGGAGAGCGGACGGGATCCCGAGCTTTCCAATAGGTATGGTCGTATGTGGAAGTCGAACACCTCGTGGCCACTAATGACTGTGAGAGGCACGGGCAATCGCTGGGTATCTCAGCTGTGATATCCCATCGAGGCCTCGGGAACACAGAGAGAGAGGGCACGCCCGATATTGTGAGTGTGTACGATCATACTGGCAGTTTTTGCTGACTTCGCAGGTGGCTGTTGACTGCTAGTCTATCGCTGGTCGAGGCCGATGGCATCGCCCGGTGTAGGACTTCGACATTATCTCGGAATGTTTTCGCGGCAGAACGAATGTGCCTCTGCTGTTAAACGGTGATTATGAAGGGCAGATCAGAATAGGAGTGGTGTCGGGGCAGAAGAGTGTTTATCATCTCAGCAGTGCCGTCGGACCTTGGGCGGCATCTGGCCCCTTTGGGAAGCTCCGCACCAGGGTCGTCGGAGTGGCGGCACCTCAAACGGTCATACCCCAGACCCGGTCATTGGACATGAACACTGACTTTGTATGGGATCGGGCAGGACTCAAAATCCGTCTCAGCAACATCGAGGTCAGCAAGCTAGCGGGTCGCTTCTTGCGACTGCGGCTCGGATACTCTGGCGGTATCAAACTTGCTGGACGAGAGACCATCGTAGATTGTCAATTGAAGAGTGCTCACACTTTGGACTTCTCATAGGATGACCAGGTCGCTGGCACTTCATTAGTTTCGCCAAGAACAGAATGAGCCCGGACTTTCCATTGAACTTGGACGAACAAGGTGGACGGATTTCAGTTCACGGTTTCGGACTATCGCGTTCCATCATGGCGCTCAATTCCATCGACACGAGTACTCGAGGCTTCGTGAAGCGAGAAAATAGCTTGGTATGTCTCGCCTTGATCAATCATCATAGTTCATTCATATTCATTATGCAGTAGCAGAGGTGGAGTGATGCTGGTAGTATTACCCGCCCACAGTTATCTCCCTCTCGCCAATCCCCCAATTACGCCAATATGCCGCCCAAGAAAACACACATATGCTCACCTCCCATGCACAATGCACTGAGATTCTGCACCTAATACCTTGTAGAGGAGATATAGTCGAATGCTTAAACGAGCTTGATTGCGTGTTGTTCTGGACTCAGAGTCGTCTCAAGACTTCTTCTGTTCATCACTCTGTGGGATTTCGTTCACGGAGATGTCGATCATCATTGCGTTGGCACGAAAACCAAGAACACTGAAAGATAACTGTCTTGGGTGGATAGAAAGATGCAGATAGGTACGGTTGCTTGGTGACAGGCATCAACCAACCCTTATCGGCAGTTGGATATCTAGGCTGGAGACACCGATGATCAGTTGAGTTCCGAGCGTAGTACCACATGCCCGCCTCCATAGAAAACGAAGACAGCGTTAATTGTGAAGCCGTCACCAACGTGGATGCCTCGCTACAGGATTGTATGTTTGATGCGGCCTGGAATCCAACTTCTCGTCGGCAACGATTGCATGAATGAGCAGACCGTTACAGTGGCCGCTTGTGGTTGAATTAACTTAACAAGAGGCCCAGCATTTTCTTGGACCGTGATCAAAGGGCCAGCCTTCCGATACTCTTGAACTGCATCATAGTGCCGCGATATCGTCCTATTGCGTTTCGCCGAGGCTGATGGATCTTTTGCTGTTGCGATGCTGCAACGAAGAGGCTAGGCGCAAGAGCGAGCTTGCTTAATATGAACCAGATCAAGGAATTGAAGACAATCAGATACAATCACTGTGGGCACCGTATTTTTTTTAATAGTGATATTAACAATAACAAATTGCAAACTGCAAACAAAACAGCCATTTAAACCTCATTCATCAACAATTCTCACTTCACTGTGCCTTCTCCCGAACCAGCACCGTTCCGACTCGCCCCGCCTCGTACAGAGATAAGTGAATGTTCGCAAGAACTGTCGCTCTGGTCCAAGCCACCTCTCCGCTGCTGCGTATGACCTGGAACCGTTCTCCTACGGCCTTGCCCTTTCCTTTTCCCTTGCCTTTGCCCATCTTTTCGACCCTACCGGTGACGTGGATGTCGCCGACAATGACCAAACCGCAATGTTGGCGGGTCAGCATAACGTTGAGCCGCTGCTCATCCGTTGTGAATCCAGGGCCTGGCTTGGGGCCTCTTGTGGACATGACAACGAAGACGATGTCGGCCTCTCGGCCTTGGAAGCCATCGATGGTGGACGCATCAGGCATGTCGGCAAGGGCGGTATAGCTGGGTCCTTTGCGCAGCCTCTCGATGAGCTCGACGTTGGCGGCGTAGGGGGCGAGGAAGACAAGGTCCTCGGCCTTGATACCCTTGGACGTGACAAGCTCAACAGCAAGGTCCAGTGCAACCTTGACTTGGTCGGGACTCCTCTTGGAGCCGGACACCTCGTTCACAAAAACCCGGGAGTTCTCACAGTGTACGAAAAAGGGGGAAAGCGAGCCAGCCGCGGGGGAGACGATATCCGGGAACTTGTTCTTGAGGAAAGCCTCGAGCAGTCGGCCATTTTCGAAGCGTGGCAGCGCGACCTGGCAGGAATCGGCGTACTGGAGAGGAACTTCGGGATAGATTTCGCGCGAGACCATGTCGAAAAGCCCGTTGGCCATCCTCAGCTGGGTCCGTAGCCGGTAGACTGGCATGCCGGATCCCTGGAAGAACTCAAGAGGAGAGATCTTGCCATCATCGGGAAGGCGGTGCAAGAAGAAGCCGAGGATGTCCGTATCTTTTCCCGTTATGACCGCAGGCGGCAGTTGCTTGGGATCGCCGCCAAGGAAGCAGGGCAGCAAGGTATTGCCCCAGACGCAGGCCAGGTCACCGCGATGCATGTTGGCCGCTTCGTCCACGGCAACCCCCTTGGCTAGAAGTTTCCAGGCGTGGTACTGGGGGCCGCTCTCCGACAGGACGGATGTCGTACCGAGAAGATCGGCTGAGGCCAAGACGGCATCGAGGAGCAAGGGCAGGGGGCTTTTCTTCCCAGCGCTGGCAGTGCAGAAGTCTTCCCAGGTCATGCTACCGGTCACCACCGCACGGAGGTCCGCAATTTTGGCCCTCCCGTCGAAATCTTTCTGCAGGGCGTGCAAAGTCTTGCTGTCGTCCGGGTGAAGCTGGTCGACGCTCGGCGACCGAAGGAGAACAAGTAACCAGTAGGCGACGGAGAGATGGAGTTGCCACTTTGAGTTTCGCAATAGGCCACGGTGAGTCTCCGCTCGGCTGCCGTCCATCGTCTTCTGAACCAGCGCCATGAAGGCAGTCGACTCATCCCGGGGCTTGTATCCACGGATGACCATGCGGTGGCGAGCACGGGAGGGGTCGTTTTCGTCTTTGCCCTGGTTATAACGAGCGCAGATGCTTCGCGTGAGACGGTCGATGCGCGCTGTAAAATTGTCGACAGAGACATTGGAGGGCCCCGAACAGTAAATGTTTCCCAGGCTTGCCTGCATGGCGAGGGTGGCTGCGGCCAGTGCTGTAGTCTTTCCAAACCCTGGGCCCTAAAGATGTACTGTTAGAAATATCTGGGGACGCCAATGGTAGTCGATGGAGAACTTACGGCTGTGATCATGCCGAGACCGAGTGTGCTGGTGCTCAGATAACGGCGGAAGCGGGAGCGGTCATGAGGAAGCGCCTCTTCCATGAGCGCATCGATGTACTTGCTATCATTGATGTCGAGGAAATTGACGACTGGAAGACGTCGCAAAGTTCCCTGGGCTTGCTCGTTGATGGAGAGGGTCTGGGACGCGGCCTCGACACCGGTATCTGAGCTCGTCATCCAGTCCCAGAATCCGTTGCCACGCATGAGGGCCCGGTGCAGTATCTGCGCGTCCATCTGCGATAGCTCTGCGTTGTCGTCGGGTGGATGTGTGGGCGTAGCAGCTGAGCAATATATACAAACAGCGTCAACTTTCCGCTGAGCTTCATCGAGCTGCGCATCAAAGTCGAAAGCAACGCAATTCTATTGCTCGCTTGCGTTCTCCAGCGCTTCATTGGCCGCTTCACGGCTGCTGAACATCTTGATTTCGTAGTCGCGACCGGGCATCTTGGGCTGAGGGCGGCGCGCCTGAAGCACCACATCGTACGTCTCGGTTGGATGATCGTTGAGAGCATCGATACCACCGGCGTGATGAATAATTTCGCATTGCCTGCACGCGGTCAGTATGGCTGAACGGGGTTGCGAAATGAGCGTCAAGAACACCTACCAACGAGCAGGTTCCTGGTCTTCGTCCGCGAGAAGAACATGCATGCCACCATTCTTGACCAGGCGTCTCCATGCGTTCTCGTAGCGATCGCGGAACTCCTTTGTTGCTGGGATAACCATGTAAAAGAATTCGGCGGCCTCGGATTCAGGCTCAGGAGTGACGAAATAGCCCCGGTGTTTGATGGCACGCATCTCGCGAGCTTCGAACTCGAGCCACATGACATCTTGGACGATGGCTTGAGTGACCACAGCAACGTGATCGTTGTCAGTCTCGTAGCTGTTGCCTCGAAGTTAGTCGATTCAAACAGGGGAGAGTCGAAAATGCGTACCTGAAGGCAGGAGCGAACTGCAGCTTGGATTTGGTCTCCTTCAGGACGCGCTCGATGCGTGGCATATCCCACGTGTGCTCTGTGCCGAAGGGATACTGGAACGGGGGAGGCAGTCGGCTTTCGTCGAAAGCTTTGAGCAACTGGGAAAACTGGGTGGCGACAAGTAGCGTGAAAACCCGTTGCTGCAAGACATCGGTGATCGTGATGTTGTCAACGACAGGCTTGTTGTCATTGACCCAGGACTCCACCTCGGGATCGCAAACGTTGACGAAAGGCATGCCGAAACCGGTGACATTGACGGACGCTCCCTCGTGAAGTTTGATGGTGAGCAGAGCAAGGCCCCTATTTTCCAAGCCTTGGGCATCCGGGAAACGCGAGAGAACCTCGTCGGACGGTTCTTGTGCGTTATAATCGCATTGATCGCGCGGGAACTTGATCATGAGGCGGTGTTTGTCGTTCACCACAACTTGCCCGCCGCCAGAACGGTCATCTGTGATCGGTAAGTATCTTTCTATTGAGTGACTCGGGACGGCGAAATGGGAATGACAAAGGTTGCAAGCTTACAGATGTGGCGGACACCGAAGCCAGCATCCTCGTTGGCTGTCTGTTCAGCACCGAGAGGGAACTCAAGCGAAAACCCAACGTAGGGCTGCATATCAATGCCCGTGAACTTGATGAGGCGGGACAAGGTCTTGGCGCCAGACTTGAAATTCTTCCCACTCGCGAAATGGGCGCCGGAGGGACCACCGAAAAGCACCGCACAGTCTTTGCCGAGACTCTTCTCACGCACAGGCGCAAGAGGAGCGGCGGAGTTGTCGATGTCTGTTGTTTGAGACATTTTGGAACGTACTGAGCGTTGGGGTGAAATAATGCCGAAGCAAAAGTACCTAGCCCTCGCGAGTCTAGGTGATCACCCTCCAGTCTTTTCGTTACCACCAGGGTCAACTTCTCTACCGCGACCGAAGACGGAAGCTTCACCCAAGGATCGAATTAACGCCGGAGCGAAATGAGTACCTATCCGTCGCCGGTATAGGTCAAACCAAGGAATCAACGACCGCCAGCTGAAGCTGCAAATTGGTATCCCCTGTTGAATCGAAAAAGAACAGGAAAGACCCCCGAAAGAGCCTGAAAAAAGGATTTTGAATCTAAACACCCTAAAAAGAGTGTAAAAAGTCTCGAGATGTCACGGCGATAAAGGCCTGGTAATGATGCCGCTGCTGCTGCTGATGCTGATGCTGATGCTGAAGGTGGTGGTGGTGGTGTTGGTGCTTCTGCTGTTGGGCTTGTTGTTGTGGGAGACGAGAAATACTTCTCACGTTGAAAATCGAGAGTTGGCTCAAAGTGACTTTAGCTGGCAGACAGTTGCCTTGCTTGCGAACAGTTGCTGTTTGTTTACTCAGAATGTGGCTACCTAATAAAATTCTTCGACAGGTTTGTGAGGAAGAAGAGGCACAACTCCTGAGGCAGCAAGTCTTTCCAGAGCACCATTTCGGTCCAAGTTGGACGTGCATGAAGAGCTGCCATTAAGCTTCAAGACACGGTAAGCAAGTGTAGAATGCCTGACTTTTTTCAAGATCATTGGCTGTTCATATTCATTATGTAGGGGCTGAATTAAGTGTTGCGGTAAAGTCCGCCATCTGATATCTCCCTCTCAGCAACCCGCCATGCATGCCAAACTCCCGCCCAAGAATTAAAAATCAGAGGCTCGCTTGATCTCAAAATCAACATGTCAAACGCACTTAGGTCTTCAATATATCAGCTGCAACAACGATGCCGGCAGCAATCTTCGATACCCACTCCTGTGCCACATCATAGTTTTCGTCCTCAGCATACTGGATACCTTCAGTGGCACCAGCGAATGTGACAGCCGCATACCCAGTGTCGAGGCCGGGGGCAGTGACGACGTGCTTGTAGAACTCTCGGTCGGGCAGACCACCCTGCGAGACGAAGCCGCGCTGGAAGTGGATGTACTTGTGGTTTACGACGTCCTTGAGGTTCTGATCATTCGTGGCAACAGCGAGCTCCTCAAGGGCCTTGGCTTCATCCGCGCTCTTCTTGAAGACTTCGATGGCGTCCTCGAGCTCGGAGAAGTCGAGCTCCGCGCCGTTTTCTTCGGCAAATTCGACGAGGTCCTCGTGATAGGCTTGCAGCTCAACGCCGTAGTTTTGAACATCGAGAGGCAGAATCTCATCGTCGAGCAGGTGGTAGGCGAGAAGGGCGAGGTACTGGCCCTGGCTGGCGTGGACGTGGAAGCCGGCTAAACTCCAGTTAGCATTAGGCCATATTTGCACCGAGTGGTTGACTTACGATCTCCCAGGGTAGCCATCCAGTGGTACGTGTCGTAGCTAATCAAGTCAATGCCTATTCCATCCTTCGCTATCAAGCTTTGCTTACTTCGAGTGGTAAGGCCAGATGGGGTCCGTCGGGCCTCCTGACGATCCAACGTCCAAAGAGTTGATTCCGCGGTGTAGGAAAGGGGTGTAATCAGAACCTGATCAAAGTGTCAGTTGACTGAGACCTCAAAATAGTCACGCTTGTTTGCTGGGAGTATTAATCGCTTCAGCGTCAGAGACGAGCACTCACCCGAGCCAAGGACGCCAACGACACCACCGGAAGCCTCTTGCCAGGAGTCGTACAGCGACTGGTTGAAGCCTCCAAAGTTGGGGTGAATGACTTTCTTCATGATCTCGGTGCCAATCGTGTGAAGCCTATGGGATATCAGTGGGTGCTTAAAGCCGAGTATAAACCTGAGCTCTTGCTTACTCGGGGGTGGCCGCGAGGTTAGGGCGAGGACCAGAGACCTGAAGTCCTTGTTAGAAATCTTCTCAATGTTGAAACAAGGCAGTGTATACGGACAGCAACATCAATGTTGAGGTAGGCGATCAGAGTCTCGGTGAGCTCATTGACATGCTCCTCGACGTACTCAACACTGCCAATTAGGCCTGTGAAGTCAGCAACGTACGTTCAGCATCACGAAGGTGCGATACTTACCCCATTCTTCAGCATCCCAGCTACCAAGGACAAGGTTACGCTTGGGCTTCCACCCAGAGTCGATCAACTTCTTGACGACCTTGCTAAACTCAATCAGGATGGCGGAGCCGGAGTTGGGGTCGCCGTTGCCCCCAATCATCCACGTATCCCTGTGGTTGCCGATGAATAGGGTCTCCTTAGCAGGAGTTCCGTCGTGGTTGGTGCCATTGATACGACCGATGACGTTCTGCACGGGTCTGATGACATCCTCGCTGACCTGTCACGCAACGAGGTCAGTATATTGATCAACTGCAGGATTTTATCTGCAACTTACGTTGTCCAGCTCGAGGGTTACGCCGGGTGCAGGGCCGGTGAAGTACTCTGCGTCAAGGGCACCGATCCAGTTGGTGCGGTTGACCTCCTCGCCAGAGATTCCGTGGCCGTTGAGAGCCTTCAGGAGAGGTTCGGCAGCGGAGTAAGAGATAGGAACGGAAGGGATTTTGGGGATGACCTTCGATCTTTAGCAAAAGTCCTCAAGTAAGGAATGTTGATATCTCACATCGGAAACATCAGCGCGAGGAGCATCCTCGTGTGACGGGTAGCCGGGCGTCGTCGGATCTCTGCTTGTGGTTAGATGCCGGAAATTTGGCACGAGTAGAGTTGTCATACCCAGGATACGTGCTGTGATCGAAGGAGTCAGTGCCAGTCTTATCAGGGAGAGAGAGCTAATATTTACCTCAGAAAAAGCGTCGAACCCTTCTGGACCTGGTGGGGGTTCCTCGCAGGGCCCTCTTGGTTTTGTTAGTAACATGGACTACCAAGACTGAAGACTGGTTTGGAAGAAATCTGGAGTGGATTGGATCAAAAACATATATTGGACATACCAGGATAGGCCTCGTAGCCGTTCGCGACGGTTACTTCGCCATCATCGCCAGGGTCCAGGAAGATCTGGGACACAATTGGTAAGCTTCATTCTTCATTTCCGAGGCGATAGTCTCCCGATCAGAAATGGAGCAAGGACGTTTGCAGAACTTACCACTGCTGCCAAAGCACCAGCATCTTGGGCGTTCTTGACCTTGAGGCCCCGAAAGAGACCCCCATACCGAATGAGAGCAATCTTCCCCGTAACGTCAATGCCGAGCTCTGCAAGAGCCTCGAAATCAGCGATAGAGCCGCGCCTACATCCATGTCAGCACACTCATTCCACGCTCTCTGCCTGGCCATCAAGGAACCCACCCAGCATAGACGTATTCGGCCTTAGCATGGCCAGTCGGGGCATATCCGAGGAAGGTCTGCTGGCTGATGGCGTCCCAACCAGTGACCTCGTCATCTTCAATGGCATCTTCCTTGAGGTTGACCTCCGAAACGTTGCCCTCAGCGTCGGTGAAGTTAAGGGCTGCGCTGACAGGGTATCGAAGGAAGACGTGGTACTCGTTCAAATGGCTCTCGAAGCCATTAGATGCCCACTTGTCGCGCGTCCATTCGGCAGCCTCTTTGCCAAAACCGCTGTTCGAGTATTAGCATCACCTCTGTGATTCCCAAAAGCGGTGCCTCCCGTGCTTACGCGAGCTTGTTCTGACGACCGTAGTATTCCGACCACTCGTCAATGGTGACATTGTCAAAGGAGTTGGAGATGAGCGTCTCCTGATCCGTCAGGACAGGCGGCCAAACGTCGTTGCGCCGAACAATAGGCTTGCGGTGCGTGTGGCGAGCCTCGACGTTGAAGTCGCGTTGGCAAGCGGAAGCGCTGGCCGCGAAGGCCAGGACGGTAGACAACTGCTGGGTACGCATGTTAACAATGCCTGGCAGTGATGATGGGGAGAGGGGTAGAGCGAGCGCAACCAGCGGCTTCTATCGGATTACGAGGATGGGACGATAAGTCTTTATGCACGCCCGGCGGACGATGGCCTTGTTGCCATTGCTCCTCCCATGATGCCATCGGCCCAGCCAGACGGCGTCGGCCACTTGACCGGCCCAGGAACCATCAGTTGAACGCAAAGACTGATTGGAAATCACCCAAGAATGCCAATCATGCCCGTTGGTGCCTGCTGGGCTGCTGCTGGGCGTGTGCTCACCGCGACAACAAAGATCGTCATCCGGGAACCCCGCCAGGCAGCTTCCCTTCGCAGCACCAGGTTGGCGACATCTCAAGCTCGGGATTGGCTTCTGCGGTGTCGTCATACCTCCCCAAGCCCTGGGCACTTGACTCAAACCCACCCAGTTCGGGAAGCTCGTTCAGGCTGACTGCGTCTGCCTCTCGTGGATGACTACGTGGGGGAGGGCGATCGCGGCTTGTGACCTGCCCGATTCGTGATAGAGCTATGGCCCGTCGGGCGGGGTTGGGGTCGGCCAAGGATGTGAGGATGTAACCCAAACTCCACAAGCTGTCACATTACTGCGGCTTGCAGATGAACCCCTCAACTCATGCCGCTGTCGGGCACTTTGCGCCTGAATGATATCTTCCATGCCATCACCGAGGCCATCTCAACATGAAAAGAATCCAACGAGGCAAGTCCAGGTGTCCGTGGAGCTTGTCAAAACCTACAAAACGTGGGAAACCAGATGTCAACGCCCTCCAGTTACTTAAGGTCAACGCATTCATTCTCTATGTTTCCTAATTCCTTCAACACGCCATGGTCATCCTGATCAGGTAGTCAATCAAAATAAATTAGGCAGGTCTCTGCATTTGTGGCACGTACTCAGGTCCACGTCAACATCCATCGGCAACCCTGGACATGCAGCCTGTCGTTCATCTTGGCATCCTGAGTGATCAAGTTGTTCTGTCACAGCTGCATGCCAAACGGTCCACCCGGTTAACATCATCGCTGAGCTATGAGGGAAACTGCATGGCTGGCTGATCGTACCCCTGTCGATCCAACACGCAATATGACCACATGGCTTCCAATACAGTAAGATACGAGCCCTCTCCTACCAACATGAGATCGAAACGATATGCTCCGGCACAGACGCAATCCAATATGCCGGGCCACAAGCTTTGATCCTGTCCCGACTTGGGATCGATGTTCACTCCCATTCCTCTACAAATGCTGAAACCACTCTCGCATGCTCAAAACAGCGAAGGAAACTGGCAGATCAGTAGATAGGCATGTAATAAGGGCTGCCTCTAATTCGAGACCAGGTGATATCATGATAAAGCAGTCTATTCATTCCCAACCAAGTTCTTCTTCGTAACAAAAAGCCCCCGTTCGGCGATTCTCATCACTATTCCATGAGGTCCATGTAAGATACCGCCTATGAAGTCGGCCGTCTCGAAGGTCCAAAAGCCCACCATCTTCAACTCATGAATGGTTGATCCGCCCATCCAACATTGTGCTGGCCTTCGTACATGATTTCCGCGCTTTTTGTTCCGAGCAGCTCGCCGTCTTCGTGCGATATTTCCACTCGTAGAGATGAGCCGGAGATGGTGCCACGAGCCACATGCGAGCAGGTCAAGATTTCCTGACACATTTGATTGTAACTTGTTCTCGCGTGACGAGGATTCATCGCCTTTTCCTTGATCACACAAAGCTTGCGAACATTGTCCGTCTTTCGTCTTGGAGCACTGGCCTCGCAAATGTAAATGCTGGTGTGATCAGAGGGTGTTTGAGATGGGAACCAGTGATGTGTATACGGCACGTTCACATGAGACTGAGTTGAGATGACATCGCCCTGTGATTCCATGATATTAGATTCAATTCAGCTGGGCAGAAGACGGCGAAGTTGACGAACCTTTCTGACAAACCACCTCATCTCGTCGGCACGGAACTCACCATAAACTGAGCTCCAGTACCTGTCTTTGGCAAGATGCACATAATCTTCGAAGGTTACGCTTACTACAATGCCATAACTTGCCCGGGCGATGCGAGATGTCACAGTAACAGAACCCTCGTCAAGAGCGTTGCTGGCCGATGCAGCGTAAAGAACAGCACCTCGGCAGATAGCTGTCCAACTAGACGACAATCAGCATTTCCATGAAGATCCCATATAACATCGGGAAGTTTACTCACGGGCGGCTCGAACTTCCCTGCAAGGTTTCCGATCGACCTCCGAAGTTCTTGTAAAGGGTTTCGTAGAGATACGCCGACCTGCCAAAACCGCCGACTAAAACAATATACTATTCAAATTAGTGTTGATACACTGCTACATTCATAGGAAGTTCAGATTGACAAACCTTCGGGGCACGACGTTCTATCGAGTCGGCCCGGTCTACTTGCAGTATTGCACCCCGATTAAATAAGTTAAATATAGCGTTCGTATTTAACTATTTAGCTCGCTGAAATCGATATATTTATTTATTTAACTCTATTTATAAATATTTAACTTATTTATTAGATAATAAAGCTCTTATAATAGTTAGGGACTTACCTATTACCTAGAATCGTTAGTATTAACGCTATTAATACTCTAATATAGCCCTCCTAATTAAATAGCCCCTCTACGAAGCTAGTTATTAAGGCACTAAAGCTCTTCTAACGTCTCTAGAGCTATTATAGCCCTCTATAATATTATCGTTAACTTCGCGAGACTAAACGCCCTCTCGTAGTCTACCGATATTATAGGTATTACTAAGATATCGAGAGCGAGCTTACTAATAGTAGGATACGTCTCCTAGCGCCCGTTCTACTAAGTAATAGGATCCTTAATACTAGACTCTTATAATAGATCGAGTTAAAGGTATCGATCGAGCTTAGAGTTAGGTATTATAGCTCTCTAACGCCTACTCTATACTTAGTTATTGAAATTTAATAAAGGTATTATAGGTTAAAGTATTTAGAGCTAGCTAAATCCGTTTTATTCTTAACTTTAGGGGTAATCTAATAAAGCGGAAGTAGAAGAATAGTACTACTAGTATTTCTATTAATAATATAAGCCTATATATATATTATAAACCTAGATAAGCTATTTAGGGCTCGACTATTATACTTTAAGCTATTAGATACTAAGGCTAGGGTAGAGGATAATAGTAGCTATATAGAGAAGAGACTCTCTAAGTTTTATATAGTATTAATTAAGCTTCTACTATATACTAGTAATAGAAAGATAGAAGTAATAATATAAGTCTTTACTAAGGGTATTAATATATTATAGGATATTAGTATATTTACTATAGATATAGTCTAAAAGTACTTAAATAGATAGAAGTAATAAATATCGTTAATTCTACTACTTTTACGTATACTAATAAGACCTCGAAGAGTCTTAGCTTCTCTACTATTAATTATTATTATCTATATTATTAAAGAACGTCTTCTATTCCTCTATTCTCTCGAGGATATACTCTATCCCTACGAGAACTTCCTAGAGCGCGCTATAGCTCCCTTACTTACTCTATCCTTATATCCTTATTATTTATCGATAGAGGGGTTTAGGGGTAATATAGAGTTCCGTTTAGAGGCGCTAATCTTCGGGTTAGAGGTAGTCTTTAATAGGAACTCGCTTATATAGATTAACTCTACCTATATTCCGTATAAGAAAGCTTTAGATATCGCCTTTCTTCTTTAGAGCTCGATTAAATATAAAGTATATTAAATTCTATTAAGTATTATTATTAAGTACTAACTTAAGTTCTATTACTATTTATTAATAAAGGAGAAAGTCTCTTTTTTAAGCTACTTCTACTATAATATATTAGAAGTACTAGCTTTGCTATAGAGAAGATCTTATTTACTAAATAATATTATAAAGCTTTCTAATAAGTCCTTTCTTCTATTAGAGTTAAAGAACGCTATCGAGATTATCTATATTATCGAGAAACTAAGACTCTTATTTAAAGGTCTTACTATTATTACTATATAAGAATACGCGACTAATAAGGTTTAAAATATAACTATAATAGTATATCTATTACTTAGTAATATCCTCGTAGTATAGCTTAGGTTATAGAAGTTAGAAGAGGTTATAGGAATATACGTCGTTTATTAACGTATTATCGGATACTATAATACTAACGAGGTCGATAATATCCTAATCTCTTATAACCTCTATAATAATATTAACTAACGTAGTCCACAAGCGAGTGGGCCATACAAGCGAGTGGGCCACTTCCTTATCACATACTTAGGAGCCTTTTTTCTAACCCCTGTAAGTCAGCCAATATAGCCCTAAGTTTGATGGGACTTTTAGATAAAGAGTTTTTATAGTATAACTATCGCCTGAAGTATACTTAGCCCTCTTAGATTAGCAGAAGATAGCTAGATAGGAAAAGTGGGTCTAGAAAACTACGATATATTCACCTAAAATGGCAGGAAGAGATCTTATAGGTAAGAACCCTATAGACTTTAAGTTTTACTATATACGCTTGTGGACTACGTTATAATACTACTTATATAAGTACTAGGTTACTCGTAGAATATAAGAAATTATTATTATAGTTATCTATATTCGTTAATATAGTATATAGATACTACGAGGATCGTAATTTAATTTAGAGAGGTCTAGTAGTCGTAGGAGAGGTAAATCTTTATAAGAGATACTCGTAGCTCTACTTATACTTATCTCTTCTTACTAATAAAGACGCTACTTAGTCTCTTTCGTAGACTATTCCGACTCTAGAGTAGGTTATCGGATACTTAAGGATTTAGCTTCGAGAGTAATCGATATATAAACGGGTTATTAAATACGTTAAACGCCTAGTTTATAGTAATAACGAAGCTAAGAGCGAGCTCTTCGAGTACTTCTAACTAAGCTCTTAGAATAGTAATAGAACGCTATTATAGAGGGAGAAGTATATTAGATAAGCTTAGAGAGGAGTCTTTAATAGAAGAATTCTCGAATATCCTATACTTCTTCCGAAGATAAAGACCTATAGAGGTCGTAGTAAAGGCCTTAAAGAGTATTAGATCTCGTCTCTTATTATAGAGACTATAGACCTAGAAGCTATTACTAGTAGTATTTACCGTATTAAGTAGCTTAGTTATAAAGATCCTATAATCCCTGATCTAGCTTATACGGCCTCTAGAGCCCTTCCTCGTAATAATCGCGTCGAGAGTAAAGCGCCGGCTATAGTAAATCGCTATAGGGAGGTTAGAATTAGACTACGTTAGGCGTAAAAGTTAGGTTTAAATTAAGTCTAGTAGACGCGCCCTAAAGACTATTATAGATATATCGATAATAGTAATAGTAGTAGCGATAGCTTTAATAGCGTAGGTAATATCGTAGTAACGTTATAGGTAGGTAATATTATAGATAGTTCCGTTAGTAGAATTACTACTTTAGTAGGGGATTTACGCCTCGGTAATTTTTAGGGTAGGAGACTAAACTAGCTAATTAGTAGATTAATATATATAGGTCTTTTCCCCTATTAGTAATAGTAGTTAATAGCCTAATTAGTTAGGGTCTCTACTTTATTATAGAGGGTCTAGGTTCGATTTCTAGTATTAGCGTTTATATTACCTATTATAAACTTCTATTTATAATATATATAATAAGTAAGTATACTATATAAGTAAGTATACTACGCGACTACGACTACGCGATAAGAACTTTATTCTAGTTAACTAGAATAACTTAAATTAATTAAAACTATTCGGAATCCTCTTCCTTAGACGTCTCTACCTCTATCTAATAGGTTCGCGCGTTATACCCCGGCTTACTGCAAATACTATATTACCGCTTCTGCGTCTTAACCCTCGGTTTACGACTACTACTCCGACGCGTTTCCTCTTTTACTTATATATTAACTTTAATTTCACCCTATAGCTCCTATCCTTAGCCTAGAGTAAGACTTCCTCCTTACCTAAGATGCGTTTTCTTTATTCTACGACGCTTACTTAGGGTCGTATTCTCCTCTCGAAGAATAAGGAGTTCTAACTTTATAAGGGCTATTTTATATATAATTTTACGTGCCCCTTTCGTAAAGTAGTCGATAGCCTTAATAATTAATATCGGAGAGCTTCCCTAGTATCTAGCGATTCGACTTTTAATAAAATTAGACTATAAACTAGCTTTAACTAGGTTATTAAGCGTTCGGGAGACCTAAAGTACTAATATTATTAGATCCTCTCTAGAGGGCGTTAGCGTCCGTAACTTTATATCTAGCTTTAAAATTATATTTTCCGGGTTTATTAGAATAAGCCTAGCCCCTCTAAATCCTCCCTAAATATTCTTCTCTATTATAGACTCTATAAAAGCTACGAAAAATATAGGGAAGAAGTCCTCCTTAGTAATATAGCTTATACCCGCCCTTATCTTCTTTTTAATTTACTAACTATAGGCTTACTTAAGTAGGCTAAAATAGCTAATATCTAGAGGCTAGAGTAAGTATAACGAATAGGGAGGTATATAGAGCGTAATAATATTATTCTCCTTATAGTAGAGCTCGAAATTAATAGAATAATAACTTTTATAGCTATTAAGGATAAGGAGGCGATAAACGCCCTAAGTACGAAGTTTCGTATACTTATCGAAATACTAAATCTATTCTAGGCCCTTCTCGTTTATTATCTAGCTATTATCGGTTATAGCGATTACCTAATTATAAAATAGAGGACTATCTTCGTACTAACTCGAGAGGTAATTTTTCCCTACTATAATAATAAATAGTAGGACGTACTACCCGTCCGCGCTAATACTTTAGATTACTATAACCTATTCCCGACCTCCTAGCTAGACTAGCTTTATATTAGAACGTCTTTTAGTACTTATAACGACTATTCCTATTAAGATAATGCCTATTATAAACCCTATTTCGTTAAAGTTATAGATATCGGACTCTATAATACTATATTTCGCGATTATATTACGAATAAGCGCGAACTATGCGTTTATCGTATTAGGATCTTCGTATAGGGCTCTCTAATAGTCGTATCTACGAAAGAAACGCGCTTTAAGCTCTAGTTATCTGTAAGAAGGAGCATCTGGAAGCCGGAAGATCCCCGGCCACACCTCGGCGAGCAGTCGGCGAGAGCTGGGCGCTGACTAAGCCAAGATTCGAGTACTCTCGAATCCAGAAGGCAAAGATCACAAGAGTGAACTTAGCAAGTTTAAGTCTACGAATAATATCCAACCTACCTGCGTACGCTCGGCGGACCGACTCTCCGTGAACCCGATTCAGACCCTTAGTCATATCCTTACAATTCTTAAACTTCTACCCTGCTCCAGGAGAATTGGCAATACGAGATATCGAACCGAGTTACGCGTAGCACCCGCCAAGAGACCGTCGACCTCCAGTAAGAGGACGCGGAACTCCGAGAACAAGACACAGAGATGCCAGACCAGGAGGACAGAGCAGACGCGCACTCCGCTCGCTCTCCCCTCGGCGTCCAGGCGGACATCGAACAACTCGTTCAACAAGAGTTACGACGCACGACGCGTCATCGGTCACGAAGCAGCAGCCGGCCGACCGCTCGGCGAGGATCCAGGGGCCGATCCAGGTCACCTGCCGATACTACGAGCGAAACACAATCGACGTACCGAGACAGATACGATAGCCGCGACCGCTCGACGATAAGTCGCAGAAGCAGTCAGGGGGATAACTCTCCCCGGAGAGCCCAAGCCGACGAGGTTAATAATACCCTCATACTCAATATCCTAAAGTAGTTCCAGGAGCAGACCCAGAGATTGGCTAGAATAGTCGTCGAAGAAAGGCCACACATTCGGCGACGCGACGAGAAAGCACCGGCGTATAACGTCGGCAGACTCGACGAGAATGCGACTACGCGAGAACGAGAAGACTAGCTGGACGAGATCTAAGAGGTCTACGAGGTATAACGACTAGAAGCGAGTGCCGCACAGCGAATCTAGTAGGCTAGAGGATAGCTCGGAAGGACGCTATAGGAATCCTAGCGCTCCTATCGCAAAGGCCTCGCCGAAAGAACTCCAGAGTCAGGACAGACCACCGAGGTCACCTAGGAAGACTTTGTTATATTCATACGACAATAATATCTAGCACTAGCCCTCTAGAAGTAGAACCTTCGGGAAGCTATCGCTAGGTATCGTTAGAAAGACGACTAAGGGCCAATAAAGTATTATCAGGAATAGGAGGGGCTCCACCGCACTATCGGCGAACCCTCGATAGGGGAAGCCCAAGCATTCGCATTCTTCAGGGGCCTTACTAAGGAACTGAAAGACGAGGCGTGGAAGCAAGATATCCCACGAGTCGAGGCTCGGGAGATTGCAGAGTACGCGGAAAGACTCTGGGAGGTAACCCGAAGAGGCTACTAGAAGAGAGACTATAATAGCAGACGCGTGCCAGACAGGCGCAGACGGGACGGCGATAAGCCGTATACCCGGGGCGATTATCGCTAGCGAGAGCGGGGGTCAGACAGGAAGCCAGAAAGCCGCCGCCCTTACGGCGAAGGCAAGGCAGTCCCCCCTTATATTAAATATTATAAGTATAGAGGACTATACTACTCCCTAGATTGTCCGCAGAAGGACGAGGGAGGCGCCTATTAAGGGGGATTATACCGAGGAAATAGCTATAAGGGGAACTCCTACCGAGGAGGCCGAGGTAATTCGGCGATAGTTCGCGCAGTACGCGTCCCTAGTAAAGTTATCGGAGAAGTTCCGGAAAACGAGTAGGCGTTGCGGAGACCCCGACATACGTAACGCCAGAACTCACATCGGTAGTCATTAGGCCGACAGCCCAAGGGCGAGCCATCGTTATCCATTCGGGCATAGAAGTCGAAGTAGTAGTAGACATAGACACCTGCTTATAGACAGACCTCATTAGCGAAGCTTTCGCAGAGCGGCTGGCGTTAAAGCCCGCCTCGGAGCTTGAAATACTAGATATCATCGGCATTACTAGGTCACCTATTAAAGATAGGAAGGCCTATTGGCTGATATTCTTTCTCCTGGACCGATACGGCTACCCGCGCAGGGTACGCCGAGCATTCGTCGCTATTGTCCGACCAGACAGCGAACCCCTACTACTACTAGGACAGAAGTCTATGGGCCTAGAAGGCATTATTATTGAGACAGCAACGAATAGCTAGTATTACGATAAAATCTCAATTGTAACCCCGGAATCCTTTGTCGATGAGGTTATATTAGGAGACGGAAAGGCATACGTTCGCTATATTATAGGTATCCTTTCGGCAGAGAAGCCAATCCCAATATTGGACGACGAAGACGAAGAGCTAGGACAATTAGTCCCAGAAGAGCTCTAAGAGTACGAAGCCGTCTTTAACGAGCAGTTAGCGAAGAAGCTCCTACTTTTAAGCAATGCCGTATACGAAATCGTACTCTAGGAGGGCGCTATAGCACCTCATAAGGGCATATACCTATTATCGGCTGACTAGCTATAAACGCTCGCCGAATATATCGAGGAGAACCTCGCAAACGGAAGAATCAAACACTCTACTAGCCCAGCAGGGGCACCTATCCTATTTATGCCTAAGAAAGACGGCACTATTCGCCTCTACGTAGACTACCGCGGGCTGAACGAGGTAACGATTAAAAACCGCTACCCACTCCTACTAAAAGGGAGCTACTCGATCGCCTAGCAGGCGCCGAGTGGATTTCAAAGATCGACCTCAGAGAGGCATACCACAGAATCGCTATCAAGAAGAGCGACTAGTAGAAGACTATATTCCGAACTCGTTACGGACACTTCGAGTACACAGTCATGCCATTCGGGCTGACCAATGCACCAGCCATATTCCAAGCGTACATTCACCGAGCGCTTACCGACCTCCTCGACACGGAATATATTGTCTACCTGGATGACATCCTCATCTACTCAAGGACACGCGAGGAACACACAGCGTTATTGAAACGCGTATTACAGCGGCTAAAGGATGCCGAGCTATTTACGAAACTCTCTAAGTGCGAGTTCTATAAAAAGGAAACTGAGTTCCTAGGCTTTATCGTAAGCAACGAAGGCGTCAGGATGGACGCTGAGCGCGTGCGAGCCATCGCCGAATAGCCCACGCCTAAGACATTCAAGGATATCTAAGTATTCCTGGGATTTACAAACTTCTATAGAAAGTTTATCCCTAAATATTCCTATCTCGCAAGGCCCCTAATAGTAGCGCTGAAAGGGAGCCAGAAAGGTATAAAGTCGGGAGACTTTACCTAGGGGGAGGAAATAGATCAGGCATTAAAAGAGCTTAAGCTCGCCTTCCAGTCGGCGACTATATTACGCTATTATAATACACGCCTCGATACGAGGATTGAAACGGATATATCGGCAAAAGCTATCTCCGGGATTTACTCACAGAAGCACGGCACGAGCTAGTATCCCGTCGCCTACTAGTCGCGTAAATTAGACGACGCAGAAACGCGATAGGGTATAGGATAGCAAGAGTTACTTACTATCGTCGAGAGCCTAGAGCACTAGAGCTACTACGTAGGCGGACTCTAGTAAAAGCTCGTAGTACTAATAGACTACTAGGTATTAAAGAAAGTTATATAAGCACTAGCGCGGGACGTTCGCGGACGCCTCGCTAGATAGGTATATAGACTTACCGTATTCGACTTTGAGATTTAATATAGGCTAGGGGCTACTAACCCCGCAGACGGACTCTCTAGGAGACTAGATTATATAGAGGGCGACCCTAATATAGATAACGTCCTGCCTATATTAGCAAAGAAGCTAAGTCTAGTTAATAAGCTGCCTGAAGACCTCTAAGTAAGGATCGCGAAGCTGAGCGCTCGCGGAGTAGCCGGCGAAGCATACGTGCACGCGGTAAAGACACGTCTCCAGAAGAGACAGGCCGAGAGCTCGAAGAGCCATAGTCACCGAGACACCTCTATCTCGGGTAGTAACGTACCTAGTATAAGGGCTAACTATAGGACGAGTAGTCCACGGCACAAGACTGCCGCCGATGCACCCAGCTATCCAAGAAGGAGCAGGGAGAGCGCGGATGCTAGCCGAGGAGAGCCCGAGGGCTCTGAGGACTCGAGCGTAGCTAGGGAAATTGGAATTCCGGACTAATTCATCCTACGCCCTATTATAAGAGAACTCATAGCGGGCGAAACGGCACTATTAATACGGCTAAGCGAAGACCTAGAATATATAGTAAGAGGACTACAGGCCTCTGACGACCTCTATCGGGATATTGCGAAAGCTCTGCGATTAAAAGCCGGGTTAAAGGCGGGTTATAGCCTAGATAACAATAGGACATTATAGTATCGAAAGAGACTTATGATTCCCGAGGAAGCTTCCCTGCGAGAGGAACTACTGCGAACACACTACGATGATCCGCGAGTTGGCTACTTAGGCGCTAACCGCACGGCAGAATTAATAACGCGAAAGTTTTACTAGAGACATCTAACGGAAGACGTCCGCGCGTATATCGCCGAGTGTCCGGCATACTAGGGCTCTAGAATCCCGAGGCATAAGCTATATGGACTTTTATAACTACTACCGTTGCTATCTCACCTATTCTAAGAGATTAGTTTGGACTTCGTTACGGGACTGCCCGAGAGTACGACGAACGATAGGCGTATCTACGATGCGATCTTAGTTATCGTAGACTATATGACTAAGATGAGCTAGTTTATCCCGACTACTCGGCGGCTGAATGCCGCAGAGTTAGCTGCTATTCTATATAACAGGATAGAGTGCAGGTTTGGGACCCTAGAGGGGATCCTAAGCGATAGGGACAAGCTTATTACGAGCCAATTCTGGGCAGACTTCTATAAGGAAATGCAGATTAAGCGTCGAATATCGACGGCTTAGTATCTATAGACGGATAGGCAGACAGAGAGGGTTAACTAAGAACTGGAATCCTACCTCCGAAAGGTCTGCGGGCATAAGCCGAATGCGTGGGCAGTACAACTCCCAGAGGCAGAGTTCGCCTATAATAATGCTAGAAACGCGACTATTGGAGTATCGCTATTTAAGGCACTCATAGGATACTACCCTCGAGTAATCGAATTCGTACCGTCAATAACGAGGAATATCGTCGAAGGTGTCCGCGAACGCTTGGCGAAAGTTGCCGAGACTAGGCGACGCATAGCAGAAACCTAGCAACACGCCAAAGATAGCCAGGCCAAGCACTACAATAAGCGGCACTAACCGCTATAGCTTGCTATCGGCGACTGCGTGGGACTCTCTACGAGGAACTTTAAGTTTAAAGCAGGACAACGGAAACTGGCCCCGCGATATATTCGCGTACTAGTCGTCGAGCGCATTAGGCAGAATGCCTATAGGGTATAGCTCCCTGAAAAGTACTCTAGAATGCACGACGTCTTTTCGGTATCCCTCTTAGAACCGTGGACAGGGCGCAAAGACATCGCCGATACGCTACTAGAATTAGAGGAAGACTAAGAAGAGTGGGAGGTCGAAGACATCGTCGCCCATAAGAAGGATGGGGACTAAACCTTCTTTATAGTCAAATGGAAAGGCTAGCTAGTAGAATATAATACCTGGGAACTAGAGCCTTACCTGCAGAACAGTCGCGCACTGCTCGCTAGGTACATGCAACAGCTAAAAAGAAAGCATACAAAATAGGATAATTAATCGTATCTCGAATGCAAGACTACTAAAGGGGGGAAGATTACTACCCGAACTATTACCGACTAGTCGTCGAAACTACCGAACCCGCTAGTACTACCGATACTGCTAGACGCCTGAAAGTTACTGCTAAAGACGTAAACACCGACAGGCGAGCCTTCGCTATCCTCCTCGGCAACCGAACTATTTCCAGACCCAAGAGAACTACTAGGGCGACCACCTATAATTGTAGTAGCTTGGCCGGGGCGGCGCATAGTCGGTATGCCTACGTACTGCTTATAGTTAATGGGCGCAGTATTATTAGAACGCACTAAGGGGTTAGTAACCTCCTAAAAGTCGCTACTTATATAGGGGAAGTCTAAACGACCCCCCTCACCGTCTACGGGAGTCGAAACGACGCTGCTAAGGTCGGACAGGAGCGTAAGCACGGCGTTGGCTCGGCGAAGGTCGCGAAGGTATTAAGGCTGGGCAACCTCGCGGTAACGGCCGATAGAAGAAGCCGAGGGAGAATGATCGCTACTATAGCGACGCTGACGAAAAGTCAGCGAACGGTACACGAAAGGAAGGAAGGGGAAGCAAAACTCACATTGAGCTCGTAAGCCGTCATAGCCCACTCGCGATTGCAGGCAGCCTCCTCAATCTAGAGCTGAGCCAGACGCTGGGCGAGCGCATTGCCAGAGAGCGCTCCAACGCCGCTAGGATCGAGCATCCAGCTAAAGAGACCGTTCTAAGAATGGCTGAAAGCCAAAAGATAATAAAGGAAACGGAAACGAGCGACAGGGCGCAGAGCATTCGGATCGCGTCGCTGAGTGCGCGCAAAAGTCTTAACCCAAAGCCAGTACGTCTAAGCCGCTCTAAGGACGGCTTAGGGAATCTGGAAGGAGGAAGTCAGAAAGGGAAAAGCAAGGCGAAGGAAAGGCGAACTCACAGCGGTACACTTGGCCTTCTTGAAGTGACACATAGTACACTTATTGGGGCTCTTCTCATCGCAGACGCAAATAACGTCGGGATCAGCGTAAAGCTGAGTTAGGCAAGTGATACAAGGAGTGCCGCTCTAATAGCGACCCTAGCCACGTGCCTTATTATAGCGGAAGCCTTTAAATAGGCGAGCAACTACAGGGATGACGGACATGTTAGTTAAGAGGGAATGGAAGAACTAAAGAAGATTAATTGAAAAGCAGAGGCCGAAGACTCTACGAGCAGTTGTTAGTTGTTGTTATTAGAGGAAGAAACTAACTACTAGAAGAGAGGAAGAGGACCTCTATTTATGGAACTGGTAGAAGAGGCCAGAGGCGGTAAGAACGATAACGGCGACGACCTATCCTAATAATTCAATAGCTACTAATTCAACTGCTAATAATTCAACGGCTGCCGACGAGGTAACCGCCAACCCTCGGCAACTGCCCGACCTGGAATAATAGGGGACCATTATTAATAGGAGGGGACGTAGGAAAACGAAGGAGGAAAATAACGCCTTAAATATCGCAAACTAAGCGCCGACCGAATGGCAAAAGGAAGCAGAATTTCAGGGACGCAACTAATAATAGGAAACAATGGAAACAGACTCCCAATAGGCCCGAAACTAAGGGACTATTATATCGTCAGGGACTGACGATTTGGGGAAGGGGAATAGTTGTAAGAAGGAGTATCTGGAAGCCGGAAGATCCCCGGCCATACCTCGGCGAGCAGTCGGCGAGAGCTGGGCGCTGACTAAGCCAAGATTCGAGTACTCTCGAATCCAGAAGGCAAAGATCACAAGAGTGAACTTGGCAAGTTTAAGTCTACGAATAATATCCAACCTACCTGCGTACGCTCGGCGGACCGACTCTCCGTGAACCCGATTCAGACCCTTAGTCATATCCTTACATTATCGCTTAACGAAGTTTAAGGCCTAGCGCTTCCCGACGCGTAGCGCGTCGTAGTTAGTAAGTAGTCGATTAGCTATATCTTCTACCTTAGATAGCCGGGGAGGAAATAATCGGGAATCTAGCTCGAGTACGTATTAAATAATCGTTAATTCCTCTAGCTCGGTTAATTTCTTCGATTTAGATATAGTATCGCGTCGTAAAGCTATGCCCTTTAGTCGTCGACTAAGCTTTACGCAATAGATACCGTATATACCTATAATACGACGGATACTAAGTTCGGGACTTTTTTCGAGAGCCTAGATTATAAGGAGTAATTACCCTTTGTTAGACGGCTATAGTATAATTATTAGTAGAGAAAGACGCGATATAGAATAGATAATCGCATAGTTATAGTCGCGTAGTATACTTACTTATATAGTATACTTACTTATTATATACGTTAATAGGTAATATAAAGTTTTAATTAGCTTAGTTACTCTTTTTTTATAGGTCTCGAGTCTTAATATCTATTTAAACGTTTACTAAATATATAAATATTATAAATCTATATATTTAGCTATTTAATTATAGGAAAATAGGTTATTTATTTAGTCATTTAATAATTTAACTTATTAGATTTAATCGGGGTGCATTACTGCTCGCAAGAGAGCGATGGACTATCTTCAGTCCGCTCTCTTCTATAGAATGAACTACTTAGCGCAGATGAACATTTTACCTGCTAGACCTGAACAGCGGTATGTCATATGCCTCGAGCAAAGAGGCGCAGCAAGATGAGCCGAAAACATCCCATCACGGACGACGTCACCTGCGCTAGAACATATCATCATGCCGGACCAGATCTGCCCCGAGACACAGATGCGACGTTTCGAGCTATTCTCAAGCCCTCTCGTCCGGCCTCGGACGGGAATAACACGTAGCAGCCTCAATGTTCAACTCTGAGCTAAACACCCTCAGCACTCGTCGAGACCCTGGGCCCATCAATTCTTCCTGCCCTCTAGGCCGAAACCGCACCACGCAAACATCCATCACAGACAGGCACACCACGGGAATGCCCCAGAAGCGAGGGTTTTTCAGGTTTTATGGAAAGCGTCTAGATGTAAAGCTCAATCTGGATATCTCATGTCATGCCTGCACGCCACACAGAAAGCAATGACAGGGCCCAATAAATGGTTTCCGAGGGGAATGACACCGCTTGGGTTGAAAAGCCCGCTCGTTTTTTTCCCTCCCGCAAAGGGGAGAAGAAAAGAAGAAGAAATTAAACGCCGCCCCCCCTTCCCGTCCCACCCCCGTCTTGCGTAAGAAATGGAAACGCCTCTTTTAAATGCTCTCTAGATGTGATTTGCTCTGGCCCCGCGGCTTCGAGACTAGTGGTCGTTGAAGTCCTCGTCCCTGGTGTTCGTTAGCATCGTGATTCGTCTGCATGTGGCGAGGAGGAGAATGCTTACCTGCCGGGATACATGATATCCTGGATAATGACTGCGCGGGTGTGGCTGTAGAGCACCAGACAGTACGTCAGGAACAAGACGATGCTGAGGCCCGTGCCGACAGACTTGACGGCGTCGTTGCCCAGGGCGTTGGCGATGGAGATGGTGGCGAGTACGAAACCGGTGTTGGGGAAGACCATGGCCCACCAGCCGAGATGGAAGTAGACGGGCGGGGCCTGAACGACGGCCGCAACGCCAATGCCCCACCACCAGGCGGCGAGAGCCCAGAGGAAGATGGCGCACATGAGAGCCATGGTGCGGATGAGGCCGGCGTCGATGAGGAATCCGTCGCCATCGGGGTCAAAGTTGTCGGGGAGACCTTGGGCCATGCCGATGAGGGCGAGAGCCGTGAAGGAGGGCGGGCCGACACACATGAAGAGACCGGGTCGGTGCTCGCGGTTCGGCAGACCGGCCTGCATGAGACGGCCGACCATGTGGGAGTACATCAGAAGAGCGACGGACATGCCGAGACCCTGGCAGGTCAGGCCGGCGACAATGATGGGCACTGCAGAAATGTCGGGCTGGGTGTCGGCGATGACAGAAGCGATAGTACCCGACAGCATGACAGGGAAGATGGGGAGAATCCACGTGGGCATCATGGTCTGTAGACCGAAGCTGTGGGCGGAGAAGACGAAGCTCTGTTTCGGAAAAGGGTCAGTCATGACGATTGCAGGGATACAAGGGCGGGAGACGAACGTATTGGAAGATGGCGAGAGAGATGGTCATGATCACATAGGCCCAAAAGGCCACTTGAATGCCCCAGATGAGACGGTCGTCATCGAGAGGGATAGCATAGCGCTGCGTGCTCGTGATGAGGGTGGCAAGCGAGAGGAAGAAGGTCGGGAAAAAGAAGCCCTCTCGCTCGTGGGTCAAAGATTTTGTAAAGTCGCCAGGGAAAAGGAAGAAGCGGGAAATGATCATGGTGGTGACACCGGTGAAGAGAAAAAGGTTGATAATGTATACAGCGAGACCAATCTGCCTAAGGCCTTTGAACTGGAAAGGTTGCGCGAAGATGAGCAGCGACAGGCCACCGGTACTCATGGTGAGCGTGTACCACGCCCAGGTGAAGTGGTGCAGACGCTTCTTGAGCCCGTACCTCGGTCGGTTGGGATCATTGATGTCGACACCGCCGTGATCGTCGTGGCCATGTGCAGCGGCAGCAGGAGCGGGCGGGCCAGCGCCCTTCTCAACTATGGGTGTGACATTCTGGTACTCAGGCTGCATGTTGCGCTTGAGGCTATCGATGTCGACCTCAAGACGGGGGGAGCCCGGTCGGTTCATGTTGTAGTCGTAGGAATTCCTGCGCGTCGATGATCCTGATTCGGTCCAAGCTGAGCCCTGAGGTTGGCCCCGGTTCATGGCGATCTTCTAGAGACGACGGTAGTGGCTGCCAAGAGTGTGACAGCGATTGTTCGTTGGTCGTTCGCGTGGGAAAGGGTGGGATGCCAAGTTGGTGAAGAGATCGCCAAGACGAAGCCAGTCGTGAGTGGGTGTTGTGGTTGTATAAGCCAAGCAAGCCAAGAGAAACAACCAATGCAGCCAAGCTTTGGCAAAATGGAACACGAGGAAAGGACAAAAAGAGATACCGCTGTCAAGGGAGTTCAAGTGTCGGGATCTGCATCGAGGCTTGGGGGCGTCTTGGCCGATGATATACAGTTCGCCGCGGACCAAGGGGCAGCAGTACACGAGTCCTGATTTTGTTGCCTTCTGCTTGCTCCATCGCTGGGCTGGACCGCAAAGTCTCCACTGCTGACAAGGAAGTCTTCTTCGTCCTTTCGTTGAAACAGAACGCCAAGTTTAGCAGGGCTCATACTTGCCAAGAGTCCGACCATGCAACCCGTTTTTGGCATCCCTCGCTGTAGCAGAGCCGCAGCCTACCATCCGGCCCGGCTCCCCATGCCTCAGACTGACGGGGCTTCACCCATGAAGGGAGCGGGTCCAAAGGGCGGGAGCACGTGTTTCTTCTATATCAAGGTTGCGGTTCGTGGGGGAGAAGCCGAAGGGGGGGGGGGGGGGGGGGGGGTGGGTGGCCNCTGCTGTCTGCTTTGATCGCGGTGATCTTCCTTATCGTGAAGCCTTTTGGTCGTCTCACCACGATGGCTCCAGCGTCTACGATGATCATTCTCAACCCAATTCATCTTTGCAGCCCGCGACATCCAATCCCTTTTCTCTTCTATACCCCGTTGCTTCTTCGTCTGTCAGATGTTTTCTTCTCTTTCCTACTTCCTCCGCTCCTGATCTTGGGGGTTCTCTCCTTTTATCCTCATCAATCCCCCCCCCCCCCACATTGCCGGGGGCGACCGGAGGGGGCGGACTGTAGACCGCTGATCGCCCTCTGTGGTGCTGGTTCTGCGGCTGGTGCAGGCGCGCAAGAGCCGCGCTGCCGCCCGTGTGTCGTATTAATAGGTGCGCGTTTTTGTTAGTTTTGCTTCAGGCGGGAAGCTGGAACACCAGATGGATGGGAAACTCCGTCAGGGTACCGCCCGGCATGCCGAACGGGAGGTGTGGGCGGGACAACTTTGTTTCGCCATGACGTGCGCTCTGACGCCTGACCAGATTAGGAGGTCTCAAAGCAGCGACTCGTCGGAGCGATCATAGGTCAAGCTTGAGCCGTGTTGATACTTGGAGACGGAAACGTGCCAGCGTGGCCCATCTCAACTTCAGTGCTTCTTCCCAAACCGGTGCTCTCCGTTTTGGACATGGAATTCGCTCGCGCTCCACCGGCCCTTGAGCTTATCTGGCCGTGAATAGCTTCAAGATTTCATCTCGACTTGGGCGACCGACCCGCCAGGACGAAACACTGCGCCCACCAAAATTGTTCGGGCACGGCCAGGTCTAAGACGCGATCGATTGAAATAGAGTCAAAACGAAGTGGGACTTGAGATACGGTGTCATTCAGCTCGACATGTGGTGATAACAGAGGCTTCAAATCAGTCGGACATGAAGTAGGCAAAACTGTCTTCGAATCATCTGGTCGTGAGGCCGCTTCGATAATGAAACGTTGTGCTTCAAGCTGATCATCGTCAGCGATGGAATGTTCGATGAGGTATCATCTGGCTCGATACCGCCATCCAAGATGTCCTCTGCGGTACGAAAGGCTCGTCGCAAGGGGCTAAGGAGAGACCAAGCGGCGATGCATCGCCTGGAGGCTAGACATGATGCCGTCGCTTCGAGTTGCGAGGCTCGAGTGGCCCTGCCCTTCGCCAAGGACTATGAAAAGCAGCCGCAATCTCTTCCAAATTCCCCTCGAGATTGTCCATGACACTCGACATTGATACCGTTTCGGCCGCGTGTCTCCGTGTGTCTGAAATTTTTTTTTCCCTTGGGCCACAAATACCGCCGTGCATCATCTGCATCGCGTCAACCACAGCAAGGACCACGCTGATCACCACCGTCCATCCCGGATATGTCCGTCGTTCCATCCATTTCGTCAGAATCACCTATCATTCGTGGTCGAGTGGCCCGAATCTTTGCCCTTGCACGGCCTGACGAGTCTATCCTTTACAAGCATGATGTTTTTTTGGCAAATCCCCTTTCATCGAGTCATCACGCTTCAGGAGCAAGGCTGAGTCCGTAGGTAGGGGGCCACAAAGCCTCAGGCCCAAGCGGAATGCCCGTGATATTTTCGTGTGCGGGACATCCAAGAAACTCGGCAAGCCTGGTGTAGAGGGCTTCATCTCGGTTCGCCTGGTTTCCCATTAACCCCTGAACAAGATGCATTGGGTTCGTTGCTGAGCGCAGGATCGAGTGCAGTGTCTGCACCAGAGTATTAGCTCAACTGGCCAGTCGTCTTTCCAGAACGCAAAGACTCACCTCGGCGTCTTCCCTGGCCGTGGACCGTGGACCCCCAGGTGTAATGACCGGGGGGCTCTCGACCGTCGCGCCCTCATGCGCCTCCTGGACAGCCGCTTGGGCTGTTCGCTGCAACGTGGCACATGCCCTGAGTACCCTGTTGAGGCTGCATCGTTCATCCCGCTCGAACTTTTGCAGGAACCGAGCAAAAGACCTCGTAGATCGCAAAAGCTTGATAGCCTGCGCCGTAGCAGGCTCATCCAGGATATCCGTGATTAGAAAGAGCATGGCACACAAGGGATAGCACAAGTTTCTCCTAAGCCTTGTCAGTCTCAAAACTCCTTCCCAGTCCCCCAGCGCGTGGCTCACCAGAGGAAAGTAAACGTTGGCGCTTGGAATGTGCAAAAGATCTGGATCACGGCTTGTGCTGCCGATCTGGACCGCAGGAGGCAGTGCCGGGAGCGAGGCAAATCGTAATTGAGTGTTGGCCCGACGAACGACCGCGCTCCTTCTATGCATAGTGACATAGCACCCTCGAATTCACGGTGCCTGACCGCCCAGTGTGCCAGCATTTGGCAGCTGTTGAACACGAGGAAGACATCGAGCTTCTCGCCATCCAGACTGTCCTCATCGGCAAAGCCGTCGACAATGTCATCTGCGAGATCGCTGGGTAGGAGGAGTCTCCATTCGTCGAGCAAAAATTCGCAGTCAAGAATGGATTGGAAGATCTGGCCACTCTCACGTCTGAGACTTTTGGCTGTGTAAAGTTGTCGGGCGATCTGGGATTCGACGGTGGCGAGCTGTGAACGGAGTCGGAACCAAGATACGTCTGTCCCCTGAGCATCTGGAAAGTCCACCTCAACGCCGTCGTCATTGATCATGGAGGGTACACCGTGGTTGAGGCTGATTGATTTGTCCAGGATATAAGTGGCCCAGAAGACACGGTTCTGCACCCTGTTTCCGCCGGCATGTTTTGATTCAGCGCCTCTGTGAAAGCCTAGACGGTTTGACATGCCAGCCGCAGCTGATGCAAGCGTGACTGCCGTACTAAGAGATATCGTACCCTGCATCCAGAGGGCCATCCCAACGATTGCCTGTACAGCCATGGCGTCGTTGCCTTTCGCCGTGAGCTCCGGCAGTGTTGCAAACGCGTTCATGAAGAACGACCAGATGGGGCGGTGCAGCAACGAGAAAGATTCGTTTAGGCACTTGAGACTGGAGCCCAAGGCGATGCTGACGTTCGCGTACGCCCAGCCAGCAGCGCTGTCAAAAATGTCGTCAGCTCCTGCGTGGCCGCCGTAGCGAGGCAGAAAGCAGTTGAGATTGAGGGTTGGAAACGTATCTGACAGATGTTCAGATAGAGGTAACCACATGGTGAGTGCATCTTGGCGCTTCAGTCCCGCCGTATAGGTGCGTCGACAGAAAGTAGGGCCTGTGAACTTGGGCTGCGGAGTATTCATCCATCGCATGATAGCACCAAAGACCGGCATCCGAGCGTGGAGCTCTGATTCTGCTTCCACACTTGGAAATAACAAGTCCATTGGCGGCGAGACTTCTACCGCATCTGTGCCCGTTGTCGATATACCCGCGGCGGGTTGAACATCTGGACAGCCAGTGTTCGTGGGCACATCTTCGTCAGACGTTGGTGGAGCAGCATCTTCAGCCTGAGATTGAGAGGCAGTAGTCGCCGGCTGGGAGAGACCGGCGTGCTGGAGAGTAGACTCCATCTTGGAAAGTCGTTCCTCGAGGGCGCGAACATATTCTTTGCTGGTATTTGTCAATTGGGCGCCATGTAAGCGGTAGGAGCACCTTGAATTTGACTGACTTGCGACCGGGGCCACGCCTCCTTGGGGCCACATCATAGATACAATCATGGCCCTGAGTGAGACAAGAGGAGCATGATGGCCTACCAGCATCACACCGACTCTTTCTCGATCTACATCTTTTGCAGGCCTGCATTTGTTAGTGGCCAATCTGACAAGCTTGGATCGAATGGTCAATTAGATACCTGTTGCGTTCGTTGTGCTTTCTCAGCTTGCTGGTCCGATGTCGACATGATTCGTCGCGGGAGTCGTGAAAAGGTACTTCGGTACTTCTGGCGTGGAGCTTGGCCTGCAGCAATGGGTTACTCAGTCATCAGGAGAACCAGAAGCCGGCCAGAAATGCATCCGATGGTGCATGATGTATGATGAATGATGGAAAGCCAAAGAGTCGGGTCGGAATGAATGAAGACCGAGAAGTGCTGGAATGTTGTTGTCTTCAAGTCGAGGATTTGTCAATCGAGGCCCAAGACCATCTTGCCAATGGCCGGTCAAGCCAAAGTGGATTAGGCTTCGGGAGTAAATTGCTTCCGATGAAAGTCCCAGGTCAGGTCGGCCATGTTCGAGTGGCAGCAGAGTGGCTGAGCTGAGCCACAGTCGATGACAGCTGGCAGCGGCCCTGAATAGCACGACCTGACGGAATTGGGGCGGAGTAGGGCCCGGCCGTGTCAAAACCTGAGCCAATGCATGTTCATCCCTCAATCCTTTCATTTCAGAATCAAGGATTGAAGAAGCATCGGATAAAAAAAAATCTCAAGTTCTGGGAGACCTTCAGGCTGTCGTCATGATCCCAGTGGCGGTCGGAAACACCAGCCTCCGGCAAACTCCTCGCGAAGTACTGGCCGCCCTTTAGAGACCGGCCTTTGCGGCCTCTTTCTAGGCCGATATCTCCGACTAGCCCAGTGCCCGCATATCTCACGGAACCAAATTTGCATCCGACTCAACATCAACTTACCAAGTCCAACATGGCGTCAATTAGATCTGCTTCCGTGGCGGCGGTATGAAAAGAATATAAATGATTTCGAGGTTCAGGCAGCAAGTGACTTTTGAATTCCAGACTCAGTATCTACAACAATATCTCGTCTTCCACCCTTCCCTCCCTCATCACTTTCGACCCACCAACTTAAACATCATATCAAGATGGCTGTCATTGCTGTCGCAGGAGGGACCGGTAACGTTGGCAGTACCATTGTTGAGGCCCTTGTCGCAACCGGCAAGCATGAGGTCAAGATCCTCGGACGTAAGGTGTGACTTTTGCGACTCGCTCTCCGATATGGGGAAGATCCTCTACTGACAGCTTGGAAGTCCAACCCAGAGCTTGAGCAAGAACTGGGGGCTGTTATCATTCCCGTCGACTACACGGACGTTGCTGCTACCACCAAGGCACTGGAGGATAACAACGTCAACACCGTCGTCTCGGCTATCAACATGATTCCCAATGCTGGCGTCCCCCCTGAGGAATATCTCATTCAGGCTGCCGACGCCTCCAAGACCACCAAGAGGATCATCACCAGCGGCTGGGGCATCCCTCACTCACCCGAGTAAGAACTAACCCAGAAATGCTTCCGAAAAAGCCGCTGACATTTTCATAGACAGATCAAGGACTTTGCTTCCGTCGAACCCAAGCTCAACGCCAGGAAAGCTCTCCAGAATACCAAGGACCTTGAGTACACCGTTGTCCACAACGGCTTCTTCCTCGACTACTGGACTGTCAAGCCTTCGAAGATGGCACCAATGACTATGATCGTCGACATCCATAACAAGACTGCGGCTCTTCCGGGCGATGGAAACACTCCCGTCGCCTTCACGCACACCTCCGACGTTGCGAAGTTCGTCGCTGCTCTTGTCGAGGCTGACAAGTGGGAGCCTGATTCCACTATTGTCGGCGACAAGGTGTCCTGGAACGAGTTCGTGAAGCTGGCCGAGGCTGCCCAGGGTGAGACCTTCCGCATCACTAGCTACAACGTCAAAGTTAACCAAGATAACAGGCACCGAGTTCAACGTCACCTACGACTCGATCGAGGATCTCAAGAACGGCAAGATCACAGAGCTTCCGGGCCAGATTCCCGCCTATCAATTCGTCCCCAAGGAGGTGCTCCAAGGCTTCGGGCGCACCTTTGGGCTTTGGTTCGCTGGTGGTGCTTTTGACCTCACGCCTTCGCCTCTTGCGTCGACCGTCAAGGCTCTCAAGGTGAAGGAGGCTCTGAAGCTCAAGTAGATCAGAAAGACAACAAGCTAGCGATGACTCTTATGAATCCAATCAAGCAATTATTCTACGAATCCTGATAATTAGCCCAAGGGCAAGATGCATAAGCTATTACGATACGTTTGTTCGTATCATTTAGTCCTTTGGCACGCTCTCATCAGACCTGTGCACATGTTGCATGTGACGGCTTGAAAAAGCCAATATCGATTGTGAGCCCTCGATTTCGAGCTACCTTGCATCCTAACAAATACATACAACAGCCGCAGACACTTCCAGCTGTGCTATTGACTGCTTTGTACCCAGTTCCGATTTTCAGATACGTGCTCTTGTGATAGCTGCTTGCGCATCTTGCCTGAGCTCCTTGTCAATCAATTCCATCGCTTGGAGACACTCCTCGTCGTGGAACCTTGGGGCTACGATCTGGATGGCGCAAGGCGCTCCGTCGCACGATTCGGGGATATCTAACGGCAGGTCAGCACTGTGCAACTGAGATGGCCATGTGGGCATGATCTTACAGTCGGCATCAAACTCGGCTGTACCCTTTTGATGCTCGGGGAACTCGGCACTGGACGAAGTACCAAATGGGATGATACCAGCCGGATACTGATTCGGAGACATGGTTAGCAGAGTTCTGTAACTATTGGAGATTCAGACTCACATCAAGGACGTTCCACATGAGGGTATACACTGGACAGCCATAAGTGTCATGCGGAACCGACGTGCTGGTCGCACCAGGCGCAAGCACAACGTCGAGTTCGTGATCACCCCAGGTCTTTTGCCAAGCCGCTCCGTACGCCGCTCGGACCTCAGTAATCTGAATCGTTTCGGCGAACTTGTCGCCGCTGGGCGGCACGGGAAGACCGCCGTGACCAAACGGGTGGACGCGCTTGTCGACCGAGTAGACAAGAGGCTCCCCAGCCTCTTGGGCAACTTGGTCAGGGCCAGGACCACCGAGTGAGAAGAGCTGAAAGCCAATGCGCCCTCCAAGGCCGGCACTCGTGCTGGCGTCGTATGGTAGATGAACGATGTTGTGGCCCTTGGCTTTCAGGATGGCGACGGCTCTCTCGATTGTGTGGCGAACAGGAGGGTGGAGTTTGTAGGTGGGATCCTCGGCGAGGACGCCAACGGTCAGGCGCTTCGCGTAGTTGTGCGGCAGAGCTCGCCACCCGAGATGATGGGCTGTAGCATCGTACTTCCAAGGCGATCGCTTCGTGACGGTCTGCATGAAGAGAGACAGATCGCCAACAGAGTTCGCCAGAGGCCCGGCCGCAGGCTCGATGATTTCCAGTCCGTGGATCGGGAAGGGGTAGTGCGATTGACCAGCAAAGGGAATGCGATGTGTGGTCGGTTTAAACCCATAAGTGCCGCAGCAGAGTGAGGGGATTCGAATCGACCCTGCAATATCGGTGCCGACTCCTAGAGGGGAGCCTCTGAAGCCGACAAGGGCGCCTTCGCCACCTGATGAGCCGCCAGCTGTGAGCGTCGTCTTGTGAGGGCACAAGGTTCTGCCGAATATGTGGTTTTCGGAATCTGCCGTCTGATTTTTCGTTAGCATGAAAAAAAAAGGTTTGCGCTGGACCGGCAACAAACCATCATTGTCTGGGGCACATTCGTTTTGCAGTACAGTACAGCGCCAGCATCTAGAAGCAGGTCGACAAGAGGCGAGTTCTTGCTAGGAGGATCCCGCCTCAAATATTCCGTGTAACCGACCGTCGCATGTATGCCTTTGACATGAAGAGAATCCTGCGGGTTCATGAGTTCTCTGCAATTGGGAAACCCTAGACTGGGGCGAGCTTACCTTGAGACTGATCGGTAGACCATGCAGAGGGCCCACGACCTTGCCAGTCGTCTGGAGCTGCTCATCCAACCACTTTGCTCGTTCGATGCCCTGATCGAAGAAAATCTCGGTAAGGCAGGAAGTCTTGAACTGAATGTCAGCGGTGATGAGGTACCAATCGAGCTGTACACTACCCACTGTTTGTTGAGCCACAGCTGCCATCTTGCAGAAAGCCACGGTGACTTCTTCGGAGGTAAGCTCCGCTCGTTGGAGCTTCTGAACCAGATCGGACGCGTTTGCTTGTGAAATCCCAATCTCATGGTCCGACAACAAGCCGCATTTCTGCGCAGCCTGGAGCTCCATCAGGCGTCCCTCCTTGGCGGTTCCATGGCCGGTGATAGCCTTGAGCACATCGTCTTGGAGGATCCAGGCCTTCGGGATCGATTCACGTTGCTTCTTGCTGTGGGCAGCTGCCAGAACTGCCCAATCTGAGGAGAGTGGTGAGCGCTTCTCCTCGACTGGCTCGATTACGACGGAACCCATGGTGAATAGAGATGGATGGTGTAGAACCTGAAAGCTGAATGGGAAGAGGACCTAGAGAGACAACACGCAAGAAAGCTATTCTATGCTCGCGTGTTTCGGTCTTTATCTCTACTGCCACGAGGGGCAGCATGATCCATGAAAGGGTCTGATAAGGGACCTTGTGACGGCGGAAGGCCGGACGCTAGCACCGTCAAGAAGCCGGGGATAGTGGATCCAGGGGTGAGCAGCGCGGGGTAGGTTATCCAGGCAGGCCAGGGGAGCGCATACAATATCCTAATGCGGAAAAGACTTGCGCTGGAGTCTGAGGATGCCGGGCCCCAGATGTCGCAGGATTAGCGGCGGAACCAGCAATCGGCAATGAGCAAGCCGGCAAAGTCACCTCGGTATGATAGAGGAGAGCATGCCTGTATTATTTAAGCAATCGTGTCAAGTGCCCGGGGTGGGCGGCCGAATGATAGTGACACAGGCACACCAATTGTCCACCCCCAGTCAGCGCATCTACAGATCGACCATACACGTTCAATCCGACCAAGATGGTGCCTCAGCCTCCGACTGCCGGTGCTCGGCATGTGCCTTCGCCTGGGAACTCGTTTGCGGCCCAGGATCCTGTGGCACAACCCATGCGCATGCCCCACCTTGAATTCGTCTACCGCATCGTGGCCAACATGGATCAAGCAAAAGTATCTGAGATCAAGAACATCGACGGAGCGGGATTGACGAGGCTTATCCTCCTGATCAAAGACGGCATTGTGGAGGGGCCTCGAATCAAGGGTGTCATTGTCGAAGATAGTGGTGCAGATTGGGCCGAGGTGCCCAACCCTGACAAGGTCAGACAGCCTGATACCATCTCGGCATCAAGATTGCTAATCTCGGAAACGGATAGCAGATCTTTACGAGGCTCAATGCGCGATACACCATCAAGACCCATGACGATTTCTACATCCTCGTGACCGCCACGGGAATATTCCGTCCAGGACCTGGCGTTGAGATGAGCAAGCCGGCGCCGGACGCGTCCCAAGACGATGTTGAATACTTCACTCAGATACGACTGGAAGCTCCTGGGAACAGTCCTTACAATTGGTTGAACGGTATAGTGCCGATGGGGGTAATGACAATGTCGAAGGGGAGGCCGATCATTGATTGCTATCGATTGACCAACTTCCCCGGAGTCACAGCAGAGAATTTGTAAAGCATGAGATAGTATTCATTTAGTCAATTTTTTTTTTGTTTCTTCATGAACAAATGCAGCGTAAAATTCCTTTTCCAAGTGTTCATATATGAAATTGGTCATCCATGACAATTCTCTACGCTACACCCACAACAGTATTCGAGTTACCATCCCCTTATTTGTTCTTCGCGTGCTGGTCCACAAGACGCTTGAACCTTGGAGTGAGCGCAATCCTGATCTGCTTTCCCCAAATGATAAGAGGGAGGAAAAGCGATCCAACAGCAAAGGCAACGCATCCAGCCGTGATAAACATGTTGGACAACCCCATGCTTGTCATCCAGGGAACGAACGCGGACGGAACGCCGATTGCGCCGGCGTTACGAATGAAGGCAACACCGACGAATGCCTCGGCCGTCAACTGCGACGTGTTAGTGTGTCATTCTTCTGGAGTCATATTTTCAGGAGTCAAAATACCTCGCGGTAGGTGTCGATGATCAAAGTGAAAGCGATGCCGCCGTTCGAGCCAAGACCGAAAGCGAAGAACGCGCCGCCAATGCTTGGGTAAATCCAGTGCATTCCCTGCTTGTTGTTAGCTTTGCCAAAACTTCCTCTCGATCGCCTGGTAGTACTGACCCTTGCTGCGGTGACACCGTACATGATCATTCCTCCGGCCATAGTAAATGTCGACAAGAAAAGAGGATAAAGGCGCATCTCTGGCTCAAAGATACCATTGTTGCGACGAGCCAGGCGGACGACGAGCCAATCAGCAAAAACACCGCCATAGATGCTGCCGAAGATGTTGCCCACGAACGGTCCGAGGGCCATGTATCCGACACCAGCAGTGGTAAAGAGGTAGGGCGGCGCCATGAAGATGATGGCGTTGGCCTGCAGCATAGTAACGAGCCAGCAAACCCCGGAGGCGAACTGCAGAGCTGTAAACGCCACGTGAGGCAGGCAGATGACCCGGACGGGTAGGAGGAAAGCTTGCCAGAGGCTCTCGTTCGTCTTCGTGACGAGGCGGTGCCGTTCCCAGTAGGACTTCATGGGGATATCCACTTCGCCAACAAGATTGGACTTGATGGCCGCGAGGTCGACCGAGTTCATTTTCTTGACATCATCCTGCTCCTGGTCCTGTCCCTGAATCGGCAACTCTTGGACGTCGTCGAGATCAATAATCTCAGCGTTGCGCGCAGGCGGGACGTATTTGGTCTCCTCGAAGAAGAACACAAAGACGACGAAAAGAACCGTCAGCGCGATGGAGATGCTGTAATAGGACCATCGCCAGTTTTGCTCGACTGCTTGGGCGCCTGCGCCCATGGGAGTCAAGAAAGAGCCGCACATGACGGCGATGAAATACACGCCATTCGCAGCTCCACGCTGGTGAACGAAGAAGAGGTCGGAAATCTGTAAGAACAACCAATTAATCAAAGTCCTGCATCCAATTGAGGGAAATTAGGAATCAGAACGTACGGTCATCTGAACGGCCGTCTCGTTGATCGCGCCTGCGAGACCAGAAATGAAGGAGGTGGCGATCAACTCTCCGTACGAATCAATGCGAGAGGTCCACCAAGAAGCGGCCGCCAGGACAAGTGTCGAGATGAGATATACTGAGCGCCGGCCGTACTTGATGGCGAACGGAATGAAGAACAGGCAACCGACTGCCAAGCCGGCGAGCTGAGCGGACTGCGCGTTGGACAGTTGAGCGAAGGTGACACGCAAATCGACACTCATTGGCCCCCAGAGAACCGTCTGGACAGACAAGTTGGTGAAAGCGGCCATGGTGACGACGGTGACGAGGCCGTAGTTGAGGAACTTGCGCCACTTCGGCCAGTTCTGGCAAAATCGCTGTCAGCTCTTGTTCGTGGGGCTAGGCAGGATCGTGGGCTGCTTACCAGGGGCTCATTGGGATCAGAAGATGGGGTTGGTGACAGAAGGAATTCTAAGCTGTCGACAGCATCTTCATCTGTAACGCAGACATGTTAAAACAACTGTATCGCACTTGGGAGGAGCTCCATCATGACTGACGCTGCATCAGAGGAACCGTGCCGGGCGGCGGCGGCGTGGTGTTGTCGGCCATGTTGTGATCGATGGAGTCGGATAATATTGAACCAAGTATGAAGCAACTCAGAGTCAAGGTCTCTCTCAATGGACAAGATGGTGTTTCGACTGCTGCGTCTGGAGTTGAAGGACAGTCAAGTCGAGTTCTAGGGAGGGCAGTGGCTGGTTTATGAAATGTGAAGTCTCCGGAATGTTGCAACAGACTGGAGCTTGCCAGAAACGTGTGTCACCACACCTCTCAATGCAGGTAATTCGGACAGGGGGCAGCTCTCAATGCCGGTGCTACGACGACAAGATGGTGGTGTTGCATCGAGACTGACTATGAACAAGCAAACCGCCACGCACGACACGGTCTGGTATCACGCGGATCCAGATACAGGATGGCCCTAATGATAGCGCGGCCAAACTCTAGTTCAGGCGCATCATATCAAACCCCGCACTGCTATCTGTGACAAGAAGCTGGGGTAACAAGGGCCAGCTCGTCCTTACTAGTCCTTAAATAGGAGGTCGTTGCGCCCCTCTCCAAGGGGTCTTGGGGGGGGGGGAACATGAACTCATCAATCTCCCCCCCAGTCCAGGTGCCTACCATTGCCTCCATGAATCGTCGGAACCACTTTCCGCTGCCAGGCTCCGACCAAACAGATATCGAGAAACAATGGACGATGGCAAGGTCTAGGACGGGCTGTGCCAATTGCAAGCGACGCAAGCGAAAATGCGACGAGGGGCGACCCGAATGCCACGCCTGCAAGCAACGAGGCATCCCATGCGAAGGCTACGAACAGAAGCTTCGCTGGGACAACGGCATCGCATCACGAGGGCGGCTCGCCGGGGCATTGGTGCCTGAACTACCACAGCAATCCACCATCCCCAGGCATTCCGGGGGAGCACGCGTCTCGGTCGAGCCGTTCCGCGCTGACCATGGCAGCTCTCCCCATACGTCGGAAACGACACCGAGAGGGGTTGACGATGATGACGCGTGCGCAGTCATGGATCTCGACGACGCGCCGTCAGTAGCTTCCTCGTCGCCATCATCTCTACCCTATTCGGGGCTTCAGATTGCACCGGCCCGGTCATCGACGCAGCCTGAGCTCTTCAATCAATGTCGGTGCCCACCAACGTCACGGTATGGTGACAGTTGATCGAAAGCTAATCTTGGCCCAGTCTTATCATCTGGTCTCCTGCGACTGTACACGACGGAAGCTCAGACTTGGATTCAGCCCTTCTTCCAGGGTCTCGCCGAGGAGAGCAGAGCATTCGTCCACGTCTGCGTTGCCATTCAAGGATACATGAATGATAGGCAACGAGGCTTATCACTTCTATCCATGGAACGTGTCGATCATGCCCTGCAGTCGTTCCGAGACGAGATAGCTAGCCGGGCCAAGACCCTGCACGTCGCAACGACCTGCGCTGGCCTCCTGATGTGCACATTGCTGGTAAGATCTCTCTCTCCCTCAGTCACACCCGCCCTCGCAATCTAGATTTCCGGCGCATATATGCTCCCTTTTGGGCGTAGCGTCGTGGGCGCCCGCGATTCAGGGCTGATAAACCCCTCCCAGCTCCTCCAAGGTCGGCCGTGGACGTTCCAGATCCACCTCATGGCAGATCTGTATCAGCTGGCGTCCGAGATGCCGGACACCGAGCATGACCACGCGAAATGTCATATCCTGGAGGTCATGGGCATCATGGACCTCCCAAACGTCGTCCTTGGCCGATCGAAACCACCCCTCGGCATCTGGAAGCGGCTGCGAGAACGACAGGATTCGTGGCAAGCGGGACGGCCTGGCGGTATCGAGCTAGTCTCTGGCCTGCCACGGTCCCTGCTAGACATCTTTGCTGGCATCTTGGACAACGATCTCGAATACACGGAGACAAGACTTTCCCGATGGCCCGGCGATGTGGGCAACTATCTCCAGTGCCACCTCTGGGACTCGTGGCGCTTCGCGGGCATCATGGAAGTCCGCCGCCGCTCGAGGTTCGAAAGACGCAAGGACACGGATCACCAGCCGTCGTCGGAAGTTGTCATGTGCCAACTCATGGCATCGATGGACGCGCTATACCGTGCTAGTTTGATTCCGCGCAATCAGCATATCCTCGCCAAGAACGGCCTGATATATCCCATGCTAACAGCAGGGCTGGAAGTCAGCCAGCTCCAGAGACACCCAGAGTGGAAGGCCACGATTGATGAGATACGAGAGGACTTCAACCGGAGGGAAGACTTCAACGTGGCCAAAGTATTGTTTGACTTGATCGACGAGGCGTGGACAAGCGGATCGGACTACTTTGACGTAGACGAGGCGGCTCTTCAGAAAGGCGTCGAAGTCGCCGTTTTCTGATCGCATGGCCGCTACTTGTTGGCGACACGAGCTGGTGTTGTCGGTTGAGACGGCCAGAGGGACAGCAGAAGAGAAAGGACTGGGGGAGGTAATTCTGTCCAGTTCGCGAAAGCGGTTCTACAACAGATGGATTCCATCCGACATTTCGACCGGCACAAGGGAAGACGTGTGAGATGCGGCCTCGTAGCTTCACCACCTCGGCCTGCATACTTCCGCTACCATCGATTTTCGACCGGTTTGGATGTCTCCTGACCCACGCCACAGTCGCTATTGAGGCTCTCGACAGCCTACGAGGGCATCTGCAGATCTTCATAACGGCGACGATCAGATGTGCCCCGGTGGCTGGTCACATCTCCCTCCCAGATTCGCTACGCTCGATTCATGATCTCGCGTTCAGCCCATCAACTCAAAACTACAGCTTCGCACCCCTGATATCATCTCCCAGCGCAGCCTGTCTCGTCCAAATATTCATCCCAATCTTACTCCCAGCAACGACAGGCTCCCCAGCATGCAGCGTCCTCACATCCCCAGCACCATCCTTCGCCAAGTTCTCCCAGAACACGGCACTCCCCTCGACCGGCCGAAACACGGCGCCCTTCTCCCGCTCAGCATCGCAATCAACCCACCTGCACCACGGTCCCTCCCGCGGCGCCTCGAGCAGCGGGAACGATGTGCCTCCGCCCAGCGTGCCCTCGCCGACCGAGACGTATGCGAAGAAGCTCGTCGCGCGGTTGCCGCCCTTTGAGGCCGTCGCTTGCGCGGGGGACGTGAACCAGTCGGTGTGGAAGTGGTAGTGGCCGCCGGGGGCGTAGCGGACGAGCTGGAGAGGCTCGAGGCGGGAGGCGGCGGCGGCGGCGTCGAGGCCCTGGAAGGCGAGGGCGCGCTGGTGGAGGCAGCTGACGAGGTCGGAAGGCGGGAGAGGTGTTGATTCGGAGGTTCGGACGGAGTGGTGTGAGGATTGGCCGTTGGCATCTACGACGGAGGATTTGGTGAATGTATCGGCGCTGGGAAATTGTCAGATTTGCGGACGGCAGTTCGGCAGAAAGAAGAGAGTAAAGATAGATATAAGGGAAAAAAAAAAAAAAAAAAAAAAAAAAAGGGAGGCTCACGCCAGGCTTTGAAGTTGTTGACGCTCCGAGGGCGTGATGAAGTCGGCAAGGTAAATGACCAGTGGTGATGTGGAAAAGATGTGAACTTCATATGGGGGATGTTCGCAGGTGGAATTGTTCGCGACGATGGGCACCTGTTCTTGGGCTGTCGCAAAGGCATTGAGCCCAATGACCCCAACAGCGGCCGTCAATTTGGAAAATAGAACCATCGTGAGAATCTCACATACAGTGTCGGTTGCCCGAGCTGCGAAGCTCGCGAAGCTTTGGCTGGGAGCTCTGATATTAATGATTACCCCCTGGATTGCGATGGCTCGTCAGCTTGATAGCACAGCTAACAATTGGCCCCTGAAGGCATCGCGGGGTACATCCGAAACATCAGGAGTTTGGAGCACGGCCGAGAATGCCCCTGAAGACCTCCAAAAGATCCCACTGGTTCGGTCTAGCATGGCGATTCAGGGGTCCCATGTACCCTTGACACATGGAGCTTGCCGTCCGAGAAGGCCAGATTGGAGAAACTGCATCATGAAGCTTGGAGCCAGCCTCTCGTTCAACTGAATGCTTTTGCGCCATCAAAAGCACCTCATCGCGTGTGCTCAATCGTGACGACTTCACTCACGTATTACCAACCTCACCATGCGTTCAAATGTTTTTCTAGCCGGTTGTCTGGCTCTGGCAGTTGATGGAGCCTTGAGCTGGGAGTTTCTGTCTGACGCTGCTACCCGGCAAGCTTTGGACACGAATGAGTTCAGCTTGGTAGCCTGTAAGTCCCTCTATCGCCCGCTGAAGATCACCCGCTAATGTCGACAGTTGTCTCGGTACGTCTGTCATGAAATCAAAACCATCTTGTCCCTGTGCACCTCACTGACTTGCTTTGCGACCCTTCAGCCGGATGAGTACGTTCCTCGCGATCCATTGAGGGGATCAGGAATTGCTGACATTCATCAGCGACGCAAGCAAAGCTTTTGAGCCAGAATGGCAATCCATAGAGGCCCAGGAGTTCGCAGTCACGATAGACTGCCAGACTGCAGCGAGCCTCTGCGCCGAGCTCGACGTCGTCTCCGTGCCAGCCGTTCGCATCTACACCCCGGAAGGCCTTCACTGGAGGTACCGCGGGCCAAGGGTGACGAGAGAGTCAGTCGAAGGTCAGCTTATCGTGCGCATGAAACCCAAGCTGACAATCGGACAGGATCATGGCCTTCCTCCAGCGAATGTTTCGCCCGCCCGTTACCGAATTTGACGGGGCATTGACGAAATCCTTTGCCCAGGGCGACGACGTGGTGTTCATGGCGCAGATTGGCTCTGGCGCCGAGAACGACAACATCTACGAGCGCTACATTGATCTGGCGGATGAGTATCGGGACCGCCACTCATTCGGCCTGCGAAGGACTGATGAACCGACGTCCAACATTCGCTGCTTCCAGAATCTGGATCATCAGGTGCACATCACCTCGGAGCTGGAAACTGTCGAGTCGATGGGCGCTTTCTTGAAGAAGTGCACGACGCTCCTGATCCCAGAGATGACCCGTCGAAATGAGATGGAGATCCTTTCGGTGCGTATCTTTCAAACGTCAAGTCACTCGAGTGCATGCTGACAGGCAATAGTCTGGCAGGTCTGTCGTGTATTACGCTTCGCCATCGCCCGCAGACCGACAGGCACACACAGATGCCACGCGGCCTCTGGCACAGAAGTACGGCGAGTACCTCGTCTTCGTCACCGTCGATTCATCTGCGTATCCGGAGATGGTAGCGGGGCTTGGTCTCGCCGGGGGCGCGGCTGCCAAGGGTTTGAGCGTTCAGAACCCACGCATGGGTCAGGTCTTTCCGCTGCCGGGCTCTGATGGCGGCTTTGAGCAAGAGGCTCTGGACCAGTTCATCGTGGCGATCTCGGAGGGGAAAGTCGAGCCCTGGAATGGCGGAAAGGTCGAAGACAACATGGCTGATGCACAAAGCGAGGGCGCCGAGGCACCGAAAGACGAGCAGCCGCGAGACGAGCTTTGAGTGCCTGGCATGTAAGCCCTAGGTCTGATCCACAGGAGACGCGCTGTTTTGTTGTATAGCAAAAAAAGGCAGCGTGGTCATGGCCGACGGTATCGTCATGGATATGAATTCGTTATGCTGACGTGAGACCAACCTTGCTGTAATTTCCCTACAAGTTAATCGCTGTATAAAGTCTTCCTGCGACCACGGTCTCGTCCTGTTAATCGCGTCGGCACCACATGATGAGCTTCAACCCGACGTTAAAAAGAACTCTGCCACAAGTCTGCAGTCCTGACCGCTTCGTTCGCCAAAAGTCATGTTCGACCAGAATCCTGAGGTCGCGATCGGGAACTGTGTTTGCGTCGTAGGCACTGGCGTCCTTGGTTTGCTTGCCGTTAAGAACCTCACCGAGCAAGGGCTCGAGGTCACAGCATTCGAGCGACACAGTCACGTTGGCGGAAACTGGCACATGACGGAAGATGTTGGGCAAGTCACGGTGTTGCAACAAACGACAACCAACACCTCAAAACAAATGGTGCGCGCCTCATATCAAACTCGCAGATACGTGCGTTAGCTAACTGTACAGAAGACCTCGTTCACAGACTTCCCGATGCCAGGCGGTAAGTGACCATCTAATGACCACAGGCATTGCCATGCTTACACCCAGCACAAGATTATCCGACCTTTCCTTCGGCAAAGCAAATGGAGCTTTATCTTGAAAGCTATGCCGCTCACTTTGATCTCAACCGCCGAATCGTTTTCCACACTGCCGTCCAAACGGCTCAGCGCGATGCTGCAGACGAAGCTTGGCTCATAACTACGAAGGACCTTCGGACAGGTAAGGAAGATGTCCAGAAGTTTGATCGTCTGGTTTTAGCAACAGGTATCCTTCACGCCAAGAATGTCCCCGACATCAAGGGTCTTGATCAATTTGCCGGCGATGCCATTCATTCTCGGGCATTCAAAAACCCGACCAAGTACAAGGGCAAGAACGTGCTTGTCGTCGGCATCGGTGCCACAGGCGCAGACACAGCCTGTTTCTTGAAAGATGCTGGTGCCAACCAGGTTTACGTTAGCCATCGTGGCTCGTTTTATGTCGTAAGTTTTGAGTAACAAGATGATTGCAACATGAACCGGTGGAAAGACCCGCTGATGAGTGTTAGCTACCACGTATGGTCAAAGGCAAGGCCTTCGACCACGGCACGAGCCGCCGGATGGGTACCTTCATCCGCTTCATCGGTTCACTGGCTCCTCGATTCACCAGCAGCCTAATGGGCAAAGGCATGCGTAGCATGGTTTTCAAAAACTTTCCGTTCCTGGCCTCGCACCCCTCGTTTGCTCCCTCCCGTATGCTCGAGAACCCTCTCCACCGTCTGCCTTTCTTCTCGGACAAGCTTCCATACCATCTCCGCGACGGTACCGTCATAACGGTCCCCGGCATCAGTGAAGTATCCGGCCCCCGCTCCGTCCTGCTCACCGACGGACGCGAATTGACCGATCTGGACGCCATCATCATCTGTTCCGGCTACAGCTACGACTCTACCATCATCCAAGGCAAAGGAGACCCGGTAGACCCGTCTCAGGCGCCAGACAACTTCGAGCAATTCCACAGCGCGCCCTTCTGTAACCCCCAGCGCCGCTTCCCACGCCTGTACCACGGCTTCCTCTCAGAACAGTACCCCGAGTCCCTGGCTGTGGTGGGCCAACTCGTCATAATGAAGCCCATTTTCGTAGTCTACGACCTTGTGGCAATGTCGATCGCCAGCATGTGGGCCGGCAACGCGCCTTTGCCCTCGAAAGAAGAGATGAAGCGCGACATCGACGGCCACTACAAGTTTGTGGTCAAGACGCTCCACCAGGGTCCTATGCCGCACCTGGGATTCCGAACAGACTACAAGGAGCTCTACGCGTGGCTGAACCGCACGGCAGGGACCGGGGTGATGGAGAAGCTTGGTTGGGGCAGGGAGGGATGGAGCTTTTGGTGGCAGGACCGCAAGTTCCACAAGCTGTTGATGAACGGACTCGACTTGCCTATGGTATACCGCTTGTTTGATACCGAAAAAGGGAGAGCGTCATGGTTGGGAGCTAGGGCTGCAATTGAGCAGGCGAACGATGAGGTGGAGGCCATGGGACGGGCGTGGGAGGAGAGCAAGTCGAAGAAGTCCAAGTGAGGCGAAGTAAACCATTAGAAGTTTGCAAGACGCCGAGACTATGACGGTCGTAAAGCCCTGGGGTCCGAAACCAGGGTTTCCTTTCAACACCCGTCGCCCTCAGGCTTTAAGATTCACCACAAGCCCTCGGTCCTTTTATAGGAACAGACTCGTAGGTAACATTCTATACGGGTGATTGAAGCTTGTGTGTTGTCAGCCCTGCTTTTTGTGCTCCGCGGGAAAACCGAGCGAGGCAAGTCGGAATTAAACCGCTACGAATAGAACAGGGCGCCCTCGCGGTTTGAGGGGTTAGTAAAGTCTCGATAGATATGCCATTGCTTCCCAATGACGAAAGAACTGGCAAAGGGTAAACGACGAAGAAAATCAGGCTGAAGTCCCGGTCAGCAATAACAGACAGGTGATGATAAAGCGCTAACATGATCTAACATGACATCAGTGATGATACGTGAGTCCTGATGAAACCACTCAAAAACCGTCGGCGCAAGACTACAGCCCTGGCTTGAAAGCAAAATACAGAAGAAAACAGAGAACCTCCAGGATTCTTAAACATGGACATGGCTCCCCCGTCGAAAATGATGCTTCACGATCTCAAATGGATGTAAGAATCAGAAAAGTGGCTGTTGTGCCGATCAGGCCCAGCAGCATCAACAACAATGTTCTGCAATCACGTTAGCACAAACTTCACCGCAGAGCATCGCGACGCGGCTGCACTGACCCTCGAGAAGACTTCCGCCTGTCGAATCCCCATAGTTTCCCCGATATTCGCCAGCCGCCCCTTGACGAAAGCTCGATGGCTCCTCTCGGAAAACCGGCTCATGCCCGCCGCGAGGAGGGGCCACATGCAGCTCAGGCTCGCCAGCCCCTTGGGGCTCTCAGCCGTTCCGCAGGGGAAGTACGGCGTGGTCATCGCGTCGCCAGTCCAACCTGAGAAATACGGTGACGAGGATATTATCGCCTCAACTTGCTCCCGGCCCATGGCGTGGGCCTCTTGATATTCTTGAGTCTGCGTGTGGTTGGCAGGGTAGCACACCCATGCAATGCATCGGGCTGTGACTTGTGCCAGGAGAAGGCGGGAGACGTGAGTGTTGATGTACTTTCCAGCTGCCCAAACATTGGGGTATGTGAAGACTTCGAGGTTGGGATATGCGGCGAGGGCTCCGTAGAGGACGTCCTCTTGGTCCTGGGCATACGCTGGGGATGGCATGGTTAGGGAATACACGGAAGGGGAAAAGGTGGAAGACCTTGCGGGGAGGGGAAAGGTCGAAGTGGAAGACGACGGCGGAGTGGGAAACGAGGTATGAGAGCTCGAATCAACCGAGTAAGAACTGTGAGTAGGAGTCGTCGCCGAGGAACCCGACGATTTGGATGAAGCACCCGGCAAAGGCGGCGCGGTCCCTGCCACCGTCCGCCTCCATTTCGGTGGACAAGCGTCGAACCATTTGATGATCTCAGCGTCGAGAGCTTGTGCTTTCTGCAGGAGGGCGAGAGCGCGCTCAACCTTTTCCGTGGTGCGAGCACCCCTGAACAGCTGGTCTGCTTCGGCGCGGACCAAGGTCGTCTGCAGATTGAGGACAAGAGCGTGGTGGCCGAAGCGGTCAGCTACAGCTTGTCGAGCCCACCAGCTGATGTTCTCTATGGAACATTCCGAAAGAAACATGTATTGGCATATCTGGTCCTGTCAGCGTCACATGGAAGTAGTCCGAGGATCGTAGACTTACAGCTGACGACCGAACAAACTCAAACATCCCCAGCCCGATGGGCGAATCGAGCAATTTGGGACCCCTGAGCTTGATCATGGCCGCTGCCCCGCTGATGTGCTGTGAGAAGGCCGACATTTCATTCTCGTCATTGGCGAGGCCTTCGTAGAATGCCAGCAATATAGATGTCGCCAAGGACGTATCCTCCTGGGCCTGATCCTTGTCTTGCATGGCGCGCGTGAGCTGCTCCAGCGCCTTGCTGTAGTGCATATGTGCAACGGAAAACAGAGAGCGGGAATTGGGGCGGCCTGCCAAAGCAGCCATCGAGACAGCCTTGAATGCCGAATGCATCGGCGAGGCCTTGTATCTCGGTGAGTCGATCAGCGGCAGGAGGAACGTGAGGATGCCGCGGCCGACACCTGCTGGTGGTGCGAGGACGTAGTTTGACAAGAAGAAGCACGTAGCCTGCTGATCTAGGGGCGTGTCGAGGCCTCGAGGGAGGTTCGCATCTTCGGCGGAATATAATCTGCTATGTGCATCGTGGCTTGCTCGGTTTAAGAGAACCGGAGATGATGTGTTTGCCGCTGGGTTGACGTTTTCCTTCAAGGTCACCAAAGACCAGTCAATGGCATCCGCGTTAATGTCGCCGAACAAGGCGTCCGAGGCATCTTGGGATGCAATTGGTTGTCCTTCCTTCGATGCCTTTCTGACAGCTGCTGTCCTGGCTTTGCGGATGGTTGACTGTGTCTCGTCGCGAAGGTTGATTTCGAAAGCGTCTCGGTACCCAGGGCAGACTCGTTTCGCCTTGGCACACTTGAGGCACGTCGGTTTGGTCTCGTCGCACTTTATACGTCGAGACCTACAGAGCTTGCACGCCCTACTCGGGTAGCCGGTGTTGACCATATTTGTGGTAAGGAAGCTTTCTCAAAGACCCAGAGAAAAAAGCTCGACGGGGGTGGCGAGCTAAGGTCAGTGTTCGTTATGCGAGGTGTTCCGAGGCGACATGACGTGACATAGAGAACAATAAACCGTTTTGCAGATCAGAGGGAGAAGAGCCTCGGAAGTCAGGCACGACTTCTTAGGAGTGACAGCGGCTATTGTCTGTAATATCACCTGGCGCATCCTGCGAACGAGGAGTCCCCCTGAACACTACCTTACCTTAGGCGTTGATGGACCCGGACTTAACTCCTGGTCGATCCCATCCCCGGGTGCCATGAGACCGGGGACCTGGATAAGACAGCACGTCAATAAACTCACTGGACAAAATGTTTCACCCCCGCCAGGCAGGCAAACCTTCTTCGACAGCAGGCCCTACCAAGCTAGAAAGGAACGGGCCAGACCCCGCGAGTCAGATGGTCCTACAGGCTGAAGCTCAGAGGGTCGTGGAGGGGGTTAGGGGAGGGTCGTGGGAGGGAGCCAGTGTGTGACGCCAAGACACCAATGCACCGCCGGAGCCTCGATCCCAACCCAGCATCCCGGGGTTCACTTCGGCGCCGGGGCTGTGGCCTGATAGGGCGGCTTGTGACTGGGGCTGCTGTGGACAGGCTGGGTCGGACAAAACGGGACCTGAGCGCATGCTGCCGATACTGAAACCGGAACCGGGACGAGTGGTTGGGAGAAGCAAGAACCGCAGAAGTGTGCATCAAGGTGCATAAGCTGTCGATAGCCCAAGGTCAAAGAGCGCCGGAAAGCGGTCCCTGTCACTGGTCTAGCAGATCCAGGCATCGGATGTGAAGAATATCAGACGACGATAGCAGCTCATGAGCAGCGGTACGACGAGCCACAGGTACTGGTCAGGTTGTTCTCGAGTCAAGGTTCTTGTCGCGGTAGCGCTTCGTTGACGGTCCGGATGAGTCAATGAGCTGACAGTTCTGATTCTGGGGGTCATGCAGGTGTACCATTGTTATTCCCCGCGAACATGGTTATAAGTTAATGGCTGAATGATCGACGATAACCGTGTCGATCATGGACCACACCACCTGCAAACATGCCGTGGGTCACAGGGCTAGGGTGCCCCGGCACGTCGATCACAACGACGTCAGCGCGTGCAACTCACGAACGGGGTGTTTGCTGGCTTTGATCCTCTTCTGCATCTCTGAGGCATGACCATGCTTTTTCTTCTTGTCTCGGGTGTTCGTCTTGCCTCTGAAAAACCCACTACGTCAGCGGCTCGAGGAAATCAATATTGTCTGGTGAGAACGCGCTCTGTCAGCAGCATTCTCGTTCCAACCACTGCAACGATCAATCGAAAATGATGAACGGGCAGGCTGGGTTCTGCCCGGTATGTCCGACGATTCGAATGGATGCCCAGTTAGCGGGAAACAGTACGGCAACCAGAGGCAGAGAAGGGACGGAATGTCGCACCAAACTGCCCAAAGAGGATATCGTTAGCCGGCACCATCAATTAGCATCCACAATACTCGACCTCGTCATACTCGTGAACTTGGAATGACAACGTAATACACTCATCTGCCATGTTGTTACTGGCTATTCTCATGATTGGCCTTGGATTCAAACTGAGATGAGACTGGACTCAACGTGTTCTATCACCCCAATCTGGGCACCAAAGCGCCATCTTCCTTATGTAAATGCATCGCCGCTTTTGTTCAGGGGGAATTCAGGGGGCTCGGTCTCGGTTCAAGCTCGACTCACCTTGCGTCACCCTGCTCAGGCTGTGCTCACGCGTTGAGCTAAGCCACCATCCTCATCTCCGTGCTTCAACCCCGGAACTCAGTTTGATGTCTTTGAAAGAGGGCACGTGTAAGTGAGGATGCGTACCTTGGGGCCCCATGTATCGAGCAGACCGCCAGAGATGGGCCCTATGCTCGAAGATTCTGTGAAATTCAGTGCAAGTAAGGGAATGTGGGCGTGTATGCCTCGCTGCTATGCAAGGCGTCTTCCAGCGAAGACCCCGCGCATCTAAGGCTACGCCCGATATCAATCTGCTAGCTACTGGGCTGACTTGCGCAAGGCATCAAGATGCCCACCCCTAGAGATCTCACAGCATGTCTGGACATGGTTTGAGCACCTTCAGGGCGTGCTCAAGCGTCTTGGCATCCGCTGGCTCCTTCAGTTTGCCATTCTCCCCGAGAGAGCGTTTTAATTTTCCAGCAGCTTCGTACGCCGTATTGCCTCTATTCGACTTCCGAAGCAGTACTTTCGCCATGTCGGCGTCGCCCCTCGTCTCCTCCAGAAGCTTGTTGAGCACCCTAGTCCGGCCGTCGATGACACATATGTGGAACACAGTGAACCCAGAACCGGTGCTGACCGACGGCAACTTCCTGACCCCGTCGCGGTCATCCTGTGCGTGCTGTAAAATCGCGTCGACGGTGTCCTCGCTGTCATGAGCCGCGGCGGCGATGAATGCATATTGATAGTCTTGCGCCACGCGCTCAGATGCGACGGCGCCGCGTTGCGGGAGGAACTCAACGGTCTCATTCTTCCCCTTGAGGCAGGCCGCGTACAGGGCAGTCACTCCGTTGAACGCTGCATCAATGACGAATCTTGCCCCGGCGGAGGCGGGCCCATCCAGTATCGCTTCGGCAGTGGCCGCGAAGCCGCGGTGGGCAGCCAGGAAGAAGGCCCCTTGGAGATTCCTCGCGCCGATGGCAGACTTGGCGCACTGCAGGCATTGGCGGCACTTCTTGAGGTGTCGCGATACCAGCCCCGTGCATCCCTCGAACGCCACAAACACTATCAGGCTGCTTTCGGAATCGAGATGCCGGGTGTTGGGGATTTCTTCGTTGCCGTAGTGCTGATAAGACTCGTAGCGGTCGAATTCCTTGAACAACTCCACGGTCCTCATGGCGCCATGAGTGAGGCAACCATCGAGGAAACTGGGATAGTGCAGGCCTACATCGTCTGCCCCATCCCCTTGTCTCGCGTGCATCATCCAGAATTGTGAAGCGTATGGCAAGAATGGAAGCCTGTTTTCAGAGTCTCCGGCCTCTATCTCGTAGACTATAGCCCGCATGCAGATGCGGAAAGCGTCGAGATGGAACATTCTCAGACAGTCGCCTTCGTATCGCTTGTTGAGGAGGCTGAGGCCATTCTATTTGACGAGGAAGTCGCCGAAAGGTTTGTGAAAAAACTGAGCCAAATGACCCCGCGACCCATTGGTGGAACGGAACTCGACAAGTCCATACGAAAGGGTTTGAACCCGGGCGTCAGTAGTGACACCCTTTAGTTCGTGAAGTGCCTGGCCAGACCCTTTGGAGACCTCGAGCATCGACCTGACCTCATCGATTGTGAGCGGTGTCTTGGAGACATGTATCAGGAGGAACAGGTCGCACGCTTCGGTGCGATCATCCTCGTGTGTCTGGTGAATCAAGTACTGATACAAGCCTGAAAGCTCTTTTGGGATGTCATCGATGTAAAGGAGTAGTTCCGCCTCTGACCTGGCCCTGATGGCACCATGTCTCTCAATTTGCTTGAGAACAAGGTCAACCCATAAAAAGACATTGTGAGAACGGTCTAGCAGTGTTGAAACCAGTTTCTCGAGACCTTGGGGGAGCCTTGAGGCTACCAACCTTTCAATGTCGGGCTTGTTCTCTTCCGACATGTTGATAACAATCGTTTCTGCCTCGTGGAGGAGATCATCTTGTACTGCCAGTAGCGTATTGGCCGAAATACACAATCTGAGAACTGTGGGTTGTCGCATCTGTTGAAGGAGACTGCCCAAGACTTTCATGTCTAGGTCCGCACACTCGTCCAGGGCGTCAAGGAAGAGAAAAAGCCTTCCGGGCTTGAGGTGTTCCAGAACCAAAAGCAGCGCATTCCGAATAGCTTTGGTAGTTGCCCGCTTCTTGCCATTCTGAAGATGGTCGAGGATATCTTGCTCATTTTAGATCGAAGGTTCTGCCCTGACGACTTTTGCGGTAGAAGCCAGCCACACCACGACGCCAGGGTGGGCGGCTGTCAAGATTCCCACCCCCGGGTACTGGGTGACTATATTTGTTGCTGTATTCATCCCTCTGATTCACAACTTTAGCTTTATTGAACGCGATTGCTAGTGTTATACTAAGGTAGTCGCCACTCCCAGAAGAATACACTACCCTTTTATACTTGTGCCTTATGCCTTTCACTATCATGTGGCTTTTACGATTCGCTACCCATCAGCGAGATTCCGGCCTACTGAGCCACCCGCCTTCTTCCTAATAACAAGCTGGGCGTTTACCTATACTCAGGGGAGGGGCTTGAGGGGCAAAGGTCGTTCCCGCTTCTGGTCCACACCACAAACGAACCAGTATCTAAGGTAATAAGCCCAAATCTAGGCTCTCACAGCCCCAGCCAACCTTTATCAGCAGGATCACTCTCGGCTCAGGGCGACTCACCTACCACTCAGGATAGCTCACCCTCGACCCAGGCTGGCTTAGACTAAAGCAGCTAAAGCTCAGTTCTAGAGATAGAAATAGAAGCTCTGGGTATCGGTTTTAGGGTCGTGTATAACGTGTTCTAGGGATGACAATTCAGACTGTCAGAGGCGTTGGATGAGCAGAGTGGAGGGGTCTTCCGCAGTTCGCTACCGTAGTCAATTGGCAGGTAGGTATAGGGTAGAACAACATCCAAAGTCTGCTTCCGCACCTCTGGAGATCGCCTCCGCGTTCCATACATAGCTGCTCAACAGCTGCCGCGCCTGTAGAACGCCCTGACCGCCCTGTTTCATGACTGCCGCAGTGAGGGCCCTGACACAAACAAGGGCACGAGGATTCGAGAGGCGGATGTGTAGGCTCCGAGAATGGTAGCCAAAGGACCCTGCTACATACAGTCTGATAAAAAGTTTTGGAAGTTTCTAGATCATGGGGAAGATGGTCACTCGCCTCGTATGCCAGATTTGACGGCCGATGTAAAATATCAGACTGAGGACTTCCGCTTCGGACTCGGAGTCTTGGCCGCCTCCAGTCTACCTTGGAAGACGAGTCATGGCGTCACGGCAGCAAACCAGAGGTCAATACGAAAGTCCGCCAGGAATCGAGGAGATGCGGATCATATCATAGCCAGTCTTTTTCATGTGTGCATCTCGCAAGGTATTTCGGCCGACGACCATTCATCCGTCAGCATCCCTGATAGCAGGCGCGAGCCTCGCCGATCGATCACGACAGACGCATCGATCCAAGTCTTTGTGCGTCACCCATATGAAAATGGCCATCGCTGGTTCAAATGGATTTCGGGAGCCACCAAGCCGTCCACGCTTGCCGGAGGAGGAAGTTGATGGTTGTAGCTGACGCGGCGACGGTATATGTCCATCGGCCTTCCCCCACCCCGACTTGAAACGACACCCTCTCCACCGCTGCCGGCGTCACTGGTGTCAGTAGCTGTCAGGATACTGGTCAATTGCCTCTTTGGGGAATATTGTGTTCCAATACGAGATGCGTAGACGGTGGAATAAGTGGCGGAACGGATAGAGCCCAGCAGTCGAAAAGGGGGTTCTGGGGATGGCGACGTCCCATATCATCGGCAGTCTTGGGTGCTTTTCGTGTCACCTTGGAACTTTCTGGATGGAAGTCTGGCAGCATCTCAGCCTGAGAGCAGATCCAGCCTGTCGATATTTCCCTCATAATTATTGATGAACTTTTAATGAACAGAACAGTTCACAACGCCTGGCAGGACCCAAGGCTTTCGAAACTTGAGGAACCATAGTTGGACAAGATGCCAGTCACAGTCAGTCTGTTCCCGACGGCAGCGGCCCCGGGCCTTTTGCCGCCTCAGTTCCTCGGTTCAACGACCACGAAGACACCTCTCGAAACCATGGCGATGGCGCCGCCTCCGTTCGTCGTCCCAGGTGTTAACAATGGTGCGCCTAATGCTGCCTTTACCGTCACAACCGTCGTGACGACAGTGCTGTTTAACGAGGCGGTTGCCACGATTTTCATCACTGCGACGGAGACATTGCAACAAACAATAAAGGAAACAGTTCAAGAGACCATTCAGTTGCCACCGCCGACCCAACCGGCAGCAATTCCGCCAGCTCCCACACCCGAGAATCCTATTCAAGACGCACCAGTGGCAGCAACGTCACCAGAGAGTACCTTATCAGGAGAATATCGAACGCAATTCCCATCAGCAGCACCAGCTATGGGTGCAGTGGTCGGCGACAGAATCCCGCCCTCCCAAGCTAACACATTAGTGCCGTCTATACCAGTGGTCAGAGATCCAGCAAATGGGGAATTTCCCGGCGGAAGACCGACAAAAAAGATTGATCTGCCGGTAACAGTCATTTTCCTCCTCCTGTTCGCGGCCGGTGCCTTCATACACATCACGATATATAAGAAAAACGCCAAGCGAGGCCATAAGTTTCTCCTGTCGGACTTGATGTTCGACTTTTGCGTGATCCGAGTCTTGACCTGCGTCTTCCGAATAACCTGGTCGGTCGTCGAAACGAGAGGCGTGATTCTCGTGGCCTTGATTACAGAAAACGGCGGGTAAGCCATACCCCTTGTATCATACATGTTCACACATGACAACTCTGACAATAACAGAGCCGTAGTACTCTTTGCAGTCAACATTTTCTTCACGCAACGAATCGTGCGATCTATCCAGCCCTTTGTGGGATGGCATCCAGTGTTCAGCAAGGGCGCGCTGTTTTTGCTACTTTCCGTGCCGGCAGTCATCATCCTCAATGTCGTATCGCTCATCATCAGCTTCTTCAGCGTCGGTAATAGCGATCGCCTGGCCATGACCGGCAAAGCTCTCCTCGCCGGCAGCTCCTGGATCGTCTGGCTATCCGTGGTGCCTCTGGTATTCATCGCGCCAGCGCTCGTGGCGCCAGGTCCGCCGCCTGAGCAGTTCGGCATCGGGCCCCTCCGTATCAAGGTCGGCATGGTATTCTTCAGCTCGCTTGTGCTGGCCACTGGCGCGGTGATCCGGCTATACACCGCCGATAACCCTGAGCGTCCTGGCACGTCCAATCCCCTGTTTGGCCGCGCAGTATTCTACACCACAGGCTTCCTGTTGGAAATCATGGTCGTGTATCTGTATGCTTTTGCCAGGATAGATCTCCTCTTCCACGTTCCGAACGGTTCGAGTGGTCCGGGCGACTATTCCAAGGGCTCCATAGCGCCAGAAAAGGATTATTCTCCCGAGGAGATCGAGAAACTTATCGTCGGCATGGGCGTGCCGCATCAGATCAAAAACCGAGAAGACCAGATCGAACAGGGCACGGTGCAGGCTGTCTTCTTCACGTCGACCTGGAAGGGAGGCGAAGAGCCCAAGGGCGCGTGGATGCCGGCACGGGATCCTGACGACGACTACATCCCGTCGAGACCGGAGCGTGTTACTAGGCGACAAACGATGTTGGAGGCCATTAGACCGCAGCGGCCGATCCGACAGTCTACTTACCCGCTGGTTCTGGAGCCAGACAACCGCGAGTATGACACGGGAACTGTGGAACCCCAATATGATACCAGTCGGGCAGCGAACCAGCAGTATGTGTAGACTGCCAGCGCGGAGATCTCACGGAAGTTTCGGAGGGGGAATGGCGCGGGTGGAAGTAACTGTGTCAATGTATACGAGAGATCACCTGGCCGAGAGACCTCTAGTCGTAGGCTTTAAGGTGCGCCGAGGGATTCTAAGTTCTCAGCTTACTTGTTTTGATGATCTGGGAGCTTCAGCCAGGGTCTTGAAATGGGAGTCTTCAGCTTCGGTCTTTTTTTTTTGACAGTTTTTATCGGGAGCTTCTACTCTGATCGGTGCAAGTCTGTTACACAAGGCATGTAAAATGGAGCAGTCTGGAAGGTGTGCTTTCGCCGAACCGGCTCAGCTCTTCTGACGACAGCAACTCAATTTTCTTGACCTGCCTCCGGCGGCCGGACCATGGCTCGCATGGAAGATGTCGGATTGACATTGCTGCGGCCAGTATAGCCATGTTTGACATACAAGGGCATCACATCTTGGTCAGCATCAAGGTAAGATGGGTACCCTAGCTCGTCCGCCAGCTCGCTTGCTTGTCGCGCCAGCGCGGCAGCAAGCCCCTGACGATGATGAGCTGGGTCAACGAAAACAAGTTCAGTCTGTCTCTATTCAGCGGATGTTTGTAGAGCGAGCTCCAGCTTTGACTCACAAATATGTGGCTGCTTTCCCATAATGGTCTCGTGCTGATCAGTCATGCCACCGAAGAACTCGTTCAACTGCTCGTCATCTTGGCCTTGTTTCGCTGGAGGCCACCGCCTGCGCCAGGACCATACGCCGTAGTCTGCTGGTCGGATGATCCAGATCAGGGAAGCGGCGCCAACAGTTCCTGTTTTGGTCAATGACCCGGAAGTCACGGTTCGCTCGAAAGTTGCACTACCATGCCTTTCGGGCTCCTTGTGACAAAGACTCGTCCCTCCTGACTCCCTCTTTCTTTGGAAAGCATGAAACCTGTCCAGGCCTCGAGGTGCCACGCTCGGCCAACTTCATTAGGCGGGAAGAGGTATTGGAAGAAATCATCGGTGAAACAGCGGAAGAAAACGTCCGTGATCCCCTGCGCGTCCGACAAGCGAGCCTCCTCTACTGAAGGTGTCATTTTCTTTGAGAAAATGTTCTGGGGGCTTGGTTTTGTTGTGGGTTCGTTAAGAACATGCTGAGCGATGAGAGATGGAGTCAACGGTGGTGGGCACATCACCCCTTCCAGGCCGCAATCTGCATCACGTGAGAAAATCATGGGTTTTATACTTTTGCCATTACCAAAGCGATACCACGTTAGAAGAGTGAAAGTCACCCACCCATGGCTGGGAGTTTTACAGTTGTCAGGCGATATGAACAGACCGGTCGCAGACCTTGTGGGTAGAGCGGGCGTGGTGCGAGAATCGCTGTAGAAGAAAGGATGCATTCTGACTGCTAAACCTACACTCGAGATCGCTTGTCCATTGAAAGTGTGTTCGAAGACTTTCCCAGATGCTCGTTGTGTATCCTACCTACTCCAGTAATTGTTTAGTCCCGAGTCTCTATCACGAGTACAACAAGACTGTAGGTTTCATTACAGTGCCGAGAGCTACCCATCGTTTCTTGCGCACCGTGAAATCGTTGCCCCTCAGCGTCAGAGCTTAAGTGGTCACGTGCAACCGTCTTCAGTCGCGTCGCAACGCGTCTCCCAAAGTCAGTCATCAGTCAGTTCGGTCCTTTCCGACCACAGCCAAGACCATTATCCTCCACCACCGTATCGCGCTGTACCATACGTACCTGCAACCATGTCCGATTTAGAAGATGAGATGGACGTTGACGTCCCCGTCTCCAAGGACATTACCTTCTCCTCCGAGGCCACCAAGGGCAAGCGCAGCGCCGCTAACCTGCCAGTAGAGGCCGAAGACACGTTACCATGGTGAGCCCTCGCCGAGGCACTCCTTGCGCAAACCTCCCACTGACGATACACCAGGGTCGAAAAATACCGTCCCGCAACGCTCGCCGACGTCTCCGGCCACCATGACATCCTCGCCACGATCAACAAGTTCGTCGAGAAGAACCGCCTCCCCCATCTCCTCCTCTACGGACCCCCAGGCACAGGCAAGACGTCGACAATCCTCGCCCTCGCGCGCCGAATCTACGGCCCCGAAAACGTCCGCCAGATGGTCCTCGAGCTCAACGCCTCGGACGACCGCGGCATCGACGTCGTCCGCGAGCAGATCAAAACCTTCGCCTCGACCAAGCAAATCTTCACCTCAGCGCGCGGCGCCGCAAACTCAGCAGCAGGCTACAAGCTCATCGTGCTCGACGAAGCCGACGCCATGACCAACACGGCGCAAATGGCCCTCCGCCGCATCATGGAAAAGTACACGTCCAACACGCGCTTCTGCATCATCGCAAACTACGCCCACAAGCTGTCCCCGGCCCTCCTCTCCCGCTGCACGCGCTTCCGCTTCTCCCCGCTCAAGGAGGCCGACATCCGCGTCCTCGTCGACCGCGTCGTAGACGAGGAGCACGTCAAGATCCGGCCCGACGCCACCGACGCCCTCGTCCGCCTCGCAAAGGGCGACATGCGCCGCGCCCTCAACGTCCTGCAGGCCTGCCACGCGTCGAGCACGCCGCTGCGCGCAAAGGGCGAGGCGAAGCTGCCCGACGCCCAGGTTGTCCGCGACACAATCACCACCGAGACCATCTACCAGTGCATCGCGGCGCCGCCGCCCGATGCCGTGCAGGAGATTCTGCAGGCGCTGCTGAGCACGTCGGACGTCACGTCGTGCCTGTCGACGATCAACTCGCTCAAGGTGGCGAGGGGCCTGGCGCTGGCGGATATCATTACGGCGCTGTCGGAGGAAATTTACAAGCTGGAGGTCAAGCCTGAGGTCATGATCTCGTGGCTGGACGGGCTGGCTGATATTGAGCATCGCGTCGCGGGTGGCGCGGGCGAGGCGGTTCAGACTGGTGCCGTCGTGGGTGTTGTGAGAAATGGCGTTGAGCTGATGAACGCATAGAGGGGACCTCACGTTTAGACAAGCCTAATTCACGATGTTATGACCTGCCAGGACGAGATGGAAAAAGAGTCATTGATTAAGAAGTGTAATGTGCAGTCCACCCTGCTTCCGTAGGTTCCAGATCCTTTTGCGCCGCTGTATCCATCGCGTCCCACGCGATAACGCCGTCAATCCCCTGCACCAGAATAATGTCGTACACTGTCGACCGTAGGTATTCGTCGTAACCCATCAAGGCCCTTCCGCTAAGGGTGCCGCTTCATAAGAAAGTTGCCAAACATCACCGCTGCTCAAGAAACCTCGGGCCACTTGACGTCGCCGCATTCGCCCTGTTGCTCAATGAACGCGTTGATGCGGCTCATGTTCCACCCGCTTCGCATGCGCTTCTTGTCCTCCTCTTCCTTCTTCTTCGGGTGTCCCATCTTGAAGCTCCAGCTGACGCCGCACAATCCATCGTCAAAGTGGAACTGGAAGCAGCCATCGTTTTCCGCACACGCGGCGCGGCAATCGTCAAACGACAGATGAGCGAGCTTCTCGAGCTCCGTCAACTCTTCCTTCTTGAGTCGGCCCTTTTCGTGATCGCCAAATTGTCGGCCGCCGGGCGTTTCAACAAAGTAGTAGCGGTCGTCACTAAGGTTGTCCCAGTCGTCTATGGCGTCGTGAAGGCGGGGCTTGACGAATTCGTGATAGATGTCCTTGATGCGGAGAGCGGGTGGCGTCGATGGCATATCTTGAGCAGCGTAGCGGCGCGACTCATACTCCCAAAAGCTCGAGATTTCTTCGCTGTTCATATGGTGCATGGTGACGATGGGGTGGCACCAGTGGCTGGGGCCGAAGGGAAGGGTGAAAGGCTTTTCACCGTTGATCGTGGGCCACTGCATTTGTTAGCTTACTTTGGTCATTATATGACACCGATGGAGACCTACGGTATTCCTGACGCGCGTTTGGGTGGTGTTGTCGAGGGCCTTCGCAAAGATGTAGTCACCACAGCATTCTTGGTGAATCTGCGTGTCGAACTGGTTCGCGACACCCGGGTGGTCGGCGACCATCTCCTTCATAGCGGCGTGCGAGATAATATAGCCTGATCCGCCGTGGCCAAAGCTGAACCCGTGGAGCATCGTAACGCTACCTAGGTAGTGCTTCTTGCGGTGGTCTAGGCGCTTCAGCCACTGGACGAGGGTGGGCCAGAGGACGTAGGTGTCGGCGTCGACAAAAATGTACCAATCGTAATCGGGGCGCATGTTGAAGGTCTTCTCGGCGATGTGGACGTTCTTGTACTTGTCAAGGTTCCAACCTTCGTTCTTGTTCTCGGCAAGTTTGTTGCAGCTTTCCTGATCAACAGCACATGCCTGCTGACGACGGTAAAGGTCAAAATCTTTGTTGCCGTCCATGGCCTCTGCGAGGACTGTGTCGAGACTGTCGCGAATCTGGTAGCCGCCGATCGTCTCGGCGAGATCAGAGAAGATGAAGTACTCGGGCACACACTTGAGCATGGTCATCAGTTGCGTCGGCACACGGTTGAAGGACTCGGTGGCGCCCGTCTTCATGACGAGGAGGATGTTGCTCGTGTCAGGGAAGCTGTCGCAAACTGGATCCTTGGGTCGGACGAAGAGTCCGTTGGCGGCGGGCTCTTTGGGAGCCTCATCTATCGCCTTGTGGTCAGGAACATTGGGAGTGTCGATAACATCAGGGGCCTCGTTGTCGTCGCTGGGCGCGACGTCATCACCACTGCCCACAGATGGCGGCGGCGGCCTGTGTGGGTGGCCGGGAGGTCCTCCTGGCGAAGGGTGATGCGGCGGTAGGTGCTTATAGTTGAGACCGGCGGCGGTCCATTCACCTAGACGGCTTGAGCTCAGAGCGAGAACGATGAGAGCGCAAACGGCGATGGACACGGCGATGAGGGCGCGTCGAGACAACATGTTGACAGCACCAAGCTTCATGCAGCTATCGTGTCGCCCGTCGAGCCAGCCCATTACTGATCAAGTCGGGCACTGCGATGCGCGGGGTGGAGCTTGTGACTGTAGGGCGACTCTTTCTGTCGTGGGTTCGATAAAGGATAGAAGAACAAGAACGTCGAGGAGAATCAGACGGGTGAAAGGAGGCGAAAGCAGACTTGCAGTAATGGTTGAGATGGTACGACGTAACCTTGTACTTGTATACGTCTGCCTGCTGCGGAACCAAGGCGACAAGGATCGCTGGTGGGTGATGTGAGATGGCGAGGCGGTGGTGGTACGAGAAGGATTCCGTTTCACCTGGTTTCCCTGGCAGGATGACCGTCAAGACGTTGGACAGCAAAGCTGTGGTGGTAGAGGCAACGCTAGGTGTCGGAGAGAAGAGGAGAAGGAGCAGGAGACAAGAATCGAGGTCGAGATCGAGTTGTGGCCGGTCGAGGCTCTTTCCCTCCCGTCCCAATTGAGAACCTCAAATGATGTGCTGCCCGCCTCTGTCTAGGTACCTAGGTAAGGTACAGTGGGGGGCCAAAAGTATTTGCCCCCCAGATGGTCACTATTGGTGCCTCTGGGGGGCAATACTTTTGGCCACGAACTGTAGGTAGGTACCTACCTATTCAATGGGCCGGTTGCCGGAGACAGGAGGGAAGCGTGGAGGAAAAGCTTGATCCTGGTGCTTGCCTGCTGCTGCTCCTGCGGGCTGTCCTGGGGGGGGCTTGCCTAGCTCCTTCCCTTCTGGTCGATCCGCAATCTGTGCGCCTCACCGGGTCTTCGCTACGTCCAGCTAAATGCCCCACCAGACACGTACAAAGGTACAGAGAGAGACCTTGCGATATAAGCACAAGTTTGCTGGTATGGATCTGCACACGTTGCATGCGGGCTCATCGATGAGTGCGGAACGCCAGCAGGGTGATGTCTAAGTCACCAATGGTTGGCTGCCGGGTCATCTCTCCCGCCTGTCAGTACCTACTCCCAGATAAACATCCCAGTGCGGTGAATGGTGCGTGTGGATTTGCTGTTTGCCTGGCTGGGCTGAAGAGTAATTTCGACAACCAGGTGGAGGGTGCCATCTGCAATGTACAGGGTGCTCTCCTATCTCCCGTCCCCTGGTCCTTGCTCCATTAGAGTACCAGTACATGAGGCGTGATCCAGCACCTGGACGAGAATCTTCAGGGGGGTTTCCGCAGGGCGTTACTCCGCGGAGAGCCAATGAAAACCGGCCCTCCCAGCATGCCTCGATGCAGCTTACAGCCACACTGTGGTCTCTTGCAGCATCAGCCTCGGTAGCACGGCAAACTGGGAGATTGCACTGTGCGGGCGACCCTCGTATTGAACTCACCATTTTTTGAGAAGGATGTGGCGAATATCCCGCTTCTTTCAGGGGAAGGGTGTCACGGTGATGCCATGTCTGTCAGCTTGTTCATCTCTCTGTTCCTAAACCTTGCCTCGGAATGATGACGAGTGCGATAAAACACCTCCAGATCAATAAAATCCTCTTCATCAATTACAGACTCCCTGCCTAGCTGCCAGTCATCAAGACACCAGCCCAAGCTTTCGCCCAGTAAACCCATTCAGCGTGGTCCCTGTAGATCGTGCGAAGACAAGGGGGGGAACGCTACACTATTTTTGGCCCACGGGCCGCAAACAACAAACCCCAACGGGTGAGACAGGTCTCGACGTTGTGCGTTCCTGCGTCCAATTCGGTCCTGGCTTTGCTTCGACCCTTCCACCCTGCTTCCGATGAGGGGACACAACAGCTATCGTTGACTTGACTGGGAGGCGACAGCCATGGCGCTCAGAACATATGCTTCAGCAATGCCATGGCAGCGCCACGTCCGGATCCCATCTTCCGATCGACCAAGGTCGGCCCGGGCAATTGCTGGCTTGGACCGATTTTGATGCCGTTGTGTCTTATTGCGTGTATATTCCGTGAATTCACCTTTCTGGAAGGTGCCAACGTGGATGAGATTCGCTCTCTACCAACTCTTTGGGACCAACTCTTCAATGGCCCCAAAAGCATACAGTCTTGGCACCTCGTGGTTAGTCCCCCGTTCTCTTCCGAGCTCTCATACGCGAGATCCATTTGCTCCGCTGTCGAGCGAGTAGCCACGATGTCCAGCACAAGGGCCAGTTGGAGTACTCGCCACGTATAGCCAGTCCACAGGTTACGGGAATAAAGTGTGTGGGCAGTAATCTACTTCGACTCGATCCGTTCGAGCATGTCTCACTAGACGATCAAGATCTTGAGCCGGTCTTGGGAACACGTTTCATCAGTCCTGATAGAAATGTCCGAGCAACAAAAGATGCAGTCATTGTTTCCGACGTGATCAATGTCTATTGTTGATGCATCTTCCGGGCACGGAACCCGAGCTTAATGTTTTCGGCGTATCTGTTCATCTACATGACGATGGTGAATGAGGCTCAATGCTGCATGCAATTTGATGAGATTTTAGGCACGTAACTTAATTACGAAATCAAAAACCCACGATCGAGGCACATGAAGATTGCCGCGATGTAGCGCTGTGAACATGGGGGTCCTCTGATGGACGTAAGTGCCCCGCGCGGGGGACGCCCCAGGCATCTTGACCCCGTCTGATTGGCCGAAGACTCTGTCTCCAAATGCCAGTGCTCAACCTCGATTCTTTTTTCTTTTCAATTTAGCGATTCGCATCGCATCGCGACGACTCGACCCCGCCAGTAGACAGATCATCCGGCAACAATGCATACCCTCGTGCAGCCCAACGAGTGGGTAGCTGTAAAGCTCCCCAACGAGAGCATCAGAATCATCCAGGTTATTCCCAATACGTTCGTTCACCAACTGCCAATGGCAGATCGCAGCAGCTAATGCTTCGTCCCAACAGCACCGTCTCCCTTGGCAAATACGGCTCCTTCCCCAGTAACCTCATCATTGAGCGACCATACCACCTCACATACGAAGTCCAAGACAGACGCGACGATGAGAACTTCAACAGGCTGCGCGTTGTTCCCGCCTCCGAGATCCACGCAGACGTGATTGCCGAAGAGAACGGCGACAAGGCGGTCCCCGATGAGACAGCCGAGGCTGACGCCGATGCCGATGCTGATGCCGTCGCACCAGCCAATGTGGTTGCTGTCGAGGATGGCACCGACTTTACTCTGGTAGACAAGATCAGCGGCAACGTCATTGCGCGCGAGGGCCGGGACAAGATCGAGGCTGAGGCGCGCCAGCTCCTGACGCAGCAGGAGATCGAGGCTCTGAAGAAGAGCGACACGGATGGCGGCAGGGACATCATTGCGAAGCTGTTGCTGTCCCACACGAGCCTTGACGAGAAGACAGCCTTCTCGCTAGCCAAGTACAAGATTCTGAAGAACAAGAAGTACCTGAGGAGGTTCTCCATCCAGCCGCTCTACACTTCGACACTGGGACAGTTCATTCTCGAAGAGAAAGAGCCGAGCAAGATCATGGAGATGAGGCATGAAGCTTTGGCGTTGCTGGGATGCTGGGGCCATGTTCATTTTGGCGGAGAAGAGATCGAGGGCTCGCCCAAGGTCATCGCGAACGACGGCAAGCCTGTGGTTGATGCCTCACAGCTCGGTGGCAGGTGGCTGGTGGTAGATGACACAGGAGGCCTGGTGGTAGCGTCCGTGGCGGAAAAGATGGGCATACTTCACCAAGATCTCTCTCAGCACAATGCGGCAAATGATCTGGCATTCCGTGCCACATCAGACCGGGACGCCATTCAGAGCGACGCGCCAGACTCGACGCCCGCCGAGCTCACCCCGGCTGACACTCCAGCCGTGAGCACGCCAGCCGACGACACATCCGCGAACCCAGAAAGTGTGCCCGCCAACGGGGCCACCTACCCGACAAGGACCTACCGCGATGACCTTGAGATCGACCTTGCCTCCTCGAACACCATCACCCTCCTCCACTCAGCCAACCAGCCGAACCTCGCTCTCCTCAAGTACTGGAACTGCGACATGGCCAACCCCACGCCGACGACTTCCTCTCACCCCCTAGCCAACCGCCTGTTTCCCCTCTCTTGGCTCCAGTTGATCGAGCCCGAGTCCGACACGACGTACTCGAGCTTCACGCCAGAAATCTCAGAGGAGGCGCTACGCGAGTACAAGGCCAGCCGCCGCGGGAACTACCACCGCAAGCGCCGCCGCTGGGCCCGCACGCGCTTCATCGTCGACCAGGCCCGCGCCGGTGGCTTCTCGGGCCTCGTCGTCGCCTCCACCATGGACCCCATCTCCATCGTCCGCGCCGCCCTGCCACTTCTCGCCGGCGGCGCGCCAATCTCCATCTACTCGCCCACCATCGAACCCCTGACCCAGCTAGCCGACTGCTTCAGCAAGGCCCGTCGCGCTGCGTGGTCCGGGAATCCGCCGACGGACGAGAGCGGCGCGCCGCTCGAGGATCTGGAGAATTGGCCCGGATCGGACGATTTCCCTGTCAACCCGGCGCTGCTCATCGGGCCAAACGTACAGACGAGCAGGGCGAAGCGGTGGCAAGTGCTTCCGGGACGGACACACCCGTTGATGATGGGACGTGGCGGCGCCGAGGGTTTCCTGTTCACGGGGTCCAAGGCCGTCCCGGCAGAGGGCAAGATCGAAGCCCGCGGCAAGTCCAAGCGGCGCAAGGTCGAAGCATAGAAGGCTATTACATGCTAGATGATATCACAAGGGGCTAGATGACATCAAAAGGGGGGAGAGGGGATTCGCATCAGAATAGAAATAGATACCCAAGCATTGGAGAAGCAAGGCTGGAAAGATTGGCAGGCTTTTTGGAGAAGAATTCGCTACCTGCTCTTTTACCATGTCCCTCTTTTGAGAGGAAATGTCGTCATCCATCTACAACGCCTTGCCCATGAACTTCCTCTTGGTGAAGCTGAGCCACCACTTGCTCGGCTTGCCGTCGCCGCCCTCCTCGTAGACGCGCGCGAGTAGCCGCGTCGCCAGCTCCTGGCGGACCTGAGCCATGTACTGGCGCAGCTGCTCGGCGTCCTGCCTGTCGCGGGGGGGCTCGTACATCTTGTCTTGTCAGCAACCGTCCGCCGCGCTACGAGTGAAAAGTCCGACGAGGCTCTCAGCGGATCAACACATACCTGGTTCAGGGGCCAGCCTGGGTCACCAGGAATGGCAAAGTTGGTGTCGAGCGCAAGGTTCTGGACCTCCTTGGTGGCATCGCGAACGCCATGATGGGGCCTGATCTTGCCGAGGCAGTCGGAGACGAACCAGATGCCGTAGACGAGGAGACGGTCGGCGGGGCCCTGGAGTTCGAAGTTGCGGAAGAAGGTGTTGGCGCGGAAGAGGGCGAGGACCTCGTCGAGAATGTCGTAGCTCTCCGAGTCTGGGTCGGGGGACTCGTTGGCGGGTAGCGGCGGAGAGGGCGCAGGCAGAGTGTAGGCGGGGCCGCGGGTCTTTGTGCGCAGGGGAAGGAGGGGGAAGTTGCCTATCAGGCGGGGGACGTTGGGGTCGTCGTTGAAGATAGAGTTGTAGGCCTTGGAGATAGGTTAGCTTGCGTCATTGGGAAAGTAGAGGGGGCGGAAGTGTTGGGAGCGGGAGCTCTGGGTTGTGGCAATTGGTGTATTGATGGCGGATGAGAAACATACCGGCATCTTGAGGAGGTCTGCGACCAGCTGGATGTCGAACTACGTAGGAATAAGCCCAAGGCGATGGCGTCGTGGTCGAGGTGAAGCTGTCGTGGTGATGGTGGGGCTCAGCCGCGACTGACGTTGTGGCAGCATCAGCCAGGCTGCATCTGGAGGTGGGGCGGGAGGCTGGAGGGCCGGATCAACTCCGGAGAAACGACAAGTACCCCTCCAGCGCACGTGCCCCAAGCCCCTCCGGGTTGAGGGGCGGATCTCGATTTCGCGGATGCCTAGCCCGGTCACCTGATCTCGCACGCCCAACGCGCCTCGATCCGAGGGGCGAATTTGCGCGGGGATCCTCGTCGCGCCCTTCTTCCGTCTTGAACAAGGTCAGGGGTGCGCCCAGTACACACGTTCCTTTTCCTTGCCCACTGTAGGCAAGGCGTCCATTCCAGCATTCCAACTGTCGACATTCAGACCATCGATTTTGTCGCGACAAAGGTGGTGATACATCCACGACCAGAGCGATTGATTTCTGCACAGAGCCTTGCTGAAACCCTTGTCGCGCCACTGACTCGAGGCCGAATTTTCTTTCATCATCTTTTTCCGCCTTTACGACGCGCCTCAAGGTTCTCCCAACGAACCGCGACCGGGTGACTCGTTTGCGCCCTTGCCTTCTGGTCATCTCTAAGCGAGGATGCTTGTCATAGAGTCAGCTCTCCCCATCTGCTTCTGTTCTCCTGCTTCAAACATCAACTGACCAATACCCTACAGCACGCTCTATCATACGAATACACTTTTTGATCGACTAGACTCCATTTCGAATACACGCATGGTCAAGATGGAGGCCACTACTGATGCTGTTGAAAGCACACCCTCGAACTCAACCGAGTCGACCCCAAATCCACCCTCGACGGTCACACCCACCCCACCATCGCCAATCGCGCTCGACGCCCCAGTCTCCAAACGACGGTTCACACCACGACGAATCTACCGCGCAGAGGCCAAGTCTCTCTATGACCTAATGTGGGATGAGGCTGGCTCCACGCTTTTCATGAAGCCCATCTTTTGGATCGACCTTCACTCGCGCCTTCTCGACATCCGCTACGTGGAGCTCCCCCGATGCCAGAACTTGAAGTCCACGCAAGACTTCTACCAGGCGTCACTACGTGCCGAAAGCCTCTGCAGACAGCTCACTCAGCTGCAGCACCCCGAGCTAAATGGCCCCTACGAAACCGATCACATATGCGAGGCTATTGAGACCCTCTACCCGTCGACAAGGCTCACCGCAGCTCAGCCCCGCGGCATGATCGACCTCAACATGTACTTCTCCGGCCTCCTCTACCCCAGTGCATGTCGCGTCCAGCTCATGTGGGAATGTGCTCCCGTCCAAGATGCCCCCAGCGAGTCTGGAGCCCTCTGCGAGTCGTTCCAGACTATTTCCACACGGCCAGCCGAATCGCTACCCGGCAGCTTGACCGCCAGCGCAGTCCTTCCCCCTCGAGCTTCCGCTGTCGCGAGGGAGCCGACACTGGCCTACATTAGTAAGAAGTTCATCCACGACTCGAGGTCCAACATGTACCGCGCATTCCGCGGACCCAAGAACAAGGGAAACTCTCCCGTTGAGAGCCTCTGCAGACTGCGCTCAAAGCGCCTGATGCCGACGAACACGGACGAGGACCCAGCCTTCGCCGGCATCCTGCTCGCCATGGCGCAGAAGCGCTTCTACCACAACGCCCCTTCGGCTATCGGCCGATCGCGCAACGCGAGGCGCCATGCGCCGAAGCCTCACCCTCCCCCGGTCTTCCACGACGTCACAGTCCACCTCATGACGAACGACGATGACGGCAACGAACTGATCGTGTACACGGCCGTCGTCACGGCAGCCTTTCTCCAGCGGTTTCACGCGCCCACAAGGACGCCAGTCAAGAACATCCTCGGCGAGGCCCTGTCAGATATTGGCATGAAGATCGAGTACACGAAAGTCCCCATCTGGCCCGTCGTCGGCCTCAAAGAGCGCCTCGGCAAGGCCCTGGGCAGGGACCTCATTGGCGACTTTGACGAGAACGATCTGGACATGCTCGGGTCGCAAAAGAGGCCGAGTGAGAGCAAATCGAACAAACGCGCGGCTTCCGATGATGAAGTCAGCGGTGGGCCTACCGACGGCGCAAGCGATGAGCGGTCAGCTTCAGATTATGAGGCTCAAGCCAGGGCGTTCATCGCGTCGTTCTGGGAGGACGGCTCTTCTGGCGAGGAGCAGACATCGTCAAATAGCAGGAAACGGCGTCGACTGACGAACGGTCGGCGGATCGACGAGTCTGGTCGCCAGGGGGCGGCCGAAAGCAGACAATTGGTGGAATAACTTTAATCTTTTACGCGCGCATTCTTTCCACGTAGACACGACACTAGCAACGCGTTATGATATCGGGCAGCGGGGCGTCGAGGTTCCGGCATTGCTATAGACGACATGGACGATCAGGTGGAAAGGACCAGGGGTATGGTGTTATGGTTCGATTCAGTAATGGTGTTTCTGCTATTTTGGAGGTTCTGTCGGAAGGCAGCAGGTAGATGATACCTTTGATTTAGTTTTTATCCCAGTCCCAAACAGACATGAGTTTTGATCACCCCCCTTCCCTCGTCCTGCTTGTACCGTGTAGCGCATCAACCCTCAACCAGGCACTCTCACAGCGTCTCATAGTAATACCTCGTCGCAACATCATATTCCAGCAAAACCTCGGCCTCCATCCTCTCAACAGGCACAACAACCTGCCGCCACAGCCCGACCTCAAACGCATTCGGCATGAACCCAGGCGTGACCCTAGCGCAATTATACCGCCCCTCCCCCTCGGCGCCCAGAACGACCGCCAAGTTCCGCCCCGGCAGCCTCATGGGCATATCCGCCGGCGGGTCAAACGCAACAACGAGACCGGGTCGCATGCGCTCCTTGAACGGCACACCCGCCATTTCAGGCCGGGGATCAACGCTCGACATGCCCGTCTTCTCAGGCGCCGCATCATTGGGCTTTTCGGCGGGGGCAGTGGCCGAGGCGCGCTGCGAGTCGACGTGGAGGCGCCAGAACTTGGCCTGGAAGGCGCGGGCCTGGTCCTCTGTGACGCCGGGGCTGCGCAGGCAGCGTGTTAGGAATTCGGGGACGGGGAGGCGGAGGAGCTGGGCGCCTGATTCGGAGGGGGCGAGGAGTTGGGGGGCGACCGACGGGGTGCCGGACTGTTCGTGTTAGCTGCATGCTGTTGGGACGGCGGTCGATGCCAGTCTGGTGCAAAGGCAGAGTCAGGTGGTAAAGGGGCATAGACTTACATTCTTCCCAACCCACTCTCTGACCTGCTCATTATCCCAAGTAGCCGGCTTCCCAGCTTCATAGTTGGCAACCTGCCCCCTAGGCACAACAACCCTCAACATCTCGGCGTACCGCAACGTGTTCTTGCTAGCCCCCACATCAGCAAGACACGGATTGACACACGCGACGACAACCGTCCGACACGCCCTCGAAGCAGCAGGGTCAAAAACATGCTTGAGGACCTTTGTCAGCGCGCTCTGCCGAAACGGCACATACGGCGGCTTGCCCTTTGACGAAGCGAGGGCGTCAACGGCAGCGCGCCCGCGGATGCAGTCTTTGAGGACGGAGAGGCTGGCGTTGATCTCGCGGGTCTCGCGCATGCGGTCCGCGCCGTGCGTCGCGACGTCGCGGGCGGCTTCGGAGCCGGCCAGGTCGACGAGATACAGCAGGCCGTCGTCGGCGTTGGGGAGGGCGGGGTTCGCGAGGCGCAGGCGGCAGATGGCGTGGGAGCGAGAGGAGGCGTCGTTCTTCATCGTCGTCGCGGTGCGGCGGAAGGTCGCTGCGGCGTCGACGCGGGCGAGCAGCGAGGCAGCGTCTGTAACGGCATGCTCGGCTGCGCCGGCGAGGTGCGTCGATCCGAACGAGTCCTCGAGGATGGACACGGGTTTGCGGGCGTTGAGGAGGTCGGCGGCCGAGTTGCCGGCGAGCTCGATGATCGAGACGTACATCTCGCGCTTACCCTCTAGCTCACCGCCCGTCAGGGTGCCGGCGACGAGACGCTCGAGGGCGCTGACGGTGAAGGTCTTGCCGGAGCCGGTTTGGCCGTAGGCGAAGATGGTGCTGACACCGCCGCCCCAAGCCCATAGGACGAGAGGGTGGACGAGATCCCGGTAGATGTCTTCCGAGGAGGTGTCGACGCCGTAGAACTTGTCGACACGGTAGTTGAAGGACTGCGAGCTCGGTCAGTTGGAATATTCCGGCATCACTGCTGGGAGAAGTGGGTGATGAGGCATCAGGAGTGACAAACATTCAGCCCCGGCAACCCCCTGACCGGCCTCCTCAACTCATGCAGGTCGACATGGTTGGTGCCCTCACGGGGAAACAAACCAGGGACCATGCCAGAGGAAGCCTCGTCCTCCTGCATGGGCCTCAGCCTTGTGGCGATGACAATGTCTGCATCGGGGCTCGTCTCGTTGTTTACTTTCGGCTTGGGAGGCTTGTAAGCCGCGACGAGGCGAAGGTACCGCTGGGCGTGCTCGAGGATGAATTCGTCCGTCACGTTCATTGTGCGGTACTATGTATCTTGAATGAATAAATTTGAAACTGGTACTTCGATTCGATGGAAAGTGAAAACCCTGTCCGCGATTATCAGAATGTGTTGAGCCGCAACTCGGGCGACTAGGTGGCGTTATTTAACCAAAGCTGACAGCGCGCTCGCCTATGATGCCAACCGTACAAATACGCGAATATCTTCACTGCATTGGTGCTCTGAGATCCAGGCAGCTGAATAAATGGCAATGTTAGGTTGATGCCTAAACTCGTCTCCTGGGAGACCGTGATATCCCACATCGGCCTTCCTCGCCAAACTTGCTCCAAGCGAGTCCAGGTCGATCAATCCATAGATCCCAGGCAGCGATTGCCAGCTCCGCCAGCTGCTGCCGGCTGGAGATGCTGAACGACTTCCGCCAGCCCAACCTGAAGGCCCCCATATCTGGTGGCCAGTTCCCGTCTGCCTCTGACTTGGAACTCCAGCTCAACATTAGAGAGGATAGATTTTAACAAGTATTCCGAGTCGAAAGAAAATATATTTGCAGTGTAATGAACTTCGTACTTCTCTCCTCTCAGAATCACACCAGCGCAATGCGCCCAGGGGTATCAGCTCTAGAAAGCCCAAGAAAAAGCGACTGTAAATACCCATCTCAATCCGAAGCCTCCCGAGACGACGGGAGGAGGGAACCATCAGAACTAGGTTCCCTTCTCTATCCCGACCCCTTGCTCAACACCTTCATGCCCACATATAACTCGGAAAACAACGTTCGCCCCATGCATGTCCCCGGCAGCATAGAACAAAACCAAAACGCCAAGCTTCAGACCCCGTACTGCGATCACCCTCATCGCTCCAGCTGCAGCAGGTTTCGTGATTCCAAAACGGCCGCCATATCTTTCAATCGCACCGGCTTGGTCAGGAAAAGATCGATTCCGCTCACGTATGCTTCTTCCTGCGCGCTCTCAGACGCCAGACCAGAGAGCGCGATGATCGTGATGGGCTGCAGCTGCTTCTCCCGCTCGAAAGCCCGGATGCGCCGCGTGGCCTCAAAACCATCCATTACGGGCATGGATATGTCCATGAATACGCAGCCGTAGCGTTCGGGCCCGGCCTGGTACGCCGCGAGCGCCTCCTGGCCGTTGGTTGCTGTGCTGAGAGGACGCCCCAGCTTCTTGACGTAGGAGGAGAGAATCCTCAGATTGATGCTGTTGTCGTCCACCAACAAGAACTTGAGGAGACTGGCAGTGCTGTTGCCAGACGGCGACGGTGAGAAACCTGCTGGCGGAGTCTGGATATACGAACCCAGGACTGGCGGGTTGGAGAGGGCTCGACCCGGACCAGGCGATGTAGGAGCAGCAGCAATGGCGCCAACATTCGGATCAGACGGCGATAGCGGTGGCCTCTCTTTCCCATCAACACGGTTCAGAGCCAAAGCTTGATCTTCTGCCTCGTTGGCGGTGTTTTGTGATGACGATGATGATAACGATAGTTTGGCGAAGATATCCGAGGCCAGTGAATCCACAACCAGTGGTTGAGCGCCTTGCAAAGTAAGCCATCGCTGGCAGGCAAGTAGTAGGATCTTGGCCAGTTTGCGAGGCCCGAGCCTATTGTGTCTCTGTCAGCACGTTTCCCCATGAAGTCACAGAAATTGAGACCTACGGTTGAGAAATAAACTCAAACACACCCTCGGTGTGAGCAGCATCCGCGGAAGTGGAGCGATCGAATGCGAGCAGCGGATTGGCGCAGACAACGACACATGGCGGGTTCCTGAACGTCGAAACGTCGATACCCGGCATGGCATGCTCAGCAACGAGGATCACGTCTGGCACCAGGGTCTCCACGTCCGAGAGAACTTCCATCCTGAGCCAGTCACGACAGAGTGCCTCAGTTAGGCCGCGGCCAAAACCATCTTGACTCGGCTTGGCCTGATCCACGGCATCATCACCCTGCGTCTCGCTGAATCCTCTGAGAAGTACACGCAAGCCCTTGAGATCGGCAAGGTGCTCCGCGAATTCTTGGTCCTCGCTCACGGGCACCGAATCGTCACCGGCAGGCACCAGGGGCAATGACACCGTCACCGTTGTGCCCACAGCTACTCGACTTTTCACGCTGATCTTGCCGCCCAGGTTGCTGACAATCTGCTTGACGAGAGATAAGCCAAGCCCCGTCCCGACACTAAGGTGGTCTTCCTGCGAAAAGGCGCGGAAAAGGTGGTTCTGCAGGTAATCTTCGCCAATACCCTTGCCTGTGTCAGACACCGTGAGGACGACCTTTCGAGTGCGCAATGTTGCTTCGCGCACCGCTGAAACAGGCAGCCTTTCCTGCCGTAAAGACACAACAATGGAACCTTCGTAAGTATACTTGAGTGCGTTGCCGACGAGGTTCAGAACCACGCGGCGGAACGCGCCGGGTGATGTGTTGAAGATCCAGCTGCACTTTGGGTCGATGTCGAGAGTGAGAAAAACTCGGTTGAACCCCAAATCAACTTGACTGCTACCCGCCATGTGGGTGGAACCGAAGTCCTGCATGGCGTTGTGGGCATCCATGCGATGGTTGGCTTCAGCATCGACGTGGCGTGTTTTCTTATGCTTGCTCAGCTGCGCCATTGACGCATACTGGAAGTTGAAGCCCGCAAAAACGCTTTCGACAACGTCCTCAACAAGCACATCGAGAGCGACGTCAGACTCGAGCCTCTTCATGCCCGCTTCAATAGAAACTTGTCGATTCGTTGGCCAGGCGCGTGAGTTGGCGTGCGCCCCCGAGCTGCGAGGTTGGGCAGCTACCGCTGCCTTGGCGGCACTTGCAAAGTTGTTTATCTTGGAAAAATCAAGCAGATGGTCAAGTGTGTCCACAAGCGTTCTGCCACATGTCTCGATAGTGTGCAGAATATTTCCCTGAAATACGGTCAGGCCGGTGTCATGAAGGAGCTCAGCTGCCAAGATCACACCATGAAGCGGAGAGCGCAGTTCATGAGACAGGGAGCTGAGGGCATCCGACTTGGCCTTGTCAGCCTGAAGCGTTTCTAGACGAAATAGCTCAGACATGGCGAGGACGCCAAAGGCTGTTAGGAAACTAAGTTCGCCAGCAATTGTGAACACTCGGGCAGGGGTATTCGTGTAGGCAAACCCGCCAGCGCGCCATCTGTCTTTTCTAGAGTCCCGAACGGGGACGAAGGCCACGCAGCGCGCTCCTGGGAACGCTTTGAGGATGGCGCTGCCCTCGCGATGTCTGGCCCAAGGCCGATTACGACGTCTGGACGTCGCAGGTGAGGAACGACCTCTCGAATGTGCCGACATATCTTGCGTCACTCCATAGTAGTCATCCTCGGAGGAGTCGGTCAAGCGCAGATCACCGTTGGCGCCAAAGTTGAATATCTTGCCCTCGGGGTAGCGCCGGAGCAGGCGCGCCATGAAGCCTTCGGGAAACGTTGCGCGCAAAGCCGAGGGCCTCGCGCCGTTTATGCTAGACGCCTCCGTGGTGGCGAACCCGAGCACAGGGCATGTGGGTGCTGAAGTCTCACCGGACGATGAGAGAGCGTCACTACTGCTTGCCGACTGAGCTGCCACACTTCCATCGTCCGACGGCTGGGTCTTGTCGCTGAGGCCGCCAAACGATCTGACCTGCGCATCGAAGAAGACACACCCTTCGATCTCGATGGATTCCCGAATCATATTGGCAGCCTTGGAGAATATGGCGCCGATGCTGTTGCCTCGCAGGTCCGGATGGCGGTGCAAGATGGGACTCCTCAGAGAAGCGCTCGAGCTCTTGGAACTGCTGATAGAGTGGCGTGGGGTAGATCCGCGAGAGGACACACGCTCGGTGGAGTCGACAAAGGACTGATCAATGGCTTGAGAGGCGGAGATGGCAATGGCTTCCTTCTCCTGGGCATCGATTCGATCCTCTTCGACACGCTGAAGATCTTGTTGGTGAGCGTTCAGAGCTCCTTCGAGTAATGGGTCGTCCTGGAACGCTGTTACGGTCTCATCATGGCGCCAGCCGGAGATGGTGGAAGATCCCTCGACAAAAGATCCAATTCCTCTATTCATGCGCAAGCCCCGCCGTGCCGCAGCAGCGGCTCTACCGGCCTCAAAGTGTTCCATGATGGCCTTCGACGCGTTGCGAAGCACGCGGGTCATATTCGGATCCCAGTCATCCCGCGAGACCGTGTCAACGACGCTCAGTACGCCAATGTTGACACCCCTCGCCGTTCGAATGGGCACGCCAGCAAAGAATATGGCGGGGGAGTCTGGGGCGCAATAGAGAGATGAGGAGAAACGATCGTCCTGTCTCAAGTCGGGCACAAGGAGAATCGGCAAAGTGGTCGAGCCTTCGCCTCCCTCGGGGGTCAGCGGATCGATGGGGTACAACGCGGCCTCGCAGACGCCGTAGCGACGGGGGATAGCGGTACCGCATAGCCAGAGATCATGGTCGTAGTCGGCAGCGCTCAGGTTGGGGACGAGAGGAAGGGTGGGCGTGGCTTCAGCGATGATGTACTGGGAGTCGCAATCGAAGACGGAGACGAGGGCGCGAGCGGTGCCAGTCTGGCATGCGGCGAGCTGGGCCAGGGCCGTCAAAACGATATCGGAGGAGGTCGAGAGATGCGGCAAAGGGACAGTTCGAGGCTGGGCATTGTGCCTTGTCGAGGCAAGAAGGGCGGGATAATACCTGAGAGGCAAAGAGAGGGAGGTTAGCGAGAGGTGAACTATGCAGCCCGGCAGGGATTTATGAAGAAGCAGCCGTGTAGGCAAGCATAAGAATGTGTCAGGGAGAGGATTAGGTGAAGACCAACTTGAAAGTTTCGTGCTCGCGCGTTAATTCGGACACGATCCTGAGGGGGTCTGCGCTGCGCTCTGTCATGGCCGACGTCGCCACCCCGGCGCTGGCCCCAGTCGCCTCGCAGTTCAGATTCATTGGCACGAAGCGACGGGCGGCCTGTCAACAATTATGGTCGTACTCGATCCGATAGAAGCTGAGCCAGACAACCGAGATCGGAGACAAAGGAACAAACACTCCGGGGCGGAGGCCAACGTAGCAAGGGCGCAGGTGGATAAGTGGTGAAGAGGTTGTGGCAGGCGATCGTGGGGGGTTGGATTCCAACCGCGGAGCAACCGTGGAGGATGGGGAGTGTTTGCCCTTTGCGTTTGTCCACATTGGCCAAACAGTGCGGTGTGTGCAGTGTCTCGGGACGGAGCGCGAAGTGGTCGTGGGATGCGAGTACTTGATCAGTGCCGTGACATCATTTCAAGCAGATCAGGCAAAGGCATGCCCATAGAGGAAAACTCCTAGTGAGCAAAGTGCAAAGTCCGAAGTATTGGTAGCATTAGGCATCGTTGTGAGTGAGGGGCAAGGGAAGGACGTCGTCGCCATCTGGTAAAACCAGGGAGCACGAGTAGTCAGCAGGTACGAGACAGGGCCTGGACCTACCAAGGGGAAGGAGCAACGGGTAAGGCGAGTGAGGTGAGGTGAGGCAGGAGCCTAGCCCCCGAATGCACTTGCAGTCGAAGCTGGAGCCGAGCATGGAACACAGGACATAAGGCACAACACAGCATTTGCCATTGCATCAAAGCCGGATTCACGTTTGCCACCACCACTAGACCAGCCTAGACTCCCCCTCATACCCCTCTGACCCCCCAAGGCCACCTCGGACCCCGGCCTCAGGACCCATCAGAAGGTAGAGCAAGGGCCAGAGAATGGTCCGCTCTCTCGATCCCGCCAGCGGACCTCCTGGGTTCCCACATCGACAATCGATGTCATTTCCCCGATTGCCTCGATATTCTCGATCTCAACCTCCCATACTGCCACAACATCGATGAAATATCAGTACCTTACCTGTATATGGACAATCCACATGCGAAAAAGATATTTGCCATCCAGTTTTTTTGATCTCTTGATTTGCGACTTGCCCCCGCCCCCCCCCCCCCCCCCCCCCCCCTCTTCGTCCCGAGATCTGCAACCTTCTACCCGCTTGGGTCGTGCAAATCCCTATCAAATTTGTTGTCTTTCATCATTCCAAAGTTGCATCCTGATGAATCTGGAAACTGGAATTCTGTCTTTCCATTGGCCAATGTCCCGATCACCACCACTACCCGCCAGAGCTCACCCAACCCATTGATTGCTATTTACCTGCTACAGGAGCACAGACCATTTTCAATCATCACGGGCTTTCTCGTTCCAGCATCTTGTCAGACGATATAAGCAGCCAACCCGCCAGCTTCCACAGCAAACCATCAGCCTCCAAACTTCTGCTCAGTGTGGGTACATGGCAGGATGCATCAGAATAGATGGAACAAAGTAGCACGATGTGGTAGCAAACAATTCGTAGTCGACCGAAAGCTCACTGTCCGCCTCCCGCAGTCAGCAGCCGACTGATCATCACTGCGAGCGACTTCAGCCCACAATGATCCTAAGAGAGCGCCACAAATGTCATTTCGTGATATATGAGACATCCTACGTGCCCTCCAGCTTCAACCCCTTCGCAGCGCAAGCCCTCCCAAGAATCTCCCTCAGGACCCCTGATTTCCTCACATTGTACTCCTTCGCCGAGCCCCCCGACCGCCGCACCCCGTCAGCCGCCTCCATCTTCGCCCGGACATACCTCCCCCGATCCTCAGCCCCGTCCGGCTGCATCAGCCACTCCCTCAGCGCCCGATGCCTCTCCACCTCCTCACACCCTCGGGGAAAGACGTGCAGGTTGACGCCCACGTCGCGCAGATCGAGCACCAGCATCCGCGCACCGTGCCACGAGGGCTGCCGCATCACGAGCGTGAATCCATGCGCTTCGAGAGCGGGTACGTAAGAGTCTTCGTTGGCCGGGTCGGCGACAGTCATGTCGATGTCGATGATGGGTTTCGCGTGCAGTCCCGGGATTGAGGTAGATCCGACGTGGTAGATTGTGATGAGCCGTGAGCCTAGGGCGTTGATGATAACGAGAGCGAGGATGAGGTAAACGTCCGGCCAGATGGGGTTGTAGGGGACGACAATAATGGGGCGTGCCGGCATGGGGTTGACGAGCTCGATAGTTGATGGGGTGAAGCCCTGGGGTGCAGGTGGAGAGGGACCGGTGGACTTCTGCGCCATTGATCCGTCTTGAGAGATGTGTAACGTTGGCTGTGATGCTGTGCGGCGAGACGTTGGCGAATGTCCAACTCGTGCGCTTGTTCGTGAGACTGGTGATGCCCTCATGGTACTCATCGTCGTCTCAGCTTCTTCATAATATGCGCAAAGATTGGACAGAGCCTGACAAGGCTGCCACGAAACACAGGCCATGGCTGCGCACAAAGAAATCTCGACGCTTGCTAGAGGTTTCATGAACAGGCGGGCTGAAGTGATGGGCCCAGAACAAAGGAAGACCAGCACAAATCTTCAGAGGCAGCCAGCCAGCCGCCTTGGCTCTCCTTCCAGCCAACAAAAGAAAGTGATTGTGCTGTGCCAGGCTATGCGCCTTTCGATTTGGACCAGACGGCACGAGGAATATGCCAAACCACTGTAGGCAGACGCTGCACGGCCAGTCGCACATCAAGTCATGGTTCGATATTTTACACACTTTTTGCTATGGCCCAAACGCCGTCGTGGATATCATGAAGAACGCCATGCAAAGTATCTGGCAAACATCGAATCCCCTTATACACAGCCAACAGCTCACCTACGTCGGGACCGCGTCGTGGGCGGCGCCGGTTCAAAATCGTCATCCCCAGAGATCTCATCATCGCTTATCTCAACTGCCTTTTGCGACGACGCCGCTTGCGAAAAGTTCAATGTCGTCTGCCGACCCTTGACCGGTGCCCGCGCGGGCTGCGAACGCTGCGCTCGCTTCGGCTTCGGTGCAGGAGCATCGGCAAAGGGGTCGTCGTCCATGACAATGTCCTCGTCCTCGCTGACAACTTTCTTGCCCCGACCTCGGGCCGGCGCCTTTTTGGCCGGCGCCTTCTTTGCTGGAGCTTTCTTCGGTGCCGCCGCTTTGGTGGTCTTTGCGGCGCCTCTTTTGGCTGGTGCTTTCTTTGCGGGGACCTCTTCTTCGGAGAGCTCCATCGCGTCTTCGTTCTCATCTTGCGCCTGTGATCGTCCAGTTCTGCCCGAAGCCACCTCAAGAGCCTCTGGCTGGTCCTCCCAGTGGCCATCCAAGTCCGAGTCCCACTCCTCTGGCTTATCTTTATAGGCGCGCCGGGCGGCCGTCTTGAGCATGCCCTTCGAGAACTTGCTGTCCATGGTTGCTCGGATCTTTTCCATGGCGCTGTCGAGGTCCTCATCATCCGAGTCGAGGTTGAGCATCTGCTTGACCTGGCTGGCTAGGGAGTCGCTGACGAAACTCTCCATGGCATGTTTGTCATCCTTGTTGACAAATTGGTTGACGGCATCGCCGAATGGAGCTTGGGGGAGGATCTTGAGCGACTGCGCAGCGAGGAACTCCTGCACGAGTGCTTCCACCTTGATGGAGTCAAGGCCAAGGTTCTCCTCGATGCCTTCTGGCAGTTCGGCCGTCTGTTTGTTTCCTGAAAGGAGTCAGCCAAATGAAAGGACAAGTTTGAATATTACATACTGGATGTAGTCGTCTTCTTGCGGTGGAAGTAGACGACATCATTGGTGTTGGCGACCTTGCCGACGAAACGGTTGGAGAACCGCTGCGGGTTCTCGCAATCATACTGCCCGCCTTCTGGTGCCGTGTACTCAACCTTGAGGCGAATCAGGGGAAGAGGAATCTGTTGAACATCCTCTTCCTCGTCCTGAATGGCGAGCCAGTCGGCATTGGCCTGTTCAATCATCTCATCGACGACCTTCATCAGCCGCTTTGTCAATTCTTGACGGTTGTCCTTCATCTTGTCGACGCCCTTGAACCGTTTGTCCGTTGCTAGCACAATGTCCTTCGTGACGAAGGGTCGAACAGTTTTCAGAGGTAGTTTCTTGACCTTGAAGTCCTTGCCCGTGATGCTGACGATGGCAACATGCTTCGGCACAGCTTCTCCTGCAACAAGGGAAGTGGCGACAGAAGAGCCCGGCTGCATAACGTGGAACCCAGTCTCGTGATTCTGCGAAGGATCGATGAGGCACTCGTGCTCGTGGCCCCAGACGACAAGGTCCATGAAGTCGGGCAGTACGTTTTCGGGCAGGTAGGACGTGGCGGTGTGGGCGTGATGGTTCTGATGAACGGTCAGGAGGTTGAACCAGTCCGTCTGTTGAACGTTTGGTCGGAACCACTTGACCTTGTGGTCGCGGAAGGTCCTAAACATGCGCTCGTCGCGGACGTTGCTCAGGCCGTAGAGAGCCAGCTTTGTCTGCCCCTTTTGTAACAGCACCGGTTTTGCCTCGATGTTGTCGGCTTCGGCCACGCGTCCAAAGTAGTTCACCAGCCCAGCCACCTGCAGCAGGTCGAGAGAACAGAAATGACCATCACCGCTGGGGTCGTCGTGATTGCCGTGGATCGAGAAGACGGGGATGGAAACATTGATGTCGGGATCTTCGTAGTTGACGTGGGGAAATGCGCCCTCAAAAACTTCAGATGCGTCGCTCAGGAATTCGAGTTCGCAAGGTTTCATGCCGAGGCAGTTTTTTCGGAGAGTGCGCATGACTTGATACATGGATTTTCGGGATGGTTTATTGTCGTGAAATAGGTCGCCGCCGAGGAGGACCATGTCGACCTGGTTGGACGTCAGTCAACGGAGTCAGCAGCGGTTGCAGCGACACTGACATCCTCGTTTTTTGCCATTTCCATGATCTCATCAAAGGTCGTCCAGCTATCGTCCTTGCGGATAGGATCTCGCTCTTCGTAGCCGACATGATTGTCCGTCGCAACGAGGATCCGAATCGTATCGGCCTCTGGAGACACAGTATGGTCAGTGTCTTTTCGGGAATTAAGAAAGGAGCTAACGCACCGGTGAAGCCGGCCATGAATTAGGTTGACCGTCGGCGACGTATGCGTGGGTTGGGGGTGGGCGATGAGGGGCTGCAACCTGAAGCGTCGTCCCCGCGAATTGGACCCTGCTTGTTCACCAGATTCCAGCCCAGGCAGGCGGCGCGTGTGTCGCGTTGGAAGGTGGACCCACTCAACCACCAACGCGTAGTGGACGCTCGGTATCATGTGACTTATAATGACAAAACGATCACAAGAATTTATAGGCAGTCTATCGTGCACGTGATCTTCCACTTCTGCAAACTCATCCAAGGTCAAGCCACCTGGCAAATCATTGAAGACCCTCGCGACTACGTACTTGTGAGATACATTGATTGAGCTTTGCGCGCGATCCTTTGTGAAACCTCGATTGCTATTTCGGCTGACGATGTTGGCCTCCCTCCAACCAATGATCCAAGGCCATGAGGCCGGGACCCTCCTCGCCAGTCATCAGCATCTGAGCTCCCGACCAGCTAGGAACAATCACTTGGTGAGATGATGACACAAACCGCACGCTTGAAGCGGGTGTTGGGCCATCATGAATCACCCGAGCATCGCAAGTCCCCAGATCACGATTTGTCAAGACGGCCATCGCAGCACTGGCTCAAACATCTCATGACTCAACGAAGACTACCTTAGATTTTGGTCTTCAGTGGCCGCGCGCTTCAGAAGTCTTGAATCAGTCTCGCACGGCATCGTATGAGCCCAGGAGAGAAAGGAAGCAGGGATGAACGGCAATGGCTACCCGCAACACAAATGCTAGGTCTGTTCCGAGCAACATGCTGCATCGGCCAAGAACGTACGTGAGCTGGTCCGCCGCGTTGCAGGACTCGAGCAAGCAGCTACGAAAAAGGAGGAGGGTCTGGAGCCGTTGCATGTGCTTGGCTGATATGGCCGAGCTCGAGCTGCACTGCCAGACGGATCCGACAAAGCGGCACGGCGGGTCACCGTGGCTCATTGTTCACCGGGCCATGACAGTATGGCGGCGTGGCGCTCGACGGCTGGATGGCCGTTTGGAGTGTCATTGGGGGCTCGCATCGGCCGGTCTCTTGCCAGTATGTGTTTTCCGGCTGCTTTTCGCTAGGTTTTAGAAGCAGGAGGCATGAAGGTTCTGGTGGCTGGCAGATCAGCTGCTCACAGTCGACGTGCAAGAGAGGAGAAGCTAGAGAGATGGGGCGATGAAACGGCGGCACAGCAGCCGCCACAGCATGCATCAGGAGATGGACGATATGTACATGGCATGTGAAGTCAAGATGCGCCTGTGAACATGGTCCTACAGCATGGCACGCGGGCGTCGCTGGCGGTTGAAGCGCTCGACGTGCAGACGTGTCACAATGACTCTGGCCCAAACAAGACCCTGTTTGTCACAGCGCCGACTCATGGTCGAAGTCGTGGGATGTGAGTTATCATACGCGCGAGAGGAGGGCTGCGTGCATGAAGCCCGTCAACGGTCTGAACCCCAGACGCTGTGTAGGAGGAGCGGCTGCATATCCGCTAGGCTCAGGATGGGGTCCGGCTTGCGAGACTGCAGATCGTTGCAATGGGGACGGGGTCTGCTGGTAAGGTGTGTTTCTGGTTCTCACTCGAGAGCGGTAGTTGACGCTGGCTCAGACGGAATTAAGGTTGTTTGTCTGGCTGCAACCGTCTTTGTTGAGGGACGAGTCAGCCGGATATTGATATTGGGCAGATCAGCTGTCAACAGAGCAAGATAGAAAGTAGGGACCCAAGAGCTTCAACGTCAAGGGCGGGCGGTAGCTGTTGATGGTGGCCACGTGCCTCATTGCCTCGGTAGGAGAAGAGACGATCCAGACACAAGACGGACATGTCTTCCGAACGATCCTTTCTGGCACCAAAGTGACGAGGTTGGCCCAAAATCGCAAGTGGTCGTGTGCTCAGTTTGCCTGATCGCCAGCAGCTCTGGCTCGTGGCCCAATGCGGTCATGTCATTGGTTGTTTCTCTGCGGCTGTGTGGTTTCCAGAAGAAGGGGCCCACGGGCTCGTTTCAACGAAAAGATCATACACGTGTAGGAATTGCGACAAATGATTGGCCAGAAAATTTGATGCAAGTTTTAGACTCTTGGAATGTGGGGCTCGGCCCGCTCTTGGCAGGGAGCTCGGGCCTCTGACCATCGCCCCAGCAAACCCAATAGGACGCCATGCTGTGAAGTCCCCCGAAGGCTTTCTCACCCCCCTAATCCACAGGCCTCATCCACTGTATTCTCGCCAGCTCGTATTACAGGTCTCCCTCCCAGTTAGACCAGCCCCCAAGAGCAGAGATTTAGGGCGGCGGCTCTGGCGCTGACAATGACCTGATCTGATCTGGGCCGCAGAGTTTCCCTCGCATTTTAACCACACACCCTTCAAGACCACTTGTCTGCAGGTCAAGGTTCTAGTCTCTCGGGCCAAGAGATCCCCTTCTCTCCGCCGAGCGAGGCAGGGCTGTCAGGGATAGTGGTAGGTAGGGCACATTCGTCTACCGGTTTTCTCGCATCAGGCAAGTGCTCACGCGACACATTCGACTTCATGCCTTCAACAGGTGAGAAGGCAGGTATTGTCGGTCTGTTTTCGTCACTCAGTTACGGTTGCAATATGGTTTCAAAGAGACTCACTTAGCGTGGAGCCGGTTCGCTATGAACGAGTCGAATGCCCCAGGCGGAGCTGCGACTCAGCAGGGCCCAGGGGATCGATTCGATCCTACGGGGATAAGCTTAACGAGTCGAGCGCATGGATTGGATGGCAATGGCCAGGAAGACTGGTCAAGTGGGTGGGTGAGCCGCCTGATTGTTCCGAGCACCCATCCAACTCAACACCGCATGATGGTTCTGTTTCTTCCCCCACCTCAGGCGAGCATTGACCGAATAGAGGACTGACTCTCCAGCGAGGGCCACTCGTCATTCGTTCTGCCGACAGCCAGTTAAGCACGTGCTGGATCAAGCACCACGGACTGGCTTGACATTTGTTTTCCTCAACTGTAACTCTTGGCAACTTCAAGTTGAGGACAACCTCATAATTATAGCTACCCAGCGTTGTATTGTCGGCCGATTATCGTTTGATCAATGCTTCAGACGCAATAAGCTTCTTCATTAAAGTATACCTTGACGTCGTCCGAAGTCAATCTGTTGTCGATGACAGTGGCGGCGCTGACTCGTCGGCCACTCAGATTGAGACGGGACCTGTCGTGCTGTGCAAAGTGCCGCCACGACCATCAAGCTCGTTGCTGATCGCCGTGGTCGCCGGCGTCTCGTCTTGGCCTCAGGGCACGACGATCGCTTCTCCTGTTGCTAATCTTGTTGACCTCCGTGTCGCCACGATAGCCGGTTGATCCTAGAGAACCCCTCAGAAAGAGGACCTTCATTGTCATGTTCCCTGGCGCGCGAGACGAAGAGCTCTTGGCAACCAGGCCCAGCTTGGTCACACATCCCCCGACCACTCGGCTTAATCGAGTAGTGCGCCAGTCACTCGTTGGCCTTCCTGGATGCACACCCCCTCTGGCCCCCCACACCAGGAACGCCTCGACTTTCGGCGCCGCCATCTTGTCAGTCAAAATCTTTTCAAGTGAAGAATCCACCAAAGCTTGTAGAGGTAGCTCTGAGCTGCAGAGGTAGCTCTCGGCAGCAAAGGTAACATTTTCCACCGTCGACTTTGCTGGAGCCACACCCATAGAGAGCCGGGTCACCTTCATCGGTAGGTACCTTGGTTCCCACCACGCGCACCACGCAACTCACCTTCACCCTCGCCGCCACCTACGAGCCAAGACCTTGGGAAACCTCTCAGCACGAGGAGACTGGAGCTACCCACAATGGCACACCTCGATATATAATTTCTCTGTCTTCCCGCCTTTCTCTCCTCCCTTCTTCTGAATCTTCAGTCAAGTCTTACAACACCTTTCTCTCTTCCCACAGCCAAGTCTTCGGACGACAACCCTCACCATGGCTGCCCTCCCCGAATACAACTACCTTTTTGCCTTTGGCACCATTTTTGCCTTCCTAGACGCGTGGAACATTGGTATGTCCAACCTTCCTCTCCTCACCTTCACTTGCCGATGCTAATTTTCACCAGGCGCCAACGATGTTGCCAACTCCTGGGCGACGTCCGTCGCTTCCAGGTCGCTCTCTTACCTGCACGCCATGTGCGCCGCTTCCGTCATGGAGTTTGCTGGCGCCATGGGTGTTGGTGCCCGCGTCGCCGACACCATTCGCACCAAGATTGTCGACACCGAGCAGTACATGGATGACCCCGCCGTCCTGATGCTTGGCATGGTCTGCGCCGTCGTCGCCTCTTCCCTGTACCTGACCTTTGCTACCAAGGTCGGCTTCCCGGTTTCGACCACCCACTCCATCCTCGGTGGTGTCATCGGTATGGGCGTCGCCAGCGTTGGCGCGAAGAACATTCTTTGGACCGGCCAGGGCGGCGGCACGGCCGTCATCAGCACGGGTGTCGTCCAGGTCTTCATGGCTTGGATCATCGCTCCTTGCTTATCAGCCATCTTCGCCGCCATCATCTTCTCCATCACCAAGTACGGTGTTCTGATGAGGTCCAACCCCGCCATGAAGGGCCTCTTTGCCATCCCCATCTACTTTGCCGTCGCCGGCATGCTCGTTGCTATGCTTCTCATCTGGAAGGGCGGCTCCTACGAGGTCAACCTGACCGAGCAGGAGATCCCCGGTGTCATTGTCGCTGCTGGCAGCGCCTGGGGTCTTCTGATCGCCACTTTCCTCTGCCCCTGGATGTACCGTGTCGTCATCCGCGAGGACTGGGAGATGAAGTGGTACCACATCTTCAAGGGACCCTTCCTTCTCCGCCGCGGAGATGTGCCTCCCGCCCCGGCCAACTTCCAGGGCCCCATCCGCAACTTCTACGCCGGTCGCCTGACGCCCGAGCAGCTCGCTGCCCGCCGCGCTGGCGGTGTCACCGGTGGCGAGGTCGACGTCGAGGCCGCGCAGCCCGCTGAGGGCGAGAAGAACGTCACCTCCGCCGCCGCCCTCGCGGCCGACGAGCCCGAGGCCATGCCCGAGCACAAGAGCCTCGTGGGACCCAAGCCCGAGGGCAAGTGGAACACCAAGCCCGTCATGTTCTGGTATTTCAAGTACGCTCTCCTGCACGGTGTCGACAAGGACGTCGTCGGCTCTCAGAATGACAAGACGGCCATCGGCGGCGACCTCGAGGAGATCCACGCCCGCGCCCAGCACTACGACAACCGCACCGAGTTCCTCTTCACCTTCCTCCAGATCATGACCGCCTGCGCCGCCTCCTTCGTCCACGGCGCCAACGACGTCTCCAACGCCATCGGACCCTACGCCACCATCTTCGAGATCTGGCAGAAGGGCTTCATCCCCCCCGCGGCCCAGGCCCAGGTGCCCCTCTGGATCCTCGCCTTCGGCGGTGGTGGTATCGTCATCGGCATCTGGACCTACGGATACAACATCATGCGCAACCTCGGCAACCGCCTCACGCTGCAGTCTCCCACCCGCGGATTCTCCATCGAGCTCGGCTCCGTCGTCACCATCATCCTCGCCACGCGCCTCAAGCTGCCCATCTCCACGACTCAGTGCCTCACCGGCGCCACCGTCGGCGTCGGTCTGTGCAACGGCGACTGGCGCGCCATCAACTGGCGCATGGTCCTCTGGATCTACGCCGGCTGGTTTTTGACTCTTCCTGCGACCGGCCTGATCTCCGGCTCGCTGCTTGCCATTATCATGAATGCGCCGCGCTGGTCGTGAAGCTGAGGCTTTTGGCCATCTGGTTTCAATCATAAGGAAGAAGGCGTCAACGGGCAATGGGACACGCGACACGGAGTTCAGGGCAGGCATGGGATATTTTCTAGCAGCATCATCTCGTATGAATAGAGTGATGTTATGATTTCGAGATGGATAGACATGGAAGCGGGTTTTCAATATGAGCGGATACCACAATAACAAATGATCATCCTGAAACTTTTACTCAATTCATCTTCCAACATCTGATGTCGAGTGCTTGGGCTGCGCCCCTTGTGGAACGCACGCACGGTGCCTGCCACTCTAGGTTGGACGAAGCTTGACTCGTCCCGACGATCTGTAGGGGGCAGTGCCACCGGCAGTTGATGAGAGAACAAGCACAGCCTGTGACATTGGGTTGCGCCGTATCACAAAAAGATCGGCGCGGCCTGTGTCCTGACTGCGGCGGTGATGATGCCAAGGCTTCTGGTGCTACATGGCGAAGGACGGGATGGCTCGTGCTTCAATGCGATCCGAAGTGCATGTCCTGCAGAGTTAGCCTTAGTCACCAAACCTACGTCACTGTGCCATTGGGTCTCGATTGGGCAACCGGCTCGGACCAGCGGATGGCTACGTGAACGATTTCCGGAAGTCAAGGCCGACAAACCGGAAGGTGATGGGCCCGATTTTTACCGGCGGCGGTGTGGGTCAGTCTCCCGTCGGCGCCGGCCCATCGGGCGGCACGCGGCGGGGTTACAGCTCAGCCCCACTCACCTAGAGTTGAAAGATTATTATGTGAAGGTATTCTACCTTAGGCATAAGTAAAGGACTAGCAACTATTAGTGTCTTAGGGATTTGTACTAATGTAGAATAATCAATACCCTTCTCTACCTACCTATACATATCTGCTACTATTGCTTATAAACAGCTTTTCTTCTTACACTCGGATCTGCTCCCCCTAAAACCCCGCCATCTGACCGCTGGAACCTTCCTGCCGGTCACCTGTTCCCTGATGGTCTTAATAGATTCTATCTATATCCTTAGGGTTGGCGATGTTATATAGCAGCCAGCATGAGGGCTAACGTACTCAGTCAGGCCAGGGGGCCTTACGAATGATCTCGATCTGCGTGGCGGCGTCTAGGCTGGCAGTGGGAACCTGTTTGTCTCCATTGAGGACCATCTTCGAGCGACATTCGATGGCACGGTACCGCCGGGTCTGCTCAGGTATTATGAGCGAGGCTTGCATTGCCAAATTCACATTGCGCTTCGTATTCAATCCGAATTCATTGTCAGGGAGTAGCGTCTCTTTAAATGGTCGCTGTGCAGAGTTAGCTAGTGGTTCCGATGCTGGTCTGGTTAGTCACAAACCGCATTTCTGATATACTTGAAAATCGCGTCTTGCACGCTCCAGATGTGCTACCGGGGGCTTCCTCGTAGAACCGTGAGAAGTCTTCCGAGTACGTGGGTTTGAACGGACATTGCCGCCTATTTCTGGTAGTTTCGGTAGTTACTCGAAGCGTGGGAGTAATACAATTTCTTCTAACAAGCTCAAGACGGACTGACATGCTGTGCTTAACAAACGAACACGTTGAAAATCAGAGGGCATCGCTAGTATACTACTATTAAGAGGGTCGTTTAGCAATAAGTGAAGGACAAGCAATGAGTCTAGTAGTAGGTAGCTATAGAGACGTAGAATAATCAATGCCCTCCTTCTCCTTAGCTGGGCCTCTGGCCGCATATGTATATATAATTCTGCTAACGCTCGGCCCCCTAATCTGCTAGTAACCTCTAGGGTCCCGGCCTCTAAGCCCGTAGTTAACTATAGTTATAATATAATAGCCCTCCTTTTCTATTACTTCGTCGCGAAGTAATAGCCTTTAGTACTTTCTTCTCCTTATAGCCTACTACGTAGTACTTATAGCCTTAACTAGCTATTATTATTCTATTATTCTATTATTCTATTATTCTATTATTCTATTATTCTATTGTTCTATTGTTCTATTATTCTATTATTCTATTATTCTATTATTTTTATTATCGTTTCTAGTCTTTCTTCTTTTCTTAGTCTACTAAGTACGCCTTAGTACTCGGCTACCCCTAGGAGTTCTACTACTAGTCTACTATAGATATCTTTATTCTTTCTATTTTCTAATTCTACGTTCTTACTATATTCTAAGTTGTTATATAGTAGTTACGTCTTCTAGTAGTCTACTAGGCGGTTCTTATAGTTACTATTAGAGTTCTCTACAGTTATTACGTAGGTTATTACTCCTACTTACCTTATTATTATAATTAAGAATAGCCTATTATTCTATCTTATCTAGTCTATAGCCCTCCCGTATATCGGACGGCCTCTTCTAGTCTCTAAGTCTTCTATTCTCTTCTTCTTTGATAATATTAACGATAATAATAAGTATATAGCTCTTCCCTAGCTCTACCTTAGCCTTAGTCTAGGAGTCCTAGGCCCTAGTAGTTAGTTACTTATAGTTCTCCTACTAACTTTATATACATTTTCGTCTCTTTTAAAATTTCAATTACTTACTTATAAGTTTATTATAGTCTAGTAGTAGTCTAGGTACTAACTTATAGTATAATCTATTAATCTTAATCTCTCTCTCTCGTAAGTAGTCTACTAGTAATCCCCTAATAGTATACTACTAACCCGCTATAGAACTATAGCCCCCTCTCCTATATCTCTAGCCGTAACGCTACTAAGGGCCTATATACTACTAGAGGTATACTATACGTTTACTATATAGACTATATAGCTAAGTAATAGACCCTGGCTAGCGTCTAGGACTACCCCTATTATAAGAACAACGGCTATAAGTCTCTAGGTAGTCTACTAGTACCCCCCCTCGTACTCTACTAACTATAGATAGCCGCCTCTACTAAATACTCGTAATATAATATTTCCTAGAAGAGAAAAGTTTATCTCCTTATAAGTACTTCTAGTACCCCTCTAGTAGTCTACTACTAATCCGCCGTAGCTCCCTATTAAGAACTAGCCTATCTTGGGCTCTTTAACTAGCCGTTAAGGCCGTAGCCGCTAATGGCTATACTAGTAACTTTAGAATATATTTTCTATATTATCTACTAGCAGTCTATTACTAATCTATTATAGGCTAACCTTAATAAGACTAGAGCCGATACTATTAAGGCTCTCTAGTAGGGTAAGAACGATACGGCCGCTAGTAGTAAGAAGTAGGCCGCTTCTAAGAAGAAGGACGCTAAGTAGTACTAGGCCCGCTACCTCGCTATTACTAAGCAACTCGCCTAGGCTACTAAACGCTCTACCTAGGCCGCCGAGGCTACCGCTACTACCCTATAGTGGATTACTAATAGGGTTAGTAATATCTTTAATATATTCTCCGAGGTACGCGAGAGCGATAACCTCGTTATAAGTATTCTCCTAGTAGTCTATAGAAGATCCGCTACTAACCTACTATAGAATCGTAATACTCTTACTAATAACGAGGAGGTAGAGAATAATACTATTAGTAGTAATAGTATCAGGGATAAGAATAGCCTAGATAGCTAGAATAGCTAGGATATATAAGCCTTTATATTATATACCTTTACTACTACTACTACTAGCCTACTAGTAGTCTACTATCTATTTTCGTTCTATTTTTTATTTTCCTAATCCCGGCTAGTAATCTGCTACTACCTTACTAATAGTCTATTACTAGCTATATAGTTTCGTTTTTAGCCTTTTATTACTTTACTTTTACTTAGCTTCTAATAGGTAGGGGCTAGTCCCCCGTTAATACCCCTTAACTACCTTCTACTACTCTCCTAGTAACCTACTACTATAAATCTCCTATCTAGTTTATATCTTTAAATAACTATCGATTAGGTCGTCCGCTATATTCTTAGCTAGTTCCTACGAATTCTCGCTCTTAGAGTAACTAGCGTACGGAATAAAGTACTATCTATTATATAGTAGCCTCTTATAAGCTATTATCTTCTATACTATATATCATCTATTCCCGTAATTAGGTTAACTTCTATCGTCTATCGGTTTAGTATTAGCTCTTATAGTTATAGTTTCTACTCTTCTAGGCAGGATACGTAGAAGACGTTATAGATTCTATAGCTAGTAGGGAGCTATAGCCTATATACGAGGCTATAGTTTCTAACTTTCCTAATAATCTTAAATAGTCCTAGTATTACGAGCTGACTATTTCTATAGAGGGGAATAGATAGTACTAAAGACGTAGGGTACATGAAAGCAGAAGCTTATATTATAGTAATAAGTAGAGGGTATCGTAAGGCATTGCGCACTCGTTATAATAAATATAAGGCAAGACTTAGATTAATTACTAGCGTATAAAAGACTATATCTATAAGTATAGAAATACCCTTCCTTAAATACCCGTTTATCCTATCCCTATAAGTTAGATAAGTAGCTATATTAGATAGCTTACTATTAAGTCGTAATCCTATTATATTAGATTACGGATTATAGTAATCTAGAGCTTATTAGTAATCCTTTATATAAATTACTAACTATAGTAATCTAGTTACGTAACCTACTAGTTTTAGCTAGGCTCCTATATAACTCCTTTATACTTTACCTTTATTCGTAATATAGGGTTAGTAATATAGGATTGCGGCCTATCCGGTCGGCCTTTAGTTATTATATAATACTACTCCTCTAGGCCGATTTCCTAACGGCTATAAGTAATAGGCGTAACCCTCTTAGGTTAGGTTTTATTTTCTTTCCTTCTATTTTACTAATTATTACTAAAATATTAGGTTATATTAAAAAACTTTATTAAAGAAAGTAGCCGAATGCTTCCGCCTTTCGTTCCTAATTAAGTCGTAGGGTTCTAACGCCCATATACCTTATACTTAGTATTTCCGGTAAAGGCTAAAATACTATATATCTAAGAAGTCCGCGCAATATACTAAGCATATAAAGCGGGGAAGATAGTATAATAGAGTACTTATTTCTTCGCCTCGTAAGTTCCGTTCCTCGTACGTTTTCGTGAATTTTTCCGGCTAATCCTTTATAGTAGAACGTCTATCTAAGATAGAGGATAGGTTAGGAGCTAATAAAGAGGCGACGGAGGAAGCTCTCATAAGGTTCTTAGGATAATTATCGCTTATAGTAAATCGTCTAAAGTGTATTCGTTAAATTAAGATGAAATAAAAGATTATAGTTATAAGGTATTTCGCTAAGGGATCTAGGAATTAGACGAGAAGGACGGCCTTCTCCTTATACTAAGTATATATAAGTACTAGATAGAGAGTAATTTAGTATTTCAAGGTATTCCTTCTAATATAGACTAGCTCTCTTTAGGGTTAGTTTCTTTACCTAAGGATATAAAGTCTAGTAAAACTAATATAATAGAATCTAAGAGTAGCTTAGGTAGTTCTTAGGTTTCTATATATTTTCTTATAAAACTTAATATATCCTATAAATACCCTCTTAACTTTTATAAACTACCTCTAAATTCGATATTAAGCCTAGAATTAAGTATTTAAGGCCCTCTTTACCCTTATAACGATAATAGACTAGGCCCGTACCGGGCGCGCGGCTCCTAACGCGTTAATAGACGAATTAAGCGCTCCTAGGGATACGAATAACGCCGACCGCGTCGATAATAGAAACGGCTAGGGCCTGACCCGGGGATAGGGAAACCTTTAATTGAAGGAAACTAAATTCTCTAGAATACTAGCTAACGGGATTAGGGCCGAATCGGCTCTAAAGCTAGTACTCGAGATAGTATACCTATAATATAATACTTATACGATAAACCTAACTATAGCCTGCCTAGGGCCTATAAAAATAACCTAAGATCTAATACTAGTGATCGAGGAGACTATATATAAAGCTATAAGAGACGCCCTAAGTATAGTAGGCCTAGGGAGAGATCCCTATTAAAACTATAGTAAGTAAGTAAGCTAGGTAGATATTATAGCCTATAAGACGAGGCCTAGGCTATCCTAATAGGGGCTTATAATAGTATTTCTTAAAGTTATTCTAGCTAGGATACTAAGGGAATTTACTATTAAGAGAAGTAATATAGAGGACGGGCCTAGCCTAGGCCTAGATAGAGAAATAGTTAACTAGTTAAATAAGCTAAGTAATAGGAAACCTATAAGCGTATACTATCTAAGGAGTAATAATATTATAGTCTAAGTCTAGACATTAATAGAATAATAGATAGAGAATACCTCGAAATAACTTAAATAAATATTCGGCCCTATAGCTACGATCGCTATAAGGATATATTTAATAATAGTAAAAGGGATCGCCTAGGATATAGTTAAAGACCTACCCGAAGAAGAGGTCCTAAACGAAATAAGGGAAGTAACCTTAGGGGTAAGCGTTATAAGGATTAGGATCTATATCCCTAGACGCGGGCCTAGGGCGAGAGCTTATATAGGTCTAGAGGCTACTCGCCTAGAAGTAATAGATTAGTTAGTTAGGAACGGTCTCTTATTTAATAGTAGCTTCTTCGACGATAAACTTTAGGACCCTGAGGTTAGACTATTTTACTATTTTAAGTACTTAGGGTTAAGTTATATAGCAATCCGCTATAAAGCCCTAGAAAAATTCTATAGCTAATACGGAACTAAGTAGGAATAATATAATAGCGGCTTATTATTAAACTAGTTAGCTATTATAGACCTAACTAGGGAGTACTATACTATCTATAATAGGAACTATAGAGTACTAAATAATAAATATAAAGCATAAAAGCGAGTAGAAGCGAAGGTATAAGAGGCTTATAGGTTAATTATAAGAGAATTCGACCTCTCGAACCTAAGAGGGAGACCCTAAGGCTCCTAGATAGGGTCCCTCCTAGGAACGGACTAATAGCTTATCGTTACTTAGACTCAGATTCCTAGAGGACTAGTATAACTATATACCCTTAAGAGGATAAGGGTAGAATTAGGCTTAATAGACTTATATATAATAGGTTAGTAAAGGGAAAGGACTATAACTAATTAGAGCCTAGGAGAAACCCTAGCGCCCCTACTAGAACTAAGCTAATAATAGGAAACGGAATTAATAACTAAGATAAGCCTATATAATACTAAATAATAAAGATCTTATTATAGAATATAGGCTCTAAATAGAGTAGAGCGGAAATACTATTCGAGACTTAGGCCGGATACGATATAGTTACTATTTAAGAGCTAGGGAGAAACCTATTTATAGGATACTTAAAAGCTCTAATAAACTCTAATTACTAGCTAATATAAGGAAGCGGACGTATAGTTATAATTACCTATAAACGGTATAGGCCTAGGGCGTTTATATAGGAAATAGGAGAAGACTAGGGAGCTATTACGTTCAGGGAAGGGGATAAGATAGTAATAGTCTAGAATATCTATATAGAAAGTAGAATAGAACTAGGATAGACCTATTTAATAAACTAGCTCCTACTAGTTCTATTACTAGGCTAGTATATAATAATAGTAGATATAAATAGCTATTACTTACTATAGAATAAGTTTAATAGAATAAGCTTATAAGTAAAAGAAGTCCTCTTCTAAGTAATATAATAGTACCTCGACTTAATTATTAAAGGAGGAAGGGTTATATAGGCTAGGCTAGGGAGGAGACTAAGTACTATAGACTATATATAGATATCTAGGGCCCTAGGGGCTAACCTCTTAGACGAGAGGGACTATAAAGTTTATAGCTCAGACTACTTCCCTTAGATCGTCTATATTAACTATAGGAACGAGAAACTACTACTTAGGGCCTACCTTAAATAGAAATAAAAGGAAATAGATAGGAGAAAAGCCTAAAAGGTAGTAAAGAGGATAAGACTCCCCTAGGCCTAGGAACTAATAATATCTAGGGCCCTAGATACGGCTAGAAAGAATCTCGTTCGAGACCTATAGAAGGTAGTAGACGCGTCTACCCCTAGGAGGAAGGAAGGATATTAAACCCTAACTAGGAACTACGAGGCCTAGTAGATAGCGGATAATAGCGTAGCTAGGGCCTAGGTAAAGTCTATAGCGAGGTAGTACTAGGAGCAACGTACGTACTAGAAGTAGGATAACCTCTAGAGAGCTGAAAAGGAGACGGCCGACCTAGAAGTAAGAGTAAGGACGAAGTAATAGAGAAGTACTATAGCTAGGGCGGGCTAGGACTTTAGGAAGAAGACTCTTTAGGCTTCAGCGATATAGGCTTACTTCTAGAATATAGAGAAACTAGACCCCCCTTTCTTCTCTAACTTTATTTAAGACCCTAACTAACTATTAGTTTAAGACTAATAGACTAAAGCTAATCTATTTAGTAAGAGGTTTTTTCTCTAAGAGAAAGGAAGTACTACTATTAAATTAGGCTAGGTATACTTAGCCTTACTTCTTATTAAAAGTAATTTCGAACCGGAGAAGAGCAAGCTAGTAATCTTCTCTAGAGCTAGGGCGCCCCTAACGGTTAGGGTCCGGCTCAGAGATATAGTTATTAACCCCTCGGAAGGGGCGAAGCTCCTTAGCGTTTAGCTAGACTATAAACTAAATTTCTTAACCTATATTAGGAGGGTAAAGAATAAGATAGTAATATAGTTATATATAATTACTAGGCTTATAGCTAGGACCTAGGAGTACCTAGCCGAGACGCTAGATAGCTATATATAGTAGTAGTACGGAGCGTAATAGTATATAGGAGTAGCTTATAGCTAGAGGGGACGGATAGGCAGAGAGAAGGGAATATAAGAGCCCTAAAAGTAGTCTAGAATACCTACCTATACTAGGCCCTAGGCGCGTATAGGGCGATACCGATCTAGTATCTAGAGTCGGAGGCGGGAGTCTTACTACTAGGATCCTATCTAAGAAGTAGGGCAGCCGCCTTCTTCGAGAGAATTAAATTAACTAATATAGTAAAAACGATCTTAGGATTCGGCGAGTTAGTAAGAGCTATACTATAGGCCTAGCGAGGACGCTAGCCGGGCTAAGGAGGTATCTCCCTATTCCTCTAGAAGACTCTCGAGTTCGAGGGATAGTAAGGCGGAACGCCCCCTAAGGAATTAGCCTATAACGAATAGGCTAGGAGGTAGGAAGGCGAGGTACCTACCTAGTTATAGGCCGAAATCGTAGCGAATACTAGGGCCCTAGACCTAAAAGCTATACGCTAATACGAAGGCTTAAATAAGGCTCTAAGTTTAGTACTAACCTAAATTCGAATAGAGAGAATTAGCTTTTAAGCCTTTCTATAGGTCTATAATATATCTAGGGTAGCTATACTATACTATAGATACCTAGATAGGGGAAAGGAGACTATAGAATATATCTAAATATAATATAATAACTTAGAAGACGAATAAGAAGTACTAAATAAACTCCTACTATGCTTACTATATATTTAAGGCGACTAGCTATAAGCCCTAGGGATAAGGAGCTAAGCTAGGATAATAGCGAAATAGGTATTCGACCTTAGGCGATTACTATAATACTAACTAGTAAGATAGATCTAGTCTAAAAACGAGGGAAATAGGGATACTTAAGGGGATATAAAAAGGATATAGACTAAGTATAGTATAGAGGAGGTACGGGAAAGGTATAGGAGGGCGCGGAATAGGCGTTATTTCTCCTAAGCGAACTAGGATATTAAGCTATATAATTAAGGCTAGGGCCTATACTAGGACTAGGGTTCTATTATACTAGGATTACTATATTCCTTACTCTATAGTTACTATTTAGGGAGTAGTACTAGACTTACTACTTCTATCCTTAGGCCTAGGGGGGGCTAGCTAGGGATCGAGGCGTCCTCGAAGTTATCCGGGATATCGGAGAGGCTATTATTAGAATCCTCGTCGTCGCCTAGGTTACTACTAGGGCCTTTAGTAGACTCATACTCAGTCGTAGTATAGAGAATAATAATTCGCTAGAGGATATTAGTAATAGGCCTAGTAAGAGACTAGAAAGGGAGAGATACTAATATTATAAGTAAGGAGGGCCTTAAGTATATCTTTAATATATAAGAGCTAGGCGGAATTTATATTAGTAAGGGGGCTACTAGAAGTAAGGGTCTAGGCTTAGACCTTCTTAACTCCGCGTATAGTATAGTTAAACTAATAGACGGCGACCTTTAAAGCGCTTTTAGCCTAGGCCTAGGTAAGGGCTATAGTAGCCTTATATAGGCAGGTAGTAGTATAGAGAATAGCCTAGCTAGTATTACTAGAGACGGGTAGAATCTAAAAGGAAATTAATAAGTAAGGCTAGGGCCTAGGGCGTAGGAGGCTAGGACTTATAGGAAAATAAGTACTATAAAGGTTTAAATAATAATAGTAATTACGGCTATTACTTAGAAAAACTATAATTAGAGCGGGGACGGACTAGGCCTAGAATAGGTAAATAGCTTACTAATAGTATTATAGTACCCCTTAAAGCTAAGCTCGTTATTAGTTCTAGTATACTTAATATAATAGATATAACTAGGGAAGTTAGTAGGGCCTAACCTAGGACTAGAGGGGAGAGTAACTTATAGCTTAGAATATAGGGAACTATATAGGACTAAGGGGCGGGGGGGCTAGGTTTAGGGAGTTATAAGGGGACGCGACTTCTTCTTAGCTAGAGTCTTCTAAGAAGGGGGACGACGAGGTATTTAAAGTAGAAAGCTAGCTAGGCCTATAATAGTCCCGCTATAGAAATATAGTAAAAGTAACTATTAAATAAGGGGGAGAAAAGGACTAAGTACGGCTAGGCCCTAGCCTAGAATAGAGAGGGGAGGGGGATATACTAGTACTATTATAGCTATTACTACTACTACTACTATTATTATTATTATTATTAGGGAGGAGAAGAAGAAGAAGAAGAATAGAAGGGAAATCTACGATATATATAGTCTCTCTAGGCGAGGCAGGAAAGTAGATAGGGATATAGTAGAGGGAAGGCGCCTAGATTCGATTTAAGGTACTTATAAATAGGGGATAGTAATAAAGGAAGGCGCTAAAACGTCGAAGGCCGCTCTAACCCGCGCCTGCCTGTTAGGGTATTATTACCCGACTAGCTAGGGCCCGGGTATAATAGTAGCCGAAACCTATAAGACTAAGAGAAGGTAGGGAACGGCCTAGGGAAGGAGAGTACTTAGAAGGAAAGCGCCTGTATTTAATACTAAAAGATAATAGAGAATAATAGGTAATAGAAAAGGGAGGAGCGGATTAGAAAGGAAGGAACGTAGAGGATAGGGGAAATAACGGGTAGCTAGAGAAGAGCCCCTATAGGACGGGCGTACTAAGGGTACGCGCTAGTACTAGATCGGGTATATTAAGGGGGTAGAGGCCCTAGCCTTAGTATAGGTCTAGGCTATTATACTATAACCCTAATTACTAATAAAAGTAGTAAAGCTGATTCCTATTAGCTACTAGACTAGAAATAGGATCTAAATAGTAGTAGAATATTATTACCCTAGTAACGGCTAGGGTAAGGGCAGGGTATATAATAAACCTAAAATAACTAGGGTATAAGGGTTTTTCTAGCTTAGGGCCTAAGGTACTAAGTAAATATTTCCCCCCTATAAGTAGAATAGGGAAGGACCGTTAAAGGTACCTACTAAATAGGTATTACGGAGTATAATAATAATAAATCTATAGCCTGAAATATACTAAATAGTTAAATTAAACCTCGATATTTGCTTTATTTATTCTAACGGTAGCGCTACTGCTAGCGGAATGCGGTTAAGGGCGCGGACGAGGTCGATAGCGGAGCGCTCGTCCACCTCGAGGTCTAGCTTCTTACGGAGAAGCTGTAGCGCTTGCTCGTCATCTATTACTAGGATTTGCAGAATTGCCTTAGTAATGCCGGTGAGCTTCTCCGCAGCGTCTCGGCTGCGCGACGTGACTAGAATCTTGCCCTTGGCTGTCTTGGGCAGGTATGAGGCCAGCGGTGACTGGGCGGCGTCATCGCCGCCGTCCTTAGCGAAGAACAAGTCAACGTCATTAGTATTACCGACGACTATTAACTACGGGCTGATATCGCTCCTTTGCAGCCAGTCGCGGACTAACGCTAGTACATAGACCTCAGGATCGTGCCGGCGAGGTAGCGCCAGAATGTCTGCAAGGCTAGCGTCGCAGCACATCTCGGTGTTGTTAGCGGTCCTGGTAAGCTGGACGCAGCCCCCACACAACAGTCTCGCCGACCGCGATGCCATTTCCAGGGCTGCCGTCAGAACAAACAAAGCAAATATCGAGGTTCAATTTAACTATTTAGTATATTTCGGGCCGTAGATTTAACTATTTAATCTATTTACTAAATACTTAACTATTTAATTAGTAATTAAAGCTATCGTAAGGTCTGAATACGTACTACCTCTTTAACCTAATAGTACTGCGCGTCTGCGTAGCTAGTTATTTAAGCAGGTAATAGAGAGCACTAGAGTCGATCCGAAGATTATAAGAGGCATATTAAAGGCATAGAATTAGTGGAATTAAAGAATCGAATCGTAGGGAGGGCGTTAGATTAAGAGAGGGTATTAACGGTAAATGCAGTATATCGCTGGAAGTTATAATAATTAGGACTCAGCGGAGGAAACGAGGTTACGCGACTGAAAGTTGCATTAACTACTTATATTAGGTCTAAATCGCTCCTAGGGTAAGAAGCTGGTTTAGTCTAGTAGTAAAATATCTGTAAGTTAATATAGAGGTAGTAGGTTTAATTTCTATAGCTGGCATACGCATGCGCTTTGCTCGCTCGCTTACTACGAGTGAAGCGTATCCTTTTTACTAGCTAGAATAACTATATTCCAGGCTCGAAAACCTATTTAGAAGTTTAATAAATAACTAAATAAATAGGGGTAGTGGATTTAACTGTTCGTTAGGCTATTAGGGGTCTATTTGTTTATTGTTTAATACATTTGTTTGATATATTTGCTCTGGAGGCAGCGCTGGTCATTTCAAACTGTCTCCAGGCATGTTTCGCCCCTGAGGATTGGGTAGACTAGGAGTACATCGACCAACAAAGGGGTCTGCATTGTCTCGGTTCGCGTGTGCACCACGAAAGTTTTGCTGAGCTCTTCCCTGATCTACTGCTCGTCCATGGAAACGTCACAAGGGCTAGCGCAGTCAAAGGGAAGACTGGGTTCATCGGCATCCGAGTTTTGTCTAATGGTGTGCTCTTGCCCCTCAGAATCGACCGGGCTGACATGGCGAGTCTGGACCTCAGGAACGGGAAAAATGAAACCACAGGCCGATCCTTAGCTAGTAGAGACATTCTCAATTTCCCGATTTTTTTAGGAAAGAAGACAGTCGTTTGCGGTGCTGCTGGCATCAACTAACCAGACCTTCTCGGCGTCATCTCCCTCTATGTGCTCAGAGCATGGATATACGCTGACATATGACGACGGTGCACCAGGCGATCCATCTTGGAACAAAACTGTGGCACATTGATCTGTGTTGACCGCCTTCTGTTTTAGGGTAGTAGCTACATGGCCTCACTTCAGCTCTCTCGGTCAGTTCGGTGAAGGTCAATGCCTCTCCAAGCCTTTCTGGTATGCTGGCAAAGCCCACCTCGTCATCCAATCTGACTCCAGCACCCTCTTTACATCTGGTCGCTCGCTTGGCCTCCATGCAAGCATCCACCACAGGAGCTTGAACAGCGCATCCCGCTCGTCCTCACTAATCGTTCCCATATCCCTAGACTGTCGCGGGTTTTGCACCCACTGCTCGAACCGTCGTTCCCATGACCAGATATCAGATGCATTACTTAAAGGCTTGCCCCCTTCATCGTACCACTTCGGTCGCTTCTCCCATTTTCCCCACCACTCGGTTGGCATGAGACCCTGCAGTTCTACCTGCTGCGCCGTGATCTCGTCCTGCGGTGCGAGGAACCCGTCGATAAGCGACCTATGGGCGAGGAGCTCGAAAATCACACAACCCAGGCTCCAAATATCAGAAGGAAATGCGAGGGGCGTTGCTGGCTCAAAGAATGCCTCAGGTGGGCGGAGTATAAGGGGTGTATATGACTCGAATCGAGACTTGTCGCCTGGGCGGAAGGCAACTCCAAAGTCGCTCAGTAGTAACTTTGCCTCACTTAGGGTAATCTCATTGCTTGGTACGCCTAGCCATACTGAAGGCACTGCGTATGAAGGAACCCCGGGGTCCGTTGATGCTGCCTGCGTGTCGAGACAAACTACTGGCTCTTGCTCCGGCTCCCCGTATCGTGCGTATAGTTGCTGTATCGATAAGTTGTCAAGGGATGAGGGCAGCTGTAAAAGAAGATTGCCGAGATGAAGATCTAGAGCACGGTGTCAGCTGACTTGTCGACGTTTGAGACGACGGGATGCTCACCTCCATGGGCAAAACCCTGTGAGTGGACGAGGGACACGGCCATGACTAGTTGTGCAGCAAGAGATCTAGCAACATCAAGCTGAAATAAGGAGCTGCCTGATGCCTCCCTTGCGTCCCGCAAGCTGCACCGTGCCGGAAGGGTTACGAGGCACAAATGAGTACCATTGGGCCCGCTAAGATCGAAGCGATCAAGAACGACGGGAATCAGCGACAGCTTATCTTCTGCGTCGCTGCAGCTTGCGGCGCTCTGTGTAAGCTCAGAGAGAATATCAACCTCGGAGCGATCCGCGTCCGCGGTGCCGACTTTAATAGCGACATATTTTTTTGTCTTCTCGTCCATGGCAAGCCAGGCAGTGGAGAATGTGCCGTGGCCGAGCTTGTGCAAAATTCGATATCGTTTGTCAAGTCGATCGTTGATGTGAATTGGATGATAGCCGCCCGGTCGGTAGTCGCTAAGATGCTCTACTCCATCGACGTATCCGTACTCAACAGGTGATGCTGACATGGTCGAGTAATGTGACTGGAGGAAGCTGGATCCTATCCGCAGTGGAAAACAAGGGCTCAAAGAACAAACCCTTGGGGTTGTCGCGCGCCATGAAAGGGCCTGACGCGATAGCCAAGTACTCATCTGCAGCGCATGAGAGATCACTGCTTTTTGGTACTGGATAAATTCAGGACTGAATGGTCGGTCGTTCTAGAGGCAGGTGCACCAATTTCTGATGTTTGAAGACGCGTTGCAGACAGTGTCCTGATCAATCACCTTCGAGGTGGCCGCCCAACGAGCAGGCGGTAAGGCATGATGGTTCCTATTGGATACAGCCGTGATGATACAGGTATGTAGCGGTGCCTGGGGCACGTGGGAACTTCCCAAGGGCGGGCGCAGCTGCTGGGTGGGTCCGCTAATGAACTGAAGCGCCCACTGCGACCTCCTTCACGCCAACGCACCCAACGCACCCCAATCGGATGAGCATGGAAAGCTCGTACGACAAGCGATGAAACCGCAAATATGATTCATAACGTGATAGAGGCCATAAAAGGTCTACTTCAAGGGCCTACGACAGGCCCTGCCAGCCTTTGCATGGAACTTCCAGGATTTGACGCCCAACAGCCGCTTCATGCTTGAGCTGTGGCCCGTCGGCACGTGTGGGCGAACAACGATGACCAACAGTAAATGCTCGTATCAGGTATATAATTGGTGTGAGGATTCCGCTCCTTCGGTGTTGTATCTCTCGATAAGCAAATATTCCTCGGGCATCATGTCTTCCGTCAACATTGTCAAATACTACTTCCACGCTCAACAAGTCCCTAGAAGCGACGCCAGAATACGCCAACTTGTTGCGTTGGCGTATCAGACAGCGCGCGACAAGCAGCTCTATCCCAAGGCAGTCTTTGTTCGGTATGCTGTCATGTCGAAATCAGGAATCGGGACAAATTCCTGGTCCAAGGCTCGTCCCACATTGCTGACTAACGATAGGAGCGAAGTTCACTCAACGACCACCATCAACGGGAGACGTCAGAAGGATCCCAGGGGAGATCACGTCACGTTCAGCTACAAGACGCAGGACCATTTGGGTCTCGAGACTCATGTCGCTTGCCATGGCTATGTCAAGGATCCCGATACGCTGGAATTCAAGGAGGCGACCCAGCTGAGAAGCCCGACTCCACTATGAAACGGAACAACAACCCAGTTTGGCCGGATGATAAGGACCTCTGGGAGGCCCCAGATGTGGGTTATGGACACATGTCTTGAGAGACATGTGTGCCTTCCTGGGTGCACTTCCTCAGCCTCATAGGACAGGGACCGCTTACTCACGCTCATACAATACCATACAGTAAATAAACACCACATTTGTCTTCTCGCATGGAGATTTTGACTATCCTTAATCACTAATAATAAAGTATGCACGCTGAGACAGCATCCTTGAGAAAAGGAATCGATGGTATAGTCGTATTCCCTAGGGTCGCAGCTCCTGCTGCACAAATAAGTGCCGTGACCCTGAATGCTTACAGTAATACGATGCGGTTTTATAAGAGAAAGACTACAGATAGTCTCAAACAGGTCCGCCACTCATAGGCCAGAATCTACTTCGGCATTAAAGATACCAATTAAGATACATACTCACCAATCAGATACAGTCAATATTCTTTGCTAAACCGTAGGCTTCTAAATTGCAGAACCTCGGAGTACAGCCTATCTAGAGAATATCTTGAATTAACCTATTACAATCTTTAGATTAGTCAAACAGCTCTACCTCGGCTTCCTAATTATCAAGTCGCTATACCTTCTAACCCGCATAATTAACATCTCTGTAGATGGCTAAAAAGGGCCATCGGCTCCTTTTCTATTATAATCCAAAAAGCAACGGTAAGCATTAGTACTAAGCTGTCCGGTATTCCTGATATTAATCTCTGACTAAACGCTTATCGAGCCGAATGCGAAGATATGCCTACCGATACTAATTAAAAAGCAGACAATCAAGTACTTAAAGAGAACGGCCTCGGTAACAGGGGTTCTGATATAAATCTTAGAAGTAGCTAGGAATTTAGATAAACTATCGTCGTCTAGTCTATCTCCCTTAGAGTGGCGAAAAGTTAGGCTCGTAATATAGGCTCTAATAGCAGTTAATAGTATATTTTAACCTAAGCGTATATTTAGAGTACTCTAAAACTTGGCTGGCTGCTTAACTTACTATTTCTATTTACTAGGTTAGAAGGTATCTAATAGGCGTAGTCGTCTTCTAGAAAAAGCGGGATAAGAAAGGTCCCTGCCGGGCTATGTTCGAGACTTATTGTGTGCACCTTGAGCTGGATATGAGGAGCTTGAACCGCATAGCCCTAAGTAACGCTGAAATAAAAGATACTAATAAGGAGCTCTTTTTGCCTACTACGAAGAAGTCTCTGCGGCTTATAGCCTAACTCTTACTCGATTAAGAGGCATGCAAGAATCAATAGTTAGAAAGAACATAGAGCTCTTATAACTTTAAGCAGGAAACGCATTCCTTGCTTTCTAACTCTAATAAGTAATAGAAAATATGAAGGATGAGGAAGAGAAGAAGCTGAGGGTATAAGTTGCACTAAACTAATAAGGAAAATATAATTTGCTCTTTAAGAGAGCAGATAAAGGCCTACAGGAGCGAGCATCCGGGCCCCTTCCCGTTCCAGATGTTCGTTCTTCTGATATTTGTAATAGATAATTCAGTAGTTATCCTTAAAAATCCTGCGTACCTTTAATTAGAAAACATTTTAAAAAATGAAAAGGCCGGAATATTTATTAAGACTGTGCATTTAGCATAGTATAATATAATGAAAGGGAGACTAGAGAATCTATAACTGCTTAAAGCAAGTTAAAACCCCTTCTGCTATAAGCTTAACTTAGTACGAGCAGAGGAATTAAGCACGGGCTATAAGTCCGGTATACTTATAGCCCGATACCTGAACTTGTAGCCCGTGCTTAACTAAGATTACTTCTCGACTACGGCAAAACCGATACGGTGATCTGGTTATTTATCCCGAATATCTGATTCGGCCTCTACCGCTATTACCTATCGACTAGATCGTCTTCTTTCTATAAGACGAGCCGTGGGTTTCGCTATAGAAGTAGGTAGTCTAAAGCAGTTTCTACTATCTTCTATACAGATCTAATATACCGCTAGGCAGTCTTGAAAGTCTGGCCTACGGAAGTCGAAAGTCTACTATATATCCATATATATTTCTAGAGGAAATATTTTGCCTATAACTATGCTAATAAAAGTGCCTTTCTTATACGCTATAGCACCCGCGTAGCTAGTAAAAGCTTAAAGCCCTCGATCCTCTAGGTATATCTTAATCCGAAGTGCCCCGCCTAAAGCAGTTTTAGCGTAAAGGCACTCGTCTTTATAATAGAAATTATACTATTTCTTAGTAGAGTGCAGTATAGTCGGGTCAGTAGGCTAGGCAGATTTCTCGAGCTAGGCTATTAGATTCTCAGATTATAAGAACCTGCTTTCGTCCTAAATATTAGTATCTCTAGAGGGAAAAGGTTAGAGTTAATGTAACACCTCTTTCTCCTTATAAGTCCATAAGTATACCCCCGAGGTTTCCTAAATAAACTCGATAGGCTAAGAGCTTAGGTATATAGAGCTCTGAAATGCATAAGCTATAAAATAAGTCCTTGTTATATATTCGTCGTCGAGGAGAGTATATAAAAAGCTTAGCTTATTCTCGTCGAACCTAAGATAGTCCTTTACTGAAACTCTAAAAGGCTCTTTACTAGTAAGGGGAACGAGATATAAAAGTCTATTATATCGTCTAGTAAGGGTCCTCTAGAGACTGTCTTTCTGCTGATAGGTATAATAACTTAAACACCTACAGCTAGCCTTTATCCGGGCTAGTTAGGTAAAGTTTATCCCCGCCCGATTTCGTCCCGCTATCTAACTATTAACGAGATCGAAAAGCTAAGGCCTAAAGCCGCGTATATAAAATTTACTAAACTTAATATCCTTATTAGCTAATAGTATGGCCTTAAGGCAGTCTATAAAGCGATCTTAGGGCTTACTAGGCGCCGAATTCCGGTAATAGACGTTAAGACTCCTTTATCTTTCAATAAGCGTATAAAGTTATAAGATCGCCGATCTGTTTCGAATAGTAGCGGCGAGCATTATAACTTTACGACTAGGCTCTGGCTTTATAAGGAAGTTAGGAATATTATAGAGCGGGTCGAACCCTCGGATCTTCTTAGCCGTTACCTCTAGTACTAAAGCTTTAGATTTTGATAAGTCTTATTACTTATTAAACTTATATTTGCTTAGGTACCCTCTTTTGCTTAGTATTCGCCTAAAGGGTAGATCGCTTTCGCTTTCGTCTATCTAGTAAACTACGATTCGCGTCTTCGATGCTCTCTATAGATTCATTGCCCGAATTAATATCTTCCGGAGGAGGAGGGACTCTGACGAATGACTTATAGTTATAACCCTAAAAGCTATATTTCTCGCATATAGCGAGTCTAGCCGGAAATATTAGCTCCCTAGGATATAACGGATTGAGTACTATAGCGAGGCATAAACTGAAGTTAGAGATAGCATAGTACTACTCCGAGTCTATTACTATTATCTCGTTAGCCCCTAGATAATAGATATTAAAGCTAACTATCTATCTCTACTATAAGTTATCTATAAAGTAACTACTTACGTATACTACTTTATTAATATCCCTCTATAAGCTCTTATTATTAATTTAGAACTTTATATCTAGACTAAATAAGAACGAGGTAAGCTCTACTTAGTTAGCTCCTTTATAATAGATAGGTAGTAGCTAGATCTTAGTAAAGGATATACCTTTATAGTTTTTTCTATTATAGGCTATCCTAAGGGTAGGGGCCGTTCTTGTACTACTAGTCGGCCGTTAGGTCGAGGGGTCCTCCCTCTTTCTTAGTAAGATTAAGTCCGTAATCTTCCTCTTATATACGAATTTCTGTCTTCACTCTTCTAATTATTTATTTAGTTCTTTATTAGTTATTATTAGAGTATCTCTTATAGCCTCCTAGTTAGTCGCTTAGCTATACTCTATTAGTAGTATATTACTCCTAATATCGATCTCTTCTTAGTACCCTATTATAGTCTAGCTTCTAGTATTTTGCGTTTCTCTAGTTACTATCGTATCTAGTAGTCGTTACCTCCTAAAGGATAGATCGATTATTATATTAAGAGTATAGTTTAGTAATAAGTAAAGAATAAGTAGTAAGTCTATGAGTAGGTAGCTATAGAGACGTAGAATAATCGATACTCTCCTTCTTCTTATCTAGGCCTCTAGCCGTATATACATATATAATTCTACTAACGCTCGGCCCCCTAATCTACTAGTAACCGCTAGGGTCCCGGCCCCTTGGCCCGTAGTCAACCGTAGTCATGACAACCACGGACCATGAGCTTTTATCGTCGTGTTATTTCGCAATAGTCGCCGAGAGGAAGACTGGATACTAAGACAGCCTCTAAGATAAACTCATCGAAGTCTAGAGTCCCGCCATTCGAGACGCCTTCTTCTTTGGTTGGCACACTTTGCAAGCGAAACCACATCCCACAATGCTTCGTTCGGCTACGGTAAATAAGTATCAAGCTGTGTGACAAGCTTGCGTTGCTGTTATAGAAGATGGGGAGGGGGGCACTCACTACTGGGTGCTCACGTTCTCAGGGGGCGTCCGTCATCGTCTTACACCGTGGACACTCCCCTTGTACTTGCTCGCCATCAAGGAAGATCATGCCCATATCAATCTTCATCCCTCGGCGAAGGCAGCTTGCGATTGGGACATTCTGGTCGAGATCTTGGCCTGAGCAGTCAGTGATCCTCGGGGGCGAATTGTCGTTTCAACACCATGTCAAGTCCTTTCCCCTTGTTCTCAAATCGAGTAGCGAGAAATACGTTGAAGTTCTGAGACCATGTCAGTGGCTTTCAGTGCACGAAGGGCGAGCTCGGATAATTATACCGCCCAGCTTTCTATCCAGTCCTCAGGAAACTGAACAACAACTCCAAAGGCGTCCTCCAGTGCTATTGGTAGACATCGGTTAGGGTCCAGTGAACGGATGTAGATAGTATTGGAGATCATGTCCTGGACATAAACGACTCGCCAAGCGATATCGAGCAATGTGTTTTTCATTTGGATGAGCGCGCCGATCGCATTCATTGCCATATCCACAAGTGTCCCTTGTGCCGCTTGTTGCTCGTCAAGGCGCCGGTCAATGTCGATAAGCCTTTGCAACTGTTCATCACAGACAACTTCAACCCTCGACAGGCGACTCAATGTCGTTTGGTCTGTTTGCAATTGAAGATCAAGTCGTTGGCGAACCTCCTCGATTCGGGCAGCTACTGTGGCATTATCTGCGGGCACCAAATGTCTATGGGATAATCAGAAAAGTCAGCAGTTGGCGGCGGTTAAGTCAGGAAATGGAATCGAAATCGCTTTACATAGACGGCAATGTAAGGAGCCTGGAGGGAATATAATGGGTCCTTACTTCACAGTTGTTGTTGAGAGCACCGCAAGATACGTGGTATTCTTGTTGAGCGTTTGCTGTAGTTCCTGGAGAAGGGTATCCTCTTTCCATAGCCACTTCAACTTCTTACAGGCATCTATACATCTGTTTCCGGACCCTCCTGGTCGCAGGCTGTCGTCGTATCGAGGAACCAGCCGGTCGAGTGCGCTCTTGATCGATGCGTAGCAATCGTCGACAACGGCCTTCGTGGAATGGGCGAGGTTCATCAATATTAGACAGGATTCATGCTGTTTGTATGACGTGACGATCTTTGCTCGAGGAAAGTGAGATTAGCGACTGAGTCTTATGGGACGTAACATCTGCCTGGGTAGTCTATTGACTGGAATCCCACTGACCTGCATCAGAACGTCAACGAATATATCCAGGTCCTTGCGAAGCGCCTGGTAAGCCTTCGCGCTGCTGGAAACACCCTCGCATCCCAGGCCGAGTCCTCTGCCTAGCTGAATCGCAATTTAGCAGGTTGTAATGATGTCGCCGAAGCTGCCGAACGTTAGTGCTAAGTCCATCGCGGAAACGCATGCCGAGCAATTCTCAGCATCTGGAAGATGAAATAGAGATAAAGAAGCGGGGTAAGCGTTGCCTCTTTATAGTACCGTAAGCAAGGCAGGGCTTTAGTTCTGGGGAATGCGTTGGCCGTGACATGACCGTGACGGAAAGAAGGCCTTCGAAAGCTGGATAGTGATTCGCACGAACGATGTACATGCCCCCGCAAAAACGCATATAATCAGCATACTAAGAGTCGCTGATCATCTAAATGATAACAGCCTAACTGATTCTAATGGCTCTGTCAGACTAACAGCCACTGAAAAGCTGTCCAGGCGCCACACATCGACATGGATGTGACGCGTATCATTTAATAAGCCAACTATACCTCTCAAGTCGTTAGTCATCTTACAAGGCATTCTGGCAATCTGCCCTACTATAGCACGAAGCCGGCAGCATACCCTAAGGCATTCATCCTCTACCTTCCAGTCCAGCCTTAATACTACCGGTCGACCCATATAATATCTTTAATTAGTCCTTACCCTCTACGTAAGGACAATATAGGGCTTAAAGCGTTACTAAAGGCCACAGTCATGTGTTAGTAGTCTGTGCCCCACGCCCTAGGGTCCGTGCGCCCCGTCGCCTACTAAGTCCATAGTTCCAGGCCCACCTACCTGCCTCTAGTAGAATACATATATATTACTAGTTCTGTCCCTTCTTTTTACCTCTATAGGTTATAAGCCCCCTAAACTCTCCGTATATTATCGTTACTACGATGATTCTTATACCTTTATTAAGAGCTTTATTAGCTCTATTATTAGATATTATTTTTATCGATTTTAGTATAGTATTATAGGAGGTATCGTATCTCTAATAACTACCTATAAATTTTCGGCTCCTAGTAGCTAATTTCCGGTTTTCTCGCTACTTACGCTCGGCTTCTAATAGCTACCTTAAGCTACTACTCCTTAATAGGCTCTAATACCTAACCCTTTATTATTATAGCTTCTTTAAACGCTTATAATATTCTAGTACTAGTCGGAGAATCGAATTTCCGGGCTTAGTAACTTAACGTTACTATTACCTGTAAATAGGAGGACGTCGAGGAGTTCCTCGTAAACCCTATTCCCGCACCTACTATTATAACTACTAACGTAGCGTAGTAGAAGCTATAGAAGGCGAGACGCGCTACTACTATACGCCTCCTAGTTAACTCGATCGATCTAGTACTTCTCGACTACCTTAAAGGCGCTAGTTAGGATATTACTAACCGGGACCCCTATAGCCTCTAGAACGTAGTTATTTATATAATTCCGAAGGTCTTAGAAGATACTATCTGCGACCTTATTCGAGAGATCGGTACCCTCGAAAGTAGTATCTTTCCGATACTTTATACCTTCCTCGTACGCGCCTAGACGCTTAAGAGAAGGCTCTACGAACTTACTAGAAGCGACTCTCGCCTATATACCTACTACCTTCTAAATAGTATTAGGAGGTAGTACCCTATATTATTCGAAAAGTATACTATTACTATTAATATATAGTAGAATAATATAGTACGTAATATTAGCTATAAGGCTAATATATAGGAATCTATATATACTTCCCTTACTATAGTATAGGGTTCTAGTAATCGTAGTAAGAAAAAGGGTAATTCTACGCTTAATACCGCTCCTATAGCTAAGAGGAAGTACCCTATATACTTATATTACTTTAAGGAAAGTAAGGAGCTCTTTAACTACCTACTTATAGACTACTTTCTTCTCGAGAAGAATATACCCTCGAAGTATTCTACGGATATACGCGAGAAAGCTATAAAAGCCGTACGAGCTTACTATTATAATACTCTATACTGAGAGTCTGCCTCTATTCCTAATACCTCTAACGATAATAATAAGTAGGTCGTAGTAGCCTCGTTAGATATAACTCGATAGAATACTATTACCTATTTAGTAATATCTACTTAGGCCTATACTATAGCTAGAGCTTAGGGCTAAGATACTATTATCCTCGACTCTAGTAGTAACGTTAATATCTTTAATAACCTCTCGTAGTTCTCTAAATATATCGAGAACGCTTACCTACCTCTTATTAACGTAGCGAACGGTTAGGTTATAAAGCCTCTTAGTATTAGTAAGGATTCTTCTAGGTCCGTAATCCTCTTAATCCTTCTATAGTTATTAATTAGGTTATCTCGGATATCCGATATCTCCTAGAGAGCCCTAGTAACCTTCTATTACTAGGCTTCTTAAGTACTAATAGAATCGAATACGACTATCGTACTAATTCGATAGTTTATATTAGTAACGGCCTTCCTATTATAGTAGCTACTTAGATTTAAAGTATTATAGTTATACTTACGACCCCCTTAAAGTTACTACTACTAGAGACTACTTATAGTATAGCCTCTATTACCTAGCTTCCTACGAAGACCCGGGTACCTTTTCGTATTATATACGAACGCCTCCTTTATACTAGAAAGCGCCGCGTTATCGATACTTATAAGAAGGTCGGTATCCTCTTCGATTAGTAGGAGGTTAGTAACTTCTACTATAAGGCTTATTACTTCGGAAAAAGTACTAAGATCGTTAGCCGTTCTATTCTTTATAAGGCTCTTACCCTAGGTTACGAAATCTTTATAGATCTTATTAAATTTAAGCCCTTAAGTCTTAAGGATAGCTTCTATTATACCCTCTACCTAATTAATAGGTATAGTAGCTTCTACTAGATCCTATTTATAAAGACTAAAACTAAGTAGGAGTCTTACTTTACTATTAGGAAGTTTATTTAATACTTTAAGGCCTCTACTAGTCTACTTATCGTCTCTATAACCTATAATAGAGGTAGTAAATTTAATAACCTCGAGGTTAAGCTAATACTAGCTAACGAAGATATTACCTTCCGACCCTTAATACTAAATACTCCGGCCTCGAATAGCGTAGTAGAACGCGCTAGCTATACTATTTTAGAGGGTAGGCGTACTATTATTATCGCTATAGGTCTCCCGGAGACTCTATAGCTATACGCTATAAAGACCGTAGTAGAAGTTATTAACCTACTACTTACGGCCTCTAACCCCTATAGTAAAGCTCTTTAAGAATATCTTACTAAAGATCTCGGCCTACTATAGTCCTATTAGACCCTATTTATTTAGTACTTCTATACTTATAGCTATATTACCTATATTTATAAGAAGGGTATTCTCCGCCCCCCCCGCCCTAATAAGACTAAAGTACGCGCCTAGAAGGGCTTCCTTATAGGCTTCGATAGCCCTTACGGCTATGTCTTTAATATATATATACTAGAACGCGAAGCTATTATTCGCTATAGGGATATACGCTTCTTCGAGGGCTAACTCCCTCCCGTACGAGATCCTTCTATAGAAGTTATTAAGTATAATACTATTTTCGCTAACTACGATATCTCTAAGTTTATTAAGATTCCCTTTAATAACCGTACCCCTAAGTAGCTTCTTTAAGAGCCTATAGATAGGGTTATAGCTAAGGTTACTAATTCCGAGACTATTAGGATTAACTAATAGGAAGTTATACTTCTACTTAATAAGTTAATTCCCTTAATAACTTTAATTCCTTACCCTCTCTAAGAGAATAGCCCTATAGCTTCTACTAACTTAGATACCTCGTACTCTAATAACTTTAAGGATACTATTATAGAACTAGACGAAGTCCTCCCCCTAAACGTAACCTATTCGGAGTCCCTAGACCCTCTTATAGAGGCTTCTCCTCCGTCCCCGGAGCCTCGTACTACTATAGCGCCTCCGATCTATAGATCTAGCTATAATGCCCCGTATATTAGAGGGTAGTATACTACTACCTATATTAACGATAGCTTCTTAAATAGCCGAGCTCTCCTCTTAGTAGAATAAGCTACCTATTACGAAGAGGACCTCCTCGTATATATATTAGAATAGCCTATTACCTATTCCGTTCTCTAGGCTACGGCTATCTCGTCGGATATTAACGCCCCGAAGACGATTAACGCTACGAAGAATAGCCCTAACTAGTACTTCTAGAAGCCTGCCTTTAATAAGTAGATTTAGAACCTTCTCGACTATAAGACTTAGTCCCTAGTAAGTCCCCTAACTAGTATTAAGGTCCTTCTGGGTATATAAGTACTAGATATTAAGACCTCGCCTTAACGCCTGTAAGCTAGGTAAGTAGTATATAGAAACCGCTAATAGGGCGAATAGTCGGCTTAAGATCTCTATACTATAGCAGCTTACTCTATATTAGTACGCCTATTTTTTACCTTAGTAACGTACCTAGGCCTTTACTTTATAGTTATCGACTTTAATAGCGTATTCCTTATAGCTCCTACCCCTAAAAGTAGTCGTATTTACGTTTAATAGCCCTATAAATATAAAGATAGAACTAATAGGGCTTACCTTCTTAATAGTACCCTCTATAGCCTCTATAAAGCCCCCTTATAGTAGTTCTAGTTCCTATTTAGTAAGCTAAAGAACCTTAGGTATACTAGTATAGCTAGAAACCCGTACCTTCTATATAACGAGTCTACTAATATTATTCTTCTTATATACGTTAACGATATCGCTATTACTAGACCCTCTTCTATAGCTATTTATAGTACTATAACGATACTAAAGACTATCTACGACCTTAAGGAAATACCCTCTATTAATAAGTTTATCGGTATATACGTTATTTATAACCGCGCGGGAGGCTTTACTCTACTATACTAACGAGACTATACTTCTAAGATCCTATAGCGATTTAGCTTTAACTAAGCGAATACTATTAAGACTCTTTAAGCTATAAGTACTATACTATTACTTCCTAATCCTACTTATAATACTAATATTATAAAGAAGTATTAAGAGATAACTAGAGCCCTTAATTACCTTAGCTATAATAGCCGCCCTAATATTAGTTTTATAGTCTCGAAGCTCTATAAAAGTAATAGTAGACTAACTTATAAGTACTTTACGGCTATTAAGTATATATTTTAGTACTTTAAAAGTACTACTTCGATAGGTATTAAGTATTATAAGGCTCCTAATATCGAGCTCTTTACTATAAGCGATACCTTATACGGAGACTATACTAGAAGGGTTTCTATAGGAGGATATATTATCTTCTTAGCTAGTACCCCTATTACCTAGAAGGCTCGTAAATAGTAGTTCGTTACGCTTAGTACTTCGGAAGCTAAATTTATTAACCTTACTCCTATAGGTATTACCCTTAATTAGATTAGGGATACGATTTCGGCCTTTAAGGTAGTAATTCTATAGCCTCTTATCCTCTTAACTAATAGCTAGAATACCCTTATAATTACCCTTTATCTACTAAATATAGCATATACTCGTTATATTAATATTTAGTATAAATAGGTATAGGAACGTATAGTAGTAGGCGATTTCGAGCTTCGCTACGTGCCCTCTACGGAAATACCTGCCGACGGCCTTACTAAAGGCCTTAGAATTAATAAATATATCGAATTCGTACGATAGTTATGCCTCGTCGCCGCGACCGAATAAGTCCGCTAGGGTTCGATTCCTATTACTATTATTTTAGGTTTCCTATTTTTATAGAGGAATCCTGCGTTCTAATTAGTCGGGAGATAGTATTTTTAGAGTACTAGAATTAGGGAAGTGGCCTATTATAAGGTGCCTACGGGAAGCCCTTACGGCTATTGTCAGCTGGCAGTTTTGCCTGTAGGGGGGTGTTAGTGGTCCGTGCCCTACGCCCTGGGGTCCGTGCGCCCCGTCGCCCACTAAGTCCGTAGTTCCAGGCCCACCTGCCTGCCTCTAGTGGAATACACACACATCACCAGTTCTGTCCCTTCTTTTTGCCTCTATATTATGAACCTTTCACTAACGGGCATAGAACCTCTTAGCCTCCGCGAATTCCTAGCTCGTCCTACTACTACTAACTAATAGTTCACCCAGTCCCGGAACAGCTGCCCAGTCTGCCATCTATAGTGCCTTCCTCCTAAAAGCCAGCCTCTACCCCCGAAACAGCAGGCTAGTTATTTACTAAAGCCCGCATTACATAGGCTAGCTATAATGGCCCGCCCCCCCGAATACCTTATCTCTATCCTTAGCAGGATCAGGTATGCCCTCAGCATTATAGACGCAAAGGCCGCCTAGCGCATGCCGCAGACGACTAAGACGACATACTATGTTATATGTACGATCAGGGACAGATTATCGAGGAGAGGTACGACAGGATGGGATAGTAGAGCATATATAGGAGTAGGGCGGGGGTAATTAATCTGCTTAAGGGGGGCGCAGAGGAAGTGACTTTATGGAGGCTATGGCAGTGCTAGCAACGAGTAGTAAGCTGTAACGGGACCGTTCAGTCAAGGCCAAACTTCTGAATACCCAGAGGAATCAAGCCAGCATTAGTCCGCCCTTTATGCTTCACCTACCCACATTCAGTAATTATGACAGCCTCGCAAGACAGCCAACGAACAGGAGCGTCCCAGGAAGCTACTATAAAAACGTCTCCTCATGGACCGGTCTTCCGAGTCAACACAATCGTTAATAGGGTTCTTCGCTATCATCCTACATGTATGAATGTTGCCATCGTCGGCGGCGGGATGGCCAGATTGTGGGCCGCTGTCGAGTATTGGCAAACGTCCTAAGATTTCTGCATCCCTTCTGTAGGTAGCTTGTGATCTGGTAAATCACTGACCGATGCCCGATCACTTCTTTCTCGGTCATGTCCGTCCATGATATCACCCACCACACCGCTTTGGCCCTACTTCATTGCCCCTTAGCCCTAATTTTGAATCATTCTACCTCTCGAGATATCATCAGCGAGAATACTTTCTCCGCGTCCACTGATATCATCAGCAAGAATACTTTCTCCGCGTCCACTGATACAAGCCATTTATTGCCCCTAATAGCCAGGAAGAGAGCAGACGTATGCCCATTTCCCACCCTAGGCTCTCGGGTGTACTTTTAACGCGCTTCATCGCTGGTGGGTCAGGTCATAATCGACGCACGTCCATGGATACAGGCGCACGTCGGGATGAAGCCGGTAAGGTGTGTTGGGGTTACCGTGAGCCATTCAACATGGGCTCACAACAGCAACCAGGAACCAGCTAGTATAGGGTGGAGAAGCGTAGAAGGAAGGATTGCCTGTACTTGCCTCAAACATACAAAAGTTCTTCCTTCAGTCACCCCAATAAATGCCAAGTACTGAAGATAGCGTGAGACGAAGGAAGCTTTATAAAATTTGCTATGTCACTCGTCCTGGTCTAAGAAGAAGCTTTGGATGATGGCAGCAACCAAAAGCCTACTGCCTCGCTCCTTGCTTGCGTGGCTCAGAAGGAGTGAATCATGCCTCACATCCTGAAGCTTGTGGTCGACTGTTATGGTGGCTCAGGCTTACCGCATCTTTCGAACCCGTCGACTGAGGACATCCCCAAATCATTACTGCGTCAGAAGCAATGATGAAAAAGTACAGGCGTGCCACCGTAGACATTGGCACTAGGCTGTGCTTCTGACATGAGTTTAGCTTCAGAGGATCTGCTGGCCAAGGTTCAGGCCGCCACTATATGAACAGGTCATCCCCTAGACTCCTATCCTACATCCGATCTCTATTTCTCCTACCCGCCCGAGTGAAAAACGCTTTACCGAATTTCGATTCCTTTGGCCTCTGTCGACTTCTGGACCACGACGTCCGCATGGGAAGCTAATATGCGGCCCTCCTTGCCAAGGCACCTATTGTCCTACACACCTGCAACTAGCAGTCCATAGCTTGCAAGTGACGCAACCTACTCAACGAAACAAGCCACGGCGAGCCAGATCTATATAGATCTAACGGCAATGGGTGCCTGCTACGTGGTATTTACCGGGGCACCGTGTCATATCATCCAGCTTAGCTACACTAGGGCACATGCCCCGGTACCGAGCTTGAGGCTCGGGCCGCTCCCGGCGGCCACCATATTCGACCGCGGCTGTAGAAGACATAGTAAGGTATGTGGAGGCAATTAGTGATAGGTATCATGAGACCAGGGCGACTCATTGGCTGAGCGTAATAATCGATTGTGCTAAGACGGACCGTCTGTTATAACTCAACTTGGCGGTGAATGAGGTGAGCCGTCTGTTCAGCTCGACCTTTCGGCGCCTTGGCGGATGACTTCGATACAGAGGCCAGCGTGGACAAGAAAACACGAGGCACAAAATCACGGAGGCGTATAGAACTTTTGGTATAGGGGAAGTGGATATCGTGGGGGAACTGATCGGAGACTTGATCTGCTATAAAATAAGCTCCTCGCGCTCACCTTGACTGCTCCGTATTCTAACCTCTTATACTACTAATATACATAATCACAACATCCATCTCTTTAACTTATATGAAGTCTTTTGCTATGTCCCTCCTCGCCGCTTTTGCAGCCGCATCCTCCTGTACTGCAAGTGGCTGCACTATTACCGGTCGTGTCAGTAACGTGCCTACTACGGTTCGGTCACTTCTGCCTTCAAGTCGATGCAGGGCTCATTAACCCCCTAAGCCTGCATCGCCGAGTGTAATAAACCTGAAAACGCCTAGTATAAGGCCTTCGGCATCTGACCTAGCAGCGGCGGCGGCTTATGCCTTCTCTTCGACTTGGATCTCAGCCCTCACATTATCGAGAGGCCTTCTAACTACAAATACTACGTCCTGCCTGCCGTGTCACGGGACCGGTGCCCGAAAACGTCGCGTAGTACTACGATGCGGATACTACGAAGACGAAGGGCACGTATGCCCATGTCGCGGATTGTGCCTCAGCGATTCGCGGTGTAAGGCTTTCGGGTTCAAGGCGGCCGGTAACTGCTAGCTCTATAACGTCTACTTGGCTGGCAAGACAAAGCCTAAGACTGACTGGTTGTATACGCAATATTAGGCTGATTGTATCGCCATTTAATAAGACCCCACTGCAGTCCTATTAAAGCATCGTAGTTGACTTTGTGTTTGCACTTCTTAATATACGATTCAGCTTGGAACGCAGCTGCAATAATATGCGGAAGTGAATGGAAATGATTAACGTCTCAATGTAAATTGTTCTCTCGTGAATACTTAAGTTCTACTACATAATGCATACGCTTTCTTTATACTATAAGATCTCAAATCTACCGTTCTTAGTATTCAAAATCATATACACGAGCCTATCAGAGCTTTCTATTAGTCTCTACAGCTTTGCTCTCGTCTCACCGTCTTAAGGTCCGTATCTCACAGCAGCTTAGTCGTCGCCTACTTCGATAATCCTTTCAGATGCGCCGTAATGCTTTCACCATCGGCTTTAGTAATAGATAGACCGAGCCTCCTCGGCTGGAATATGTTCTTTAGTATAGACGCCGATCTTCTTAGTCTATAATGCGATGCTATCGGCCGGTGCAGTGACTTGGCTTTATTGGAGAAGCATGTCTGAAGGAACTTGATCCTTCCGCTATCGATAGTTGTGCCGGCTATAGGGGCAGTCAAGTTTATGATGGCAACATGGCCGCCCTAGGTATGTGACTATTCCACAGTCGCAGCTCTGAGCCGGGAGAGCCTTCTAAGTCAGCCCACAGCTTCCAGTTCAGACGAGAACGAAGGAAACGTACCTTCAGCGACCACAATCTTGCTGTTCTATTAGGCCATGATATCCATCTGAAAGAGCGTTGTACAACCGGGTGCGCGGGTCGATGGCGAGAAATTACGATGTGGCCACTGTATGATTATTATAAGAAGGCGTGGATATTGGAGGCAATTCCCAAGCCCCGTTGAGCGGCAAGATTGCCATGACTTTTGACGCCGATACAAATTCCATTTGCTCAGATATCAAGGGCCCTCCCATGATATATCCAACACCATGATCCCCCTCGGCTGTCATGTGTCGGCACCCCAATACCATGCATGCATAAGATCGAAACTCGACGCCCGTAGGTCAGCCGCGACCTGAGCGAACGTGTTGATGGAGACTGGTGTCATCCCTCTCTCGACGCTCGGATGCCACGTTCATCCTGCGCTTTTTTTCATGATTCCAAACGATATTCCTCCTCAGATCATCCGGGCAAACATTCGACTCGACCGCGGCAGCATCAAGCCCATAGAGTCGATGGCAACGACAGGTGCCCCTTTCGTCAGCGTTCCAGCTCAGCCTGTCGCTCTTGACAAGATATTCGGCGCTCTGATCCGTGAACAAGCCGAGAGAAAACCCTCTGACCTGTCAGTCGCGTCCCACCACCAGCAAAAACAACTGACCCATGCAGAGGTAATGAGCGGAGCGGGAAAATGAAATGGGGGCTTGATGAGCCCTCAGCCAAGAGAAGAGACTAAGTTGCCATCCTTATGGGCAACAAATTAAACATGTCGAGGCATTCTTCGCATGCGTCAAGCTTGGCGGTCCCATCATACTCGCCAACTACGCCTACAGCCAAACTTCACTCGGCGCTCTCTTTGTCCGGCGCGTCGACTCTCAGCTAAGTCCCTGGTTTTGACAAATACAATTGTCGGCCCTGGGTTTACAACAAACACTGAAAAGCGGCATTGCTGGTCACAAGAACGTGATCGTCGCTGACGGAGGTGGAATCCCCTTAGAACATGTCCTCCAGTACCATGTCATGCGCTCGGGTGCCCAAAGTTCTATTGACCTGCTTGCCATCAAACAAACCCTCAACACCAACGACATCACAAGCCCCCAGTTTACTAGAGGTTCAACAGGCTTACCAAAGGCCTCAGCCCTCACCCCACCGCGGCATATGTAATACCGCCAGCCTCATCGGCAACACCATGTACTTCAGGGCAGTTGATAAGACGTGCCTGCCATTACCTCTGTTCCACAACTTTAGACTGATCATCAGTCTCGCGGTCGTCGCTGCCCACGGCGCTCGTATCGTCATCTTGAACAACAAGTAATGTTGAGGCAACATTGGTCTGTATCCCCGATTATAAGGGCACTCACTGGGTTGTACGGCATCAACACAATGTTCGTCTCCGAGATCGGCCATCCCAATCTCACCAGGTTCAACCTCAAAACCCTCCGCTTTGCCATCTTCGCCAGCTAAGCCGTCCCAGAATCCCTCATACGCAAGTGTGGGCGGCTTTTAGCATCACCCCGACGCACACCAATTGGGGTCTCACCGAGTCGGCATCAATAGTCACCATGAACGCGACACCGATACAATCCCTCAGCGCACCATCATTACGGGGAGTATTTTCCCTGGCTTCTCGGCCCGGATCGTTGTCCCACCAGGCGAGACCGCGCCGCGAGGCGAGTGGGGTGAGATTGTGCTTTGTGGGTGTAGCATCCAAGAATGCCACCATCGGAATAACCTCAAAACGGCAGAGGCGCACCGCCAAGGACCGGATGACGATGTCGATTAGTTCCACACAAGCGACGAAGGCTACATAGACGACGAAGGTTACACCGTTATCGCCGGCCGTGTCAAGAACCTGGTTATCCGCGACGGCGGCTCGGAGTTTGAGGAGCGCCTGGTTGCACACCCATCTGTCGCGCAGGCCGCTGTGATTGGCGTTCCTGACGAAAAGTACGGCGAGCAGATCATTGCCTTCGTCGAAGGAACTGACATTCATGTTGCGCCAAGGCCTGGTGGCTGAGACGCTGTCTAGGTTCAAACAACCAAATACCACATCTGGCCGGGCTCATGCCCGCACTTCAATGTGTAGCTCATGACGGCGAGCGGCAAAATGAGCAGTCCAGACCTCTGACATATGTGGGCAAAGATGATGCCGCCCTATTACCTTGACATGGAGCAACCAAGAGCGAGGTTGGAGATAAATGCAGGTTTAGATGTCGAATCGCATCCTGCGAGACAAGAGACGCATGTTCGTCTACAGCCAGTGATAATAGATGCGATGATCTGATCCATTTGCTCGTTGAAAGTTAGTCATGGTTGAGAAACGGTGTGTTGTTTCCGTATTTGCAAGCTGGCAACTGCTCGCGAATGTCGTAGGCTTGGTCACAAGTTGTCTGTTGCACCTGCATGATTCGGATTCCGGAAGATCCGCCAAGATGCTGGCCCTCGTTTGGAGGGCCACATTTTCATATCGGTGGGTCAGGATGGATTGCGGATATATCGTGAATCACGACGGAAGAAAGGGGAACATTAGAATCGGCGGAAAGCTGATTGCCACACGCCATTGTAAACCTGATGCCTCGTTGTGCGGTAGGAATGTCTCGAATGCAGAAGCCAGGGGCGACGAGGGTGAAAAGTAGCGGGCCCTTCAGGGTTGGAGTATCATTTCCGGTGCCCTACTGCCCCTGCATCGTTGGTACGGGAGATCATCGTCGTGTGTGAAGTTGATGAGGAGCAAAGGGTGGGCGACGCTATTGGCAGCCTGCAGGCGAAGTGAAATTGCAGCCAGTGGCCTCCCCAGTGGCCGGCCCCCTGGGAGGATTTCGCGTGGCAAGTGAGCGGGAGGCCTGAGAGCGAAAATGGATCATCGAAAGAAAATAGGGGTTCACTTCAGTACGTCAACAGGGTCGTCCGTTTCGCCACGGCCTCCACCACACTATCGTAAGAGTGACGAGTGGCAAGGGCGGCTGCGGCCATAACCGCGGATTTGAAGCGTGACGGGCCGGCGGACGTGTGGACGGCGTAGGGTAGGGTCTGTGTCGGGTGAGCCCGCATGAAGTTGAGTTTGAGATGTGCCACCCAAAGCAAGCCAAGAAGCTGCTGTTCGCTTCTCGGCAGCAAATTGGGCAGCCATGGAGAGAGCGGTTTGTATTTTGGAAGACGATATCTTGAGCCGCATAGGTGATCGCAACGAGGCATACGTTATGCGAATTGAGCTCCGTAAAGAGATCTCTCCGCGATTCTGTGCAGCGTCAAGCCAGGCCAGCCTGGTCTGGCCCTCGGTCCCAAGCCGTTGGAACGTTCGGTTCGCTTGGGGATCTGAGCTGGACAGTAACATCGGCGTTCGGTGGGCAGGCACTGACCACACGGTTCGATGGGTCCTTGGCATGGACTTCTCAGGCTTGCCCTGGATCAACCCGCGCTCCGGGACCTGCCCCTATTCCGATTTGTTCGACAAGTGCTGGGGCTAACTCTGTGCTCATTTGTCCCGCAGGGTCGGGTGTCAGTTTTTTGTGTGAAGGCCTAGGCCGCTATCGTATTGGCGACATAATGTCTGGCTCGGCATCGTCGTCTTGTCTCGCTCGGTCTTACGAGGCTGGTCATACCATCATGATGCAGAGGTCGATCTTTCGTCTATGCACGATCGATTGACGGTTGAGTGCTGCATAGAATCGAGTGCGCGTGAACGCAGCGAATGCATTGGAGCATACTGTGAACCGTACGCGGATGACGATGGACCTTGCAGGCTCGCTAGGGCATGGAAGGCAAGAAAGTCAGCGGGAGAGGGGCCACCATCAAGCGTCAAGTACCGAGGACGAATGCGTGGCAGCTATCGGTAGCAGTGCCGAATGGCAGGAGCGGCGCTGTGGACGACGTTCCCTGGCAGGTTCAACAGGTACAAGACCCAAGGCCTAGCAAGGTGTACCGGTAGGTAGGTGTGCGTGTATGGTGTGTGTGGGCGGAGGAGTGTGTGTGTGCATGTGGTGGACGGGATGGGAGGGAGCGGGGTTGTCGTGTGTGCATACACGGCTGAGACCCCTCTGTCCTGGAGGTTGTGCTGGACAGATGAGATGGTTGAGATAGGTAGGAAGCCGTCATCTCCTGATGCAGCTCGCGTTGATGTGGGCGATGCTTATGTTGTTCCTGCACAAACAATTGCATTCGGATCGCATGTCTCTTGCAATATCAGTTGGCAAGGTTGTCCCAAGCTCCTGATGATTGATTTGGGGCTGTTCTATTGTCCTAGTGAGGTGTCAGGCAAGTCAGGAGTCAGGAGTCCACTCACTGGTCCCTCTTGCCCATCAGCAGACCCCACCTAAGCGAATGACCAGCAAACAGTGTTTGAAACTAGATTGACTGTGTGGATGTGTGGCTAAAGTCGTGGCTTGCGCCTCTCTCCCTTGCTGCATCCAATCAAACATCTCGTATCCAGCAGCTGACACTGTCTTGCGCACTGCTCCGTCCCCACCCTCTCGTCCTCCCCCCCCCCCCCCACCCCCACCCCCACCCCAACGCACACCCAGGCAAGAGGCAAGGGAGAATCTTGGATTGGGGAGGCTTTGGGGGAGAGGGGACGGGAAGGAGCGACCAGGCAAAGCCCCCGTTGCACTTACCACTTTAAACAGCAAGTTATGGGTCCTCGATCCCCGTCCCCCGTCCGTCCCCATCCCAACCACAGCGAGGCAGGCAAGAGAAAAAAACCTACCCTTCGAATCCACTTCTCCTCTGCCTTGTCTCTTGTTCTCCCAAGCACCATCACCACCACCACAACAACCTCCCTCCTCCTCATCAAGACTGTCGGGCGACCTCACGAACCCCCCGACATTTCTCCCCTCTCTCCTTCCTCCTTCCTCCCTGTGCCTGCAACGCAAACCCATGCTTGCAGCGCACACCTGTCCCGCCGCGGACTCTCTCTAGACCACCAGACCACAGCTTCGAGCCAACCTTTCGTCACCCTTTTGACTCTGGAATTCCTCCGCCAGTTGAGAGCTCTGACTGACCCTTTTCATTGTCGCCCACAACACCCCACGAACCACCAAAAGGCGGCTTCCACTGTATTTGCGTTTGCGTCCGCATTTGCATCAAACCGCTTCTGCTTCGAAATAGGCAGACAACAAAGCTGTTTCCTGTTCGCTCACTGTTGGCTCTCGAGGAGAAGCCACCCGGCGACCACAGCTCCCGCGCGACCAAAACAAGTCCCAGCGACCTGCCACAACGTGCGACAGTTCGGCTGCCCGCATACTCTTCGCATCCCGTCTCCAAGGACCTGCGCAACCTGACGACAAACCAACGAGACACGGAACGAGACGTTTGATCTCGCTGATACCGCTGAGTAGAGACAGAAAGATATTGTTTATGCTTGACCTTCCCACAACTGCATCGCACTCGCGCCTTCACTCACCGCCTGAGCTTCTTGCATTTGCCTGCCGCCTTTCGCCAGCACGCAGCCACCACAATCACCACAGCTGTCCATCATGAGCCAACAACAGCACGACATGTACCTCGACTACGCACCTCCCTCAAACCGCTCCCCCAATTCGTCCCGCCCCTACCCCGGCGCCGGAGGCTTTCAGCCCGGCATGTCTTTGCCTCGCCAGACCCAGAGGCCCTTTGAACCCCCTCTGGGCTCCTCCGCCCTCTATTCGACCGACCGCCTGGCCGGAGGCTATCACCCGCGAGGCATGGATCAGATGGGCCACCAAGGAGGAATGCAAGGTGGCTACATGCCCGACAACAACCAGCAATGGTCTTACAACCCTGCCGCCGTTGCCACCGTCAACGGTGCCATGAATGGTACCAGCAGGCAGAGGAGCGTCAACCGACGCAACCCAATTCCCACGGTTAGTAGCATGTATGATGGCGTATTATTTCGAAGCTCGGTGCTGATAGGCGTTTGCAGAACTGGACCGAACAAGGCGGTATGGGCATGCCTTATGGATCGGTGGGCCTCAACGGCACCCCTCTGTCAGGTGGTATGCGATATGACCAGGGCCAGCATGAGATGCGCGGCGGTCCTGGCGAAGAACAGCTGATCCCCACGGCCATCGTCATTAAGAACATTCCATTCGCTGTTCGACGTGAAACTCTCGCAGGCCTCATGCTCGAGATGCATCTTCCCCAGCCATACGCATTCAACTACCACTTTGACAACGGTGTCTTCCGCGGCCTTGCCTTCGCCAACTTTTCCTCGCCGGACGACACCAAGATCGTGATTGAAGCTATGAACGGTATGGACGTTCACGGCCGCAAGCTTCGCGTCGAGTATAAGAAGATGCTGCCGGAAGCTGAACGCGAACGCATCGAGAGGGAGAAGCGCGAGCGTCGCGGCCAGCTGGAGGAGCAACACCGCGCCCCCATGCTGCATCAGCAGCCCTCAGTTTCTACCCTCAACAGCATGAATAACGGCCAGTCCCGTGGCGGCGCCGGCGGTGCTCTCGGTTGGTACCAATCGCCCTCAGAACATCTCAAACCCGCTAACCCCAAAGCTTCAGGCGATGTGAACCTTAACGACCCGGAAACGCTCGAATTTTACACGGAGCTTACTCTGTTCAAGCAGGACAACAACCGCGAGATTCTAATTTTCCCATCGACAGTCGCACCTGAGCAGCGTCGCCAGATCCACATTTTGGCCCACCACATGGGCTTGGAGCACCGATCTGTTGGTGATGCCGATTCTAGGCAGATTCATGTCCAGAAGCGCCACCTGCCTTCCCCCACCTCCCAGATGCCGTTGGCTCCCGCAGTCGGCCTCGATTACCACAAGAAGGGGCTTAGCAGGGCCGCCACCTTTGACTTCGCTGCCGACAGGGAGCGGGAGACCAGGGCTGTCACGGGCAACTATTCGCATATGCTTGGCCGCCAGGGACCGACGCTAGAGCTTCCCGGTAGCCCTGATGGCACTGGCCTGGCCAACCTCCGGGCTGCTAAGAGCTTCGCGGACCTCCGATCCTTCAGCCCTAGCCCTTCGGCCTCATCTTCGAGCTACCTGACTGCCGTCAACAACGGCATGATACCGCCTGCCCGATTCAGCGAATATGCCAGCGGCATGAACCAGGGCAGCTCGCTCGCGACCCCCAATCTGACCCCGACCACACCGGGCACGTCGAGTACCCCTGGTAACGACAGTCTGCTCAACTCGCTTGGTGCGCTCAACCTGGGAGCGTTCGAGGCCGCAACCCATGCCCAGCCGCGCAACACACCCGGCGCGATTGGCAGCCAGCGCCCTGGTGCGGTGAACAGCCGCAGCGGAGCGCCTGAGAGGCAGCCTCGAGGCCCGGAGTGGGAGACGTCAGCCGGTTTTGGAGGCCGCGGCCGCACCAACGGCCACATGCAGCGAGGAAGCGGTGGGTGATATGCGACGTCATCTAGTTGTGCTTGGCTAAACAAATCGGCAGAAGACTCGTCTGACAACGGCGCACGCTCGAATGCGTCCCGCTACCACTGAAGGCTACAAACCCAACGATGATACGACTCATGAAGACTCGACGTATAGAGACGACGAAACAAGACCCAAGATACCAGCGCGAGCAACCCCGCTGTACAGATCTCCCCCCCCCCCCCCCCCCCCCCCCCCCCCCCCCCCCCCGCCGCCTCCACGTTGCCGTACTGCTTATAATGATTCTGTTGCAAGGTTTTTCTCACTATTGCATTTTGTGGATAGAAGATCACGCGACGCTGGAAAGCTCTGGTCCCGGCACCACCTCGACGACCAATTTTGGACGAACACGGAAAGTGATGAGGATTCAAGACACTCTCAACCATATGGGCAACCATATCACGACTCGACACGGCCCGGCTTCGACAGGCTGCCGCCATGCCCTACCTTGCTCCAGGCCACGGTGCTGGAGAACGAAGGATGTTTGACGATGATTTATGCTGTTACGACGTGACGTCTAGACGGACAACAGCCCGCTTAACGAAGCCCATCTTTGGATGGTGCGGGTGTGGCTAGCGACGGCAACGGCGACGACTACGACGATATACCCACCTAATCTACCCGGGCCTCGGTCTTTAAGCATCACGTCCACATGTTGACGCCTGGGCTCCCCTCTCGATACGATCGGGGCGCTGAAGAAAAGTTGGCTCCTTGTCGGCGTTGCTTTACTTTGATTTTTGTTCCTGTTGCTCCGGGAAACTTGGCCTGGGGCAAGCGGCGTTGGGCTTTGCATTTGCTGGCTATTCTGTTTCCCTGTTTTATTTTTGGCTCTCCTGTCCTTGATGGCGGAGGGCCAGTGTTGCAATTTATCTGATTCGTATTTCGCACATATGGTTGGAGAGGGGGAAGTCTGGTGGGTGGCTGTTTGGACAGTACGCAATGAGGAGGACAATACTGGTGATGCAGCAACGAGTAATGGGGATTAGCACAATTTATCGTGTTGGAGTCCCGACAGCCATTGTTGAATATATTGCGCAGTTTTGTTTCATTTCCCGTTCCCATGATGATGGTGAAGACTGTGTCTGTCGTCATGTGCCAGATAAGCATGGCAAGCAGACTCGTCAATTCGCATACCTCACCTATGATGGTCAGTGGTCCCTTGATAGGTGGTCATGCGTTTAGTGGTTCAAAGAGAGTTTCGCCTTATGTGATGGTACCTCATCACATGTTGACGCATCAACTGAAAGCACCCCAGGCCCATTGTCGGCTAAGGCTGCCCAGGAGCCATGAATATGAGCCTCCCCTGGCTGCCCCGTGCTTTCGACACCACGGGATCCAAACACGACAGCCCCTCCATCTCTTGTCTACCCCCTCTTTGTCGCTCTTTTCGGTCTTTGATAGCCTGGTCAGGAATACGTCCAACATCCCTCGGTGGGCAATCCTCACCGAGACAGGACAAAGCAGCCGCGGCTTTAGTCGCGAAGACAACGGAGCTGCGGTGTTCGCGCCTCTAGTGACGCTGCGCAGTGCTTTTCTTTGTCCGCACCGGCCACCTGAGATATGGGTTGGCGAGCCAGGGTCTGTTTAGACATCCTGCAAGCAAGGTGGTCCAGGAGTTGGTGGTCCAGGAGTTGGTGGTCCAGGTCGATGTGAGGCGAAGGGCGATGCAGGGGAGCACCGGATATAGAACACATTCTCCCACAGTAGGGGATAGAAATGTTTTTGCTCTGATGGGGTGTTGATTCTTGAAGCATCGTTTTTACTTGCATCAGCTCTTTCTATATTGACCTGGGGCAACCGGGCTGCATTTCACCAGAACTCATGCGGTCGAGCATTCGGATTTCGCCATCCTGAAATACTGGGAGGTCGATCTGCTCACCACCAGCAACGCAACGCCCAGACAATGCCGCCTACAACACTCCAAATCCCTCCTCGCCATCTCCCACAAACGCCGACCCCCTCGTCCCCTTCCCCATCATCCATCCACCCTCCGAAACCCCTCCCGGCCCCCTCACCCACCATCCCCTCCTTCCTCCTCCCAGCAACATATAACCCCCCAGCGCAACCGCCGCGGACCCCATCACCCTGGCTCTGGCACTGCCACGCCTGCGGCGCGACCTTCCGGCTATCCTGCACCCGCCGCTGCCTGTCCTGCAGCCACGTGATGTGCACGACCAGAGACCGCAGGGGAAGGATGTGCCGCGGCGAGTTTGATTATGGCGGGTGGGCTGCTTTCGGGGCGTGGAGGAGGGGCGAAGGGGTGCGGCGGAATAGTAGCGGGACACGCGGGGAGGGTGGCGCCGCCGTTGAAGGGCGGGACTGCTTTTCGGGATGTGACTATCCCAGTCAGTGTCGGTATCGGGCGATGGAGAGGCTTGTCTCGCCTGTGAGCGGCTTCGAGGATGGCGCGGAGGTGGAGCAAGTTGGGATGACTTTTGGTGGGAGGGACGGGACCATTTGGGAGGATGAGGAGGATGACGACGAAGAATGGGAGGAAGACGATGGAGGAGAGGAGATGACGGTCGTTTGGTGCAATGGGTCCAAGACAATAGACCCACGGTTGCTCGTCCAAGGAGGGCAGGAGGGCGTGGAACCGAGCCTGGCCAGACAATGCTTGAATGAGTGGGATGAGGAGAATGAGGACGATGAGGATAGGGAAAACATATGTGAAGGGATTTTGCTGTAATCCTCCCAAAAATACACGACCACATACCACACAGGCATTATCGCATCACCTCATCACGGCGCACATTACAGCCCCATTACCGAGTAATTCAGCTACCTATCCCATCAGCCCTCCACAAGCCTGATCGGGGCGAACCGGGAACCGTGTTGTACAATACTCGAAGACGACAGCTCGAGCCAGACAGGACGGGCCGGGAGAGCCTTCGGCGTGCGCGGCCTTGGTGGCGACCTGTCCTGATAAACCGTCTGGCATCCAAGCAACTGAGCAGTGAGCGACTTATGCTGGAGGACAAACGAACAAGACCCTCAGAGCCTTGCCCCGCGGACCCTGCTCCAGCCTTCGAACAGCGTCTCCCCCTCGACCCAAACAAGACACAAAACATGTCATCGAACCGAACCCCGTCCGGCAACCCCGTCGTGAAAAGAGATAATCCGAGAAAAAATCCATACGCAGAAGCACCCTGAAGGCGCGCGTGACCCTGGTCTCATCGATGCGTTTCGACGTCTACGCCTCGAGCTGCTTGGCCTTCTTCTTCTGCTCGACCTTTAGCAGCAGCGCGCGGTTGATGTGCGGCAGCACACCACCAAAGGCGATGGTGGCGCGGATGAGCGTGTCGAGCTCCTCGTCACCACGAATGGCCAGCTGCAGATGGCGGGGCGTGATACGCTTGACCTTGAGATCCTTGGCGGCGTTCTGCATGCGCGTTAGCAACAGCCATACAAGTGGCGAACATGGCCGATTAGGCAGAAGCCGGCGACCCATACTAAGAAGAGAAAGGGGAGATAACGTACGCCTGCGAGCTCGAGGACTTCAGCGGTCAGGTACTCGAGAACGGCGGTGGTGTACACGGCAGCCTTGGCACCGACGCGCATCTTGTTCTGGGTGTTCGACTTGAGGAAACGCTTGACACGACCGCAGGGGAACTACTCAAGAGTCAGTAACGGAGCTCGACCATGCGTCCGACGGGCGAAGGCTGTGTGAGATGCGCGATCAATCCGAGCACCGAATCCGAGCACGTTGCTTATCGAGTCGCGTCGAGGGGTCGCATCGGTACCGATAAAAGGGACGTGTTTTGAGACGAAATCGAACTGGGCGACAGTGATACAATAGTTTTGGAGTCGTGCGTCGTCAAGAAAGGGTTTCAACGCGTCGTGATCGTGGTTGTCGGGAGGCCGAAAGGTGCTCGGATCAAAATGTTGTTGCACGCATGCACATATACACACATATAGCCGTGTCGCATCCATCGGAAGAGCGCCACTTCACGCAACGTACCTGAAGACCAGCGCGCGCCGAATGGCTCTGCTGCTTCTTGGGGGCGCCATCGGCTGAAGCCTTGCCTCCAGAGGTCTTGCCGCCAGACTTTCCCTTGCCTCCGGCCATTGTTAATGCGATGCGCGGTCGAGTATCGGGTCGAATGAAATCGGTGATGCAAAGTGGTCGGAGTTCGACACGGAGGATCGAAAGCCGATGGTCGAGTGAAAGAAGTTGAATTCGGTATTGATGGTTGTTGATGTGGAAAGATTTTTCGCGAATCGAACTCGGAATCAGTAGTGGCAGGTGGTGATGTTGATGGATGGGGGGGTGGTCGTGATGGTGGAGTAGAGGAGACGGGGGAAATTCTCAGGCTCAGAGCGTGCTGATGCTGGAGCTTGGGGGGAGCTGGACAGAGCTGGGCAGGCGAGCTGGGCGTCTTGTTGTCCGGTCCTGGCGTCTGTCTTCGATGGGGGTCCAGGCAGTGGTGCTAGGGTGGGGGGGCTGCCTGCCACCTGAACTTCTGCTATCCCGTCCTGTTCTGTTATGTTATGGTCGTAGCGCGTGGCTGTCAAGGTTTGTTGACAAACCGAGTTAGGGGAATGTTGGTCGTACCCGAGGTTCTGCCGGCTAGGTGCGTGTGACTTGGGGATGCGGGCAGAGGGCAGAGGCAGGCAGGCAGCGAGGCCGCCGGATGAGCTTGCCATGTATGTGTCCTTTCTTTCGCCACTTGGCAAGAGAATGCTCAAAAAGGCTCTGAGAAAAATGAGATGCTCATTCTGAGCCCCTGAAGCCTTTTTTGAGGGGACAGCCCGAGAGGTGAGGAAGATATACTGACCTGACCAAACTCCAAAGGAGAGGCTCTTTGGCGGCTACCAGCAGAACTGGGAGCACCAGGGAAAAGAAATGTCAACAACTCTGCCGCCATGCGGGCTGGTTGCTTCTGGGCTGTTGAGATTGACCAAGGAAGGCTTCGAAATAACACTCGAGCAGTTTTCAGCCTTTCCAGGCCCGGGATCGGGCTGGTCGTGGGAGCCTAGGCTGCCTTGACAGTTCCTGGCGTTGGCTCAAGTGAGGCCCTGAGATCTAAGTGTCCCGCACTCTCAGAGCTGTGGCTTGTACATCACGTGCGCTCGCATGTGGCTGGTGCATCGATGGCTTGACACAACACGTGATACTCGCCCCATGGAATCACCATCTTGCGATGCACGGCCCATCTCATCTCATCAACACACGGTACAGCTGAGCCTTCCAAAAGCCGATGCAGTCTGCGGGCTCGACCTGATATTTCGGCACATGGCGCCCCGTCTCTCGTGACTTCCGATTGCGTCCTCGCCGTCTGTACAGCTTCTCCAGACGTTCTTCATTCGGCTTGATGTTGTATTTGTCCCTCTATACAGAAGCAGCTCAATCACATCCCACTTGTCAGTCTCCGCGGCCTAGTCCAACAGCGTCCCTGCCACCATCGTTCATTGCGGTCACTTCTGCTTCTTCTTGGGCTCGTCCTCGTTGAACAAATTGAACCACGAGTCCTGATGACGCAGCAAAGTCCCCATCGTTTGATGGTATTTTATGCACCGTTAAGAAGTGGCCCGCGAAGTCGACCAAGGGGTCGGCCTTCAAAACATTACTTGTTTCGTGATCAATTGTCTGGAGCATATAGGATAAGTCTGGAGGTGCAAGAGTCTATTGGATCAAGAGCTCGTTCACTGGTGACCACGATCTCAAGTAACTATACAGAGGGTGGGGAACAAGGTGTTCCTGGAGCGAACAGAGCGGAACTGAACGACTTTCCCCTGGTTTTCATATCACCTACGCACCGACGGCAGTTGGACATCATTCTTGAGCTGGAGTCAAGGAATCCTAGATGTTACGGACTGGCCCCAGAAGGGCTTAGTGGCAGCTCTCACACGGCCGTAAGTTGCAGTAGCTGCAGCTATCCAATTGAACCAAAAGGATACGTATTGAATCAACGCTTCTGATTCAATTGAGCTGCATTCATGAAGGTATAGGTAGCACCTATATCACTACATGGTATAACCCGTAACACTAGATGTCGTAAAGCTTTAGGCTCTCGCCGATCCTCCTCATAGAGGTAGGCTAGGTATGTGTCACTTCTATTGGACTAGTTGATGAGGGTGAGTCTCGGTAAGCATCGGTACCTAGGGATGAGTCAATGTGATTCAAGGCAGCTCAAGTACGGATGAGCGATGATCAACGGAAGCCCTCAGGTGAAGTGGTAGGCTTGATTTTCAAGATTTGACATTTTGCAAGTATAGAGATACACTTTTGATGTATTTTGGCTCCAGGATATAATTGTTCGTTGTCTAGTATACACTCGATGCCAAGCACCCCATTTCGAGGATTCCCACTTCCCTCCACATACATAGACAATTTGCCCATGCTAAGCGCTTCAGCGACTCCAGCTTATAACACCATTTTTAACATGAGCGCGAGATGATAGCCACTCTTGGTCTCTCTTCTCAAGGAGATACTCGCCGAAAACGGGGCTGTGCTATGTTGAAATTACCATGGGGGAGCTCAAGCAAGCACACTCAGTTACCCCTGCCTGGCGTGCCAATAATAAATTCCGGCTCATCGCGTCAGCCAGCTCACATATTGCTTGGGAGGGGTGTTTGAACTTCAGCAAGCCTGACGTACTCTAGAAACGATGCCCTTTTGGGCATGCACTGCAAAAGACGAAATGCACGATGATGAGGGCTAACCCAATGTGGATAACTTAAACTGGGATAAGCATCGAAGATTCAAGGATCTGGCAGGCGTTTGTTACGCCCCCATTGGTGCAACACGTCATGGGCATGGTGCTGTGCCACAGCGGCGGCTAATGAACCAGGAAAGGGTTCGGATGGCGGTCAGGACTCAGGAGCCTGAGAGGAATACTACCCCAGCAAGCCCAGGTACGCAAATTCCAATCACGCATGACTCCGTGCAGTCTGGGTGCTCAGTGATCACCCGCGTATTATGGTGCGAAGGAGGCACGGGTGCAGATCTACGTCCAAGTAAGCCCGCCGTTGGTGCTGCAAGCCATAGAGATATCAATCACGACGTCTTTCAGTTCACCGTCGGCAGGCAGGGCAACAAGCAATGGAAGATCAAATGCTTAAAATCTAAAACGACTTTTCTTGCAGATTGATGACCAAATGTCGTAGGGATTTTCAAAAAGAGGCACAGCAGGTTGTCAATTTAAGGACGTCTACATTCCTCGAGATGGTTGGCCCACCGTCCTTCGCTTCAGAATCCTCTATCAAGTATAAACTTCACTGCTACTCAACTAGAGGCTTGCACCACGAATAAAAATGTTACTCCAGACATGCGCGGCGCTGCTCGTTATCGCGCCATTCTCCGCGCTCGCGCAGTCGTGGTGAGTCTTCTCAGGGCACATTACCATCGACCACCAGCTGACGACCTTTCTCAGGGACTCCAACACCAACTTCACCATCAAGCTCTACCCTTCCGATGCGGAAGACAAGTGCTTGGAGGGCGCTACGGGTGGCATTACTCTGACCACCGAGACAGTGCCGCGATCTCTGACCTGCATTGACGTCGAGAAAATCTTTGTCGGCGGCCAGCGGGTTGGTTTCCTCAACGACTCGACTTCACACATGGTCAGCTACGGCGACCATGTAGACGTGGACAAGCTGCCGCCGCCGGGTATCGACTGGTACATTTCGAGCGACTCGAGCGAATACGACTCGTCGAAGAATTGGACCAACATCTGGTTCGAACAGCGCAACCAAACATCCGACGGCGAGTCTGAGGAAGGCGAAGATGGCCGCTGGGTTGTCACCACCTGGGCGAACAACAAGTGCGAGAGGCTCAACGTCTCCGAGGACCCCTGGCTCGAGACGAGTTGTCAGACTAGCGAGGATGGCCAGTGCGAATCCGTACCCTACTCCATCAAGGGAATCGGCATCCGCCCGTACTTGAATCACGACTTTGACGATTGCCAGATCTGGGCCGAGACTGGAGAAGCTACGAGTATGGCGCCACGGGTATCAGTCGTCCTCATTATCGCTGTGGCGCACGTATTCCTGCTTTATAGACGAATCTAGAATGCACAGAATAGGAGGAATTCCAAAGGTGAAAAGAGATGGCCGCATATTGTTCGAAATTGCGTTTGAACTGAAATTTATGTAATAATCCATATAACATGACAACGTCAATTCTCGGAAGCACTACACGTATCGTTGATGACAGTGATCTCCAGTACTGCACCCCGATCAAATAAGTTAAATACAGCGTTCGTATTTAACTATTTAGCTCGCTGAAATCGATGTATTTATTTATTTAACTCTATTTACGAATATTTAACTTATTTATTAGATAATAAAGCCCTTACAATAGTCAGGGACTTACCTATTACCTAGAATCGTTAGTATTAACGCTATTAATACCCTAATATAGCCCTTCTAATTAAATAGCCCCTCGATAAAGCTAGTTATTAAAGTACTAAAGCTCTTCTAACGTCTCTAGAGCTATTCTAGCCCTCTATAACGTTATTATTAACTTTGCGAGACTAAACGCCCTCTCGTAGTCTACTAATATTATAGGTATTGCTAAGATATTAAGAGCGAGCTTACTAATAGTAGGATACGTCTCCTAGCGCCCGTTCTACTAAGTAATAGGATCCTTAACGCTAGACTCTTATAATAGATCGAGTCGAAGGTATCGATTAAGCTTAGAGTTAGGTATTATAGCTCTCTAATACCTGCTCTATACCTAGTTATCGAAATTTAATAAAGGCATTATAGGTTAAAGTATTCGGAGCTAGCTAAATCCGTTTTATTCTTAACTTTAGAGGTAATCTAATAAAGCGGAAATAGAAGAATAGTAATATTAGTATTCCTACTAATAATATAAGCCTACGTATATATTATAAACCTAGATAAGCTATTTAGGGCTTAATTACTATACTTTAAGCTATTAGATACTAAGGCTAGAGTAGAGGATAATAGTAGCTATATAGAGAGGAGACTCTCTAAGCTTTATATAGTATTAATTAAGCTTCTACTATATATTAGTAATAGAAAGACGGAAGTAATAGTATAAGTCTTTACTAAGGGCGTTAATATATTATAGGATATTAGTATATTTACTACGGATATAGTCTAGAAGTACTTAAATAGATAGAAGTAATAAATATCGTTAATTCTATTACTTTTATATATACTAGTAAGACCTCGAAGAGTCTTAGCTTCTCTACTATTAACTACTATTATTTATATTATCGAAGAACGTCTTCTACTCTTCTATTCTCTCGAGGATATACTCTATACTAACGAGAACTTCCTAGAGCGCGCTATAGCTCCCTTACTTACTCTATCCTTATAACCTTATTATTTATTAATAGAGGGGTTTAAGGGTAATATAGAGTTCTATTAGGAGGTGCTAATCTTCGGGTTAGAGGTAGTCTTCGATAGAAACTCGCTTATATAGATCGACTTCGTCTATATTCTATATAAGAAAGCTTTAGATATCGCCCTTCTTCTTTAGAGCTCGATTAAGTATAAAGTACGTCGAATTCTATTAAGTATCGTTATTAAGTACTAACTTAAGTTCTATTACTATTTATTAATAAAGGAGAAAGTCTCTTTCTTAAGCTATCTCTATTATAATATATTAGAAGAACTAGCTTTATTATAGAGAATATCTTATTTATTAAACGATATTATAAAGCTTTCTAATAAGTCCCTTCTTCTATTAGAGTTAAAGAACGCTATCGAGATTATCTATATTATCGAGAGACTAAGACTCTTATTTAAAAGTCTTACTATTATTACTATATAAGAATACGCGACTTATAAGGTTTAAGATATAACTATAAGAGTATATCTACTACTTAGTAATATCCTCGTAGTATAGCTTAGGTTATAGAAATTAGAAGAGGTTATAGGAATATACGTCGTTTATTAATACGTTATCGGATACTATAACGCTAACGAGGTCGACGATATCTTAATCTCTTATAACCTCTATAATAGTATTAGCCGTAATATTACCTATATAGGTACTAGGTTACTTATAGAGTATAAGAAAGCGTTATTATAATTATCTATATTCGTTAATATAGTATATAGATACTATAAGGATTATAATTTAATTTAGAGAGGTCTAGTAGTCGTAAGAGAGGTAAATCTTTATAAGAGATACTCGTAGCTCTATCTATACCTATCTCTTCTTACTAACGAAGACGCTACTTAGTCTCTTTCGTAGACTATTCCGACTCTAGAGTAGGTTATCGGATACTTAAGGATTTAGCTTCGAGAGTAATCGACGTATAAATGGGTTATTAAATACGTTAAACGCCTAGTTTATAGTAATAACGAAGCTAAGAGCGAGCTCTTCGAGTACTTCTAACTAAGCTCTTAGAATAGTAATAGAACGCTATTATAGAGGGAGAGGTATATTAGATAAGCTTAGAGAGGAGTCTTTAATAGAAGAATTCTCGAATATCCTATACTTCTTCCTAAGATAAAGACCCGTAGAGGTCGTAGTAGAGGCCTTAAAGAGTATTAGATATTATCTCTTATTATAGAGACTATAGACCTAGAAGCTATTACTAGTAGTATTTATTATATTAAGTAGCTTAGTTATAAAGATCCTATAATCCCTAATCTAGCTTATACGGCCTCTAGAGCCCTTCCTCGTAATAATCGCGTCGAGAGTAAAGCGCCGGCTATAGTAAATCGCTATAGGGAGGTCGGAATTAGACTGCGTTAGGCGTGAAAGTTAGGTTCGAATTAAGTCTAGTAGACGCGCCCTAAAGACCGTTATAGATATATCGATAATAGTAGTAGTAGTAGTAATAGCTTTAATAGTATAGGTAGTATCGCAGTAATATTATAGGTAGGTAATATTAAAGATAGTTCCGTTAGTAGAATTACTACTTTAGTAGGGGATTTACGCCTCGGTAATTTTTAGGGTAGGAGACTAAACTAGCTAATCGGTAGATTAATATATATAGGTCTTTTCCCCTATTAGTAATAGTAGTTAATAGCCTAATTAGCTGGGGTCTCTACTTGATTATAGAGGATCTAGGTTCGATTCCTAGTATTAGCGTTTATATTATCAATTATAAACTTCTATTTATAATAGGTAATATAAAGTTTTAATTAGCTTAGTTACTCGTTTTTATAGGTCTCGAGTCTCGATATCTATTTAAACGTTTGCTAAATATCTAAATATTATAAATCTATATATTTAGCTATTTAACTATAGAAAAATAAGTTATTTATTTAGTTAGTTAATAATTTAACTTATTAGATTTAATCGGGGTGTATCACTAGTAATCTCTGTTCCACATCATTTCCATGCCTCGTCATATATACACTCCCTAGTAGAACACGGCAGACGTACATATTGATTGTTAATAGGAAAGAGACCTTCCAAGTCGAAAGTAGTGGTAAAGCCCGCTGCACTCCACGTCCGGGTTGAGCGTCGTTTAGCTGACCTTGCCATGCCAACTCTCGAAATCCCATCAGCATACACAGTCCGCGCCATGCATTCCCTCGAACGAGTCCCATGGGGTGAACAAACAAGGCCCGCAACTCGCAAGCCATCGCCCACTCTCTCCAGGGTATCTTGAATATCTTTCCGCTGCAGTGAATCGTTAGTTGCACTCCTAAATTCACCGATCAACGGACCAGGGGAATAAATCGTTGAATTTATAAGGTATTTGGCTTTTTACAGTTAGAGTCGCAGTGTGGAGTTTGAGTACATCGAGCTAGCTTTAATATACCTAGGCTGAGGCCAGACAAAGTGATGTGTCTCGAATCGCTGACTTCTCCTCCTGGAGTAATGTAATCTCAAAAAGATCTTCCATCTGCCGTAGTCGGTCCTCCTCAGTTTCGCATACTTTCAATATCTCCGTTCGACCACCGAGGTTCTGTTTTACCGTCTGGTTGATCAGCATCCGTTTCCCGTATATCTCTTGCTCAAACGGCATGCCGCCTGACTTCTGCCTCCGAAGGAACTTAACAATTAGCAATCTCTTGACTTGGTTGCTGTCGGGATGCTTGCTCATCCAAAAGTTCACCACCCCCCAGTCTGGCTGCAGGAACTCGGTTTCAGTGAATGCATAGAAGGTATTCCATTCAACAGCTTGACTGTTGCGGTACTGGTAGATCCATTGCTTGCTTTCTTCAACGCGGTGGACTTGATGTTGCAGCCACTCACGGCAGAGACGAATTTGCTGGGAACCGAGGTTACGATGCACAACACCCGCAATAAGTGGCATGGGCAAAGTTGCGCCATCTCCACCGAACGCGACGTCGGAATGATATCTGGTTCCGTCGGGTAAAGTGACAATGTTGACAATGTGTCCCCTAGCGTGATGGTTAGGATCAATTTCTGTACTCTATCAGATAGTGGTCTCACCAGCCAGGAAATTCGCCCTGGGGAACCCCTTCGGTCCTCAAACGAGTCCTCGCTCCGGCAGTGTAGGCGACGAATCCCATTGCTCGAAGTACATGATTGTACAGAATAGCGACCTCCATGCAAAACCCTCCGCGTCCGCGCTTGTTCAGCACAATCTTCTGGAAGAGGGTCTGCGGATCAAGGTCAATCTCGTGAGTCGGATTGTAATGTAGGGAAAGGTTTTCGTATGGAAGCTTTGAAATGACATGCGTATGAAGAGCTGCCAAGACCTCAATAGTTGGCGGCGCATGACGAAAACGATGAGGAAATTCAATGTGATCAAAGAATAGCCCTAACTGCTCTCGGTCATATGCACTCGCCATCTCAGAAGTCTGTTGATATCAGGGAGATCGGTAAGGCTTGATCGACCAAATCAAAGGTGTAAAACCGTGGATCGTTTGCACAAAATTCTTCTTCAGCATGATCTCAAAAAAAAGCACGCCATCGTCCATGATGTTATTGATCAGGCATGGCCGTCTCCTACGACCCAGGTACTTACACGCATGGGTCTGCGAGGTCCATATTTGATGCAATTATTCTCAACCTGCCGCCCCGATTGTGTCCAATCCTTTCGTCGATTATAAGCAACTGGCCAATAGCCGTCGGGGAGTGATTACGGGAAAGTCTTCTTTTTGTACAACTGCCAGGTATCAGATGCCTCATGTATCGTGTCGTCACTTCTGGCCGAGTTCTCCTATTGATGGGACCTCTTGATGAGTGTAACTTCGTTGATGTCTTTTAGTCCTGGTTGTGTCGAGTGACAAACTTGATTTCAGTCCTTTACCACCCTACAGCAGAGTGTCAGCATATTCAATAAACCCGATCTCAGACTCCCCCAAAGCGGACCAAAGCATCTCGTTGGACACGCGAGATACACTGGTTTCGTCAAGATGGGGTGAATCTGATTAATGATTGAAAATGATTTATTACCTTGATGAATTGTTTCGACCTTCTTATCCCTACAATATTCTCGAACAGGATTGTCATTCAATCTTTGCCCTTCACCACCCTCGCGGGGGCAATATTGCTATATCCAGAAGACCACGGAGTTCAGCGCCGTTATAACCGAGCATACAGGCTGACCTGACAGAAGACAGGCAGAGGCGGGGCCCATACATCGAGAGGCAAGGCAGCAGGGACCAACACCAAGTTCCGACAAGCAGGTGCCACCCTCAAAGCTCCTGGTCGACTCACCGTGTCGTGTCAGCCTCACCAACCCCGCGCCTGCCTCTCATACTGCAAACCTTGACTGTCCTTCTCGCCATGTGAGCCGAAGCCAAGTGGAGGTGGACTGCGGCGAACCCTCAGCTGTCAACTGTAATTCTGCTCTTCGATTCCTTGTGATCGACCGTTCCAGATGCCCGGTCCCGCACCTCAATCTTACGACTTCACGATTCCATCACTCGCGCGATTTCTCGAACATGGACGAACCAGACACCAAAGGGACTTCTGGACCGCCCCAGGGTATATTTCGTCTTCCCGCCGAGCTCCAACTTCTCGTTATCCAACACCTGAATTTCGGTGAACTTGAACACCTCCGTCGAACATGTCACTACTACCGCGCCTTCGTCTCCCGCGCCATCGTCTCTCGCCTCTTCGGCAACGGCCACCAGCTGCAGGCCGCACTACTGTCCACCTGCCGCGACTGCTTGCGCACGCAGGACCCCGTTCACAACTCGCCGTCCACGATGCTCTGGGCAGACATTGCGAGCGCCGACTGGCCACTCGCGAGCCGCTGCACCACCTGCGCCTTCAAGGCCCGCGACCTCTACGTCGATGAGCAGATCACGTTCGCTGACTGGACGAGCGCTTACCTCTGTCGATGGTGCGGCATGCCGGCGTACCTGGGGCAAGTCAATGAGTACACGAGCATGCAGGTCAACGAGTTCCATGGACTGTGCTGGGACGCCTATAAGAGGGTGCACCGCCGCTTCCTTCTGCTGGGGGCGCTGAGCGCTGGCGTGGCGCTGCTGGCGAGTATCAGTGGGATGGTGCTGGCGCCGAGGAATCTGAGCGTTGTAATACCGGCTGTCGTGAGTCTTGGGCCACGCCTCTCGTGTTGTAGCTGTGCTGACTACTCAGGTGAATGTGGTTTTTGGGTTGCTGGTGTACGTAATCATGTGGTTTCGGACTGACAAGTCGAGGACATTCCATTTTGTCGCCATGATTGATATTATCATCGTCGCCATCTGGATCCCTCCGCTTTGCGAGTTTGGCGAAATGCTGAGACGAGATCGGATGAACGGTCTGTCGAGAGTGGATGTGATATTCCTCGGCATGCTGCCCATTGGCATCGCCATGTGAGTCAGCTTTCAGAAAACTTTGCGTTCCAACTCTCATCCATCTAGGGTCATTCGACTAATGGACATCGCTGGCAATATCGTGCTTTCGACAGACTACCGACATTGGCAGCGGCACACGCCAAGCGCGAACTGGATGGAAAAAGTATGGAGACCAGTGAGAACATTCCTGGTGCATTTCACCTGGCCCAAGATTACAGAAGCAGAATACCCATATCGGACTCTGTGGTATGGATTTGGGAGACTCGGCGGCAGTGTAGTCCGGATGAGGCAATCTGGGAAGGATGTCGAGATGGGAACTATATCGGCACGGTCTGGAAGTCAGTAGGCTGTATCGCTACTGACATGAAACTCAAGCTGCGATGATCCTTGATCAGTTCTACTGCCAACAAGCTTCACAATTTAATGCTTTCCAGAATGTCGGCGCTTGTCCACAAGATCATCAAGTATGGCCACCGGCCCACGCTCCGGTGTGTGGGGGCTTGGGGTTCGGGGGACAGACCCACCGATCCCCCGATGCACCGAGGTCAGCGATCTGGGGTTACTGGGAGAGGGGGAGCAAGTTGGCGGGCACAGAGGGGGGGCGAACATCAAATGCGGGGCAGATCCGAATGATGATGTTGTCGGAGGTTTCGACTTGGTGATGAGAGTGCATTTCAAAGGCGTTTAACGCTCGTTAGATAAGCACCAGTTGGTGTGATGACGCGGAAATGTAGGCCACGTAAATAACTGCCTGGACTAGTATATTTCGGTATATTTCGGATTCCGTCCAGCAGCTAATCACGTCGTCACCCGGCACATCCGTCCGGCACCTTAGCTCCTGCTCCGCCCTCTGGCATCATTGGACGCTCTCGTTGACGTCAGCTGTATTGTGCACCTTTTATTACACCTATATCACCCCATTGCCTATCACCCACTTCGATCGTTTCATCTCTCCACGACCATCAACGTGGTTGCTTCGTTGAAAACCATCGCCATGAAGTTCATTCTCATATTGCCGTTCGCGGCCATCGCCGCAGGCATTGTCGTGCCCTCTACCAATGATTTGAAGGACTGGCAAGGTTTCCTGCCAACCAAGGAGTCCGTCGCTTCCACCGTCGACTCGTTCAAGGATGAAGCCAAGCATTTCGCCAACAATGTCGAAGATGCCATGAGCTATGCCGGCGACAAGCTCGACAGCTTCGCCTCGTCCATCGAGCACGCTTTCGACGAGGAGGCCAACGCTCTCGGCGGCCACCACCATGACACCTCCAACCTGACCATTTATGAGCTCATCTCCAAGAGCGACTACACCACAAAGTTCCTCCATCTCGTCAACGAGCACGAATCCATCGTCAAGCTCCTCAACTCGACAAAGGCAAACTACACCCTCTTCGTCCCCTTCGACGAGGCCTTTGAGCACATCCCCGACCACCACGACAAGAAGCCCTCTAAGGAGTTCGTCGAGGGACTCCTCAAGTACCACATCGGCCTCGGCCTCTACCCCGCCAGCCGCATTCTTGCCACCCACACCATCCCCACCGCCCTCGAAGAGCCCTGGCTCGGCGACCGCCCCCAGCGCCTGCGCACCCGCGTCGGCCTCACTGGTATTCGTGTGAACTTTTACGACAAGGTCGTCGCCGCCAACCTCTGGGCCAAGAATGGCGTCATCCTCGGCGTCAACCGCATCCTCGTCCCGCCCCCTATGGTCGGTCGCGAGCTGTCGCTTTTTCCGTCCAAGTTCTCCACGCTGCTGCTGGCGTACGAGAAGACGGACTTCGTTGACTTTATCCACCACGTGGAGATGAAGGGTAGCACCGTCTTCGCGCCTTCAAACGCGGCGTTTGACCGTCTCGGCCCCGGTGCCAATGCGTTCCTGTTCAACTCGGAGAAGGGTCTCAAGTACCTCAAGGCGCTGCTCAAGTATCACATCGTCGCCAACGAGACGTTGTACAGTGATCACTATTACAAGCATGGACGGAGCGAGGAGGAGGTTGCTGTCGATGGTGATGTCGAGGCCGAGGGGATCAAGCATTACCATGTTGATCTGCCTAGCCTGCTTGACGAGAAGAGCATCGCCGTTGATATCTCGCGTTGGGGCGGCTTCATTGATCTGAAGGTCAATGGCTACATCCACGTGTCTGTCTCGGATGCTGTTGCCAAGAACGGCGTTGTTCACGTTGTTGACAGCGTGTTGCTGCCGCACCGCAAGCCTGGTGGTGATTCTCAGGTAGATGTTGAGGAGCTCAAGGATATGTTGGCGCCATTTGTCGAGGAGGCCGAGGATGAATGGAACGAGCTGTAAGACTTGAGCCACTTCTAGACAGCTTCACGATGGCGATAAATTTTGGACACATTCGGCATGTATGCATCTCGTCTCAAAATATCTCCTTCAACTGTTCCTGGTGATGATATAGGTTACACTAGACAGTGGTTATGCAGTAAAGCTATTCTTCCAAAAGCTGCCTCGACGAACGCTATGGTACGAAATGTGGTTTCGTTGCGTGTTCTGGAGAATTGCTGGTCGGCATCACATGTGATGTAATCAAGCCTTGAGCGTCTGATCTTCAACAATTGAAATACGAGTGATGGGAGGAGGCTTCTTGATCCGTTCGGACTTGCGCCAGGGCACAAAGCCTTTTCATCGTCCCAGGACCTGAAATACTGAAGAGGTAGTCTTACTCAAAAGTGTTAGGCACCACAGCGAACGACCCACTGCGGGGTGACGACATTGGGGCAGGACGCAGACCCGACAACACTTGCCGAAGTTGGGGCAGCGATATGCGGGGGCTCCTTGAGATGCCGGATGATTCCATACCCGGAACGAGGTACTAATTGCCGTGGCTATCGTAAGGGTGTTTTCGCGACTGATTTATCGCAGCGAGCTCGTTGAAATTGACGTCTCCTCTTGTCCTTCGTCTGTCCTGCATCTGCTCGAGGACTGAGCTGCGAAATCCCCGAGACCGTCCAGTGTCGTCATCTCTTCGAGGACCCCGCATCACCAATTCCACCTGCCCCGCGCTCGAGACCCTCGTAACTACGCCCGTCTCGACGTCCAAGCACACTAGGCAACTCACATCAAATATCCCCACGACGACTTGAATTGGAGACTCTGCCGCAATGTCATCCTCCGGCATGCTCTATGTGACTATGCAGCCGAAGCCCGGCCTGCCCCTCGCCCAATTCCATGATTGGTACAATAACGAACACGGCCCCATCCGCCTCCGCATCCCCCAGATCTTCAGCAACGGCCTTCGATACCAGGCCACTGACGGCGAGCAACCGAATTTCCTTGCCGTCTACGACGTCACGCGCATGTCCCATCTCGAGACACCGACCTACCTTACCCTCCGCGCCAACCGATCGCCCCGCGAAGCCGAGACCATCGCCCAGGTCGACGTGAAGAGGTACTTCTTCGACAACGTCTCTGAGAAGACAGCGCCCAACTTTCGACCGATCGAGGAGCTCACGGACGACGAGGCCGAGGGGATTCAACTCGTAGTCAATGAGACGACGCTGAAGTCGGCCGAGTCTGAGGCGGAATACCAAAAGTGGTTTGAGGAGGAGCACATGGGAATGCTGTCCAAGGTCCCCGGCTGGTTGCGAACGCGCTTCATGAAGACGTCGACCATTGAAAACGAGGGCAGGACGATCTACGTCTCGATCCACGAGTATGCAAAGGAGAACGGCCTCGGCGGGCCCGAGCACAAGGCGTCCATCTCGACCAGGTGGCTCGACGAGATCGCCCAGAACCATATTGCGACGAAGAACCGCCGCACCTACTCTCTCTTCTACGTCTTCGGCCCAGCGCCGAGGGATCTCGCATCCTTGGCAGAGCTCCCGCCTGCAGGTCAGGGCTTCACATCAGACGACGCCAAAACGACTGAACTGCCCGGCGAGCACGAGGTCATTAGCTCCTTCGTGACGACTGCCGACGGCCTGTCGATCCCGTTCCGTCTCGAGGGCAACCCTTCGCCCAAGGCCCCGGTCGTCGCCTTCTGCAATAGTTTGCTGACGTCGATGCACATGTGGGATCCCCTCGTGTACATCCTCAAGGAGAAGCGACCCGATTTGAAGATCCTCCGATACGACACGCGAGGCCGTCACACGATTCCCAAGCCCGAGCCGGCAACCCTCGACATCGTCGCGTCCGACCTCGCGACGCTACTTGACGCGCTGCGCATCCCCAAGCTTGACACCCTCATCGGCGTCTCTATGGGCGGCGCCACGACGCTCAATTTTGCGCTGAAATACCCCACGCGCCTCGCCAAGTTTATCGCCTGCGACTTCAACGCCTCGGCCAGTTCCGCCAACACGCAAGCGTGGAAGGACCGGATCGCCGTCGCCGAGGAGGACAACGGCGCCGGCATCAACAAGCTCGCGACGCAGACAGTGGGCCGCTGGTTCCACCCCGCGAGCATGGAGAAGGAAACTATCGTCAACCTCATGACGGACATGGTGGCGTCCAACAGCGTCGAGGGGTTCCGGTACGGGTGTCAGGCGCTGTGGGAGTACGACATGAAGCCGCAGCTCGGGTCATGCCAGGTGCCGGGGCTATTTGTCGTCGGTGATGGGGACGGTAAGGGCGCGCTGGTCAAGGCGATGGAAGGGTTCAAGGGAAGCGTTGGCGAGAAGGGGGTTGAGCTGAAGATTGTGCCGAATACGGGGCACTTGCCCATGTGGGAGGACCCTCAGGCCTTCTGGGAGGCCATCGAAGGGTTCGTGTAGGTGTCAAGCCGCTGTCGTTGGAAGTCACTTCGCAAACTGCCATGCAAGATGAATGGAAGTCATTGGGTGGCTCGTAATTTGCGACATTTTGGTGAAGACGCGGGAGTTCTCTGTTCCGCCTTGGCAAGTGTAAGCAACAAGTCTGTATTTGCCGTTGATGTTGATCTCAAGATACATCAACATCAGATGGATGGGCCGAATAGGACGGACGATGACCGACAGATCACATTGAAGAGCCATCTTCAGGCGACATGCTCGTATGTTTCTAGAGAGGCTGAGTCGACGCGTCACCTAGAAATGAGAAAGAACAATGATGAAGGATGCAAACATGGTGATGCTGTCGTGTAACTAGAAACCACCCCAAACAGGCAACCAATTCGAATTTACGAGCCCTGCACCGTTAGCCCAAACGACGGACCCAATCGGAACAAAGCTCGGCAGTCGCCAAGCCCTACCAACAGGGGGGCTAGGGGCCCGACAGGGGGACTACACAGCACGTTACGCCCTGAAGCTTAGCGGCACGGGTGCTGGGCCGCTCAGTGGAACGTTAATAGCGGGAGCGTCCCCAGCGACCAACGTGGGCACGGCGTTTGTATCGCGCCGACCGCCCGCACCGTCCAATCGGCGGTCGGGACCGGGACTTGAGACATCCACTCCGGCATGGTAAGAAGAAACTTCGGCGAGGACTTCGCACTCGCAGAGTTCGCACTCGAAAAGGCGGATACTTTGCGGGTGCTCGCTTAGAGGTTTGGCCTGGGTGGGTGATGCCCGGTGGGTGATGGTTCTTGTCTCTTTCCTCTTGGCATGTGATTTGCACAGGCGAGCCTAATGTTTTCCTGTCAATGTCCATCAAGTCCGGTTCAGACGAACGATATTGCCCGATGGTTGTGCGATTCGAGACGGCTAGTTTAGCGGACACGTCTGATATCTTATGCTTCTAGAACCAGTCAAGATCAGGACTCCCAGATTCTGCCTCGTGCGAGAGCGAATGACGCCCGCGTGTGTTCGTCCGCCCGTTAGAGTCTTGGCTTTCTCTATTGCCTCCTGCCCTCCACATAACTGACGACGACACTACGCTCTTGATCATAATCTTGGCGGCGCTTCGCACAGGGTCAGCGCCGTGGAGGTGGGAACACCCAGGCCCCGTAAGCTGTGTTTTGAACTTTGGGGCTCCTGAAGGATGGCAGTCAGCGGGGACTCATCAAATATTTGAGGTCCTCACGCCCTTCCATCATATGCCTGCCTTGGACCCAAATGCTGGGCTGTTGATTTCTCAGCCAGGCTCTCGGGTAAACACTGCTTTGAGGCCTCTGCTTCATCTCAACATAAGGACCAAGCCCCCTTGCTCCCTGTTGGTGGCAGCTCTTTGCCTGTGTCGATTCAATACTCAGATTACCGTTCGATTCTTCTGGACTCCTTTCGGGCACAGCACTCCGCCTCCGCAGCCCGGCCGTTGTTTTCTTAATATTCCTCCCGGTCCGTGAGCCCAGCCGAATATCTAGTATTGCCACTCCCTATTTTCTTTCCTCTCCCCTTCTCGTGAGTTTGAAGATACCTTCCAAAACACCCACCAGGACACCTAGGACCCGGCAAGGCCATCCACCGCCGTTATGTCCTCCTCAGTGCCCGACTACGAGCCTCCCAGCTACACAACCTGTGATGGCGTCTCCGAGCGCTGCCCCGTCTCCGCCACCGTCTACGGCGACTACTTCACAACCGGCGCCTGCGCGTTCTTCGTCGCCGCCCACACCGTCCTCCTCATCGCGCAGGCCTACCTCGGCTGGCGCTCCAAGGCCTGGTCCTTCGCCGCATACCTCGCCATCGGCACCTCCTTCGAGATAATGGGCTACGCCGCCCGCATCGCCATGTCCTACAACCCGTGGTCCTACGAGGGCTTTGTAATCCAGCTGCTCATGCTCATCCTCGGGCCTACGCTCGTCGCTGCTTCGATTTCGGTCACGTTCAAGCACCTCGTGCTGTGGTACGGCCCGCAGTGGTCGTTCATCAAGCCAAGGCTGTACCCCTGGGTCTTTGTCGGCACCGACTTCTTCAGCATCGTCATCCAGGCCGCGGGCGGCGGCGTCTCGTCCGTGGCGACGGACGGCGAGGAGCCGAACCAGTCTCTCCTCGACGTCGGCTCCGGCTTGCTTGTTGCCGGTGTCGTGTTCCAGGTCGTCAACATGGTGTTCTGCGGCGGGCTGATGCTGCTGTACATCTGGCGGCGCAATCGCGCCCTGAAGAGGGCCGAGTCCGGAGCGGGCGCCGCTGCTGCCGTCGAGAGCGGCGATACCACGTCGTCTTCGGCGTCGGGACGCGTCGCTGCTGGCGCGGGCAAGATGGACAGGACCAAGGATCCGAAGGTGAAGAAGTTCATCTGGGCCATTACGGGCGCGTACATTGCTATTATCGTGCGGTGCATATACCGGTATGTCTATTCCCTGTAGAGGAAGGTGTGAACATGTGAACTAATCAGGTTGTAGTATCCCCGAGATGCAGACCGGCTGGGCGAGCGAGCTGATGCAGAACGAGACGACGTTCCTTATCCTCGATGGAACCATGATCCTGATTGCTGTCTTGACATTGACGACTTTCCACCCGGCTTTCTTCTTCCCGTTCCTGGGAAAGGGCAAGGGCCGCGTTCCTGTTGAGGAAGAGGTCATGTCGGCCGAGGAGCAGCCTGAGATGCGCGCTGTCCAGGCGTGATGAAGGGTTGAGAGCAGGCTGAGTGACAGTTGAATACCCAAGACCTGGTATATTGTTTAATGTGTGTGTGGAGTCGGGGCGGATGATATAGATAGAAGAGCGAGATGGACGTCAGGTTACCAGGATAACATAACACAACCTCACTTGCGAAATACTCGGTCTCTCCGTTGAAGATGAAATATACAAGCTGCCACGGCCATCAGCCGAAGCGCTCTATTAGATTAAATTTGACTAGTCTACTTTCGAAGGCTGTTGCGTATTACTCGGCGGCAGCGCCTGGGTCCTCCTCTTCGTACACAAACCCCAGACCAGCATGAGGAAAAAGTTCACAATCCACGTGCCGACGCCCAGCCCGATGGCGCCCATGAGATACCACACCCATGGCCTCTCGCCGATCCACATCATGGCCTGCGTGTCGCCGTGGTGCCACGACTGGCCCTCGAGGTCGGTCATGTACGGCAGGAGCTGAGTCGCGTTGACGACCTGGAATGAAGGGGTCGGCAGCTCAGGGAGGTTGAGGAGGTAGCTCTTGAGGACGAGGGTCAGGAACAGGGGGCCCGCTGACATCATGACGGCGGTGTGAGGTTGGATGCTGGACCACGGGCGGGTGATTTTGTTGTAGAAGACGAGGCGTTTGATGACGGCTTCAAAGATGGGGTGGCGGGCCGACGTGATCATCAGGTCGTTGGAGACGCCGGTAGGGCTCGTCGACTTGAAGACGGACAGGTCTTTGCCTCCGGCGGCTTCGATCTGGTGGATGGGAATGGACTCGTTGCACCAAGTATCCATGTCGAGGTAAATTCCGCCGTAGCGGTGGAGGACAAAGTAGCGAAGTGAGTCGGCGTGCTGAATGGGGAAGGGGTAGTTGTCCCAAGTATCCAAGAACCAGGGATATTCCGTAGCGATCAGGTCGCGCGCCAGCGCATCGGTCCAGTGCTGTAGAAGAGAGTCAGCGAATCGTCCCTGGATAAGAAAGGTTCCTCCTTCCATCGACATTCAAGGTAGCCTACCATGTACTCGTAATCGCTGTAGGCGTCCTTACAGCTCTGCTGCGGCTTGACCCAGTCGTCACGAATCTGCTCGGTGGCACTCGTCTGATGCAGGATCCGTGGTATCGCATGTTGTTGGTAGTGTTGTTCTGTGGGTGGTGTCTTCTCGAGAGGGAGGGCCAGGCGAGCGCCGAATAACCTCTCGTTGTAAAGAAGGAGTGTGATGAGGGGCCAGAAGGCGATGACGAGGAGTCCGATGATCGTAAGATCAATCAGAAGCAGCCAAGTCGTTGACCTCTTAGGTCTCGGTAGTCGCAAGCATCTCCTCGATAATGACCATCGTGGGGATGGTGTGTCGAACTCGCCGAGCAACTCGAGACGCTCCTCGTCGTACGGCTGGTTGTGGGTGCCACTGCCGCTGGCATGGCCGCTACTGCTGCTACTGCTTCGACTGCTGCTGCCGACAAGCGCGCTGCCGCGATGTGGTGATGTGTTGATGGCCATGCTGATCCTGGGCAACTTGATCGATTTGAAGAAACGATGACAAGAAACCCAAAAGTCGATGCGCGCCCCCTTTGGCCGCAGGGCCGACTTGGCGGATGTGCGGGCTTTTGAATGAAAACGCTGGGGGGCCTTCGCTATTGCTAAGGGGGGCTTGGGGGGGTAGTGGGGGGGGAAGGGGGGGGGTAGGGGGGGCCAAAGCATTACGGCTGGTCGGCGTCAGTGAACGGGCGGGTTCGGTCATCCATTGGCCGCCGAGATGAGGCTCCACCAGGGAGATGGCACTTGATGGGGGCGTCCGGTACGTATCGTAAGCCTGCTGTAGCACCCTGGAGCCATACACTGCTTAAATACAACATTCAATAACCCGCTACGACATTGCTTGTCTCCTGGAGCTAGGCCTTATCAAGACAAGGCAAGGATCCATATTCTTAGTCTGATGCGCTTTGCTACTGTTTTAAGCCTGTTTTCGCAACGATCAGCCTCGAAATCGCATGTCAGGCCTCGGATTTGCTGTGCTGCGCCCTGACACCATCTGCAGTCCAACGTCAGCACGCAGGGCTCAGCACCCAGCCAGCACCCAGCCAGCACCCAAAGCCAGCAACTGACGCCAATCAACAAGCGCCCAACAAGCAACTGATGCTGGCTTTGCTGCATAATCCTTTCGCAATATCCCCTATTACATCCCCCACTGCCGCCCCATCTGCCCCCTTTGTTAATTTCCCGATATTGGAATTTTTCTCCCCCAGCACCCGGCCTCTCCGGCCTCTATCTCGATCCTTTATCTCCAGTCCAAGTCTCGGTCAATGGCACGCGACTCCCACTCGGCGTACCACCGCGTTTGTACGACTCTTCCAGGCTAGATAATTCTTCCCCCCCTGAAAAGTCCCGCTGTAGCCCAGCGACACACGACACGGCAAACGGCGTCTGACAGCTCGAAACACCATCCTCCTCACGACTCCGACGACACACGACACCGCAACCATGGCGAAAGCAGACCCTGATCTGGGTGCGCCTCAGTTCGCCTCCCATGCCGTCGTGGAGCCCTTCGTACAGCACCCCCCGATCTCCACCGAGAACTTCACGAATCTTGGCTTCAAGAACAAGCAATGGCTAACAGAATAACCTGGAATAGATCATTGTCGGTATCATGGTGGCTTCGTGCTACGTTAACCGTCGCCGCGGCTACAGCATCATCCCTTCCTCGAAACCCGACGACCAGGGGCTGCTGGGACAGAAGCTCGAGACACTGGACGAGGAGGATCCTCTATCTGAAGACTACGACGACCTCACGTCCTCGGGTACCGTCTCTACGACATCGGGGCCCAAGAAGCGGAACTGCTGCGGTACCGTCATTCGCACACCCGACACGAGTCGCTACGCCAACTACTGGCACAGTCGATTCATCCAAAAGTTCCCCTTTCTGGTCGAGATCTTCTACTGGGCCGTCAACCTGCTCTTCTACGTCAGTGTTAAAGCGGCGAGCGAGCTCATCTTCGCGACCGACGGCATTTGGAAGACGGCCGAGAGCCACGGAATCGCCGTCCTCAACCTCGAGCACGACAGTATTTTCAGCTTCCTGTTCCCAGTAAAGGAGGTCGACGTGCAGATGTGGTTCAGGACGGACCACCAAGCGATGCTGACTATCCTCAACCGGGCCTACTCCTTGATTCACATCCCCGTCACCGTCAGGTAAGCACACATATGCCCCCTTGTGATTTGCGTGTCTATTGCTAACAGGCGTCCAGCTTCCTCGGATGGTACTACTACGCCGCCCCGACTCACGCTCAGTTCGCCGCCGCCCGCCGCATGATGCAACTCACGAACCTCTTCAGCTTCATCGTCTTCACAACCTACCCCTGTATGCCGCCGCGCCTCCTCCCCGAGCGCTTCGGCTTCTTCGACACGGTCCGCCGTGAGGACGCCGAGTCCATCTACGCCACGAACAAGTTCTTCAACCAGCTGGCTGCCTTCCCGTCTTTGCACTTCGGCTACTCCTTCTGCATCGGCACCGTCCTGCTCTACCACTCGGGCATCTTCCGCCGCCGCCTCGCGCCGCGCGAGCGTCGCATGTCCAAGATGTGGCAGGCCTTCTTCGCCATCCTCAGCGTCGTCTACCCGGCGTTCGTCCTAACCATTATTGTTTCCACGGCGAACCACTACTTCCTCGACGCCATGGCCGCCACGGGCGTCGTCCTCATGGCGTGGTTGTGCAACCGCGGCCTGCTCGTGCTGCTGCCTCTCGAGGACCTGTTCCTCTGGTGCGTCAAGCTCTCGAAGCCGGTGCCCACGACGGACAACAGGGGCTAGGACAGAAACGCCGTCTTGGAAAATGGCATGTCACAGGGTGTGTCTTGTTGGCGTTTGGGCGGGGACGGTATTTGTTCCCAGGGGGTGACGATCTAGATCATCCAGGCGCACGTATAACGACTAAAGTACTTAATCATCTGGGAAGTGCATATATAGCATCTGCCAAAATCATATTATTCATTCATTCAATTCAACATGAGCGAGGTATCGATGCATGGGACGTCGTGCGGGATGAACCCAAAAAAAGGGGGTTCAGCGACCGAGGCGCAGGAACCTTCAGACCCCGGTGCTGCCGGAACACCCTGCCCTTGGCGCTCCGCTGGCTTTTATTCCGGGTTCGCATTACTAATCTCGCATTACCGGCGTGCCAAACCTTCGAGTCGCATGCCTTCGTATACTCGTGCCACGCCCCACTTTATTTGGATTTCGCTTAGGCTCACCCTCTAAAGAGGGTGCTCACTACCCATACGGGCGCACCACCCATACGGGCGTTTTGAGGCTATCTACAACTATCCCCTCCGTATAGAACGCCCACCCTTAATATCTACGATATATAGGCTTTCCAGCCTCTTCTTAAGCCTCTATTTACGTGCCTTAGCAGCAGCTCCTTTTCCAATACGCTTTATAACCTTCTGTTGCTTCTGTTCGGCTGCCAATAGCACCTTGCGTGCTAGTGCCTCTGCGTCGTTCTCCTTCTGTTAGACTATATCCCTCGCCTCGGATACAGTTAAAATACCCCCTGCCTATATCTATCTGTTCCTCTCTTCCCTTCGTACCTTTCGTGCGCTCTCTGTAGTCTGGGTTCTTCCTAGGTTACGGCGTATCTGTAGTAGTTCTATGCCCTACTATTCTACTCCCTTAAAGAACCGAAGAAGTCCTCTTATAAGGCTAGGGCTATTGCCCTGCGTTAACTCCTTAAGATCTTAGGTAAGGCTTATAAGTCTATGAGCTATACGTGCGAGTTTCCGTATAGTCGTTAGGGTTCTAAAGGGAGAGGAATTATCCTACTAGCTAGGTAGTATATAAGGGCTCCGTGGGCGACGTTGCTCTACCTGCTATAGAATAATAAGTAGGTTAAAAGGTACGATTCCTATCTTCTTAAATATAGACCTAATTATTAACTCCTTAAAGGCCTGCCTCCGTACCTATTAGATATACTATAGGAATTCCAGCTTAGTAATATTTATATACCTATCCCTTATAATTAGGTTAAGGGCCTGGGCGTAATAGTGCTTAAGAGGCTAGAAGACTACGACGTTAAGTAGTTATAGTAGGTATATTATATAGGGGGGGAGGCCGAAGGGGATAATATTATAGTCGTCGTAATAGGAGATAAACTCCCTTATATAGTATAAGCCGTGTCTATCTATAAGAAGCAGTCTCTTAGCCCCCTTAGCTTTCTTATAGGTATATTTCTCGAAGTACTGAATCTACTAGAGGGCTAGTTTATTATTAGAATAGCTAGTCTAGGTAACTATAATTATAGTATCTCTCTCTAGCTCCTTAGTATTATACTAGCGGCTTATATATATAGCCCCTAAGAGGATAAGGAATATAGGCGTATAGTCCCCTCTAGTAGAAATACACTTAATAGCCGTTATAGACTCTCTATTAGAGGCCGAGCCTAGGTATCGGGCTATCTTCTGCTTCGTAATAATAAGCTAGTCTTTGCCGATACCGATTCTGAAGCTAGTCTTATCTATATTCTAGATATCGTCGTTATAGATACCCTCTTAGTTAATAACCTCCTTAAGAGACTAGTACTATAGGTTAAAGGCCTTAATATCCTTACTTAGCTAGCGCTGCTTCTTAAGCCTCTTCTAGGGGATAGTATAGTATCCCTTACGCTTAATAAATCGTACTACCTAGTTAACCCTAATATAAGGGGGCCTAGAGGTAGGGGAGTTAGGTAGAGGATCCTAGGTCTGCTAAAGGATATAGTTCGCAGCCTCTTAAACGAATACCTTACGTATAGAGAGCTGTACTCTATCTAGCCTATTAATATAGGTACATAGAGCAGCTTCCTAGGCCTTATTGAGCTTTGTATGGGATAGTGGACGTGTATTTTTAGGGGGGATCCCTTTTCGTCGACGCTAGAGGCGCCTGCGGTTAATGCCGAATTCCTCTGCGATCCGGGCAACTAGTATACTAGGGGAAGCCTCTACTCGTGCTACGCCCTACTTTATTTAGATTTCGCTTGGGCTTACCCTCTAAAGAGGGTGCTTACTACCTATACGGGCGCACTACCTATACGGGCGTTAATCCCTTATTGCCCTCCTCTAGATAGTTCTATTAATTGAATAATAGCCAACGATGCTAATAATAGGCGAAGATATCGAGAAGAGAGTCTAGGAGGCCCTCTTAGCGATAGAGGCTTCCCCTAGTATACTAGTTACCCGGATCGTAGAGGAATTCGGCATTAACCGTAGGCGCCTCCAGCGTCGACGAAAAGGGATCCCCCCTAAAAATGCACGTCTACTATCCCATACAAAGCTCAATAAGGCCCAGGAAGCTACTCTATATGCCTATATTAATAGGCTAGATAGAGTATAGCTCTCTATACGTAAGGTATTCGTTTAAGAGGCTGCGAACTATATCCTTTAGTAGACCTAGGATCCTCTACCTAACTCCCCTACCTCTAGGCCCCCTTATATTAGGGTTAACTGGGTAGCACGATTTATTAAGCGTAAGGGATACTATACTATCCCCTAGAAGAGGCTTAAGAAGCAGCGCTAGCTAAGTAAGGATATTAAGGCCTTTAACCTATAGTACTAGTCTCTTAAGGAGGTCATTAACTAAGAGGGCATCTATAACGACGATATCTGGAATATAGATAAGACTAGCTTTAGAATCGGTATCGGTAAAGACTAGCTTATTATTACGAAGCAGAAGATAGCCCGATACCTAGGCTCGGCCTCTAATAGAGAGTCTGTAACGGCTATTAAGTATATCTTTACTAGAGGGGACTATACGCCTATATTCCTTATCCTCTTAGGGGCTATATATATAAGCCGCTAGTATAATACTAAGGAGCTAGAGAGAGATACTATAATTATAGTTACCTAGACTAGCTATTCTAATAATAAACTAGCCCTCTAGTAGATTCAGTACTTCGAGAAATATACCTATAAGAAAGCTAAGGGGGCTAAGAGACTGCTTCTTATAGATAGACACGGCTTATACTATATAAGGGAGTTTATCTCCTATTACGACGACTATAATATTATCCCCTTCGGCCTCCCCCCCTATATAATATACCTACTATAACTACTTAACGTCGTAGTCTTCTAGCCTCTTAAGCACTATTACGCCCAGGCCCTTAACCTAATTATAAGGGATAGGTATATAAATATTACTAAGCTGGAATTCCTATAGTATATCTAATAGGTACGGAGGCAGGCCTTTAAGGAGTTAATAATTAGGTCTATATTTAAGAAGATAGGAATCGTACCTTTTAACCTACTTATTATTCTATAGCAGGTAGAGCAACGTCGCCCACGGAGCCCTTATATACTACCTAGCTAGTAGGATAATTCCTCTCCCTTTAGAACCCTAACGACTATACGGAAACTCGCACGTATAGCTCATAGACTTATAAGCCTTACCTAAGATCTTAAGGAGTTAACGCAGGGCAATAGCCCTAGCCTTATAAGAGGACTTCTTCGGTTCTTTAAGGGAGTAGAATAGTAGGGCATAGAACTACTACAGATACGCCGTAACCTAGGAAGAACCCAGACTACAGAGAGCGCACGAAAGGTACGAAGGGAAGAGAGGAACAGATAGATATAGGCAGGGGGTATTTTAACTATATCCGAGGCGAGGGATATAGTCTAACAGAAGGAGAACGACGCAGAGGCACTAGCACGCAAGGTGCTATTGGCAGCCGAACAGAAGCAACAGAAGGTTATAAAGCGTATTGGAAAAGGAGCTGCTGCTAAGGCACGTAAATAGAGGCTTAAGAAGAGGCTGGAAAGCCTATATATCGTAGATATTAAGGGTGGGCGTTCTATACGGAGGGGATAGTTGTAGATAGCCTCAAAACGCCCGTATGGGTGGTGCGCCCGTATGGGTAGTGAGCACCCTCTTTAGAGGGTGAGCCCAAGCGAAATCCAAATAAAGTGGGGCGTGGCACGAGTATCGCCAAGAGGGCCTCCTGGACTCTCTTCTCGATATCTTCGCCTGTTGTTGGCATCGTTGGCTGTTATTCAATTGATGGAACTATCTAGAGGAGGGCAATGAGGGATTAACGCCCGTATGGGTGGTGCGCCCGTATGGGTAGTGAGCACCCTCTTTAGAGGGTGAGCCCAAGCGAAATCCAAATAAAGTGGGGCGTGGCACGAGTAGCTAGTCGCAACAAAGCCTTACTGGATGATATGCAGTCACGAGTCAAGCGAGCATGCCCACCCTTCGCCCAGTGTGTGGTCGGACGCGGTAAGTTTGCAGGTAGGTGCGCCGCGCTGCGGGCACCCCTTCATAACACCCGTCGACAACCAAGCGGACGCCGAGCCGTCAGAACTTTAAAGATTCTGGGGTAGTGAGACGCGTTGACGCCGGCGACGGAGTTTCTGGGTCACGGGGTGGAAAACGTGCTTGTCCTGCTGGGTGAGGCTGAGTTTGCAAGATACCCCTGGGACGGAATCTGTGGCCTCCAAGGGGTTCTCGCCGGAGTCAAAGGTGTTCTGCTGGGCTTCCCGTCCACTTCAAAAGTCTTTATTTCACGAGGCACTCGCCGCACAATATCACATCAACATCGACCTCCATGTGAGCAGGCCTTCGCAGAGACCGCAGCCTCGGTCGTTGACGCGTGGACAGCCTGGTGCTCGTCGAGCTGCTTTCGTTGATGCAAAGTACTTCTTCCGCCCGTCAGGTCACTTGCCTCGTGTCGAGAGGCTCGTTTGTGATAGACACATAGCAGTCGGTTATGACGAAGATGCGCTCCCAAACACTGGTATTGACGCAGCCACGAAGGCAAGTCCAATGCCATCCTAGGGTCAGCCTCTCGCTGTAACAATCAGGGAAATTTTCTGACTTACGGAGCAAAGATTTGGAACGGGCTGGATAAGAGATACGTCCTGTGGGCGGAGGCGTTGATGCGTGTAGCATGCTGTATGACTGGTATGGGGAAATATTGAGGTAATCTCCAGTTCCTCAAATTTTGGCTTCATGACTTCGTGCTGTGATTAAGAAGCGTCGTCGGGTCATCGGGGTGTTGAGTAAGGTACACACATAAGGTAACTGACCGAAGGTGAGTGCTCTGACGACACGCGAGTGGCATGGCAAGCACACGCTGCAGTCGTGCTTGCCTAGCAAACCCCAACCACACGTCACGGGGTCAGGGGCAAATGGCTCACGACAACTTTTGAAGTGAACCGCACCTTCCTGACGGACTCTTACCTCGTTCTGGCGAATCTGCGTCCCGCCAACTCCCTCTGCGTCACCATCGCCATGGCCGCTCTGAGCCAGCCCTGTCCGCATCCGAGGAAGACGATGCTGTGGTGCCCTTGTCTCCTTCTCTATTTAATCCAGCCAACAAGCCTCGCTACAACATGGTCACTACCATCAAGCACCCTGCCAGCATCTTACACTCCATTTCCAGATACCATCACCAATCACAAACCACATCCATCAGGATAGCACCCTCTTTGGAACATCGCTCTTTCATCATGACCTCCGCGGTCAAATTCGCACTCCCATCAGGAGCTCAGTACTTTACGCCATTCGCGGCATTCCCGGTTGAGATTCGACATCAAATATGGGAGGCTGCCATCTTCGAGCCCGGCATGAGCTTCCTCAAGATCGTCCCCAACCATGATCAAGGTCACGTCCTTGCACAGGTCATACAAGGGTCTCGTCGCTTCCTTCTCATCAAGGCTCATCTCGCCCCTATATTCCAAAACCCCAAAGCCGACAACTCAAATTACGTCGCCCTGGCAAAAGTCCTCGACACTCTGTCAAATACCTGCACAGAGGCGGACCGCGTTGTCCAGCGTCTTCTTCGGGATCCTGGCACCCTCAAAGTCAACGGACGTCCCATCGCCTTGACATCCCACGCCCAGGACATTGTTTGCCTCGACTATCTCCCCTCGGGACTCTTCTACAGTGGGTGCCGCATATCGCACGACTTTCAGTGCCCGGGGCTCGACAAGATACGGCATCTGGCAGTCCGTTACTGCCACAAGTGGGAGACCCCTGTCTTGGTCTGCGATGCTTGTGGCAGTTCGCATGCGCGCGAAACTACGAGGAACCACCCACTCCACGCCTACCAGTTTCTTTCTCGGCACTGTCCAAATCTGGAGACCTTTTTCTTCATCGATTACTTGATACTGCGGAAGGAAGTAGAGCAGACTGAGGGCGAGTAGTCGAGACTATCATGACCCAGGCATCTTGCGCATCTTGCTAACCCTTACTCAGATGATCACATTTCTCTTCAACGAGACACCCACGGCCCCAAAACGGTTGGAGAGGGTCTCAAATTCAGAAGCAATGGCCGCACATATTTCGAGATTGCCCGTGATCAGAACGACTGGCTAGTTCAGTCACGCGTCTTCGAAACCTTGGACTGGGTCCGTACGAGCTTCCGCCGGTACGCGGTTGAAAGCACCACCACCCGAAATCGGCACAAAAGACCCCGCGAGGTTCAGTTCAAAGTTCTTTCCTGCGAATGGGATGTGGCGCAGGCAACGGCAGCTCCAAAGGCGAAGTCCGTCACGCCCAAAAAGGGGGACAACAAGCGTGCGTTCGCCGGCGAGGCAACGGAGCGCGCCCGCAAGACGGCCAGATCGACCGGAGCCCAGCACCTAGCCTCGGCTCCTGCGCTGTCCAGTCAACGGGCGAGGTTCGTGTTCGGCCAGGGTGAGCACTACGACTTTGTGTTCGGGGGTGACGGCGGCCGCGGTCGTTAGGACGGGCGGGGACCCGGTGTTACGGAACCTCCAGGTAGCCAGGGGTTGAGGACGAAATGAACCGAATCACAGTACCTAGAGACGAGACACTTGGCCCGATGCTTGACCTTCAACATGATTCTTTGGTAACGGGTTGGCTGGTTCCGTCTTCGCTTACTACATCGCGTGCATAGTCTGACTGCTTCAGGGCCTGGACATCGGGTCGATTGATTCGAGTGACAGGTGGTAAGGGATCTCACAATCCTTCCACAATTGAGTCTAGTGCTGATTCGATCATGTTGCGCTCAGCGCAAGAGGTATGCTTCGCTTGATGCGTCGACGACACCAAAGCCCCAACAAACTTCACATAATTGGAATCAGCGTAAGCCCGGAGCTTCCTCGCCACCTCGCTGGACTCCTGCACTCTGCACTTTCGCACTCGACCGGCTCGCAACCGGCGCACGATGGAAACCGGCGGCAGCGGCTCGTCGTACCTAGTGGCACTGAGTATTCCTTACGCCTCACGGCGCGATCTCTTCATCGAGCATGAGGTCTATGTGGCACCCTGCTGACAGCCCTGCCGCAGCACCGAGTGACCGCCACGAGACCTTTCGCTTAAGGGCTCTGCATAACTAGACTGGCCCAGAGATCCTCCAAGCATTGAGCAGCAACAAGGGTCCCCTGGGAACTAACAAAAGTTCCCCAGATCTCGTTAACTGATGAGGCGCGGGTGGCTTTGTGACTGAGGGAGAAATGTAAGCCGAGGGGCCGACTTCGACCGGGGAAAACGCCAGACAGGATCCAGATCGGTGGATGCAGATACATTAGGCTAACCGTGGAACCGGAATTCTGCAAGCTGGGGTTACGGTCCGACGCTCCTGCGCATCCCCTCGTGGTGTTCGATTAGGATGCTTCGTCCTTGGGTATCTGTTGGCTGTCTTAAAAGGTAGGCCTGGCGCACACGATGGGCTCATGACGGCTCCAAGAAATTCTTGCAAACTCATTCGCAGTTTATGCAAAATGGTCCGAATACTTCAATCATTTCTTGCCGTCGGCGTGGCCCTCGACGTTGCCATGGCCGCCTGCCTTTCTGTACCCAAGGCCGCAACGTTGAACGGCACATATACCGGCACCCGAATCCGCGAATTCGACCAAGAAGCTTTCTGGGGTGTACGCTATGCGAAGGCCCCTCGACTACACAACCCTGAGTCCTTGACAGACTCTTGGGATGGCGCGCGATCTGCCGAGTCCTACGGCGCTCTCTGCCCTACCACTGCCAACCCGACCGCTTTCACCGACGCAGGCTTCAAGTACAGCGACGATTGCTTGAACCTCAATATTCTCCGTCCAGCCCGTACCGCACCCGGTGATAAGCTGCCTGTTGCGGTCTGGATTCATGGCGGTAGCTTCTCGGCTGGCTTTGGCCCTGACGGGAACACCAATACGTCCTACGTGGTCAAGGCGAGCGTAGAGAATGAGCTGCCAATCATCACCATTACAATCAACTACCGCTTGGGTTTCCTCGGTTTCCCGGGCGGTCCCGAAGCCACGGCCGCTGGAATCACGAACCTCGGGCTCAAGGATCAGCACCTGGCGTTGCGTTGGATTCAAGAAAATATTGAAGCTTTCGGCGGTGACCCCGACAAGGTTACGCTTTGGGGCCAGTCGGCCGGCGCAATGTCCATTACCCACCAGCTTCTTTCCTATGGAGGAACCGGTGCTTCTGGGCTCTTCCGCGGGGCCATCGCCGTCAGCGGCACGGCAGGTCTCGGCACAAACAGTCTCACGCCCAATGCCACGCGCGTGGTGCAGGGTTATGACTACATCCTCAACGCCACTGCTTGTACAGGCGCCGCGGACAAACTTGACTGCCTGCGCCAGGTGGAATACAAGACTCTCTACGATATCGGTCAGACGGCAGCCACAACATCGGGTATCGCTCCGCTGTGGTGGCCCTCAGTGGACGGAGATTTCATCTCTGAACCACCGAGCTTGCAGCTCGCCGCCGGTCGCTTCCCACGCGACATCAACATTCTCACCGGCACCAACAGCGACGAGGGTCTCCTGGTGGCGCAGCTGCTCCAACAGGTTCTCGGGCCTGTTGAAATTGACGCGACGCTTCTTTTTGTTCTTGGTGCCCTCTTTTTCCCTGCGGCCCGGCCGGAAGTCCTTCGGAAAATCCTTGACGCGTACCCAGTTGACGCTCCGTCTCCGCCGTACTCGCTGCCCATGAAAGCGGCCAACGGAGACGACATCTTCTGCGAGGCCATGAAGGCGGCCGGTCAGCTCTGTGGCGCGCAGTACAGGCGCACGGCAGCTATTTTCGGCGACTTTCAAATCATCAACGGGCGGAGATTCCTTGCGGAGAGTCTGGCCAAGCAGGGCGTAGATGTGTTCAGCTACAGGTACGTTATGAGAGAGTCAAGCCTCGGATACACAAAGCTTACAGTGCAAGGTTTGACACGAACCCGACATCCATACCGATTAGTAGCATCCTGACGCCTGGGTTCACGGGGCACTCTACTGAGTATACGTATCTCTTTAACCTGCCGCCTGGGTATAACATGTACGGCATGAACCCTCAGATTGTGAATATCAGTTCGCACCTGCAGCTGTCGAGAGGAATCGTGGACAAGTTTGTCTCGTATATTGCTACCGGTAACCCCAATGCCTTCAAAGGTCAGTCGTTATTTATTTGATACATGATAGAGACGATTTTGACGATGCCATAGTGGATTTCATTCCAGAGTGGCCAACTTACGACCGAGCCTCGCCAAAGAACATGCTCCTCAATGCGACGGAATCGGATAACAAGATCAACGTCCGTGTTGAGGATGACACTTGGCGTGCTGAGGGCATGGCTTTGTGGCCGGAGTACCCTATTGAGCTGGACCTTGGAAGCGCGTGGAGGCCGTGAATGTTGAATTATGCCATTGTGGGTAATGATACGATCAGGAGAGCCGGGAGTAATCGTAACACATAATGTGGGATAGGCACTCGGGCGGCCCCATGTCGTACACGGCTTAAAAGCTCCAGAATGTGTGATCATGGTTGGTGGAGCTCATTGCCACTACGCTCATATATTTGTCTGGGCATCGGATCTAGCTACCAACATGCCGCTAAAGACGTGCCCACCCCATTTGGAATCTCAAAATATGCCTCGTCAGAAAGCTTCATGAAGTGTTGTTGGATAGTTATCTCAACAACCCATGAAGAAAAATTCCAAAACGAATAGCTCATCGAGTTGTGCATCCAGACAGAGGCGTGATGGATGTAGTCTCGACAAGATCCCTGCTGCTAGAGCCGACACTCAGTTTGAAATCTCCCTGAGGGATCATCCACTGCTGACTGACGACATCCCAATAACTCAGATCCCGACGCATGAGTTCGAATGTTGCAACGCCTTCTTCACCAGGTGTCAGGTCGATCTTGTCAAATCCGCGCAGTTGCAGCGGAGGGGTGCCCTCGGGGGCGCTATCGGGATATGTGACGTAGAGCTGGGCAACGGTGGCGCCACGGACTTCGCCTGTGTTTTGCACTGTGACCTCGACGGTGAAGAGTGTGTCCCAAAGGGATGGGTTGCCGCCGGGGACGGTGGTCTGGTTCCTCGGGACGGCCGTGATGGGCCCTTGGCTGGTCTTCCGTGCCTCGATGTTGGACATTTCAAAGGTGCTGTACGACAGACCGAAACCAAACTCATAGCGCACGGGAATGTTATGAGCGTCAAAATACCGGTAATCGATCTCGAGTTTCTCGTCAAACCAGGACTGCCAGTCATCGAGCCCCGTAGTTTCGACGTCTGTCGTGATGGGGGCGTTGTAGTCGGTAGCGTTGTAGGCGATCGTGTAAGGAAGTCTTCCGGAAGGGTTCATGTCTCCATCAAGAATGTCAACAATCGAGTTGCCCGTTTCTTGGCCTGGATAATGCGCCAGCAGAATGGCAGTCACGTTAGGATGATCTGCGAAGGGCAGCACATTCACACCAGCCGAGTGCGTCACGACAATGGTGTTGTTGCAGTCCCTCGCGACGTTCTCTATGACGGCTGTGGTATTCCAATCCAGATCGAGGAACTCGCGGTCTACGTTCTCAGACGCCCAGCTCTTTGTGAAGACGATGCATGCCTCAGGGGGGGTCGGATGGATCCAGGACGTGGTGCCGAAGGGGACGTTGGCTAGCCAGCTGTTGCTTAGCCAGTCGAGAACGAGGGCGTCGTCCTGGGCGGCGCGGGCCTTGATCGCCTCCAGCGGGGTGATGCGCCGACTGAACCGAACAGTGCCGGACCCGCCGCCTATTGCCAGAGTGCCGTCCTCGAAGTTGAGCTGGTAGAGTGGGCCGAGGGTGACGGGGCTTGCATCGTTGCCGAGGACGGCAATTGTCTTTGGAGAGTTCAAAGGCAAAGCATTACGTTCGTTCTTGAGAAGGATAGTCGAAGCGGCGGCTTGTTTGCGGATCAGGGCAGCGTGGCCGGCACGGACGTCACGGCTCATTTCGCCGGTGAGATTCCATTCTCGAACCCAGTCGCTGGTAGAACTCAGCGTGTTGAAGTAAGGGGTCGAAGGGTCGACCGAAGGGAAATCTTGGTCCTGGTGTAGGAAATAATACGGCGTCATGATTCGGGCGATCATGTCATTCAGATGTTCCTCGGGGACAGTACCGTTCCGGACTGCAGATGTGACGTTGCCGCCGAAGAACGAAGAGTATGCTGAGTCTGACAGGAGAATCTTGTCCTCTTCGTAGCCTGGCATATCCATATCGAGGCCACTTTCGATCGAAGCGACACCTGAGTGCGTGGCCCACCAGTCGGACATGACATAGCCCTGGAATCCAAGCTCGTCCTTGAGCAGACCATTCAGGACTTTCGAGTTTTGACAGGCATACGAGCCATTGATGCGTTGGTAGCTGCACATCATCGAAGCACAACCAGCTCGCACAGCATTGGCAAATGGCCAGAGATAGAGTTCATCTGGAACCAAAGCATTAGTTCCGCGACGTATTGATGCGGCTAGAGTGAAACTTACGGACGGTTCTGTCATCCACATTGGACGAGAGAGCCTCGTTCACAAGGGTATCGTTAGATCGGACCTTAGTCCGCGAGATCTCCTGTTCATTCAGAATGAAATGTTTTGCAGTGGCTTGAACGCCAGCATCCTGCAAACCAAGGATACTCTGCTCCATTGCAACACCACTTAGATAAGGGTCTGGAGAAAATGACTCCCAGTTCCGACTAGAGTATAGAGATCGGCCCATAGGCCCAGCTGCAGGTCTTTTAGTAATACACCCCGATCAAATCTAATAAGTTAAATTATTAAACAACTAAATAAATAACCTATTTTCCTATAGTTAAATAGCTAAATATATAGATTTATAATGTTTAGATATTTAGTAAACGTTTAAATAGATATCGAGACTCGAGACCTATAAAAAAAGAGTAACTAAGCTAATTAAAACTTTATATTACCTATTATAAATAGAAGTTTAACGTTGCTCACCCACTTTTGGCCCACCCCCCCATTTGGCCCACCGAAAAATCCCACCCCTGGAATCAGAGACCTCCCTTTAACCCGAATTTACGACCCGTTCCGATGCAACGATAATACAGTCCTCTGAGTCACTAGGTAATTCAGGGCCGCTGATTTCACCTGTGCTATCTTCTTTGTCGCCTGCCTCGATTTGAGCCCTGTGGATAGCTTCAATATCGGCAAACTTCGAATTTGGGCTGATCCGGACCCTCTTCTTTTTCCTAGGTCGTGCCTGTTCTAGCTGCTGTTCTAGAACCTGAATCCTACGTTCCTGGGTAGCTAAGAGGTAGTCCCTTTCCTTAAAGCCTTTCTAAACCTTACGAAATAGAAGCTGTTGCGTATTAGTAGGTAGGTCTAGGCTGTTGAATTGGGCTAGTTGGACCTGTAGCTTAACTGACTTCCTAGGGGTCGACTACGTAACTATAGACGTAGCTTTCTCGTATTCCTCGATAGCCCTAGACCTAATAGCCTTATCTATCGTAGGATCAGCTACCCTAGCAGCGTTATTAGTATTCTCGAGCAGTAGATAGCTAAGGAGGGGCTTGGTCATGGATACGGGCCAAAGACCTGTTGACTTCCACCTACTGCGTATATTCTGGGCTGAAAAAGCTGATTCTCGAGCCTTTCTATAGCAGGTAAGGAAGTTCCTTTTACCTGCTATCGTAGAGTCGTTCTATTAGGGAAGGTATCTAAGCTGCTTCCTATAGGCTGCCTTCAGGGGACCAAAAATCGACTAGTTAAGAGGCTATAGGACGTATGACGTATAGGGAGATAGAAATAGTAGATGGATATTATTACTATAGTAGAGATATATGAATTCTATTGTCTCATAGCTGCCGTGACCGTCTAGGATAAGAAGCCTAGCTATTAAGGGGTTGGTTAGTTACGTAGAAGGGATAAAGATCTCCTTAAGCTAGAATATAGCTATATCGTTATTAGTCTATCCGTTTTCGGTTATAGTGAACTTCTAACTACTATAGGGCTATAGGTCTAGAGGAAACTACTGCTATTAGACTGACTTTCCCTTATATATAACTAAGGGGGGCAGCGCAGAGCTTATTACGTTAACGCACTTAAGGATCGACGTCCAGGCCCTCGAACCAGGCTATTTTTTACGTAGATTCTGGGCTTCTGCTAAGCCTAGAACTAGGCCATTTAACCCGCGGCCCTCGAGGATCCCAGTCTTATCTATATTATAGCGGTTAGCTAGTTAGATAGCCCTGATCTCAGGAATAGCTAGGAGACGGAACTAGTTCCTAATAACGTTAGTTAACGCCCCGTTAATACGCTGCGAGTCTATAGGCCTAGCTCTTTGGACTTTAATAGATAGGTTCCTATATAGGAAGGCCTGAAACCAGTTCTTTCCGATAGTCTAGGGCCCTCCTCGTAAGCCTAGGATACGGTCTACAAACTCTCTAACTTGGGAATGGGTCGGTAGGAGCCCTAGGGCAGCCTGGATCCGTATCCATTCCACTAGATGCTTTTCCTGCGTCGGGGATAGCTTCTGCTGGCTAGAAAACGCGATATTCCTGCATTGGGTTCCTTGGATACGGTGCCGGAGGGTAGACCTTGGTATGCCCCATCTGGAAGAGGCCTTGCGGATAGAGTTGCCGTTTGTGATAGCTTCTAGGGCCTGGTTGATCTCGTCTTCGGTATATCGAGGCATTATTGGCCAAGGTAGAAGGATTCAGAATTGTGAAGGAATTGCTGTTGAATCGGTAAAGATATCGGAGGTTGAAGAAGGGGGGTTGGGGTGGCGGTGAGGGATTTTAGGGTGGGCCAAATAGGGGGGTGGGCTAAAAGTGGGTGAGCAACGTTATAATAGGTAATATAAACGCTAATACTAGGAATTAAACCTAAACCCTCTATAATAAAGTAGAGACCTTAACTAATTAGGCTATTAACTACTATTACTAATAGGGGAAAAGACCTATATATATTAATCTACCGATTAGCTAGTTTAGTCTCCTACCCTAAAAATTACCGAGGCGTAAATCCCCTACTAAAGTAGTAATTCTACTAACGGAACTATCTATAACGTTACCCACCTATAACGTTACCGCGATACTACCTACGCTATTAAAGCTATCGCTACTACTACTACTATTATCGATATATCTATAACGGTCTTTAGGGCGCGTCTGCTAGACTCAATTCGAACCCAACTTTCACGCCCAACGCAGTCTAATTCCGACCTCCCTACGCAGTCTAATTCCGACCTCCCTACGGCGATTTACGACGGCCGGCGCTTTACTCTCGACGCGATCATCACGAGGAAGGGCTCTAGAGACGTTAGAAGAGCTTTAGTGCCTTAATAACTGGCTTCGTCGAGGGGCTGTTCAATTAGGAGGGCTATATTAGGGTATTAACGGCGTCAATACCAACGATTCTAGGTAATAGGTAAGTCCCTGACTATCGTAAGAGCTTTATTATCTAATAAATAAGTCAAATATTTGCAAATAGAGCCAAACAAACAAACACGTCGATTTCAGCGAGCTAAATAGTCAAATACGAACGCTGTATTTGACTTGTTTGATCGGGGTGCAACACTGACTGGTCTTTACATTTTTTGTCAGATCCAATTTCTCGAAGCGAGTCTGTAATGGGAACTCACGCGAGGATAATGTGGGCTCCTTTGCCCTTGAACTCGCGACCCATGGCGAGGCTGCGGTTGTAGAACATGTCTTTGTCCCATGAAGAGGCGATGGTGACCCCAGAAGGATAGACGCTGACGCCGTCTGCAGCACGAAGTCCTGCAGGTCCATCCTGAAGACAGAGTCCCCCAAAATCGAGGCGAGGAATGGGGACAATGTTACCCACACAGGGTCCTGGTTCTCCGGTCACCATCGCAGATTTCTCCTCGAGCGTCAGCTCCGAGATGGATTCTTGGGCTTTTCGAAGGGCTTCATCCCAACCACCAGTGCCCTTGGTAAGAGCTAGGTATGAATTAGCAGCAGAGCTTCGTTGGAGACGAGGTATTCTTACGCGAGGGGAAGACGGCCTCAGAGTGACCATATTGACCCAGAATCGTAGTATTGCGGGGCTGGACATACGTGAAGGCGTTCTTGTCTCTTTCGCCGTACCAGCTGAGCTGAGCGTTGGCGGTAGAGGCGAGCAGAAGCCCTGACAAGTACAGTGTTGAGAATGAAGCCATTATAAATTTCTTCTAGGATGGTTTATCTGTTCGAAATATAATTCTGCCCGCGACATCGATGTCATAAATAGTTGGAATGGTAGTCGTGGGGCTGTTACTACCAAGGACGACATGAGGTCAGTGTCAACAACCATTCATCGTCGCCAAGTTCTTCGGTGCAATGTCGGCGCACCAACGCTCCGGATAACATCACTAGAGGGCAAGTCATACACCGTTCTCCGCCGTTAGCACCCAATACATGATGCCAGGACGTCTGCAAGGCGCGGGGTAGGAGATCCAAGGACGGGGTTACCCCGGGCTCTGGAATAGAAAACAGGTCCAGCCCCCGCATCATCCATGGTTTCCATGTGGTGTAGGTACCCAGGCTAGGGATAGGTATGGGTTGTGTTGCTGCGGGTGGAGAAACTCAGCGAGGAAACAGGCGAACCTTTTCATACTTGGATAGCCAGTCTTCCATTGGCCACCAGTGACGTGCAAGGTTTTGGACACAGAATCGCTTATTACCCAGCACAGGACATGATGGGAAGAAAACCCAAATCCCTTCTCGTAAGCTTTTAAACGCAAAGAGAGGAACTTGACCGCCTGAGCCGGTTCATCCGGAGCTTCGTACCTGAACGACCAGGGGTACTCAATTGTAGTCTAGCGCCTCGCTCATCCACTCGTTTACCACCTCGATTTCTCCGTATCCTCGCTCGGAGTTCGTTTACCCCGGACTTTGTCTTCCTTCAGAACGAGGTGGTAGATCAAGTGAGGGGTGCTCACCCTGGTCATCTGAGGATGGAGACAACCATATCTGAGGGGTAGGTAGTATGGGTCCGGATTAACCTAGGGTGGAACCCTTAGTAAGGCATATAGGGTATATTTACTAGGGACACAGTGCAGTATAGTCTCTGGGTTAGGGTTAGGCTTATCGTGTTAGACCGGGCAGGCTTTTTAGGTTAGGTGGCTAGGGTTAGTATATAGTAATCGGATTAATACTGTCTGGCCTTAGCACTGGACCCACACTACCCGTTAGGTCAGGTTAACTCGGCTCTACCCCTCAGATGAGGTTATCTCAACCCTCAGATGACCAGGGTGAGCACCCCTCACTTGATGTGTAGTGTCTTCAAAACAGCTCATTCATCGACTATCCACATCGACAGAGAATCCTTCGCAGAATAGCCGTGAAAGCACCGAGATGACTCCAGATCTCCCATGGGGTAAAATTTGGACAGGGTACAATATTGAGGGCTCAAGCCCCAGCAGCTTTGACGAAAGCTCACAGTGCATTGATTGAAACCAAGACCGTCCAGTCTCAATCAAGTGTGTCTCTACGAATCTCCAAATCTGAGTATCTTTCAACTTGGTCTTCCTTGATTCTCAATATCTGTTTTGATGTAGCGATACATGCAATGGAAAGATTGGGGTGATTTCGTACCCTGGCCAATAAAAGGGCCATGATGGTACTTGTACTACCCCAGGGGGAGTTTAGCTATGGCAGCCAATTGGGCACATAAAAAGGAGTTGATCTATTTGAGGACTACATCGACAGCTGGATCCAGCTAAAGAGGAACTGTCCAACGGCATCGGGGCAACTGTATCCTGGTTGGTGCCGGTGGATGGGTCGGCCGTTCGGGCCTTCTCAAAAGGCTTTTCGCGTCTTACCACTCGAGAAGCAAATGCATTTGCCGGAAGCTATAAATTTATATACCCAGAATCAATGTCTATAAAGGAGATAGATAGTACAGTTGCAGACAGTGACTATGACGAGAGAAGGCACGTTGCTTTTTCAGCAGGTCTAGCGCGTGTACCGAAACTATTTGTACAATGCGATGCCTTCCCCCTGAAGGAAATGACTTTAAGCCTATCAAAGTTCCAATGAAACATCGTAGACTCGGGCCATCGAATCAGTCGGGGGTGAAAGAGTCGGGCGGCCTCCAGATGATGGCCGAGACGAACAAATATCCGTAGGAATTTCAAACACCCTGACTTCTCAGCAATTCTTGGGCGTAGTCGACGGCGAGCAGACAGGGGTCCAGTTAGCGCCGTAGAAACGACACTGGTCGACAGTGAACCTTCTGGACAGGCCATAACACTGGGTAGGTAAGAAGTCAGGTCAAGTCGGGCTTTTCGAGAATGGCAAACCTACATTGGAGGTCGGTTCGCCGTGGACCAAACCGATGTCGACCCAGCATCCTTGGTTCGTCTCGCACGGGACACTTCCTGCGTGGAGAGTTGTACCACTGTTATCTTGATGTGCCTGACACCAACAGGTCCATTGCCCGAAGGCGGCCGGAAGGCTAGGAAGTGTTAGTCGCGGAGTCGTTATCGGGGGGGTTTGGAGTTTAGGCTAGTACGAACAGGGCCAAAAGCACTGTGGCGGATATCAGACGCATTGTAGTTATCGTGAGTTCAATGAATTAGTATAGGGATGCGTGTGCAGGGTTGTGGGAAACAGCAATTCTTTTGAAGAACCCACATTCGAGGTACCTACTTATACACATTGAAAACCTCGGGCTTTACGACGGCACTGTCGAGATGCCGAGGGGCGTGGACGGGCTGTGCCTGTGTCTGAGTCAGGGGTACTTACTATGAGCGACTCAGGAATAGTGTGAGCGACTCGGGGCAATCTAACTTGCCCATCGAGGTCCTCGAGGAGATGAGGCATGACTGCGCCTGCATCAGAGTCGCGGCGAGGGAGAAAGGTGTCTGCGAGGGTCTTTATCTCACACGCCCAAGGCTACTCGAGGTGAACAGTTTCGAGGTTACGCCGCGACTATGTCGAAGGATTATTGATCACGTAGCTTGTGCCCTGCGGACAGCACAACGCATGTGTATCTGCTACTGGTCGGCATGCGCGCAACATGGCCGAATTATTCTAACTCTCTGTGGTCTCCAAAGTGAAAGGCCACGTAGTCCTCCGAGCCTCACTCAGTTCGGTACCCAGGTCCAAAAGTGGAATATCTTCATCAACTTTAATTTTTCCCGTCGGGGGAGGAGGGGTCAGCATCATTGCGGTTCACGAGATATGCCTCGTCAGCTCGTCAACTGCCGAAATATCTGGCCCATCACTCTTGGCACCGCTTCGCAGTTGATGCGCGCCCCGTGTTTTATTGCCAAGAAGATGATGACTTCCAGCCAACTGGCATCTTCCGCCGCAGAAGAGATCAGTCATTTTGGCCAATTTTCCAGTTGCAAGGGCGATGCCCGGGTCGGAGTCTTCAGACTGGCCGCGGTTGACAAACCGGGGTTGAAAAGCTGGCAGGCAACTTGAGATACGTCGAGTCGACGGTACCGAGAAACGGAAAGACGGCGAAAATCATCAGCCATGCTGTGTATATAAGTCGAATGACCCCCTTCCCACTCGATTGATCCCAACTCAACCCTAAACCCACTACACACCATCACTCATCTCAGAAAACGCATGTCATCTCCTATTTCCGATCACTATATCCTATTTCCCATCACTATAAACCAAATTCTCCACCACGCTGCTGACCATACTTGCAGCCACTCGACGTTAGCCTTCAAGATGCGTTTCGTTGCCGTCTTCCTCCTGCTCTGCGCCGCAGTCCATGGCCTCGTACTACCCGAGACCTCCATCGGTCACACAAAAGACCTCCAAGCCAGGCAGTGCAACACCGTCCCGATTTTCACGCGCCCCGCATCCTCCCAGACCGTTGGCCGCGTTAGCATCAGGGGCACCATCGACGGAAGGCGCGTTGGAGTCTATGAAATGAATAACTTCGTCACCGCCACTGTCGATGCTGAAACGCTCGGTTCGGGCCCTACAGGAGCGATCACGATCACCATCGAGAACCGCAGCGTCTTTCCCGCCACCATCTGGATCACGAACAACCAGGACACTCGTCCTTCCACGCCCGCCCGCGCAGGGGAGGAACTCCGCGCGCCCGGCGTCCAGGGAAATGTTCCTTCGGCCTCGGTTTCTCGCTGCGTCCGGCTGCCCCGCCTCGATGGCACCTGGTACATCGAAGCGGACGAATAAGCCTGCCTCGAGGGATACCTTTCCTGCCTGTCTGCGGGCAGCGATGCCGGTCCTGGCTTCAGACACGCATGGCTCCGTTTCGACTAGATCATGGGGACGGGAGCCGATGCTGATGAGACTATTGCCGTCATGGTCAGGTCCTTCAAATCAGAAGACTGGTGACGGAGATTTAAGGAGATAGGGGGCAGGGTGATAGGTGATGTTTGTGTGTTTGGGGGGTGGGAACCTTTGTGTGTGTGCGTGTGTGTTTGTGTATACATGTCCTAATAGTTAGAGGTGTGACAACCGAAATCAATCAACTATGATTTGACTTTCTATACATGCATCAAAAGCGCCGCCACTGACATCCTCGTTTACCATGTCGACTTCGATGTCCAAGGGCTGCCCCGCTTGCGCGTCCATCACAAAGAATCTTTCCATCGAAAGACGGTTGAAGCAGGGGTCCCGGCGGTCTTCTCGGGCTGGCTCGCCCATAAATCAATAGCTGACTGCACCTATTTTCCATCACTCTGTCAGCAACGCCAAAATCGAAACGGAAGCGGTTCGATGCCTCGGGGGCAAAGACCGCCCGGGGCTCGGACAAAATACTTGTGGGGCAGAAACTTGTGGAGGCTTTCAGGGACATCGATGAGGTCTTTGTCGCTTGCGACAGAGTAGACGGGCTTTGCTTGAGCCTCCATATCGGGGTTCTCGCCGAAGATGTCGACCCACCAGCCGTGGGTGGACGTACCAGGCTGATCTAGCTTCTTGAGGAAGGGAACAAATTTGAAATCTGCAGAAGGACGAGAAGTTCAGCGGTGATATAGTGTGATGTTAGACGAGCTTGCACGTATTGTAGAGACCAGGGGTGTAGAATATGTTCTCCGCCCCGACAACTTCGAGCATGGCATCGAACGGGGTAACCGAGTATTACGGATCACCTTCTGCGCTGCCACCACCCGAGAGCGCCGGGTATTTAAAGTGGTCCCCAATGAGGCCATACGGTATGTCTTTCTTGTTCTTGATGGGTAGAAGGCCGCCATTGTTCTTCAGAAGCACAATGCTGTCGGCAACAAGCTTCCGCATCAGAGTGCTGTAAGTTCCCCAACAATCACTCATCTCCAAGCCGTTGAAGCCCCATTATTCCCTAAGGACTTGCTGGAGGAGCAACGGGTCTTCGCTCGAGTGGACGCCATCGATCATGTTATACGACGTCATGAAAGACCAAGGATCGGAATGGAGATATGCCAGTCGAATGGGCAGTAGATATAGTTCGCGTAGTGTGCGCTCGCTCATACGAACGTTGTTCTCAATAGACGTGGTCGACTGGTCATGGGCGGCGACGGGCGTAATGTTTGATGCAAGCTGCGATGCTTTCGTCCTTCAGGCCGCCGATGAATGCCGCGACAATGAGACCACCGAGAACCGGGTCTTCAGCAAAGGCCTCAAAGCCGCGGCCCATGAGGGGCGATCGCTGGAGGCATACTGTTGGTGCAAGTACTGTGTGTACGTTCTTGCAGTGTGCTTCCTGTCCAAGGAGCCCACCAATCCGGCGCATGAGGTCAACATTGAATGTGGCTCCCATGGCGGTAGCAGACGGGAGGGCAATTCTTGGGACCTACAACGCAATCGAGGATCAGAACATGGGACGGTGCATGAGCGAAGAAGAAACCGTTCTTACTATTATAGCTGAGTTGATAGGGTAATGGGAAGAGACACATGGCAATCACGAAAACTCCCAAATCATTGCCCACAGACTTTACTCGTACCCTGAGAAATGTGATTAGTCAAACAGATTGGCATGCACTGTTGAAAACATCATGAATATAACGTCCCAAAAACGAAAGAAACCACCACAGGCAAAGTCACCGTCTCACTGCATGATTTTTTATTATCCCTGCCGATTGAATATTCGTATCCAATCAACCTTTACTATCCATGCGTAGTTCAAAGGAAAATACCGAAGCTGAACGAGTCGCCCTGCTTGACCAATGCGGCATACAATTTTCTCCTTTTGTGTAGACGTCCAAGGAGCTGGACTTATTGTCCCTTGCGAGTTTTGAACATCAACTGTTGAGGTATCGTGCGGATTACGTAGTTTTCATACAAATACATCATCGACAGAGCTCAACATTCAAGCTTAGGAGCACACAAATACACCATGACATCCTAACCCTCGAGTGCACCGGAACCGCCTAGATGACACCATGCTGCATAGGAAGAACATTGTCAGTGCCCACGTTCTCTTGATCCAGAATCCAGCCTCTCGAGTCGTGCGAGCAAAATATTGACTGTCCGCTGTGCTGACTCGTTCACAACCTGTATCGATCCGTCGCCCGTGACTCGGAGTTCTTGCAGATAGGCCGCGCCGATGTCTCGAACCTTTTGACCAGGCTGAAACCGTTGGCCTCGTGGACCTCTTCTGAGATGTGTTCTAAAATTTCGAGCACGTCGCTAGATGACGGGTCAATACGGCGCAGAGAGCCAAGAAATCCAGCTTATGGGATTTGCTGCTACGTGGGGAGGTTGGAACTGACCTGACAATGCCCTGGTGGGTGATGCCGGGTATTTGACCAAGATTCTGCAGGAGATTTGACCTCAAGTAAAGGCTGGTAATCAAGATGTTGACGGTCTGCGATTCGTGACCCCGACAGGGCTGCGGGAATCTAGCCAAGCCACCCCTCCACCGCAGTTCCGGGATGAGGTTATCCAGTACTGCCTGGATACCGGCCATGCCGTCTCTCAGAGTGTCCGTCGGTGCTTTGCACGTCATGTCTACTTTGGCATTCTCCCAAACCAGCATGATATCAATGAGGCTGTTCAGCCCGGTGATGAATTGCTCGTCATCTCTCAGCCACGTCTCTGCCGCCGCTGGCCAGAGAACGTATGTATCCAGCTCCGGGTCGGGCACCCCGAGCTCTGCATCGGAGAGCGGCAAAGGACGCATGGTCTCTAATATCTGGGTAAATGAACGACATGGGAGGTAGCTGAGATGTGGTTCGCCTCGCAGCTCGGCGGCCCTAGGTGACGTTAGGGATCAAGGCTCTGAAAAAAACAAAGAAAAGAATCGAAAGGTAACCCATGCTTACAGTTGCCACATCGACATGAGCCAATAGAGCCGCTTCAACATCTCCTGATCATGTAGTGATCTCGTTTCCCGTGCGCTGTCGCAAAAAAGAAGCCACTGCACGCCGGCCATGGCGTCCTTGATAGCTTGGTAGACGCGCAGCTCGGCGAACCCGTCAAGCGCGTGCAGCGACGAGGCGACGTTGTAGCACGAGATGCACCAGTCGAGGGTGTAGACGGCCGGCCTCTGCAGCATCTTCTCTTGATCGATGATGCCGACGCATCTTTCCACTGTCACGCCGCGGTACTTGTGGAAGCTCCTCCGCCGAAGGGTGGTTACCGTTACGGCGCAGGTCGAAAGGATGAGAGCGCAGAAAGTCGGGTTTGTCTCATCTTCGTGCTGGAGGACGCGGTGCAGGAACTGTTTCCTGTGCAGCAGAGAGGCGAGGGGCCAGACGAAGCGCGACCAGTCGGTGAGGATTGTCAGGACGAGCGAGCGAGAGCACAGTCCATGAAAGTCGTGGCCTCCCGACACTGATGTAGGGGAGGCCTGGCTGTTGTTTTCCGCCAGGGAAGGAGACGAGACAGGATGTAGAGAAATTAGAGGAGGTGAGCCGGCTGTCAGCTGTGATCTCGGAGGAGCGGAAGAGCTCGACACAGGCGATGTTGTGGCATCGCTCGGTGTATGTTGGGGGACAGAGCTGTAGCAATCTAGTCAGCAGACTGACTCCTCAAAGGGCAGAGCAGGCCTGGCGGCACAGTGACTGTGTCACGCCAGTATTAGGTTATAATGTACCGTCTCGCCGGTCCTCTTTTGCGTCTGATCTTATCTTGGGTGCAGCTGGTGCCCGATAAACGACACCCTCGACATGTTGTGTCGTCGACGGGATAGTGACACTTCACATTTCACCTCTGTCAGCAAGCTGCGACGTGGGAGAACTGAGAGCGAGTTCTCGGCATATTCACCTTGACTTTCCGGGCCCGGCATGTATCGCACGCCTTCAAATTGCGGGGGAACTTTGACGCATCATGCCCCGTGGGTAATGCAGCCGTCTCGGCCATGCTTGCGGGTCAACAATGCGGCGATCAAGATCACGTTGGTGCGCTGGGTACGCCGAATCGAGTTGGCTTTGGAGGCGGAGGCTCTTGAGCTCGGATTTTCTTTTCAGGTCAACAGGGGGTGTCTCGGCTTTTTGTTCATCACAAGAGCGGGAATATTTGCGGGGAGCGGGGATCGGAGGCAATTTCGGAAACAAAATCCTGCCCTCCCATGACTTTGACGCATTTCAATAGCTGTCTCTTCCAAGGTTCTTCCTAAAAGAGATCTGACCAATGATGACATTTCTCCCCTCATTCCATGCCCCCAGTTGCCGAGCCAGAGGTCAGGGGTTCGCCTCCAGTTCCACGTGAGAAGACGGCGGGGTGCATCGCTGATCAGTCCACGTTCCCCGGGTTTGGGACTGGGAAAGACCTGGGGCTGGTCCGTTTGTCCAACTTGGTCTAACTTAGTCTCTACATATAGGTCAAAGGACAGCAGCGAACGAGTCTCGACCGAAGCGGAGTCTTGTCCCGGCATTCTGGGCGAGGACAATCACAAGGTGGGTTCACAAGGTGGGTTTCACGGGGTACAAATACGGCACATTGGCACACAGGGCGGCATATTTCAGGGAATCTTGGTGAATTACTGCATACAAAAGTAGTAGAGCACAGACTTAAGACAATTGTACATCTACACGTGCTGAACCGGAGCAATCTTCTCCTGAACAGCGTATGCCTCGGCCGCTCGCTGCTCGGCGACAGTGACGTACTTGCGGAACTGGCGAGTTGGCACCTTCTTCATGAAGAGCTCATCAAGCTCCTCGTAGGTCCTCCTGCGCGTCTCGGGAACGAAGAAGTAGGCGAGGACAGCAAAGATGAACATGAATGCTCCAAAGACGTATCCGATCTTGGCCTTAAGGTTGGCGTAGTCCGGGTTGAACATGTAGGGGGCCACAAAACTCCACATAGTGTTGACAGCATTGGAGGTCGAGATGGAAATCGCGAGAGTCTTGGCTCGGAGGACCGATGTCGGCAGCTCACCGGCCAGCGCGTAGACGGTAGAGCCGACACCGACGTTGTAGAAGAAGTTGAACATGGTGTAGAATCCCACCGATGCTGTGACGGCGGCCGTTGTGCTGAAGGAACCCGAGATGGCCATGCACAGCATCAGCACGCAGATCGAGCTGCATCCGAGGAGATACATGGGACGGCGACCCCACCAGTCGGCCATGAGGAACGCAATGGTAGCACCAGCCATGGAAAGGACCTCTGCGCCGATCCTGATCTCGAAGGACTTCTGATCCGAAAGACCCAGGAATTGGTACATGAGAGCGCCGTAGCTGCCGACGAATCCCAGACCGGCCATGGGCTCAGAGAGGAACACCATGATGGCGATCAGGGTTCTCCGGAGGTTCGTGCCGCGGAAGCAGTCGATGTATGATCCGGTGTTGGACAGTTCCGCTTCTTCGAGGGTGAGGCTGATACGGTGAAGGTGACCCTTGGCGTCCTGAGGATCCGAGTATAGTCGTTCCAGAGACTTCTGTGCGGCCGTCATCTTGCCCATGCGGACAAGGTACACGGGGGACTCTGGCATGAAGATCTGGCCAGCGAGCGCCACGCCGGCGAATCCCCACTGCGCAGCCACCAGGGCTTTCCAAGCCCAGTCTGTTTCCCACTTGGCCGTGTAGTTGGACATGATGGCCGCGACGAACGGTCCAATGCACTGGGACAGGTTGCAGAAGCCGATGGCGGTGGCGCGGATGGCCAGAGGGGCAATGTCGGCAATATAGGCGGTGCAAAGGTTGAGAAGGGCGCCGATAGCCAGGAAATTCAGCATCTTGCCCGCGAAAAACATGGCAAGAGATGTGGCTCCAAATTCGATGCCGACCGAGACAATATTGATAACCGCCGCCAGCAGGACGATGGGCCTGGAACCATATCTGTCGGCAAGGAACGAGGCACCCCAGGCGCCCACGATAGCAGATCCGTTGGGAGCACCGCTGATGATGGACTGCCACTTGGTCGAGATGAAGTAGGTCCCTTCTATAAGGACGCCGAACCGCCTCCTGAAGACGGGAATGCTGATGACGGCGCCCGACGCGCCCGATTCGAATCCTCGGACAATCAGGGTCCAAAGCATGACACCGATCCAGAACAGAAGTCGAGGATCTTTGCGTAGGGTCTGTGCCCAAGTGCGATTGTGCTCCTGTTGCTGGATGGCCCGTCCCTGGACCTGGTCATCGCGATGTTCGACCATTTGAATATCGTTTCCCTTGATGGGATCATCGAGCTTGGGCTCGGTAGCCGCCATGATGTAGATGCTGCAGGGTGAAGGAGTTTGAACTTGTCGCTGACTTGGTATGGGTGAGGAAACCGGTGGCAACGGAATGACTTCGCCAGAAACGCAACCCGAGTTGTTGACAAGGGAAGCTTTATATACCTATCGCACTCTGAGCACATTCACAGCATCCCCATAAACGATCTCGGCCATAACTTCCCCGCTAGCTTCCCCAGACTCGAGAATCGGGAAGACCAGACACAAGAAAAACCCACGTTTGTCGGACCATGGGGGATTAGATGACTCGGCGATGAGTTCCCCGCGACTCCGCTTTGCAGGTTCCAGTCCTGTTTGATTCCCTTGGCACGATACTGTCATTGGCGGTTTCGGTGAATCCTCTTCTCAGAGTGATGCGTTTCTCCGAATCTGCTTCCGAACCTCGAATTGCTTCCGAGCTCTGCCAAAGTGGCGAGGTCACAGTTGCCAAACTGCTCGGTGTCTAATGCTATTGCTTTACCGAGCCCGTCATTCGGGTCAACGTTTGTACGTGTGGACTGATTGAACACTGTGTGCTATAGCGAATGGCTTACTTGGGTCTGTTCAAGAGTATTAAACCTAGGTGGCTGCTTATTCGATATCGTGAGACAAACACCCGAGTTGGAAAACCATCAAAGTCTGCCCGAGCCACGGGCGTCTTCAGCCTCAATGGGGCAGCAACAACGTTCTCGTTCGGGAGAGTAGCAACGCAGATTCATTCAATGCTCACTCATGCATCATTTCATCTCCAGCCTAATAATTCGCCTTCAGAGTTTAGGCGCACGTAACACAAGGGGCTCCGAAGGTGACCCTCTCGGATGAAAGAGATGAAATGGGAATTGCAGGGTCACGATGTTGTAGATCAGAACAGAATGAAAGTATGGTAGCCCAACGTGTTTCGGTTGAAGAGGCGTTGAGAACCTGGCAACTAGCCTTAGCATTCGCTATCATACAGGTCATTCGTGAATTCCATGTGGAGGCTTTCAGGGGGCCTCAGCTGCGGAGAGATCGGTTCGGAAAGGAATGTCGCTGACAACTTTCGTCGCGGTTGCAGTCACGCGCCGAGCCATGTAAAAGGTATCCCTCGCAGATGTTCACCATGTACGCAGAGCGTTCAGTAGGTACTCTCTTGAGGCTCACCCGCAATGCAATGCTAGTAAGATTATTCCGCGGCTTGATGGAGCCTGCAACAACCTTCTTCTGCCATGCCACGCAGCATCCGCTATACAAGCTGACGTCTGTCGGCGTGGAGCAGTGCGAGGTGAATGGGGAGGAGCAAAAGTCTCAGTCACGGCCCAGTCTGGACATAAGCAGGCAACAAATGCCCCGAATAGCCAGGTTGTTCTGGCTGCCGCAGGAGACTTGATGGCCGCCGCAGCGGCGCCCTAGCTTGTTGCTGACACCAGTCACGTCGTTCTTGCTGGGCGTCGTTCTTGCTGGGCGCCGAGCAATTCAGAAAGGACTCCCAGGCGCCGCAGCTGCCGCTGATCTCGATATCTTTGGAGACGGCAAGCGTGACGTTTCACCGGTGCTGTCTGGCTCAAGCTCGCTCTGGGTAGCAGTGGACGGGCATGGCTTGATACTCCGAGCTGGAGCACATAGCCACATGGATCTCAGTTGGGGACTTCAAATTGTGTTCGGAATGGAGCAAGCTTTTGCATGAACTGAGCATGTGTTCGGTCAGCACCGATTACTAATTAAGGATGAAGACCGCTTTCTCTACGATGAAGACGCACAATTCCACCGATTGAAGGGCATGTTTCCAAACTCTGTCCCTTTCCTCACCCCCCAGGCCTGTATTACACTGCAAGGTATGTATGAGATTTCCCATTCTCAGCTGATCTGGCGAAGTCCTAGCAACTTTATGCCGAGAATTTGCAGTCGGGTTTTATTATCGCTATGTTGGCACTTTTTGGCTTTCCGACCATTTGATCTTTTGGCGATGAATTGATACCTCTGGAAGACATCAGAGTCAGCAAAACAATGACTAGTGAGCCCAGTCGAGCAGTCGTTAAACACGTCTATTACATGCACCAGTATCGAATATATATCGGACTATGAAATAGCGCGTAAGCTGAGTAAGGTAAGTAAAAGGAGTGTCATGACCATGGACGACCACGGGCCAGTAGGCCAGGACCCTAGGGGTCACTGGCAGATCAGGGGGCCGAGCGTTAGCGGAATTATATATATATATATACGGCCAGAGGCCTAGATAAGGAGAAGGAGGGCATCGATTATTCTACGTCTCTATAGCTACCTACTAATAGACTTATTGCTTGTCCTTTACTTATTACTAAACTACCCTCTTAATAAGGAGCCCGTTAAGTAGGTGATAATAATAGCCAGACTACTGAATTTTCAAATACTTATATTAGTTAGAAGCCCCTATATAAGTACCCCCCCCCTTCTACTACCTAGTTATCCGGCCTTCTATTAAGATAACGTCTCGTATCCTCTATAGTATTAAGTCGACCTAGCTATTTATACGTTCTAGGTACGCCTGAAGCTCTACCTAGGCCTCTATAGCTAGGTTTTTAAGCTCTACTATATCCTAAACACTAAACTACTAGATATACTACGTAGGTATTCTCTAGGCGTTCTCTATAGGGGAGATATCTAGAGACCCTAGAGTATTAAAGAAATAGCGTAGCCCGTGAGATTCCTTCTAGGTCTAGTATATATTAGATCTCCTAGGGCTATAGCCAGAGTCTCTATCTTTCTCTAGAATAAAGGACTCACCTGCCGCTAGCTAGGGCTTTACCTAGCGTTCTAGTACCTAGTTATAATAGACCTACTAGCTTATCTAGTATAGCTAGTGCTATATATATCTATAATCTTAAATTCTTAATTTAAGGTATTATATTAAGATGCCTCCTCTAAAATAAAGGGGCATAGTAGCTATCTAGATATTACTATTCTATAATTACGTAACTAGTTCTAGTCTTACAATTACCGCCTATAGCTATTACAGTTCTATAATCGCAGTATAGGGATTATAGTTCCGTAATTATAGTATAGAGATTATAGTTCCGTAATTATAGTATAGAGATTATAGTTCCGTAATCGCAATATTATAATTACGGTCCTATAATCTCTATACTAGGTTCATAGTCTATAATACCCCTAAGGCATATTATAGTAGGTGGCCAAAAGTATCTAACCCCTTCGAAGTCCCGTGCACCGCCACATTGCCTCTTTCAGCAGCTCCGCTTGATTATCTTGTGTATGGCAGATCTTCGGGGTAGAAGCAACTTCACAGGGGGCAAATACTTTTGGCTCTCCACTATATTATCTTACTATTAGCGCTACCTAGGACCTCGTGGAAGGCGGGATCCAAAACGAAATTATATCTAATTACTACCTAGGCATAGAGTCTCTTTGATACGGACTACCCTTAGTCATACGGCTTAATGACCTGTGAGACCCCCCCTTATAGGCGTAGCTGCTAGACAATCTGCCACCCTGGGTTGGCTAGACCTTTTAGTGCAGTGGTTACGCTGTGCTACTCATTTGCCATATCACTATAGTTCTTATTATATAAGGAGGCGTAGGCGGCTATGAGTCTTAATAACCTTAGAGAGATGCCTACAGTCGCGTTACTTCCGTAGAATCTCCTAGCCTTAGTACTTAGATACTCTAAAATAGTCGAAAAGCCGTTACTCAAAAAAGGATATCTTCTAGATAGTAAGGAAATCGGTTAGGCCTATGATTTTGGCTTTCTTAGGGGTATTATAGTAGGTATATATAGTAGTATTAGGAGGAGGTTAGACTTTAAGGGATTTTCAGAGTCTAGCTATTTATATCACCTACCTGCCCGTGACAAGTAGTGGTCTTGGTGCCTCAGGATGATGACAACCGAACTGTGTGACTGTCCTGGTCGACTTAGGGGGACGAGGTGGCGCCGTCTGTCGTCAGGTTTTAAGTTCGTGAAGGAGTATAACGAGCAACTTTGCATCCTTCGAAACACCTTCATCAAGCCTTTTAGTCACCTGAGCCATGTCACATTGCACCAGAGCACAGTCACCATCTGCGCGACAACCTGCGGACATCGGTGTTGATGATCAGCCCCCACCCGCGCCCCTCCATTAATAGCTGCGCTAGTCACGTGAAGGGAATGGCGCCAGATCCGGGGTTCTCCCATAGTCCGTCGCCGCGGGATGCACTTTACATCGGGACGCCTCCCGGTGTGGCCGGCCGCCCTGTGTCGGGCTCGGACGGGATAACGGGAGGTATATATTTCATCGTAGAAATTTGTCATTCCAGGGCCAAAGAACTCTGCGCAAATTACACTCAACCATTCTCTCTCACATTTCGACCTTATTTTCAAAATCGTTGACTTTATACACCACCTCCGATTTTCTTCCCACAACCTCTCATATCTAGCTTCAAGGTTATCATTATCGGGAGCGGGCCGGGCGGGCCTCAGTGCTGCGCATTCCCTTCACCATGCAGGAATCGACTTCGTATGCCTCGAACGACGGGAACAGCTGATTAAGGACCTCGGCGCCAGTCTTATACTTGGGCTCCCAAGCATGCGGATAATGCACCAACTAGGCCTGTTCGACAACTTGCTCGCTATAGGGGGCGAGATCACACACAGCAAGTCCTTTGACACGACTGGAAATGTATTCAGGGGTAGCGTTTCTATCCAGGCTTTAAGAAGAAAGTAAGTGTGCCCTCGATTGCGCATGTCCACTCGCAATGCTACATCCCACCCTTCTTCTGACATCTTTCAAGTCACGGCATGGGTCCGATGGCCTTCCATCGTGCACAACTCATCGAGACAATCTACACGGACTTCCCGAAGCGGCCAAGAGTAAGGTACTTTGCGGGAAAGCCCTGTCGAACATTGAGTCGAATGACGATGGTGTCACGGTGACTTGCTCAGATGGGAGCAAATCTTCGGATCCATCGTTATTGGTGCGGATGACGTGAACAGAGGCTGTGCTGCGCCACGGACTGATAGAGCACAGCCACAACTTCTGTCCCCACTCCTCAGGATTCTGGCACGTTCCGCAAGTCAAATATTTCCAGAGTCCAGACTCCAGACTACAACAGCGGCAGCTCCAGGCAGAGATCATCAACATTACACAACATCATGCTCAGGTCAATAGCAACAGTCAACTTTCGTCATTTCACGCCCGCACTCGCCATCTCTCATACTTTTCTTCGGACCATGAGCGACACTAAGCCAACCGCGCCCCTGGCACTGCCATCCACCGAATCCACCGCCGACGGGTCCACCAACATCACTCTCGGCAGCACAGTCAGCATGGACGCCCTGGGCCCAGTCGTCGTCAACGTCAACGGCACCTTGTCCCGCATCAACAACTGGGCCGAGATGAACGAGATTGAAAAGGAGAACACGATGCGCGTTCTCGGTAAGCGCAATCGTCAACGACGAGAGGCTCTGCTGAAGGCTCAGTCGGCTCAGGCGGAGGACACCAAGGAGTCTGGGAAGCAGTGACGGCTCTCTGTTCACTGTTGAATCATTGCATCAACTAGCGGCATCTTATTCCAATCACACATACTTCGATCAAGTTTTCGGGGTGGTTCAAACCTGATCATCAATGCTCATACATGTCCCAGCCCAGCCAGCCTTGTCCGAGATCTGAACGAGGCACCAATCCGTCTTCCGACGTGTTCATTGTTCATTCTAGATGCTCACAGCCGGTTGCAGAGTAGTGTGCGCGTTCTTTGTCAGCATCTGCGCATACTCATCGAACCAAGCCCCGGCATTCGGCGCTCCCTCAATGCCGCAAGCTCCATCGCTCTCACCGCCCGGCTTGATCCAGACGATGCTATCCACGTGAGGGTTCTCAGTCTCCGTCGTCGCAGGCTGTCCAAACCCAGCCTCGACGTTGCACCATTCACCCCACTCCTCGCGGGCGCCCTGGACGGCAACGCGGCCCTGGTCGATGATGAAGCGGGTGGGCAGACCCTCGGCCTCGAGATGAGGGACGAGTGAGAGGGCGTAGTTGCTCTCGTCGTAGGAGTTGCTGAACTCAGTGTAGGGTTCGGGGGTCGTGGTCGAAAACGGGTTATAGTTCGAGACATTGGTCGAGTAGCCGCGGATCTTCGCATTGGGGCCGGCCTTCGTGACGATTTTGGCGAACTCGGCGGCGGCTGAAAAATTGTGTCAGTTCTTACGAAGGTATTCATGTCCTTCAAGAGGATCACTCACTCGGTGCCAGGTTATCATCCCATCCGAGCCATCCACCATGGGAGGCGTCGATGTAAAGGTGGATGTTGTCGGCCTGCAACTCTGCAATGGCATAGGCAATGCCATCCCGCTGAGGCTCGGCGGCGTTGGCGCAGAACTCAATGGCCTGGTTGGTCACCATGTTGCCGACCGCATCAGGCTCCAAGACGATGGCAAATGTGAGGTCGGAAGCAGCTTGTACCCTGGCGGCGAACATGTCTACGTACTCCTTGCGATACCTCTCCAGGCCATTCTCAGCAAGGACGAGGTCTCCGGCACTCTCTCCGGCACTGCAGTCTCTGTCGGGAAGATTGTAGAGCACCAGACCCACTATCTGCTCCTCTCCTGTCTCTTGCTGAACGGAACGCGCAGACTCGATGGCGCTGTCAATGTCACCTAGGCTGGCAATGTTGGAAATCCAGACAAAGGTTCCGACCGACTCCTGAACATATTGGACCTTTCCCGCGTTGACGGCGTCGCCAGCCGCGACGAAGGCCTCGCGGGTTCCTTCGAGCTTGGCAGTGTAGTTCTGGTTGACGAAGAGCTGACGACCTTCGAAGGGGTTGGCACCGGCACCGTTGTCATCCTGACGGGACCAGATGGATGGACGAGCAGAAACTGCACCAGCTGCCGCCAGGGCGCTCAAGATCGTGAATGCGCGCATCGTGTGATGAGGAAATAGCCGAAAAATGGCGAGAAGTGAGATTTGTCCCAGAAGAGAAGCAACATGATTACTCCGAAGCTGGCACGTCTTATATGGTTGCTGGATAGCATGTGCAGCAGCATCTTGGCTTTGTCAAGGCTCTGACAAGTTCGTCGGGGTTGACGGCTGGGATGCGCAACTGATCACGAGGTAGACTTTCATCAGTTACGGAACGAGAGAATCTGACCTGTTTCAAAGATTGCCATACCAGAATGCGCCGTTGATCATCACCCCGTGGCGCCGATCACGCGGAGATGGCTGGTCCGGCTGCAGTATGGGGGAGCCAAGACGGCAGAACGCGAAGACGAGTTGGAGATAGATGAGATTGCCGAGACACCAAAAACCTCAACCATGGCTCACATGCGGGACAGTTTATGCCTGCTACAAAGTGTCGCCCTATTGTTGGTCGCGCCAGGTCATCGACTGCCGATCCTCCGCTTCAGTGCCGGAGGCTACCACCGCAGTGGAGTCGTGATGGAAGAGTTTAGGGACATTTTCGGGATGAGGTTCCGTCTTTTCACTCGCGAGTTGGCGTCCTGATGCACGTGAGATTCAATTGATGCAGATTTTTTCTCAGATTGCTCTGCGGCGAGCAATATCCAGACCTAAATAAACCACAACTGAAGCAGACTCTGAGGTGAGAGCTTCTGATTTGTCTGAAGCTCTGTAAATCATGCCAAGCAAAGGTTGGGTGACTGATTGCCAGGCAAATAGAACCTGCAGGTGAGGTTCGAACCTTCAAATCACCACTTCACATTTGAACCACTGCACAATGCGTAATCGCCAAACTCGGGATTAACTCAAGCGAGGCGCAGTATGACGTATTCCGCAACAGGGCTGTGCTTCCAAGCTGACATGCACGGCTGCCTCAGAGCTTACCTCGTCAAGCTGACAAGAAACCCACGACCAAGACAGATCACGATCTGGCCCCAACCCTCATCTTTGAATCATGTGGTCGTTGATCAGAGGTATCATCTCGACCCGCAATGTTCTCACGGCAATCAAAAGGCTACTCGGTGGTGTCCCACAAGATGTTACCGCCTCAAAATCGAGCATCAAGCCATGGGATGTATACTCTCTTCCCCCGGAAATCGAGTACGAATCGGACCCTATAGAGAGCGCCATACCAAGACCGGTTCTTCGGACGTCGCACGAAAATAGATGGACAATTCAACTGGACATTGCGTTTTCAGGTTCCAGGATCCCTTCAGATGATTTACCCGAGTCCGACTATCAAGCTTCTCATGTCATCGTGCGGTGGCAGCCCCCGGAACCCCGCTCAACACGGATCCTGCTCTTCGAGGTTACCACAACGTCGAGACTACCTTCCAAGTTCACTCCTTATGGGGGCAATCTCTGCTATCATGCGCCGAAACTCAAGTGTGTTATTTGCAGTGGTCGTAGCAGGCCCTTCGACATTTGGGACCTGCAGCGACTCTGGGGTCACCGTTCGAGTGGTTCGAGTCCTTCGACGAGTCGGCCTTTTGTCGCGCAAGCCAACATCTTGAAGGACTTTTGGAGCCAGAAACATGAGATGGCATGTTTCCAAGCTCGCCAAAGCTCTCTCGTGTTTGGTTGGGACTTTCTCCAATTCATTGCGTGTTTTGTCTCCGTTCAAGTCGAGCATGAAGCTGGCCCGCATGGAGGAGCGACAAGTAAGTAGACAGAGCTCGGGAAAATGCGACAAGGGGCTTGCACGTATGCTCTGCTTTACTGACGGGCTGTTAGTCGTCTGCAACTTTGGAGGTCTTCCATTGAACTTTTTGAAGGAGGAGCCCGACGAAGAGCACCCGATTGAAATCCTGACTCCTCCACCAGAAGGCCACACAGAAGCTCCTTCACGAACTTCGAGCGATTCTGACTTGGAGTCCAACCGGGAAAGACCCGCGGCTAAAACCAAAGTCACTGCGCGCTACTTCTCGCCACTGAAAGATCACTTTCTTTGCATCTTGGAATCACCTGCTGCCGCAATCGCCATTCCCCACGACCACGAGGACACCGCGATCATGCTCGTCATGATGGATCTCATGCATGCGGCAATTAACTCTTGGGATGATTTTCTTCCTCAGTTGAAGAAATCTATCGAAAGTCGAGATCAGAAGCTGGACGGAAAAAGCCGACTGAAAAATGTCGACACGCTGCGGGACATGTCGAGCGCCCCTCGTGACCTGGGTATATGTCTTGACCATATTTACAATTGCCTTTTGGAAAGGGACGAATATCAGGATGCCCATAATGTCAGCACGAGAAGGCTGAGACTTTTGAAGCTGGAGCTTGACGCCAAGAGGACCGCTATAGGACACCAGCTTGACGATGTCGTAGGCACAATGGACGCGCGATACGAAGGCAGAATGTCGCTCATGCAAGAGCATCAACAAAGAATCGTCGAAAGACTGACATTGCTGGCGGCCATCTTCCTGCCTCTCAGTTTAGCATCAAGTCTGCTCAGCATGGGCACTCGAGCTGTCGATTTAGGCGCCTTGTGGTACGACTACCTTGGCCTCAGCATCATGCTGATCATGGTCGTTTGGCTTGTATACAAGGGCTTGCGGCTCGGACATTGGATCAAGTTGAGGTGGAAGTCGGTACTCGCTCCTCTCAGAGTGCTCCTCCGGTTTCGGCATGTAGCGGAACGAAAGAGAGATCCAGACGATGCAATCGCCAACATGGCACGGGTCATGACATCGTCTTCGAAGTGGTGGGTCGTGTTCTTCCCCTTCCATATGGCATTCTTGGCGACCATGATTGCCTCGTTTGGCGTCGGCATGTTCAAAGACTTGGATACTGGTCTGCGGGTTCTGGGCATTTCGTTCGCCATTTGGCTGTTTGGAGTAACCACACTGATGGTTTTACGGGTATGGTTCACTATTAGGCTACTTAGAGAGTCGATATAGCGTTTGCGGTGAAACTGGGGGGTGGCGGGCGGTCAACAACGATGGCATTCTCCGGTGACTTGAGTAATCCCATCGCTTGCTCGAAGATAATCTCCGCATTACCCTTGTGACGTGTCCCTATCGCCAGCAACCTTGACACAAGTGAGGTCCAACAGGTCCTCATCAACGTTGGCACAGGCATAGACTGGCGGCTCACCGCTAGGAACTTTGACCGATATGTTCTCAGCTCGAATATTACTGCAACGCTACATGACGAATAACATGTCAATTTCAGGCGACAACCAGAAGCAGTTGATCCACTTACGTCTGGGGCGCTGCAGACTAACGTGCCAGCTTGAGGGTCGAGAGACTCAGAGGTCGTCCCCCACATGTTCTTCATCGTGATATCCTCGATTGTAAGGTTTGCCTGACACGCCAGTCAGCTTGAGCATATTGAAAGGAGGTTTGAACTTACAGGGTGCTCATAGCAGAGGGTCTGATTCTTCTGCCCGTAACATTGGGTAATTGTAATTGCCCGGTCGTTATTCTCGTGGTAAAACGTGTCCCAGGTGACATTCTTGACGCGCCCGAGTCCTCCACCGCCATTCAGGAGAGTTTGAAAGGAGGTCTCAATGCCTGGCCATACCTTGATACGAGCCCCATCGCTGGCATTGGTCATCGAGATGTTATAAATGTAAAGGTTTTCAACGATGTCGACCTCCCCAGCATACTGGCCGAGGGAGCCCACACTCATTCCGTGTGATCCAGTGCAAACGAGATTCTGGACCACAACATTGGTGCTATTCGGCTTGAAGGAGACGCAATCTAGTTAGTTTGTCAGTACTGCTTTCGAGCCGGCGGCTATCCGGGTTTCAAGGTACCGTCAGTATTCCAGATAATGGAGTCTTGAATGACCACGCGGTCCGATCGATATGTGTCCCAGCCATCGGAGTTGGCTATGACGACGTCGTCAAGACTCTGCAATTCATTAGTTTGACCCTTTCAAAACAACTCAGGACCGCGTCGATCCAAGGCTTACCGTTGCGTTTAGGTGCATGTCGCTGATCAAGATGTCGGAACTGTTGGCGATAATATTGAACCACTATCCAAGGAATGTCAGCTTTCGTGCACATCTTAATCATCAGCAAGAGGCCAGGTATTTCTGAACTCACGTGGGGCGGGTTTCTCATTCGCAAGTTGGACATCACCGCTCCGTGCATACCATCAAAGGCGAACAGCATGGGGCGGAAGAGCTGACGGGCACATAGTCAGCCATGAACGGTACGGCATCGGGTCGGTTGCTTACGCTCTTGTTGGTCTGGATCTCCTCCCAGTAGGCTTGACCATGCCCATCAATTACTGACTTGTCATTCCCAAGATCACCGTAGATGTTAACGTCCTCGCCGCCCAGCTTCCAAAACACGGATTGGTTCTGGAACTTGTACTTGAAGCTGTTCTCGGCCCAGTAGTAGACGTCTTCATCGGCGAAATGGATCTCGCCGGTAATGACGACATCTACGTGTCGCAGGAAGGTTAGGTCCAAGGGAGAGGCGATTCGGTACACCTTATCGAGGACGACGGTGCCGCCATCGTTGCACTTCTGGAAGGCGGCAAGGATGCGCGGCGCGTCGTCTCCTCCGTGGCTGCAGCTGGGTGCGACATGGCAGTATCTTCCCTCCTCACGCGGTGGAGAGATTGGCTGCGCCCTGCCCGTGTCGTAGGGTGACGCTTCGACAGACGGTCGTCTGGGAATGGACAGAGACCTAGCACTGGGCGAAGAGAGTGCCAGGCCTGAAAGTACCCAAAGACACACCAGGAACTTTGAATCAAAAATCATTGTAGAAATTGTGGTAGACTTGAATTCAGATTCAGCCGAGCATGCACATGACTGCTTTATATGAGATTTTGTGACGAGGATCTAAACCTAGTGTAACAGGCTTTGAATGAATGAATATGAACCTGTCGTAAAGCTCACGCAATGTCTTCTCGGTAGAAATGTTGACGAAATAACAAGTGATGTGCAGTAGGCACAATCCTTCCAATCTTGTTAGACCTCCCATACGTGGAATTACTTGGCTGTTGAAGTCGCACTCGGCACGTCGGCAGAGTTCCCCACGGTTGGCGATGATCACGTCCTGTCGATCATTCTCGAATCAGCGGAGCGACGTCAGGTGGAGCATTGGGTGAGTCCCAAAAGTCTGGCTGCTATTGAGCTCCCTGCATGATGATGCGGGGATCACCACCAGCGCAGTTTCGACATTGCGGGGAACGGCTTTATGATAGTGATATCTTGATAACCTCCCATCATACAGTTACTAAGTGGGATCCAGGCAAGATACGATCAACCGAGCGAATAACACATTGCCTCTCAACAAGCCGTATTTACCCATCAACTTCCTCGTTGAAAGTCCCCTTTCTCGTCTAGTGCAAGACAAGATCATCAAATGGGCATCCCTGATCAGCCGACTTTCTCTTCGTTTTCTCCATGACAACTTTCCTCGTAAGCTCCATCAGTCGGTCTCCCAGCTCGTCATCCTGTGCTAGCTTGGAGCCAGCCTCAGGCACAATGGGAGGGCAAAGATATTGCCCCGACTCCTTTGTGAATGTAGCTGCGTAGACCATCGGCACAGCGCCTTCAAACTGGCTCTTCTTGAAGGGTTCCATGCCAGTCGTCATGCCGTATCCGGCAAGAGGGAAGCTACAAAGGTCAGTCAAGTTCGTATGCGGGAACCATGTTGAAGGTGTCTTACGCCTCGAGAATATCCTCTTTGGTCTGCTTTGTGCTAACGAAGCCAGGGTGCGTCGCGTTCATGACGATGTTCGGATGCCCGTTGTTCGTCACCTTGCGAGCGAAGTAGCGTGCATAAAGAATGTTCGCCAGCTTGCTGCGCCCATAGTTGGCGTTGGCACCTTTGTCCTCGTTTATCTCCTCAAGACTCTCAAACTTGACGTCGGAGGGAGCGCCCTGATGGGCATTGCTTGCCTGATTAGCGATGCGGACAATGTTGCCCTTCTCTGCCGTGGATTTCATCAGCGGCAGCAGGTGGCTCGTCAGCACGACGTGGCCCATGTGGTTGATGGCCATCTGGCGATCCACGCCGTAGTCAGTCAGCTCATGGGGCATGATGCCGCGCCCGGCATTGTTGACGAGGATGTCGAGGCGGTCATTTTCCTTCTTGATCTGCTCGGCAACCTCCATCACGCGAGGCCAGTCGGACAGGTCGCACTGGATGAAGTGCGTGCGATCTGCAATATCCTGGCCGAGCTCTTTCGCGATCGCCTCCTTGGCCCCATCAATAACCTCCTTATCGGTGGACAGACTGTAAAGCTTGGAGAGGTTGTGGGTGAGGAGGGTATGAGTGATGCCGTAGCCGATACCCTGGCTTCCACCCGTGACAACGGCAACCTTGCCGTCAAGATCGGGAGTCTGATCGAGCGACCACTGGTGAGTCGAGAGACTTTGAGCAGGCCCGCCAAAGTTCTCGCCGATTGTATTCTACAACTGTGTGAGCACGTTCCCTGGCTTGATGGTCGGGAATACCCACCTTGATTGCGTCCATGGTTGGCACTGCGTTACGTCGGGGAGACCTAACGAAGCCGCGGGTCTGATGTTGTCGAAGTCGGGAAATATGCCGGTGCAAATGACAAGATGTGAGTATCGTAGCGCGTGAGCTTACTACCTTCGATGATGATTTGAAGATGTTTCCCTGTCGCGAGACTGCGGAGAGACGAAGAGTATGCAGGGACATGTCAATCGGAGAAGACACCACGTCTTTCGCCGACGAATGGTGCTTTTATGTGATGCAGATGCAGCATCATCAGGAACGACGTATCGTGGTTGCGAAACGTCAATGTCTCGTCATCGTCCTTCTATGACGCGCTGATGTTCTGGACCGGGGTCACCGTTGGTTCGGATGCGTTGTGGGCTGCTTGACCGGCAGTTGGCCGGAGCGGATGCGGCCCCACCTCGGGCCGCCCGCTGGCCCGGCAATTTATCTGTCAGACTTACACAGGCATTCAGGCGCTGTCAAGTATTGCCAAATCGACATGTGGTAACATGGCTTGAACTTGAGTTAGTACGTAAGGCATATAGTCATACTTTCACATACGGGTAACTTCAGAGCATTCAGCACAGGCAACTTGATCAAGTTCAATACGAGTATAGCACTTGAAGAATGTGCGTATTAAGTATCTGCATCAACTGTATCCCCAGCGCAAGTGGTATCAATGATCTCAACAATCGCTCAATCTAAACAACAACCCCAAAACTAAATGCTTCTCATCCGACAACGTGCTTCTCATCCGGCGACGAACGCCCAGATACCTCGGCCTTGCCCTCAGCATTGGCAGTCGCGCTCTCGACAGCAGCCGCCACGTCAATGTGGAAGAAGGGCCTGTTCATTCCCTGCACGGCAGCCAGTTTGCCGTCGCCGCGGTTCGCAACCTGGGCCACGCCAAGAGACCTCGTCGGCGCGATGACGTCCTCCTCGTCGCGGGTCCCAGTGCGTTCGATGAAGCCGGTCTTCTCGGTCGACTCGGAGGAGGAGTCGATGGCAGCAACGCTGAAGATGGGCTTCCAGCGGCCGAGGTTGGACTCATCCTTGAGGGAGGGGTAGCCGAAGCCGGCGACGGCGAGGGCGCGGCGGGTCCAGCGGTTGGTGACGTTGGCGAAGTGCCACTCGACGACTTCGGGATCGGCATAGCGGTCGAGCTGGTTTCGGACGTCAATGAGGGCTTGAATGGATGTGACGTCGATGTTGTTGACGGAGGCAAAGTCGAGGACGATGGCGCGGAGAATAGGGCGGTTGTCCTCGACGTCGATCTTCTGGCCGCGGCGTGGGCCGGGGTCGTTCCAGGGACGGTCCTAGATTAGGGTCAGCGGGAATCTTTTGGTGATACGACGAAAAGGTTACTCACTCCGAGCTTCTCAAACTTATCCAGGATGGTGCGGCGAGTCTCCTTGAAGACGTGTGCCACAAGAGAATCCATGTAGTGTGCTGCGTTGGTGTAGTTGTATCCCTCGCCGAAACGGTAGACAAAAACACCGGGATACGGCGACTGAATGTCAATGATGGGGTTGGTGCCATCATCCTTCTGAACGGGAATGTAGGCCTCACGAGTCTGCACTCCGAGAGCTTCGCCCTTCTCGTTGAAAGGAACGTCCTTGCCGGCGGTGTCCTTCGTGACACGGTAGATCCTCACCTTGCCCATGAAGTGTCCCTTGGCCTTGGCGAGGCGGACGAGAAGGAGGGCAGCCGAAGCGGCGACGGTGAAGTAGATACCGTTCTCAATGTTGGTGAAGATGGTGATGAAAACACCGCCGAAGAAGATGACAACCTCGAGAGGCGAAACTTCCCAGAACTGATACACGACATTGGGAGGGGTAATAAGATCGCCGACGGCGTGGATGATCAGACCCGCAAGACTGGCCATGGGGATGTAGAAGAAGACCGAGGTGAGGACGTAGAGAGCCAGGAGAACGATAACGGCGGTGAAGATACCGGCCAGAGGCGTGCGAACACCGGCCTTGGACTTGATGGCAGTGCGCGAGAAGGAGCCGGTGGCGGGGTAGGCACCCAGGAAGGGGCCGAACACGTTGGTGAAGCCAACGGCAACCAGCTCCTGCGAAGGGTCGATGACATAGTTGTTGATGCGGCCGAACGACTTGGAGATGGCAATGTGCTCAATGATCAACACGATAATGGTAGCAGGCAGGTCGGGGGCGATGGCCGAGATAAGACCAGTGCTGATATGGGGGACACCAGCGTGTTTGAAACCTGCACACCATCTTGTCAGTCTACTATTCCCACTCCTCCGAGAGCTTGGCACCCCTGACAGGGCCAAAAACACAGCCACCACCACCACGTGGGGTTCATGTGGGAGATCACTTACCGCTAGGAACGGTGCCCAGGATGCGGAACTTGGCGTCGGCGGCCTCGTCGATGTTGCGGTTGACGAGCCAGCTGATGAGGACGTAAAGCAGGATAACGAAGGCCATGCGGAGAGTGCCCATGAAGAACCAAAACTTCTTCCAGTTGGGCTGCCTGCGCGACATGAAGTTGCAGAACCAACGGATGAGGTACAGCAGGAACAGAGCCGACAGACCCATGGCGGCGCCGATATTAGCGCCCGGCAGAGCTTTCAGGGTGTCGATAATGACCATGTAGGTGGCCTGTCGGGTGTTGACACCCTTGATGCCAAGAAGAGCGGGAACCTGTCCGCAGGCGATGCTGAAGGCAGCGCCGGTCATGAACGAGGTGATGGCGACCAATGGGATGAACTCCACGACCCAGCCAAGACGGGTGAGGCCAATGAACAGAAGCACGGCGCCCGAAATCAGAGCCAGGGACCGGGCAATATCTTCGGGAGAGTATTCCGGGTGATCGTCGCGGACGCGCAGCACGACGTTACCGACGAGCTGGGACATGACAGCCACGGTACCGATCGTGATATCCTTGGAGGTGGCGAAGGCCCAGTACAGCAGGAAACCGACGAATGAAGTGTAGAGACCATATTCGGCGCTTAGCTGCGCGAGCAGGGCATAGGCCATGCCTTGGGGGATGACAACGAAGCCGACAGTCACACCGGCTACAACATCACCAAGAAGCCATTGCCTTTACAACTTTGTCAGCACAATTCAACTTCAGGTCAATTTCGAGGGCAAAGGGTTCGCTTACAGGTTGTAGTGGAAAATCCAAGACCAGAAGGGAAACAGGCTCTTGAAGTACGAGCCTACTCCCGCGAGAGTCGGACGGTGGTAGTACAGGTACTCGGCGACAGTGGGCTCGCGCTCCTCGTAGGTCTCGATGGACTCGAAGGACTCAGCGGCCGAGTGAACTGCCTCTGCGGGCTCGTGGTTCTTGCGATAGTCGAGATCGATGAAAAGGGCCTTGGCAAGACCGCGGCCTAGCTTGCTTGGCGCCATGGTGGCTTGGGCTGTGCTTCTGCAATGCTGCTTCTTCCAGTCTTGGCAGAGGCGGCGACAGGGCAATTAAGGCAAGCCTAAAGGCAGTTTTGACGGGCTATGGTGTGCGAACCGGGAGCGATGGTGTGATTGCTGAGGAACGTGGGCATTGCAGCCAAGATAGCGGGAGGCGGTGGCCTCTTTTATGTGAGGGCCTAAAGTCTTGAGGGCACCGGAGTTATCACTGCCAAAGACGGGCGTGGCTTGCTTGGTCGGATCGCCAAGGGTCATGGCAGTGGGTGACGAGTGGATCGACTCTCGACTGGGGGGTGGTAAGGGGGGTGTCGACGAGATCGGGGGCATGGGACGGATGGTGTGGACGGCTTGTACCAGGTACGGTACGGAGGATGACAGGGGCATGGACTCTTGGGACAAATACGAATAGACACACCCCCGACCAGTCTGACAGAAAGAAGTAAAGAAAAAGAGGCTGACCCAGCTGGCTGGCCTGGCCTGGTCTGGCTCGTAGATGGATTGACGACTTAAAGCCGCACCATGACGCTCGCACGCGGCGGGAAAGTATCAGGGCAACACGACATGGACATTGCGGAATACTAGCAAGTACGAGCGCAGGAAACAAGCAAGCGGTAACGGCGCGCGGAGAGTGGAAAATGGTGCCATGCTCGGCTCTGTAATCAAGGGATGCATGCGTCTTCAGGGTCTCGAAGCCACCGGGCACGGAGCGTGGGGGGCAAAGTGACGGGCAGCCGCTTCGGTGCTAGCAATGACCACCAACTGTGATGAATTGAATGTCTGCCATTTGTGTCTCTGAGGCACATGTTCAGCTGACAGGGACCCTCAGACTCGGTGTCAAGTACCTTAGTTCCATGTGGGCAGAAGCCGAGGAATGCTATTGTGCTTCTCAAGGCATGTACCGCTTCACTGAAAACGAGCGGGGAGATACAACTGCGCTGGGTCCATCGGAGGAGAAATAAAGGGTCCAGACCTGTCAGCCCCTTCTCGCATCCCGCGCGCGAGCACATGCAAGGCGGCAGCTGAGAGGAATCAGAACAACCGCGACAGGAGGTTCACTTTCGGTATCAGTGGCCCAAAGTCTTGGAAACGTGCCGTGTTAACCGTTGCTTCAGAGGATCAGGAGGGTCCAGCCACGAGCGAGAGGGTGGAAACTCCAGAAATCAACAGCGCGCGCAAATAAACTCATTGATTAAGCTTATTTCGGCTGGTGGCGGCGGTACTGTTGGGATGGGGGATGGGGGATGGATGTGCTGAAGCGACTTTCCTTCGGGGAACTCCATCAGTTTAAGCTCTAGCTGGAGGAGTTATGGACCAAGCACACCACTGCCAGGTGGCGGTCGGTTTCACCAGTCAAAAGCCTGGTTGTCGGCATAATGTTGAAGCTAGGTATCGCGATCCGTCTTCCAGGCATATTTGTCTTAGATGCCAAGATGCTTTGCCTGCCGCCCTCGTGCATGCCCAGCATTGTCTTCCTCGACCTCACGGTGAACAAGAAAAAAAGCGCTCGTAAACAGAAGTATCGGGTACATTTCCCAGACGAAGAGAGACAGAGGGACACTGGCTTTGGGGCCCAGGAGCCAAGTTGAGCTGGTGAAGACCGGCGCCGACTCGAGAAGCGAAAAGACTGGGCCTTCCCGAGCACGTCATTCTTGGCGTGGATGAGACCACATCCACCGAGCCAGGAGCCGCATAGCTCCCCTGTCCTTCTGCAGGCTGTCCCGCTTAATGGAAGCTTACCCCAATCCCCAAGTCAAGACCCCTGTCTGCCACCCCCTTCTGATCACACGGATCACACTGATCACACACCGTCGACGCGCCTCTCAACGTCGCTGGTCTCCCTGAACAACCGGCTGCCTTGCCCTCTTTTGGAGAAGCCTATCAGCTCTGGCAAGTAGCCCCAAGAGCTTCTTGAGCTTCTACTGGTCGAGCACAACTGTTGCAGATGTTGTTCCCCGCGCCACCGGACAAACACATATGAGGGAAAGACAGACGGAAGTGAAGTGATGGAGGGAGAGAGTCCCCCCTGAGGGGTCCCAAGGTTGTAACGTGTGGATGGACTGGATCACGATCAACACCGTTCACCTGCTGTGCACCTTTCGTGATGGGTATGGCCTGTCGTCATGACTGCAAAAGAGCATCATGATGGATCTCGTTTGCAGATTTTGCTGTGCTGACACCAAGGCAAATCCACTGTCAACCCTGGGCGCCGAGATGACCATCCCCATCATGATGTCGCGCCCCTCCACTCTCTTTCCAGAGACGACTGATCAGCACAACCCCGGGCCCTGCTTGCCAGCCGCCACTTCCCCTTGGTTCGCTTCTGGTCGCCAACTGAAGTCCCGCGAGCCCCGAGCCATAGTCCAGTCTCGAGGAGGGGGTCGAGAATGCCATACCGCGAGAGGGAGTGCGGAACCGGCGCCCCGTTGGCTAGCACCATCAACAGCGACTAGGAAGTTATGGCCCTCCTCCCACCTGGCGTCGCCGCTTGGTCTCGATGCCTCCCATTCAGCTTGAGGCCCTTGTGCCCCGATGGTGTTCTCATCAGGAGGGAATATGCATCGACGAGAAAATCGATGACTTCGTAAGTGGTTATCAGCCGCGCCGACTCCGACGCCTTTGAATGGTGTCAAAAGCCACGTTCCTGTCGTCATGTCACCCCATGGACCCCTAATGACAGTGGCGTCGCCATAGCTGGCGCTGAAAGAGGCAAAGAATTTGATATCGCTTGATCGCCTCCCGGCAGCCAGAGGAGGCCCAGACGCACCGCGGCCGGTTCGTACCAGGGCTTCCAGGCCAACTCCCTGTCCGCGGCGCGACTCTCTCGACGAATTGGAGTTACTGAAGCTGAGCTGTCCCGGCTCCGACATCAGTCGCGTGACTCATGGTTGCCAGTTGGTGTTGTTAGTCTTCTTCCCATTGGCCACGCGCATCTTTCCCAGAGGTAGGACCGAGAATGTAGGGGCCTGGTAGAAGTGACTTTGTCCTCCCAGTGCACCTGCAGGGCGTGGTAGGACCGTGGGGTTGGGATTCGGGAAAGGAAAGGGATGGGATGGCCTTGCTTCTTCCTGCAAGATCATTTTGATATCCATGCAACATGCGGCTGGATCCTGAGCCAGGAGGGTCAACACCACGTCGAACGGGCCAAGACAATGTGGCGGCATCAAGCTAATTGCCCTGTTCCCATGTCTTGCCTTGGCCCTCTGCTAAGGGCTCCCAAGCCGGGAGGCTCATCATCGGACAGTTTACAAGTAGAAGTCTTGGCTCTCTCACGATTCTGCTTCTTCCCCAGACGCCAAAAGCTGGGGAAAGAGGCTGCTGTCACTATCGCCAAGTGACAGTGGCGGCGGCCTCACAAACTTGGCTCTCTCGCGGGCCGCTTACGAGGCGCGAACGGCAACAAGTACCGCCCGCGAAGGAAGCAAGATAAGAAATCAAGATATCATCGCGTCCGCGTCGGAGATCACCCTTGATCCACGGGCGTTTGCGGGCCTCGCCCAGGCGAGCCTTGTGGAGGGCCTCTCGAGTCCTGTTCTGGAGCTCATCGCATCAATTCTTCTTGGGCTGAGACCTTACTGTGCCGAACATCCGGTCATGATCCCAAGAGACGCAGGTTGTGCATGGAAGGCTGCAAAGTACCCACGTAAGAGGAATGAGTCGAGCGTAGGCGTGGGCTGAGATTGCCTATGGCGTGCTCGACCAGGCCACGACCGCGACTGGGATGTTGATCGAAGGGTGCCAACTGGTTCCGACGCATGCATCTCCGGTGCCGGCTATGACTTTTTTGAAAATCTTGTACTAACACTCTTCTCCTCGGATATGTTTATGATGGTTGCCTACTTCAATGTTGGTGATCAAGGTTTGGATCAGCGATATGATGCCGCCAAGGTCCGACGCGGCCATTCAGGGGTTTTCATGAGCATACTTTTAAGGCGTCATACACCCCAATGAGGTGCCAAGATGGGTCATGAACATGATCTTGGAAGAATAAAATTTTCCAACATTCGCTTTCGAATATTGTTCGCACCTAGGCTCCGATATCTCCGCGGTTTGCAAAGCGCGACGAAATAGGTACGGATCAGGGAGACGCCGTTGGAATCCTCCGCCGCGACGAGTTGACCCTAGTACAATCATCAAATCTGTGCCAGATGACAGCGAGTCTGAAGAGGAAGTTGATCCGAATCACGTTGTCTGCGGACCTCATTGCGTTACTTGCGATTTTCCGCCTGGCAGAACTTGAACAGAAACGAGTACCCCATTCTCCCGCGAAGCCAGTCTGCGCAGCTATGCACATTATCTCGTTCGGTAAACTGCAGAGCCACGGGAATCTCTTCATTGCTATGATATTGTCTCGTCTGCGTGCTTCGGTGCAGCCTACATCACAACAGGCCACCTTGGGCCCAACCATCAAATTCTGAATCTGGGGAAGTCATCGCAATCGTCGGCCAATTCGGAACAGAGGAAGAATCATTACTTTTAGACAAGATCTAGTCCAGAACGCTACTCGGAAACCACCGCCATGGACGCAATGTCCTCCTTCTGACCCAACTCCAGGGACCTTTCGCATCAGGGCGTCCTCCGCTCCACCAGCGATGATCGCTGCAACTTGTACCAGAGATCCCTAAATGACCGCTGCGAAGAGTCCATGCAATCTTGAGGGCTCGAACACCGATATCAGAATCAGCAAGCGTGCGTGAATGTCAATGGTGTGGTTGGCTAGTTATAGACCAAAATACCTGAATCACGATGACGCCGTATCCGTCATCTCCATTATCTAAGAGCGAGTCTTGCCAATGCCCATGCACCAACTTAGTTTACGCCATGATTGATGAACGTCGAATGAATGACTGTGGATTCCCGAAGACAGCAGGCTTTGGGAAATAATTACCAGAGCCATAAATCTGGTCGTTTGAGATGATAGCGATGTCGTTTAAAGATACTTTTCTTGGGCTGTTGGCAATGAGGCTTAAGCAAGATATGAATTCTTCATGGCGTTCATGAGCTTATAATGCCAACCTCTGGTGCTAATCTTTTGTGCGCGAGGTGGCCGGTCAGGTTGGCGGCCACTCTAACACGCTTGGTGGCTTGGGTGTCCGTCCCCATTTGAGGATGAAACTACCTCTGTAACGATAACTTAGTATTGAGTCGCCAAAAAGTCATCTTACTTGAAGTACCTATTGAACACTACGCAGGAGCTCAAAACACTCCATCATGTCTTGCATGTGGTCATCCAATTGAGCGAAGCTCGTGATAGTACCGCGGTGGTACCTTATGCTCCGGCAAACCCATCTTAAAACTTTCAATGATTCAGCTGGGCATTCACCAAGTTTAGGACGTCACTGATTGCCTCAATTTCCGTTTTTCTACACTCCACCCAAAATGCTTCTATTGATCCAGCAGCAATGTCAATGCTGCCCTAGGCCAAGAGAATGGATTCACGACTCAAAGGCTAGAGCTGGGCGCTCGGCAGCTGTTCCCTCTCGTAAGTTATCGGTACATGGCAAAATGAACGAACCTATAGGTATCGTTTTCTTGAGCTTATATCTGTCTCCCTCATCTTCGTGTTCCTTGAAGCTCTGCCTTTCCCAATCATGCTTCAAGATGTGTATCAAATATCCTCATTATTAACCTTGAGAACCTTTCATCAAGCTCAGCAGGGTAGACAATGCTTTCCTCATCCTCCTTTCAGCCTCAACTTGCCCCCCTGATGTCTGACGCCTCAGTCCGAGATGGCAAGCCCAGGGACAGGAGATTCTTCTCACCTCGAACGGAAGGAACCTGTGAAGTCTCGAATGATACAACTTCAATGGAGGAAGTCATTTGGCATGGTGTTCTGCGCCAAACGCCTCATGCAGAGGATATGACGTTAAAAGACGGTGACCGCATTTCCTACAATGGCTGGAAGTGAAGGAATGTCCATTGTTGAGGATTTCACGTCACAGGACTAGGCAACAATCAGAGAGAATAACGGAAGCAATTCTCCTTGCGAAGGATCACGCTTAACACTTTTGTCCGCAGTACAGAATCCCAGCGGCCGTATCCTCGGTCCGCAGCGGACCTCCTTCCCCGTGCTGCTACCTTCTCAGAGGCGAGTCCAAAGTATTGGAAATCATATGTGATGATCTGATTGTATCCTTTACGCGCGTTTCATGTCTGTTGTATGATACAGAACAAGTCCATCCTCAATGTAGCAATCTCAAAGACCGCTGCGTGATATTTTCTGACCTGCCACCCAAGAGGGGTGATGCTACGCAGGTCGGCCGTATCAAGCAAGGGCTTGTATGCGCTTGGAAACGAAAAGCTGACTAACATCCCGGGCCAAGTGGGTCCACCCACCATTGAAAAGGAAAATTTGCCTCCGAGCCCAATTCCTCTCGACCACATCCTGCAAGTCAACACGACATACCTTCTGAGCTCCTCAATCGAGCTCTGTGGCAAGGCCATGTAGTCGCCACCTGGAACAGCTGTAGCTAGCCAGCTTCAGCTTCAGTTCTTCCTCCATAACCACCACCAATGCCTCGATGGGCGATCTCAACATTTTCCTCATCCGCCACGGCGAATCAGTGGACAATGTAGCTGGCCTTTAGTGCGTCATGATCCATTTCCTCTCATTCTCCTACTTTGCTCTAACCCACTTCAGTGCAGGGACTCGCGACTCCTCATTGACTGGCCACGGCGTCCTTCAAGCCCGTCGTCTCGCCTCTCACCTGGCGAGCGCGGCACCCCCCGCGACGCACATCTTCACTTCGAACCTGAAGCGTGCCGTCCATACCGCCGAGACGGTCCTAAACGCGCAGCCTCCACCACCAGCTGAAACGTCAGTGGTCGGGGTCGTCCAGCTTTCGGATCTGCGCGAAAAGGATTTTGGCGCAGACGAAGGCAAGAGGTACGGACAGCGGGATCACATCCGTGCTGCCGATGTTGAGACGCATGAAGCGATGGCAGTGCGTGCGACACGCTTTGTCGAGAGTCAGCTGGCACCAATCATCGCTGCGTCGGCTGAGAAGCCCGCATGCGTGATCATTGTCGCTCATGGTCTGATCTTGTCATCCTTGCTCCGTGTCCTGCGAAGCAAAACCTACTTTGCTTCCTCGTCCGAGCCGTCCGACTCCTATGCTTCTTGGAGCAACACGGGGTACACTCAGCTCGTCATCGCGCCTGTGCCCGGATCTTCGAGTCAACCTCGAACAGGCACAGAGGAGCCATCTTCACATCGGGGCAGGCCTTGTCCGCGCTGGCCCAACCTCCGCCTCAGCATACCGGTCTTCAACAATACCACCCACCTCGCCGATCTGAGAAAGACCCGCGGCGGCATCGGCAGCGCCCAGTTCGACCAGAAGCAGAAGACGGTCACTTCCTTCTTCACGGCCGCTCCGTCGCCTAAGAAGCGGAAGGCCGACGACCAGCTTGAAAAATAGCTGTGCTTGCCACCGACCCCTCTGGCGTTCTGTCCGAGGATGTCAGCCTTGACATTGGTATGCTTCCTTTTTTTCTTCCCTGCCTGCTTTCGTGATGAGAGACCATATTTCACAGACCTGATCCGACACTTTGAATGTGGAAAAAACATGTCCAACCGCTATCTGACAGAAAGCTTTTCAAACCCCACTGTTTTTCATGATGCTTGTTCACGAACCAGCGCTAACATGAAGAACTTCAGGTCGCAGACACTACTGAAAGCTATGGCATCGAAGAGCCAAGTTGCATTAGCGATGGATGGATGGCGCTTAGGCAGTCTTTAATGCAAATGTTCAAGGACTCTTGACATCCCCATAAGCTTGTTGTGATTTTTGTGCTCGTGAATTCGTGTGATCATTCAAGTCCACAAGGCGAATCGGTTCCCCTGACACGCGGACTGTCTGAATACCTCCCTCAACCATCGTTGGATGTCGTGCTGCACTTATCATTCTCCTGTACCGCGTCCTCAATGAGGGCCTTGCGTAGGTATCATTCTTTCGCTCGTTAGAACTACCAGGCGAATAAACTGTACGTCAAGTTCATAAATGCCCAATGGTAATCTACAAATATCCATCCACCGCGGACGCCGCCCAAACCAATACCAGAAACACCGACCAAAGTCCACCTTGAAGCATGCCAGACATCAAACATCCATACTCGTCTCATCCGTCCCGGTAAAAACCTTGTGAATCCTCCGACTCACAGCTTGCCCAATTGTCCGGTCAGACACGGCACCATCCTTGTTTGCACTCTTCCTGCACGCCTCCAGCGCAAGCGGCCCCCTCTCCTCCAGCCCGTTGACCAGCCCCGTGACGGTCCCAAACTCCTCGGCGATCCCATACGCAATCGGCGCCGTAACCCGCACTATCTCCTGCAGCATCCGCGCGTACGTGTCCCGCGTGTCGTCGCCCGTGCGTACCTGCCCGCTTTCCATGCAGAAGCCCGCGCCCGCGGCGTTGGCAGCCTCGCGCTGCTTGCGGTAGGGGACCGTGGAGATGTGCTGGGTGAAGATGGCGATCCACTGGGCCGTCTCGACAGCGGCGGCCGTGTGGTGGATGAGCGCGCCGTGCAGGACCTGAAGCTGGAGCAAAGCGTCTTCGACGGTGTCTTCATCAATGTACTCTTTTGGAGCTGGGGTCTTGCGACGTCGGTTGGGCTGGCTACTCGTCGGTGCCGCTTCGGTGTCTTGGCTGAGCACGGCGGAAACGAACTGCCGGTTCCGCAAGTTGCGATTCTTGCGAATCCAAGGACCGAGACCTTCGATGAGGTAGATCAACTGGGTACCGGTGAAGTGCTGCTTCGTCTTCGACACATGTGCTTCCAGATCTGCGTCCTCGGCTCCGAGAGCCAGAGTAACAAATTCATCCGCGGTGATGACGACCATTGTGTACACCTCGTCCTTGATACTCAACGGCATCGGCTCCCAGAGCCCCAGGTCGTCATTGAACCGGCTCCTGACCTTGCGCCGCCACTTCACAACCTTCTCGACCGGGCTTTGCCACTCACTGAATTCCACATCCAGATCTTTGAGAAGCGTCTGTATCTGCAGTACTTGCGGCGGAGGCAGGCTCGCAGGCAGATCGACAATCATCTCCGGCGTTGACACTTTCTTGTCGGTCCTGACCTTGTTGACCTCGGCCATTGCAGCCGCCGTTTCCTTGTCCCGAGCCTTCTGCTCCTTCGCCGCATCCTTTTCCCTCTGCTTACGCTCCTTCTCGCGCTCGCGCTCGGCGGCCTTGGCCTCTTTTTCTCGCGCCTTGTTTTCGGTAGGCTTCTTGGCGGTGGGCGGTGCCTTTGGTCGCGATGCTTTCAATGTGGCTGATGATACGCGCGGTAATGACGCGGATTTCGAACGAGGCACTCGCGATTTGGATAGATCCATGTCCTTCACTTCGGGAAGATCGCCGTCGCTATCTGACCATTTGTGGCTTTCGAGTACGGAAAGTTCCGAGTCGCTGAGGTCGATAACCGCAGGCTCCCTCTTGTTGCCCTTTGTTCGAGCAGGCGGCGGGGAACTGTCGATTGACTCGTGGAGCAGCTGTGGTGCCGAACTCGAGATCGGGTCCCAGTTCACTTTTGCCTTGGGAGATCTGGGTCTGCTGTTCAATGCTGCTGCTGTTGATGTCGTTGCGCGGAGTGGAACCGAGTCGGGTTGAGAGCTGGCGAATGGGTCACCCATATCGTCGTCCAGGTTGCTGACCGTCGGAGGGGGCTTGAAAGTCAGCTTCGACGAGGATGCTGTCGCAACCAGGCCGGTTAAAGCAGACGTCGTCGGCGCTTGCGGGGGAGGCGGGCTGCTCGCAAACGGATCGTCAAGATCAACGACTAGCTTCGCGGCCACAGTACTCGTCTCAGGCCGCCGAGGCGAAGTCGAAAACGGGTCGTCAACATCCAAGATCGTCTCCACAGCCCTCGTCACAGCCTCCACCTTCCTCACCGGCGAAGACGTTGCAAAAGGATCATCATAAACCGTCTGCCCAGACCCCCTCAGCCTCTTCCCAAGCCCCGGCGAGCTCGAGCATTCGATGGGATCAGCCAGCGTCTGCGTCCGCCGCAACCCCGCACCCTGCCTCGCGGACGCCGTTTCCGTCCCAGCAGCAGCAGACTGAGATCTCTGAAAGAATCTCTTCGAAGCTTCGGGCGGAGATAGCCGTAACCTCTTGGTATTTCCCGCGTCCTGCCTGATCTGGCTGCTGTGTTCCAGATCGCCTGTGGTATCAAAGTCATCGGAAAGAAAGTGGAGGTCGAGCGGAGCGGTGCTGTTCTGGTGCTTCGAAGGCGGAAGCTGCTGGGAGGTTTGTGGTCTGTCGCGCTTCGGGGCCGAGATGGGCGAGCTGCTGGTCAGGTCGAGGGGCCCAGATGAGTGCTTGGGCGGAGGGGAACATGGTTTGGCGGCGTGTACCGCAGGTTGTGGACGTGGGTTGGCAGGTTCAGGGGAGGAACTCGAAAGGAGGCTGATTACCTCCCCGGTCATGATTGCGGGGTGCGTATGGGTAGCATGTGAGGAAGTGAGGTGGAAGACTGACAATGGAGCGTCTTCAGGATCCAATGGCGCGAAAGGTGATGATGCCTTGGATTGCAAGCATGGGCGAACTGTGGGGTCCGCGCTCAAGACGCGGAACGAAATCAAACTCGACGCGGAAAAGACGCATGGTCACGTGATGCACCAAGTCACCCATCGGGTGCCTCACCATCATGATAAAGTTCAACCAATAGCTATTGTTTGGTGTTCCTAAGCAATGTGCACAGCTGGACAGGGTTTTGAGAAGACAATTCATCGTTGAGGCACAAAACCATCAACAGCGGCGGCTGGCTGGCCGTCCCGGCTCTTCCGCTGCCAACAGTCAACGCCCCTGCTTGCACACATTGGACCCAGCCATCAAGCGAAATCACAGTATCGACAGGGCAAACCCAGAAAGGGGTCCGACCACCTACCTACTCACATCACCATCAGCTCCCCTCGTGCACACGGTCCTCCAGCACAAACCCGGATACCCCGCCCAGCGAGTTACTGACGTTGCGTATAGACTTAGTACCTTGGCAGGCCGGGGAATATTTCATGGGGATCATCATCAGAGAAACATTCGGCCAATAGTAAAGG